>CM029121.1:26609026-27226526 GCA_016859345.1 Istiophorus platypterus | reverse complement strand
TCTCTTCCTCCTCTTCCTCGCTTTCTTCTTCCTCGGTAAGTGCATTTATAAGGTGCTTAGTGCAATGTCTCGTCTACAGAGCCGCAAACAGCCCATCCTCATTTTCATTTTTAGGTTTGATCTTTATTTGGATATGTTGTGGACACGCCTGAATATAGTGTTTCCTCACAGCGGTGCCAGACTGTTTACAATATAATATAAACCAGGATATCTGAGGTTAAACAAAGAAGGATGTGAATTATCACGCTGACACTGATTTTATTTCTCCAACGAATGAGCTTTTGAGCTCAGATCTGACCGTGGTTGGATGATTCAGCCCGTGAAACATCAGTTCTGATTTACTCTGTATGTTTATATTGTAGGACGAAGACATTTTTCTGGAAATTCTCACCAGAATCTACAGATTCTCAGAAAAAGTAGCTGCAGGAACCCGGGATTTTTAGAATACTGGTGAGTGACTGTTTTGTGTACAAAGACCAACTTTCATACTGTCTTAGCTAAATATCTACATAAGTCTGAATTCTTTCTCTCTTATTTTTTACGCTACATTAGGGTCTTACAGTTCGGTTCTGTGAACCATGTGGAACAGCATCACCCGCAAACTAAAACTCAGGCGGGTCTACGTGTTGGTGATCCACCCAATCAGAACCAGACCTCCATCCTCACTACAACCAACCGTCCAACGGCGAAGATCCAAACAACGCAATGACCTCAGGCTCTGAATATTGTGGGAAAACCCAAGAAAAAAAATCTAATGACGGTTTTTTTGTTTGTTTAAAGTGTAATTTCAAAAGGAACAGTTGTTGACGTCCAATTATTGCTCCTTTTTTTATTATCAATCTTCAGCTGTGGAAAGAAACCACATTTTTATTGGGAAAATGATCCAGTACATTTTAAAATCACATTTCAACTCTACTGTTTGTGGCCTTCACGACTAAGATTGAAAAAAAAAAGCCTCCGGTCACATTGAGGGTTGAAGATTTTTTTTTAACAAAACACGTGAACTCACATGTGACGACGGCGACAGAAACATGGAGACAGACGGAGAAGATGGTTCCAGGTTCAGAAAAAAACAGCAGTGATACAACAACAACAAAAAGAAAGAACGAAACATTCACACAGGAAACTTACCTCTCTTCCCTTCCCAGGGTGGAAAAGAATTTAAAAAAGACAGAAAGAAAGAGAGGAACGTTAAGATAAATATAAAGATGTTAAGCTTTTTATTTTTCCACGTTCACCTCCCCGACCACGGGGAGCGTTCCACTTTGCTTTCAATCTGAGCCCATTGGACCGGGACCAGGAAACTGAAACCTCCGGCGCGCACACACACACACACACACACACACACACACGCACACACACACACTCGCACACACACACACGCACACACACACACACACACGCACACACACACTCACACACACACACGCACACACGCAAAGAACGGACTCCACAGTGGAGCAGGAGACGTGTTCAGCGCTTTGACCTCTGAGATGACAACAGTAACAATATTTGCATATTCGCATATTTAAGGAGTAGAGGCAAATTGTCCAGAATTTCGAAGCAGGTAATTAAACTGTGTCAGGCGCCGATTATTTTTTATAAGAAACGTTTGTGATGTGGATCTTTAATTGAAAAGACTGTTTAAAAAAAAATAAAAGAAAAAAAATAAACCGCATACACATGAACTGCCGGAAACAGCAGCTCGTCACTTTGACACTTTCATAATGAAACACTGACTAGAAACAATAAACAACAACAACAGAAGCAGAGACGGAGCGAGCACGTTATCCACGCCGACGACAATTAAGATCCGTCTTCTAATTTTACTCTGTGACAGCTTGTGGCGACGTAAATGGGAAAAAAAAGCCTCTTATTTGTAGTTAACGTCACATCCGAAGCCCGGGCTCGGAGATCTGCCGGTCGCCATGGCAGCGGCAGAGCGCCGCGTGGTATTAATAGCCCCAGAAACAGATGCCCGCGCTGCCACTTAGGGGCCGATCGAAACCGCCGCGTCTCAACACCTGCGATTGATCAGTTTTACACCGCGGATGCCCGGAGAGGGTGGCGGCGGCGGCGGCGGCGGCCCGCGTACGGCGACGCGTGGGCGTTGTTTTCATCGTGCCTCCGGCACCGCAGGCGCTAATGCGGCAGCCGCCACTTGAAGTGTCACCTGCCGCCTCAGCGTGAGTGATGCCAATGGAGGCGGAGGGTTACGCAATCGAGGGGGGGGGCTTAGTCGATCAGGTGACTTTGGCGGATAAAGAAAAGAAAAAAACAAAGAACGGACGACCTAGTTTGTAACCGAAGAGGAGATTTGAAGGAAGCAAAGAGTTTTCAGAATAAAACTCCCTCATAACTAATCCAAGACAAAACCAGACGAGAAGGAGTCGTTTTTCTTTTCTTTAGCAGCAACAGTGAGTCTGTCACACAAAGTTATTCTATGCTTCGTTATTATTTGATAGACGGTTTGATGGAACTCGGACCAGGTTCGCCCTCTTTCGCTGGTTACTGAAAACGCACACTCGCGCTCGTCCGGGTTCTCCAGTCCACGTCCGTCCGCCCGATGCGGCAGCCGTGGAGCTCGTCCGCAGTGGTTTCCGTTTTAACCTGCGTCAGTCTCGCGCTTGAGGCTCGTGTTCCCGAACCAGCTCGAACTGGGCGCCCAAGATGCGCAGATGGTCATTAGTTTTGCATCAGTTCTATAGACTGATCAACAAGGTTAATAAATCAACCAAAACCAAACCAGCTGAAATTAATTTTAGGCCGAATTCTCGTGTGTAATAATTTGTCTCTGAGCTTAGGATGAAAAAACAAAAGGTCGTTCTCGAGTTTGCCACTTTTTAAATAGGAATACTCTAAATTCTTGAACCTTTAGCAGCATTTTCTTGGTGTGACTATCTGGGTTTGGGTCTGAAACAATGAAAGAAAAAAAGCAGTTGGCTCCAAACCAGAGGACTACGTATTTGAGTCCACATGTGGGACCAGTCCTCGGCAAAGTCATCCTGAAACAAACTGAAAGGAATAAAACATTAATTTAAAATACAAACCGTGGTACCTCGGAGTGATGCTCGTCGTTCTGCTGCAGGACCTCGATGCAGAGCTCCCCCAGCCTCACCATATCCTCCAGTCTCTTCTCCGGGGGGGCCTGGGCGTCCGCTGCAGGTTAACACAGAGCGAGAAAACCAGCAGGGTTACGTCAGCGCGCGGGCATGCTAACGGGCCTACACTTCCCACGAGCCCCCGCTGACTGTGCGCTGCACTTCGCCGTCGAGCCACGTGGGGGGCGGCGAGCCCAGCTTCGTCTTTGTGAAAACTGAAAGCCGGCGCTCACCCTTGATCTGGGCGTACTCCATCAGCTGGCTGTAGTTGATCCCAGCGGCGTTCTCCAGGCACCGCTGCACCAGTTTCCTCATGTCCTCCGGGGAGACGGGCGTGGTGATGTCCTTCATCAGAACCTGGAACCACACAAACGGCCGCCGAGGTTTCAGGGACTCGGGAGTCAGGAAATCACCAATCACTTGTCAGTCTGATGCGTTTTAACCGGCTCTACTTTTTGGTTAAGTATCGGATCAACTTCGGTGACTTATTGCCACTTTGTCGACATTCAGTGTCCGGACCTGTTCAGACAGGTTTGATCCCCATGAAAATACTGTTCACGCAAAAATGAATAAACATTTTTTTGAATGACCTCATGCAGGTGCCCTCCACTCAGTGTAACGGGGAAAATGTAGCTCAGAAACCTTGATGATTCGGAGAAAAGCATCATTTTCTGCTGCAGTCGATGAAGACTTTCATTGCTGGTGTCATATCTCATCGTCGTCTTCCCTCCCCACAGTGCAGTGTCTTTTTCCAGCTTAAGGCCAATGATTGGTAAATATAACAAAGATTTAAGTTGTTTGTACATTTTCTGCATCACATTATTGTATAAACAACCTAAACGATCTGATCTTTTATTTATCTACACACATGGAGCCTCCACGCAACCAAGATGCCATTTCCTGCTTTTCTTGTCGTTTAGCACGAACCTCACCTGTCAGAGAAGTAAAGCACCTAATCTTTATTTATACTTTCTGGCTCTAAAGGTTATGAAATATCAAAAAAAAACAAACAAAAAAAACCCCATCACATTCTCCTTTCGCTTCCTGAAGGTAAAAGCATAGGAACCTTTGGAAACCATCCTCAAGTCCTTAAGTTGTGGTTTGATCCCCAAGCGCCTCTGGTCCTTGGGCAAGACACTGAACCCCAAACTGTCCCCTCAGTTCAGAATGTGTGTGTGTGTGCTTGCGTGTGTGTAAACGGGTGAACGATAGGACTAGACAGGCGCTTTATGAGCGTGGATATGGACGTTTTTAGATCCTGGCTCAATTTCAGCCCGATCGATCGATCAATCAATCCCGCTCAAAAAACTGCAGCCCAGAACTTTTTTTTTTCATTACCCTCCCATCTGCATGTGCACAAGATTCAGCAGGAACTCAAAAGCGATTAACCGCGCTGCCGTACCCGTTCCTGCAGGGAGAGCGTCGCCTTCAGGGCCCCATCTGGTCGTCCGAAGGGAAAGCAGTACCTGCGGATGCAAAACGTGGGCGGGCGATCACATTCAGAAAACAACCTCAAGGACAACTGCGTAGAACAACAACAAAAAAAAAAAGCAGAAGAAGAGGAAGAAGAATAGGGAGGTGGAGGCGGCGGCAGCGGTGGCAGAGAGACGTCGGTCGGCGTCAACAGATGGCTCCCTCGTTTCATCCAATTACACCGACGGAGGAGGCTCATTCTCACCTCCGGCTCCGTCTGAGCGCAGACGAGGGCGGCTCGTCGAGGTTCTTCGCACCGCTAATTGACAAGGGAACAGTACTTAATAAACAAAGGCACGTGGTCGGGCAGGTCAGCCGTTAATCGGACAAAGGAGCCCCACGGGCAGATGTTCTGTTCCTTCGCGGTTGTAGGACTGGGGGGGTTGTAAAAGTGTGTGTGTTTTTCAAATGAATAATAAAAAAAAATCTAGTGGGACTTTATTTGAAGATTCTATTCAAATTCAAATTAAAGTCACAAGTTCATGATGTTCGCTGAAATGAAAACGAAAAAAAAAAACCCCATGACTGAAGAGCAGAATATGTTAAGAAAGGCCTGACCTGCCTTTGATGAATGTAACATGCTAATAGGCGCTGAAGTGTTTTTGTCGAAGGAGGACAGGCCTCTGTGCTTTGTGAATTATGACTTTAACACGTGTGGAATATGTGGAAACATTTCAGGGGAAAATTGAATCAAACCAAAACGGATAATCGGCAGAGAGATGAATGAACTGACTCAGAGCGATAATTGGCTATCAAGTAAAACTACTGAGCATATTTTGGTTATGGCTCCATAAACAGCCACAATAGTTCACTTTTATCTGCCGCGTTATAATTTTTATTATTATCTTTATTTTGTGGCAATAGGAGAGGACGGAGCTTTTAGACGAGACTGTTCCTACAAATTCATGGCAACGGTTTGCGTTCGTCTCCTTCCTGTTTCAACGTGGAGACGTCCCCCGTGAACAGAGACGTGGAGGAACCTGACCGGCCCTGGACCCCCGGACTGAGAACCAGACCTTGTCACCCACCATGGGGAGCAGATCTCTGCGGCCCTGGTTTCCAACATCTGGTGGGAAGCCTGACATCTGAGGGGCGGCGGCTGTGACAGCAGCGGGTGACATCCATGGTTTTCGACTAAACCGTCACTTATCATGTCTGCACAGTTAAGGCGTGCACGCTTTTGTGTGTCCATATACTTCTGGCCATGCAGTGTACATTGGTTTCTTTGGGCCCCGTGTGGATGACACCAAACCAACACGTCCCACTGCTTTCATCTTAGGCAGAGGACAAATCGCTACCGCGAGTAAAACCGAAAGCAAAACCAAAGAGTGGCTGGTTGAACTTCAGCTAATCTGCTTCCTGAGTAGGAAAGAAGAACAATCGTTACAGGAAGTGAAGGGGAGCAGCTGTAGCGAACATTTATAGCCCCGCATGAATCTCAAATGCCGGAGCTCAGCTTTAATCTAAACCAAACTCTGGAAATCCTGCTCTTGTCTGGGGCTGAGTGGGGGGGGCACATTAGCATAATCCCAGCATTGTCCTGGACATTGTTTACCAGCATTAGCCTCATGTTGAGGTGAGTCAGTAATGACTCCCGCTGATCGACCCCCCCCGCTTCCCAGCCCCCCCACCCCCCCGGCCAGATGGAGGGCCCCTCTCAGGAGAGAAGGGTTTCGAGAGCCGGGCTCGGGGACAGTTAATGGCACAGGTCCATTCAGACGAGTGTTGCTCAAGGTCTCGGGGGCTGTTGCTTTCACACTGTGATCACAATGTGCCTCGCACCGCGGCCGCGGCGCTGAATAGCAGCACGCAGATGCATTTTGGGGGGGGGGCCACCACCTCCACACTGATGGGCTCGTCTTCCCTATTCATACCTGAAATGTGTGATCTGGTTCTCCAGCAGAGCCATGAGGCGACTCCTGATGGCCTCAAACTGCTCCTTCTCCTCCACGGTCACCGTCCCCATCCCATCGGGCCTGAGCGGATAAAGAAAAGAAAAAGATCAGACGCAGGAAGCAGTCAGCCGAGTTTAATCTTCTCCCAATGACCACAAAGTCTCAGGCTGAAGGAAGAAAGTGTTTTTTTTTTTTTCCGGATCCCAAACACGTTACAACGCCAGTTATTCTCAATTAAAAACAAACAGTTTAAAAGGTTGGTCAATAATAAAAACGGTGCAGCCGATGTGCTGAGGTGTCCCACGAGGGAAAGGAAGGGAGGAAGTCTGGAAGGCTTTTAATGTGAAACATTTACAGGAAGCGATGCGTTCCTTGGCGATAACTTAACCACAGTTGAAGCAGAGTAATGGCAGGAATGTAAAAAACGCACTTTGAGCCTGTTTCATGTACAGGCCCGGTTCTGTACCTGGTTCAGGTAAATCAAAGGCTTCTTCCGTCATTTGAGAACCTGAAACATTAAATCTGGACGCCGCGCCTTCGGCACGCGGTTCATATTTCAGCAACAAGACCGCTCTTCGCCAATGCCTCATCACGGAAAATCACCAAGATGTGTTTTTTTTTAAAAAATATATATGTGAAAGTGCCAAAGGAAAGAAAAGAAAAAAAAAGCAAAAACAAAAAAACAAACACGTGAAGCTTTAGAAAACAGCCGGAGCTGATTTTCCTTTCAGTTTTCTCTCTTCGCCCCTGGAGTCTGTCGGGCTTGTTTTCAACCAAACCGACTGATCAAGCAGCCAAACTCTCCAGGCTGACCCCGGAGTCAACCAATCAAACAGAGAGGCTGCTCGGGCTCCTCTTCCTCCTCCACAGCTCCTCTGGTCGGCAGGAGGAGAGTCCACAAAGAGGAAAAAAAAAAACTGTTAGTTGAGGGCTTCATTAATGTTTGTAAAGCTTTCATTCCCTTCTTGCCTTCGCCTGAATAGGCACTCTGGCAAAAAAGGGGAAAAAATGCAATCAGGACCCAGAGCGACCAGCCTTGACTTTCCAGGCTTTCTATGCGCGGCTGAAAGAGAAAAAGCACCCTCTCCAAACGGCACTCGCAGCCGCCGGAGGGAGGAAGCGAGGAGGTTGCCTGTTAATGAGTTGTTCTTATAAAAGCCTCGCGCTGGCTCAGCCCCCGGCCGCCGAGCCTCCAGCAGCGGTGGCGGCAACGCCGAGCTCCTCGCCGAGCTCCTCGCTGAGCTCCTCGCCGATCTTTCCTGACTCTCCGAGAAAGTTGAGAAATAATAATAATAATAAAAAGAAAAGGTGAGGAGAAAGGACGAGCAGCACGTGTGACGAGGACACCGACCCGTCAGCGAATAGTAACCATGAATCGTGAGGATAAAAACTTTGAATCATGCCGAGAGGCGCCGGGTTTTACAGCACAAAAGTGTATGTGTGTGATGTAATGTGATGTGACGTTTAAGACCACAGACTAATGACAGTAACAATGTATAGCTAAATATAACCACGCATGAATGAAATAAAATAAAATAAAAACGCAATGACAATACAGCATTAACTTAAAGTAAAATACGGTGTAGTTACATAAAAAAAATAAATATAAATCAAAACAGAGGGCAATTAGCTAAAAAGTTAAAAACTAAAATTAAAAATAGCATTAAATTACATGAAAAAGATGAAAAATAAAATAACAAAATTACATAAAAACAAAGTGAAACACAAAATAAACTAAAATTATATAAATAAAATATGGGAATGAGCTGGGTGTGTGAATGAATATGAGGACCGTGTGGGAAGAATAAAATTAGATTATGACTTGGAACCATAAATAAAAATAACATATAATAATGTATTTTATTTAATAAAAATCTACAAAATTAATGTAAATTGTTTAATAGGAAAAAATACATAAAAGAAAAAAATGACAAAAATTAAATATAAAGTATCATCGGATAGAAAATAGATTTACTAGAATAACTCAGGCCAAATATTGACAAAAATGTCAAAAAAATGCCAAAGCTGAGAAAAGTGAGTCTTCGGATCACGCGCTTGGCACCAAGATCGACTAACATTGCAGAGTTCTTCCTAATCCAGGACCTTGTCCCCCACAGTCTGGTTCCGTCGGATCAATAGTTTTTACCTAATTCTACTTATCAATGAGCCAATAAACCAGGCAGTGGCTCACAAAACCTCCTTAGTGTAATTACAGAAAATATTTTAAAAAACAAAAAGGCCAGAAGCAAAAACATACAAAAAACAGCAGTATAAATAATCTCATATTAAAAGTGTATCTGCTGAGTTACACTCTAACTCCCTGTGATATACACTTTCGAGACAAGAGTTGGTGTTGAGAGAGCAGAATGGATGGATGGATGATGAAGCTGGATGGAGGGGACGGACGAAAGGACTGACGGATGAATGGAAGGATGGATGATAGAGGATGAAGGGATGGATGGATGGATGATAGACGGATGGAGGGACGGACGAAGGGACTGACGGATGAATGGAAGGATGGATGATAGAGGGGGCGATGGATGGATGAAGGGATGGATGGAAGGATGAGTAGATGGATGGATGGATGGACAGATGTGTTGATGGCCGGAGGCTCAAGGCCCAGTTGTTCATCTTTCACGACACTATTCGTCCGACGGCGAAGCGACAGGAAGTAAAACTGACGGATCAGTGCTGCAGCTCCACCATGTCACTTTCAGCCTCTGTGGCTTCGCTGTGAAAACGGTGGAGCAAACTCACGACTATTGCCTTTATTTCTAAAAAGTAAAATCCTCAGAGATGAAGATTTCTGCAAACTGTCAACGCTTAGGTTCAACAGGGGACAAAATTCACCAGACGTTTCATTTTAATCATTACATTAATCCTGATTTTAGGTGTTGCACTGAAACACAAATCTAACAAACTGACTATAATGCAAATAATGACTATTTTTTATTATCGATTAGTCTTCTAATTATTTTCTTAATTCATTCCCTCGTCTGCAAATTGTTAGAAAACGGTGAAAAATCTGAGGAGATGTCTTCAAACGTCTTTTTTTCAGCTGACCAGCTGTTCAAAATCCAAAGTTATTAAGTTTAATATCACAGAAGAAAAAGAAAAGGAGCAAAACATCGTGTAGCAGAAGCTGAAAAACTGGCAAATGTTCAATATTACTGCTTGAAAAGTGACTCAAACCATTTATCAATTACCAAAATCATTGCTGACAACTTTTATATCCATTAACTCAACTAATCAACTGGTAAGATTATTATGGAGTTGAAACGAAGTGTTGACAATGGACAGGAATTTCCTAGAGAAATTTATAAGGCATTATTCCCTCAGGCTGTTTGTATACAGGTATATAAAGATTATTTTTAATTTGAAGTAAATCTTTCATTTTTTTGTTTAATTCTTAAGATTCTCTTCTCTCCAACAAGGTTATTTCTTTTATACTCGGACAAAAGATTTTCACTTTGAGTTTTGGACATAAACAGGCATCATAAAAAAATGGACCTTTAACCCCACAACCTCAGACAATGGGTCCTTATGTTTAAATTTGAATATATGTAATGACTACACAGGATCCACAGGATCATAATGTATTTGCCTTCCGGGAGATTGTCAGGTTGTTCGAGTGCTGTCCGAAAATAGGAGGAAAAAAAAAGGCGCCTGTCATTTTTGCCTGCACTTTTTAAGAAAATAAAATATATAATAAAATATATATTAAGTAAAAAAAGAAACATCTCCATGAATTTGAATCAGATGTAAAATAAGCAGAGAAGTCGATTTTCTGATGGTTGCACTTGAACGCACATTTTTCTGCACTTTCTGCAGCATTTGTGGGAAAACTTCAGAAAGAAGCAAAAAACGCAAAAGCACAGAAACTCCCTTTTTTTACGCACAATCCTGTCCAGTGTGTCGGAAGCAGAAATATTTCCCTCTGACCATCGTCGTCATCAATTTCCCCCCCAGACGTCGGCCACACCCTCCACTTCCTCTGGACCGAGCCATGCCGGAGGACTAATTGGATGAGGAGCAGGTTGGCGGGAGGCCGTGCACGAAGGCGCGGCGAAGCCCCGCGAAAGGACACGACACCGGTGTGGTGTTGGTTTGGTAGCTCCCCTCGCTGTGCCACTGAAAAAACCCAGTCAGATGGGCGTTCATGCCTGGGCTCACACGGCGGAGCGGGGAGCGATGCGACAGCTTGTCGGGGGTTCAGACACATTGTTGCTGCTAAATGAAGCGAGCGCGTTGGAGGCGAGGCTGCTGTCAGCGCTGCTCCGGGGCCGTGGGGGTGGGGGGCCGCGGGGGAGGGGGTCTCTAGACTCAGGTTAGCGTGTTTACACCCGACGTGGCTGAAGTGTAAACGATAAGAACCAAACCCGCCCGCGGGACCCACCGAGCCCTCCGGCCGTTTGGTTCCGATGCCGGTCGACAGGAGTCGTCGCGCTCGGCTGAACGCCGTGGCAGGGGCGCCGGGTGTGGACGCCACTTCATCTTAAGAGGTGTGGAGAGGAGACGAGGCTGAGTGGCAGGTGATCCTGTGTGTCACCTTCATCCTCCCCCAGGAGGGGGGGGTGTCGTATAAAATGGTTGGGGGGAGGTAAAAGCTCCTGTCACATCCCGCTGTCCGTTATGGGCTGGACGGCTCGGGGAAAGGACGACGACGGGGATCGGATGTGACAGGTGCGAGGGAGGCGAGCGCCCACCCCTCCCGGCACCGGTAATGCTCCTTTAACCCTGATCTCAGTTCAAACGCACCGCCTCATCGGACCCCCCCCCCCGACCAGGACAAGACGAGTCCGACCATCACAGCTCCTTCACCTGCACAGGCTTATTTGTTCCACCAGATCCTGCACTCAGACAACAAACCAGGCGTTAATGCTCCCATTTAAAACTTGTCATTTAAACGTCTCATGTCCAGATTTGTTTTAATCCACTACATTACAAACTTTAGTTGCAATTATCTCACCTTGACCAATTCATGAAATTTGAATCTCTGATGCCTCTTGGTCGCATTTATATACATTTGTTTTTTTTTTGATACGTCAACTGTCCAGTCCACCCCGGACAAAGCGTCCGAACCCCCTGATGTCGACCGGGTCCAGATGCGTCAGGTCCCAGCCGTGTGGACGACCCTCCGCTGTTTTCTAGACAATCTCAGGGGTTGGGGAGGTGACCAGTGAAGTACGGACCACAGAGTGTCCATCATACCGATTAGAAAGATGCACCGCAAATGGGTTTTCTTTTGATCGGCTGCAAAAGCACCTGGACAGACTGAGGCGTCACTTCAAGAAAGGAGCCTTTGGAATAAAACGGTCAATTGTGAACCAGTGAATAAAGAAATCAGGGGTCTTTTTGACTGATATTAAAAATGTGAATATGGTGAAACGAAGTGGCGCTGATCAGATTCTGTATTTGAGAGTTACTGTTTTGGGTAAAATTTTTCATCACCCAAAAAAAAGCTAGGCTGTGGAAAACGTGTTTTCAGAAAAAGTGTTGGATTTTGGTAAAAATGTAAAAACTGAAAAATGACCAAGTAATTAAAGTGATCTCCGACCACAAAGGGGTGAAAATCGCCTACGAACCCGGACGAGCCGACGTCACCTGCGGGAGGTTTGTCAATATCTACGTCGTCAACAATGGTCCGACGTGTTTCCCTTGGTCGGGACCGGGACTTTTCTGAAGAAAAGCACAGTCCGAGCCGCTCTAAACACATCGCCCTCAAGTATTAGTCGAGTGCTCTCCCGTTGATCAGTCGGCGGCGTCCCTCTTTGTCCTCTCTGCCTCCTGTTGCAGTTTCGTCTCGTTGAGCCGCCCTCCAGGGAAAACTCGAGTTCTGTAATTAAGTTTGTTTTTTTTTCCACCTCCGAGTCTGCCAGCCATCCGAAACCTCTTTTTCCCATCCACACCCACTCAGGCAGCTCCAGGAGCCCTGAATGGGCATCAATTATTCAAATTAGAGCTCCAACTGACAAAAAGCCAATTCCAGTAACCCCCCACCCCCCATGCCCCACCCCCCCAATTTATATCTGGCGATTAGCTGGAGAAGCTAATCATTATGCTTTCTAATTGACTAAACGAGTTGACAAAGACAGAAAGCACAGATATCGGTAATTACCAGCCGGGGGGAGTCAAGCAGGGGCTGCTGGGAGTGAAGTGGAGAACTGAACTGCTGGAGCGACGGCTGATGCCAACAAGTGGCTAAAAGACGCTTCTGTTGCTCATATCGGTGGAGTTTACCGCCGATGAGGTGGGCGGCCCGGGGCTTATCGAAGCCGGGCCGCCGTTAAGGACTCTGTCCTCCCAGGAAAAGGCGAACGCGGCAGCCCTTTCAGCAAAGACGGCAAGGACAGAAAATAAAAGAGAAAAATAAGTTCAGCATCTATCGGCTGACGGAAATATGACTCTGTTGGGAACGGGGGAGGAAACTACCATTTTTGGTGGGAAAGGAAGTCGGTGTGGCTCGGTAGAAATTTTCAGTTTTCAACCCGGGAGGTTTTTTTCGCCGTTCCTCTTCTGTCTCCTACCGTCAGGTCAGTCAAGGTCAGTTTCTTTTATTCACCATCATCTGTGGACCATGTCTGACAGGCGATGTGGTGGCTCTGGATCAGGAGTCGTTCCTTCCTTCTCCAGACTCTTCATCCTGGTTTCATCCAGAGGTTCTGGTTCCAGGTCTGTTCAGGCTTTTTTTTAGGTGTTTTCTGGCAGAGTCTAATCTGGCCTTTCTTTTTGCACCTTGTGGTAAATCCTCTGTATTTACATCCATGAAGACGTCTCTTGCTGGACGACTTTGACAATGACAAACCTTCCTCCTGGAGAGTTTTCATGATGTTGCTGGACGTTATGAAGCCATTTTTCTTCACCAGGGGGAGAATTCTGCGATCATCCTCTTCAGCCCCTTCTACAGTTTCTGCCATCTGTCTGATAGGTTTGCTTTGTTTTTTCAGCCTCCTTCGGTGGTAATGACACCTCTTTACACGCATATTAACAGTTCCCATGAACAGCCTCCAAATGCAAACACTTGGAAGTGACCTTTTATGACCTTTTATCTGGTTCATCTGTCATGAAATAATGAGGGAACAAGTCCCGCCTGGCCATGGAGCTGATGTCAGTCAATTGTCCAGTTACTTTTAAGCCTCTGAAAACGAGGAACTAAATATCAACATGGACGGTTAATATGCTGTACCCAGCTGTACGATGCATTAATGCCACAAATCTAAATTTTAGCAAACTTATCTGTAGTTCCACCATGTCAGTCAAACCCATATGGCATCAGGTACTGGTGATCTTCCAGGCAAAGTCTGCTGAAGTCTGCTGAAGTGCACTCGAGGCCCCTTCCTTCTACTTTCTCGACGAGGATTTTGGATCCGGACAGCGCTCCGCCATCCAGGCTTTATGGTCGGGCGCTCGTTAGTGGAGCCCGCAAGCCCGGACACTTGGATCCAGACCATGTGTGTGTGTGTTTGTGTGTGTGTGTGTTTGTGGCTGAAAAAAGAGCATCTGTGCTCAGCGAAGATTTGAAGAATAATTGAAAAGATCAAATTGCAGTCTGTTCACAGGACTGTTCTCGGACTGTATCTTACAGTCGTTGCAGTAAACAGGACACGACTGTATACGTTGTTCTTTACAGCTGATTAAATAAAAAAGAATTATCTCTGCATGGTATTTTATTCTAAAGTTGTATTATACGTCTTTAGGACTCAAAGTTTCCTCCCCACTGCCATCAGACTGCTGGGCCCCCCCCCCCTGACCTTAACCACTCCTTCAAACATGACACCTGGTCTACCGTTATCCTGTGAAATAGAAATACATCATGCCCAATATATTCAGATGACAACTTACATACTGTGAATTCACTGTATGCACTGTAAACACTGTATCTCGTTTATTCTCTTGCACACTTTCTCACCGTCTCCTAATACCTTTTATGCCTTTCATATAGTCATTTCTTTGTTTTAATTTATTTTCTATTTTATGTCTCAGTATATTTCTTTAAGAAAGTGCAACGTAACCTCATTCTGCTTCGTACCTGATGTTTGGTCTGAATGACAAGAAAGATAATCTGAATCTGAAAGAAGGGACCATTGAAAGATCTGCAGCAGTTTTAATCGGTTGGATATTTCGGTTGCGTCTGACTATGGAGACAAAGGCAGATATTTTATTATATATTTCATTATTATTCTATCTATATTTTTTCCTCCTTTGTCCTCTGAATTTAAAATGTACAGTCTTACTCTAAGCTGCAGGAGTCAGTAGAGGGAGCTATGAGGTTGAGATCCCCTCACTGGATTCCTACCCACAAAACAAACAGCCAAACCAACAAAAAAAGGTTGTGTTGGTTTACATGCAAGGTCAAGTCCGAGTCATGGCACTGGTGGTAGTGGTGGTGGTGGTGGGGGGGGTACCTGTTTCCGTGGACATGGGAGACGCAGAAGGCGTAGCTGTAGTGCAGCAGCGTGGGGTCAACCAGGGCGCTGTTCTCCGAGTAGTCCATCAGGCCCCTCAGGTAGCTCAGGTGACGGTGGCAGCCCCGAACGCCATAGCGGGCGCAGTACTCGTCCAGGACAAACACCTGACCGGGACTGAACCAACCCTGAAGAGAGAGAGAAAACAAAAACAGAAGCACCAGGCCCGTCAGACCTTTTATGACCACGAGGAGTCTCGGCCTCGGCAGGCGTCTCCCTCTTTTCCACTACAGCCACAACATCAGCGCTGGACAGAACAAACGACGAGGGGTTTATTCTCAGAGCAGGGGTATTAAAACTAACGGCCAGAGTCTGGATCTGACCGACGGGGCAATTTCATTAGGCCCCCTGCACATTTAGTATTTATATTTTACATCTACACCCCCCCCCCCAAAAAAAATCTTTTTATTATGGAGCAATCCATTTAATTTTTCTGGCGAGGCTGTGAACCCAACTGAATAACCTGCCAACAACTCCAGCTTCGATTCTGACTTTCTGCTGTGTGCTGGGGAAAAAAATTGAAAGGAAGTTTAGCTTGGGCATAAAACAGCCAATTATTTTGGTTTGTCACGTTCAACACGACCACTTCCTGTCTCATCTGCAAACAAAAGGTGTCATTCAGCAAAACTTCTCAGGTGTCACTGCTCTGCTGATGGTTCAAATGATTCAACCTCAGAGTGAAAAAAAGACGAAACATAGATAATTAAAATAAGTCCGAGACCCCAAGACTGAAAATGTTAAATTAGCCTTCTGGGAAAGGTCAGGAAAGGTCACGGGCCCGCGAATAACTTAAAGTTTTATCCCCCGAGGAGCTGGAAGGGGACCGGGAAAATTTTTTGCTTTTGACCGACCCGTGTTGGAAGCGGATGCCAGACGACGCTGGAAGAGTTTTGGGCTGAAACATTTCGGCTTTGCAGAGAAAAGCTAGCGCAAGCACAACACACCTTTGTTGCATCGTCGACATCTGCGCATTTGTCATAAAAGTCATATTTTAAAGTGTCAACATTTATGACAATTAATATAAAAAAAGAATTATGTTACCATGTTTGGAACTTGGAAACCTGGTGGAACTAAATGTGACTTTTTGACCATAAACTCCAATGACTTTCCCGTTGGAGGAGACCAGGATCACGACTGTAATGGAAAGAGGTGGAGACCAGCAGCACTTTCATTTTGGAGACGTCACTTTTTGCACATTAAAAGGGGAAAGTTTAAGGATTTCAACTCAATATCATACTGCCGAGTGACTGTGGGACCAGAAAAGCAGACGGAGATGCAGCCACCTGGTAAATGTGGACTATTGTCGGTAAGTCCACCGACAGACCGAACAACTGTCCCGGAAAAACCAAGATGACGAGTCCTTCGCAGCTTCCTGTTGCCATGGTGAGACAACAATAACAGCCGCCTCTCAGCTCCGCAAACTCGATAAAAATCCTCAATACTTTAGCACAACTGAGCAGAGGAGTGTAAAGGTTAATCCTTCAACTATTAATTCTTTGCTATAGTAAAAAAACAGAGAGGAGGAAGCAGAGAGGTGTGGAACGACTGCAACACCCCATGTTCATTAGTTCATTCATCCCGCACGTAATCACCAAATTAGGCGTGAAACTTACAACGCTAATTAAGATTCCTCATGGAACGAACATTAACAAATTAGCACTTCCAGCGAGCTGACGCCACACACACACACACACACACACACACACACACACACACACACACACACACACTCTGACAGCTCGTCCTGCTTGACAGCCGTGGCTCTCGGCCCAGCGACGGGCGACCCAGGAGGGAAGCATCGCCGCTTCATGCTACTCTCAGAGCAGCTTGTTTCTGGACCAGATTATCGGCTGCATGAAAGATGAGAGACACCGATTTCTGAAACAGCCGTCGCAACCACTGCTGTATCGACAGACAGGGGCCTTAGTTACGACATTTATAAAACTGGTTTCACAAAACCACGGCAACTGAAAGAAAAAAGAAACTGTAACTGGGTGATTTAAATTGGGCTTGTGTTGTTTTAACAAGCCTTGTGTTTGACAATATATTATAATTAACATACAGATCCATATTACCTAGATGTCTTAATCATTGTCTCAGGAAACAGCCTTGTGATCCAAATCAACAAATCCAAAACAAAATCGTTTAATTATGTCGTGGCTATGACAGGATTAGCTTTGCTACTATTATCTTAGCATAAGGAGAAGGGAACCGTCAGGGGCTAAAGTTAGCATTAGCTTGGCACTTTGCCCGAGGAGCTCAACTTACGTTGTAATTATCGGCAAAACTGTAAAGCTAGTAACAGTAAAGCTAGTAACAGTAAAGCTAGTAACAGTTACGCTAGTAACAGTAAAGCTAGTAACAGTAAAGCTAGTAACAGTAACGCTAGTAACAGTAAAGCTAGTAACAGTAAAGTTACACAACATTTGGCATTTGGAATAAAAACTATGGTAGTGGAAATAACGCTATCACCCAACACTACAGCCACACGGTGGCAGGTAGCGTTCATGAAAACCGAAACAACTAAGGCTTATCGGGCTGATTAACCGTCGCAAGCTTGATATTCACCATATAGGACAATTAAAGCATCATAACGATACAGTAAGAGATTCACATCCTTAATTTCATCGTCAAACTATGGCCGGAGTAATCTCCGTCTGTCTTTTAAATGTTCTTGACAAAGCACTCGTCTGATCAACATCAAACTTCAAACTGTGTTTATTGCTGTGCAACCAAGGAAGTGCAGTGTGGACTACTAGCTACTAAACTTATTTATTGCAGGTCTGTGGCTTTAGGTTTTATCTAGGTGTACCTAATAAACTGGTAATTGAGTGAATGAGTCAGAACAGTACTTCTGAATTAGTGGTCCAGTGTTTTCTGATCAGGTATCTGGGAAATAGGGCCTATTATTATTATTATCATCATAACTCAGCAGGGACAATAGAAATAAGATGATGATTAGATGACTAAAGAAAATCTTGAACTATTGATATGATTATTAGCACATTATGCAGGTGCACTATACTAGTTTGACAAATGAGAAAAGTAACGGTATGACATTTAAGGTATTTTCAGAACAAGAGCGGTCTGAGAAAGACTTTCAGCAGTGGAGCATAAAATCTACAGTGATTAACTGCATCAAAGATAATTTAAGGACTTGAAATTGGGTGAAATAATTTCCAGGGTTTCATGTCGACTCTAGCTCAGATGCTGCCTGTCGGGGTTAACTGGACCTGGCAGCTTTCTCCTCTGCAGGCCTTTTAGTGTCCCCCCGCCCCCGCCGCTCCCCTTCCTCCAGTCTTCAGTTTGTTTGTGGTTTCTCTCCAATTTTCTTTCTTCATTTTTCTCTCCGTCTGTGAGCTCGAGCTATTAATATCACACCACAGAGAGCGAGGGGGGGGGGTGCCGACAGGCGTGGAGTGACAAGATGTTCCTCTGCGACAAACAGATGGCGAACTCCAGTCTTGGCGCTGACCACTCAATTAGCAGTTAACGAGCCGACTGCCTCGTTAGCTCCGTCCGCCGTGGCCAAACGTCTCCGTGTCGGAGCGCCGGCGCCCACCGCCTCCCCTCCGAGGGGTGACGCAACCCAGCGAAAAGAGGGGAGCGAGGCATGGGGGTCCGGAACCAGCCAAAACGCCCGAGCCCCGCCGCTGGAGGCGCAGAGGGCGCTCTTTTCAGACGGTCCCCCCTGGCCCGGAAGTTCTCGTGACCCGAAAAGTCGTAGAGTTTCCAGCAAAATTTACACGACAAGCACGGCGCTGTTCGGTTCGGTGTTTGTGTCTCGTCCCGAAAAATCAATTCTGTCTCCCAGCTAAGGGACAATGTTGGGGCTCAAACTTCAAAAGGCAACAAACTCTGAACGACCTCGTGAGGAACGATCGACTGGTTTTTATTTTGAGAGCAGCCTTCAGAGCTCGCAGCTCACCTCAGGAAACTGCTCTCAGTGTGGAAGGACCCCATTCTACAGGCAGAATTATTGATTTCTTTGTCGAGAACGATCACAAACCCTCCACCAGGTCCAGTGACTCCAATGGGAGGATCCGCCGCTTTCTCATTCTTTATCTTTTTGGTACGGTCAGTTGGAAGAAACTGATCATTCATTGGGCTTTTGGAAACTGTGATCACGTAAAAATCAGTGAAAAAATAGAATAACACTTAATAATTTATAAAGAGTGACAATAATAATTTGTTGCACCACTAATTTAGAGCTATTTTTCCAGGCATCTGTTGCTTCAAAACAGAGCGACAGGAAAGCACCAGTGCCCCCAGTCACGGGCTGAACTGGGCGAATTGGCGTTTGATTCATCCCGACGCCACCAAGGCCGCCGCCGACTTACTGGGTCCTGAGTGAAACACAGCACTGCAACCGACGAGACAGAGCCGGAAAAGGTTCCCTTGAAGTCACACGGTTAGGTCGGCCTCACCTGTCGGGTGGCCGCCGACGATGCCTGAAGCGGCAGTACTGTCGCCGTGGTCGCATGCCTTAAGCTCTGCTTTAAAAACGGTCACACTTGACCCTTGAGTTTGCACATTCACGATTGGCTGACAAGGTTTTTAGATGGCTTCGGTGTTAAAAAAAAAAAAAAAAAATCATTAATAGTCACGTTCTGAGACTGTTTTACAGCCTCTGGGTCAGAACCCACTGATCGGTCACAAGATAAACCCGAGATCCGATAATTAACAGGAAAAAGAAAACAAAAAAACATGCTCCCGCTGAGCAAAATCGTGTTTATCGTGTATAAAATGTTTGTTGTGAAATACTCGATCTCACTGTTCCTCACATCTAAAATACTCAAATAAAAAAAGAAACCTTGTAATTGGCGTCGTTTTACATGTTGTTGAGAAAGATTTCAATAAAATTTAGGCCAGAAGCGAAGGAACTGGTAATTAGTTTCAAGTTTTGAACTAGAATTTTTAAAAAAAGACAAGTTCTTAAAATTGTGAAGTTGGACACAAACAGTTCTTCTATTCTCTCATTTAATACTCAACCTAAAGTAAGATGAATAAAAACCATCTGTGACACGTATCCGATGACGGCCGGTCGTTATCACAGATGGAAATTTGCTAAACACTTCCCGTTTCTACCATCCAGTCATATTCGCAGAGGATAGCGAAACCTGATGACATCGGCTCATCCCCGGTGGATCGGCGCCGGCGTACGTGTCGGCCGACGGGAGCGGGGATGTCAAAGATACGTCTGAGGAACCTCAGAAACAGCGTCGCTGTCGCGCAGTTTGGCCACTAGAGAGCAGACATGAGTGTGTTTCGATGCAGTACATTGTACGTATCCTGGTCACAAAATGATATATTGTATTTTTTTAACACTCTGAAATCTTGATATCTATATATCACCGTCAACGTGAATCTAGCGTCGGTCGACTCTGCTTTCTACTGGAGACAAAGCAAAAAAATTCGGGAAATAAAACTGCTGGTTAATCTCTCAACATTTTGCCGTTGGCTCCTCCCCCTTTGAGGGCAGCAGTTCATCTCCGTGTGAATGCCTTCTTCTTCTTCTACTACTTCCTCTGAAGATCCCTCCAATTAGCACAAACAGAACTCAATCACGGGGACGCTTCAGATCTGTAAAGGGCCGGGGCCCCTGAGCCGGGACCCCGAGCCGTGCGTGCGCACAGAACGCAGTAATTATATTTAAGGCCGTATGATGGTGGAGCGCCGCGGGAAATGAATATGGCAGCGGGACCCTCGGACGGGACGAGAGGACACCTGCGTCCTCCAGAAATAAAAAAAACCAAACAAACAAAAAAAACAAGTAAAAAAGCGGAGACAAAGGCGTCCGTGAGGCTCGGGGGGGGGCAAAGTGGGTCAGAGTCACGAGAGATTAAAAGATGGTGGAGAGGTAAATATCGGTCCTCAGATACTGTCCAGTTCAGTGCCCACTCTCTATGATCCCCTGACCCTTTTCCTTCTACTTCACCAGGTTTGGGGGTGGGGGGGTGGAGGGGGGGTGGGATGTTGACAGGCTGCTGATGATTGAACTTGTCAGCTGACAGTGAAGTTAAAGATTTAAGTATCTACTCTGGCTTTTAAGTTGTGTATGTGTGTGTGTGGGGGTTGTATTCTTCTGTTTGTCTCCAGAGACTGAAGACACATTTGTGTGCATTTTTTTCTTACACACACACACAGACACAGACAGACACACACACACACACACACACACACACACACACACACACCCTTGGTGTCCTTGCCTGCTGGTGGTAGTCGAGTTTGGATCGACTTTATTTAAACTCATAGAACTCTGTGTAAACTGATGCTGACTAACATGATGGGATGATGGAATATCCAAGAAAACTTTTTGTCCTGTGCGCTGGATGAAAAACCCAGAATGTCAAAGAAAAAAGTGCCCCCCCCCAAACAAATCCACTTAAACTCTTTATTTACAACTTGTTGGGTCTGAAAATGGATCTGAGTGAGTGTGGGTGACTTTTCCCGAGGACGGACGTGTTTGAGCCATCGACGATTCATTTCTATTGTTGGTTTTCTCTTAGTCTATGAAGATATTTTAGTTTCGATTTGATTCGGGACTTTGCTCTTGGACTGAGCCGATACAGGAGCGTCCTTCCTCCGGTGTCGACCAGCGTCACAGTAACTCCATTTCGGCCGGAACCCAACACTTCACCGGCAGCTCCGCCGAGGGGATTTGACCCTTCAATCGTCAGTGGGAACCACACTGATCCAGTTAGCGGGACTCTGGGGCCCCAGCTACAAAACCAAATTTCTGCCTAATTACTGTTGTTGTTGTTGGGTTCAACTCTTTGTGAATAAAATATGACCCCGTCTATGACATGAATCCAAGCCACTTCTCAACAGATGTACCCCCACGCCGAGGCAATGGCCCTTTTTTCTCAGAGGGTCTGGTGAAAAGGGGGCTCAGGTTGGAACACAAAGCCCTCCAGCTCTCACAAAAGGCCGAGGAGAGAGGGGCCGGAGGGGCGGCGTGAATGGATCGGTCTAATTGCAGAGCTGGAGGGAGTCCCGGTGAGGCAGGTAGAGAAATGAAAGAAGCACAGATGTCTCTCCGGCGAACATCTCCTCGTTCTGCTGCTTCTTAAAGAAAAAAGAAAGAAAGAAAGACGGGATGAGCCGACTCCGGCAGATCAGAGTCTCCAAAGGAGGAGACGGTTTTAACCCTGAACAAGGAGTTCATTCAAGTTTTCATCGAATTCTGCAACAAAATTTTCAGAAAAATATGGGCCGCTGCTTTGAATCCTGGGTAATAATCAGCGGATTCTGTCCGTGAAGCACCACAACAGCGTTTCCGCAGGTTTTAGCCCCATTCACTGTGAACTGGCAGCATCCATAGCGACACCCACGAAAACCGTGGAGGACCTAAAGACCAGACACGGGCGGAGAACGGGAAACCGGGGAAGCTCGCGGCGAAGGAGCCGAGGGGCCGCGAGCCGTCGTCAGACATGTCGTTAACGGGGTCGGATCTCAGAGTCGGTCGCCTCAGGGACGCTGCCGGTGTTCAGTCCCCCTCGATGAAGAAACTGCTGATTACATGGAAAAGACACACACACACACGCATACGCACACACACACACACACAAACACGCACACTCCAGTGTTTTGCAGGGCAAGTTCTTGTTGTTGTACAACTTTCCTTTTCCTCCTCTTTGTTGCCATCTTGTGTCGGGACTCGAAGGAAGCAAGTGCCTCAGTTACTGTGATGGATGGTGGGGGGGCTGAATGGGGGGGGGTCGTCTTTCAAAAGCCTCCACTTCAAGTCTTTATGACCCAACTGAAAGTCCATTATGAGTCTTTCAAGGAGGATTTCTGTTAAACCTGTGGAGAACTGGGCTTTCAGATCTGTTAACAGAGCTCAGATTACTGACTTATGCAGTTTAACATAACCGAGACCAACGTCTTATCTATGTTTCATTGTTCTGGGAGTCAATTCCAAGTTTGATCTGTGGTAACGGTCGAATTCTAATAAATGCTTTGATCCAACAATTTGATCCGTGAAGTCGTGTCAAATCCCAAAAATGTCTTGAAAAAGTGAAAACAAAAAAAAAGGCTGGAGGTTTTAGATTCATCCGATTCTTAGGAGATAAGGAGGAAAAAAAACTAAAAAAAAGGGTTAAACTGTGCAGAAAGCTTCAGGTACAGTTAAAAACAAAGATCGGCGATGACATGAATCGTATCTGCACAGTTCAGGTTCACGGTTCTTGCTCAGCTGCACACAACACAAAAACCCTCATTTCACCCCCCCACCCCCCACCCCCCTCCTCCCACTCCATTGAGTCAGCCCAGCAGTTGTCCATCAGGGTCATGTTCCTATTTGGAAAGTATTGATTAGAGCGTTTATCCCCTCAATCAGTGTGAGAGAGCCCCCAGGCCTAAACGGGGGGGGGGGGGTCCTTAGCTCCGGTTGCCTCACGAGTGTCTCTCACACACGCACGCACACACACACACACACACACACACACACACACACACAGATTGTGACTGAAGGTTTAAATCAAAGCACTAACAAGCTTAAAAGCTTTTTCTTTTCTGTTCGGTTTGTTTTTAGTCTGAAACCAGAAACATATTGAGTTTATTTTCCCGGAGGACTAAGAAAGAAGGAAAACAAGGAAATGTCGATTTCTTTTTTGACATTTTTGCTTAAAAAAAAAAAAAATCATAAATTAGCCTCCAACAATTTTTCTTTTGCCGATTTTACTCAACTCGGTCGATTGATTAATCGACCATTTCATCAGTTCCTCTCGGCCAAAGCACAAAGTTACGCGTCAGTGAAGTTTCCCACTTCCTCTCCAGAAGCTTCTTCCTGTCACTCAAGCTTAACTTTCAAGTTTTCTTCCGGAGCAGAAAAGGTTGTGAGCGACGAGCGAAACGCCGCCGCCAGTGACTCGGGGGGGGGGGGGGTCGACCTGGAAACCGAGGGTGTGTGTGTGTGTGTGTTGTCCCGAGACAACGACAACGTACCAGGCAGGAGAAGGAGTCGTTCATGCGGTGCTGCAGAGTGTGTTCCTGTAAGATGGTGAACAGGGCGGCGTGGTCGAAGCGGCTCGGAGGGGCGGAGATCAGCTCCTCCACCCCCTGACGCTGAGACGGATCCAGGCCTGGACGGGAAACAGGGGGGGACAAACCCATCAACACAAACACACAACAACTGATAGAACATAGTCAATAATCCTCCGTTCTAAACAGCTGTCGGGTTAAAACCTAGGTGAAGTTAGAGGGAGGTCATGGCTGCACCCACAGCCTTCAAAATAAAAGCCAGATGTTCAGCGAGCTCGCTCAACACCAGCATTAACTGTACGCCTCAGTATCTAATACATAAAGACACACGATGGCATCAAACATCGGCCCTGGAAGTAAAAAAAACAAAAACAAAAACAAACCATAAAAAAATCACGAGCTGCAAAATCGTCCAGCGTGTTTTCTACTGAAAGATATAAAAAAGAACAACCTAATTATTCAGAAAATCAGGATCAGAAAAACTAAAAAATAAAACAGACGAGATTCAAACTCCAACCGAACAGCGTTAAAATCATCTGTTCCATTTGTTTTCTTAGTGTGTAAAATAACAATAAAAATGACAGAAACAAAATCTTATCTTACAGCCGTTTAACCAGCTTCTTGTCGGAAACTGCCCCCGTGTTTGTGGACGAGTCACGTGGAAGGAAACCAGAGGTGGGTGCGTTGGGTTGTTGGTGGAAAGAATGAAAGAAAAAGAAAGAAAGAAAGACGAGGAAAAGAGATTTCTCCGACAGATTTCTCCGCCATCGGCCCTAAAGAGGTGATATATAAATGTGTTCTGATTCGCAATCATTCACACGTCTATCGGTGAGCTCAGCAGTGCGCCAAGGCGTAAACACACACACACACACACACACACACGACTCCATTGGCAGTGTCAGCCCCGGCGCCGTGGTTAATCGTTCCCACCTCCGTTGGCCACGGATCCTCTGTGAAGGCGACGCAAATGCCCGCCAACATGGACGACGCGAGGAAAACGTGCTGGAGGTGACTCATGGAGTCAACAACCCCCCCCCCCCCAAAAAAAAAGAGGAAGTCAACACACAACAAAAACATCACCGATCCTCTGCAGCGGGAGGTCGGTCGAAGTCTGGAGGACGCACAGAGGCTTCAAACACCCGCGACCGACCTACGGTCTGTAGGCGAGCGTCTCGCATGATCCGCATAAGGCAGCGGCTGTTCAATATGTTTTAATGCTCTTGTTTTTCTTTTTCTATTGTTTGTTTTATCCCAAGGACTTCGTGCACGACTTTATTATGAAGTTGCCAGTGGAGGGATGACAAGAAATAAGGGGAGCGAGCGTGACAGCGAACAACACCCCACAAAGGCCCCCGGAGACGCCGTGGTTCGCTGTTAGCACCTCGACCCAAGCCCACGTCATATAGGCCAACTTTCCTCCTTTTCTTTTTTTGAATTTCACGTCGGAGCAAAGAAAACACACCTCACAAATTTATATCTTCATTTCATTTCCTCATTATTTCTTAATTCCTTTTACGCTTTGTTTTTTTTCCCCATCAAGCAACCGGGAGGAAACGGCACATTTGTCGGTGACTATTTTCAGCGGCGGATGAATCCCCATTCACGGCAAGTTTTTCTAGCAGAAGATCATGTGTGTGTGTGACTGATTTTAAATAAAACTACAGTGTGTGTGTGTGTGAATGTGTGTGTCCATGGTGATGAAGGAACATGTGACCCCAGTGGCTCCGTGATGTTTTTATTCGTTTAATCATCGATGGAGCATCTGTGGCTCAGTAGAGTTGGACACATCTGACTGATTCATCCATCCTTGGCTTTCGCTCTTGTCCTGGGATTTTTTTTCTAACGATAATGAAAAGAACATCACCAGACTTTTACTTTGAGTAAAACCGAAACGACTAGCGCCGTATTGTGAAGTTTTTTGGGGTTTTTTTTTTGGACGCTTGGAAAATCCTCCTGCGGCTCAGCTCGCCAGCGCCCGGAGCGCCTGAGGATGACGAGGCTATCGGGGCCAGCGGCGAGAGAGAAAAAGAAAAAGAAAAAGAAAGGGAGCAGGGGAAGGATGAAAGGAGCGTCCCGGAGCCTGAGCGAGCCCGGGTTCACTTCCCAGCCCTTTCAGGCCCCTTTTCGCCCGTTAATGGTCCGGCCAAATGAAAAGCCCGACACTCTCCACTCTGCCTCCTTTGTTGGGGAGTGCATTTCGGGATGGGAAGTTTCTGAGCGTGACACATGGCCCCAACAAAAGGCCGAAGAATGGCGGCGCCGCCTCCACGCCTGCGACGCCCGCGGCCCCGCGGCCGGGACGAGCATTAGCGATCGCTTTTTTTCTGTTTTTTATCAACGCTGCCATTTTGTTTTTTTGTGTGGTCGCAGAGAAGCCCGCAAGGACTCTCAGACGTTTGTGTTTCGCCCCCCTCCTCCTCCCCCCTCCTCCTTTCTTTGTCGCTTTTGTCCAAAGAAGATAAAAAAAAAGACAGCAAAAGTGAAATCTCCACAATCAACTTCCAATCGACGCCCGCCTCCTCTTTCTTCCCGGCTCCTTTTCTTCTCCGGACCTCTGTCTCCGGGCTGCCCTTTGGCTCCGCGGCCCGCTTTCCCCCTCCGTCCCGATCCGATGTAGGTCACCCTCACATTCGTTACCTCCGAAAAACACGGGAATGGCCCCTAACGTAATTTGGAGAAGGGACGGGGAGAGCGAAGGAGGAGGCTCTAAAGAAAACGAGACAAAGAGATATAGATTAGTGCTGATAATAAGAGGAGTGGGGGGGCGGGGGAGTATTGATTGGGGCACAGACGGCGGAGGAGCGATGTTGATCCGTGTCAAGTCCAACTTTCAGCTATTATCTGCTGGATGTGTGTGTGTGTGTAAAAGAAAGGGGGGGGGTTGAGTGTGTGCACGCGTGTGAATGAGTGGTGTGTGTGTGAATGAGCGTGTGAATGAGCGTGTGAATGAGTGTGTGTGTGTGTGTGTGTGTGTGTGTGTGTGTGTGTGTGTGTGTCTGGGACAGGAAACACGGGTGGACGTTGATGCTCTCGGCACAGATTTGTGCGTTGGGTCTTGACCGTCTGCAGGTTTTTTACTTCTTCCCTCTTTGAGCGGTTTCCCATCAGTGTGGAGTTTACGTCACAGACAAAATTTAAAAAATAAAAATGAAACACTCACATAAGAGCCTGGTTTATCTCGGGCCCGGATCAAAGTCCCGAGCCTCAGGATTTCAGCGCCGCTCGACGGACAAGCGCGGCCCGTGACGGCGACGTTGTCAGAAACTCAACAGAGGAGCAACTGGTGAGTCTGATCCCAGTGCAGCCGAACTCACTGGGGTTTGTTTGTATGTTTGTTTGTTTTTACCAGCGAAGGTAACGTTGGATAACCTGCTACTTTTTACTATAAAATGCAGAATCGAGGCTCGACCTCAGAAACGGGGCTCGACCTCAGAAACGGGGCGCGACCTCACGACAACCTCGAGGATTATAACCGTGACCCGGACTCGCAGAGATGCATGTGAACTGTATGCACGCGCAGTGTAAAGACATGAAATGTAGTATTCAACTATGTATTGTTTCTCGGTATCATTTACAACATGTGTGAGGATGTTTGAGTGTTGAAGGGTGTGTGTGTGTGTGTGTGTGTGTGTTTTGGGTGGGGGCAGGGGCGGTGAGGATGGTTTTCAGCGCTCGATCTCTCCATATCCATCTTGTCTGGGCTCCATCGGTATCGTCACGGCAACAGTCACATCCATGTGACATGCTGCTCTGAGAGGTGGCGGCGGTCGCTGATGGCAGGTTATTGATGCGGACGAAGAGGAGGAGGAGGAGGAGGAGGAAGGAGAGCGGCGCAGTTTCAGGTGCACCGGGCTGAGAGATGTGACTTGATCTGCCTGTCAGAGCAATGGCGGTCGACGGCTTGGGGTTGGGTGGGGGGGGGGGGGGGGGGGACGATGATGCGGACGGACAAGCCCATCAGCCTCCGTCTGGCCGAGTTGGGGGGGTGGAGCTCTCATGGACAAACTCCACTTGAGAAGGGGGGGGGGTGTTAGAGTTTAGCAGAGGAGCGCGGCGTCCTCAGCTGTTCTGCGCCGACTTGGGGGCGCCGCCGAACCCCCGGGAGGTTAAGACGAGAGGACAGCTCGGGACGCGGCGCCTTGGGTCGCGGCGCCTCGGGAGCGCCTGGCGTTGTCCAACTGGCCACCTGCTTCTCCAAAAAACACAACTGACAGGCGTAAACATCACCGAAAAAACAAAAACATAAACAAAAACACCTTCAAGGAGCGAGTCTCAAACCCCGACGGGCCCATCTGCTTCGACCGCCGACAGGGGTAATGTCCTGTTCGATGGAAGCGGACTCCGGGTCAAAGGTCGCAACCAAAAGCCCCCAAAGCCTTTGGATGAGTTGCACTTGATCGGTCTTCCCATTCGATTCCCATCGAGGTGAACGGCAACAGGAAGTGATGCTCGCTGGAGTTTTCTTTGGCAAACTTGCATTTGCCCGTTTGTCCTTTTTTTCTGTGGAGTTTTTCGCTTCAGAGCTGAGAACGGGGGGGCAACTGAAACCTGCTCCCAAAGCTGCGACATGTCCTGAAACTACACCGACGGCGAAGGCCTGGTGTCGACTGACAGAATCAAATGAGGGTTGTTTTTTCCTTCTTCCTTTGTTGCTTTCCTCGTCGCGGAAACAGAACCAGGTTTTTCATTCCCCGGTTCTGTTCCTGGGATGTGATCTGCTCTGGACCGGTCTCATCGGTTCTCAGTGCCTCGTTCGATGTGTTATGGATTCGTGTCGTCTCGTGGTCAAAGGGCTTGAGGGGCGTACAACCCGAACCCGGAACCGTCCGCGTCCATGTCGAATGAAGATGGAAATCATTTAATGAAAATTCCTCAGACCGGTTTTCGTTGGGTTTTTTTCTTTGTTGTTTGTTTTTCGTACGTTGATGTGCAGCCTCCTTAAACCGCAGCTGACAGCGGGTACGATGCCTGACGACCCATGAGGCGTCCGACCGGACCGGACCGGACCGGCCTCGTGGGTCGCTGGTCACCGACCTCCGACATGGCCCACGTGAGCATTTCCCCAAATTCTGCCTCTTGTTTCGATTCTCAATCCTCGGTCTGTTACTTCTCTTTGTTTCCATCTCATTCTTATATTTTGTAGGAACCTGATACTTCAGCGTCTGTTTAAGCACAGTTTTTATCCTTCGCCCCCCGGTTTTTATCCTTAATGTGAACCATGACAAGTATTAACCTGATTTATATGAGTCTACATTTGTCAGGCAGCAACATCGACTCCTAGAGATTTGTTCTGCCAAACTATCCGATCTCACAGTTGTAGCGACTCCAGCATCATTAAACCGGTTCGTGGTTCTGGTTCAGACCCTCACAGAACCTAGTTCAGACTCAGGGAAAGATCCCCTTTCTGGCTTATCACAGAGAAAAAGTTGACAGTGACATCGGACGCCGTTCGTCCACGTTAAAACCAGAGCGGCCGTCTCTCCTGAGCCTGAACCCAGGGGGGCCTCCGTTGCCGGGGCCACAGACGGGGGGCTGGATGCGTAGCCTCCGAACCGGATTCAGGCGCCAATTACGCCATTTTCTAGAAGCCCAGCTCTGTTTATAGCTGGAGAATAATATCACAGGTGAGCTTTAGATTGAATAAAAGTCCAGAAGCTTGACTTCCTTGGTTTATTTCTCAGGGTAAAATGATGTTTTTTTTTTAAAAAAAAAGAAAGAGCTCATTGGTTCTGCATCTACAGCATAAAATTATTTCCAAACCTATATTCCTGTAGTAACACTGACCATCAAAGGTTTTTTAAAACCTTCTACAGAATAATCTACAGAATTTTTTTCCACATAATGAGATTAAAGAATTCTGGGTTTTATGTCGGACCAGCTTGATCAGCACCCTGATCCCTGAAAAAACACAAGCTGAGAGGATATGGAGCGTGTCTGTATGTGTGTGGTAACAACAACAACAACCCATCAGCTGCCTGGGGTGTGTGGAGCCTCCGACATGACTTCCACGGGTAAACACCATTATTTGCTATCATGATGCTGGTGATCAATAACCCCCCGCCCGCCCGCCGCCACAAAGAGACGCATCCGAAGACACGGAGCCGGACGACGACAAGTCCTGAGCTGGGGACAAACAAAGGAGCGATGTCGTGTCTCCGCGACTCACCTGTTCGCTGCCGGTTATCGACATTCAAACAGAAGAAGAAGAACAGGAAGAGGAGGAGGAGGAGGAGGAAGAAATTTAAGAATAATGGCTTGTTTGTGCTGTTCCATGAAGCCAAGATGGGAATGGAACAATTTTATTAATGTTAATAACCCGTGTGTGTGTGTGTGTGCACATGAAATCACTTGGTCTTACTTACCCTCCCCTTCTCGTTTCCTTTTTCTCTTTCTTTCTTTCTTTTTTTACGAGCGGAGATGAAGACGCAGGTTCACCGACATCAATCGCTATTAAAGCGGAACAACTTTCTGTCAAACCCATTGCACACACACACACACACGCGTACGCGGAGTGGCACTTAGCACCCAGTTAAGAGCTATTTCAGGGACACTCTCTATTTCCACCTGCAAACAGCGTGTCAGCACCTCTCGCCATTAACCCCCCCCCCATTAAACGCTAACGAGCGGCGGCGACTGCACCAAATCACACAAACGCTGCCACAACTGGCTCCCAGCATGACGCTCTTCATGTCACAATACTCGGCCGGGGGGGTAAAGACACCTCCCCGCACAGATAATAAATGATTGAAGGGGAGGAGGTGTGTGTATAAATGCGTGCGGAGGCGAAGGAGAAAATGTGACAGAAGTTTGGAAGAAAGAAAAAAGAGGAATGAGGGTAAAAGGAGAAAGCTGGAGCGGATCTATTATGCTCATTTCCAGCTCCATATGTTTTTACTCCTTGACTTTGACCGAAGCTTTTCTGGATTCGCAGGTGAAAAACATCTGTGTTTATCAAGGAAACTGCCTGTTACGGATCCGATGGATGCGTATGACGAACAAACGGCCTCAACACGCGCCGCTGAGCTGTTCCACCCTCTGCACATTAATCGTGTTATGTTAACTCTTCTTATCGTCTGTTGTCTTAATTGTTGAGGTCATATTAGCTCAGGCCTCCTTAAAAAACAAAACAGTAATGATAATTAAAAAACTGGCCAAGCATCCAGAAGCCGGCAGAGAACCGCCCTCACCCTCCTACCGGCCCGGAGGTTCTACAGAAGAGGATCCGATGGACTGGAAACGGCAACCTCGGAAAAATCGGTCCGCGCACGCTGGAGCCAAACCCTTATATTAAATATGTTATAACCCTTGTTAATTAGTGTATGTGGGAAATGTGCAAAAATGAAGGATTAAGCAGAAAACTTCTGCCACCAGGAAATAAAGTATAATGTCGGCTGAAACACGTCTTTCTGCTGCAGGCAACCGAGCGTAGAGTCAACCTGCAGCGTCGCTCATCTATACACCAGAGGACGTTAGATGATCATAACTTTACCCGGGTTTTAGGAGAACTAGCTGACGGCCGAATGAACAAAATCCATGATGGGAAGCCGAAAGAAACTGAGACTTTGGCTCTGATTGATATCAACCCTACACTCTAACATCATATATTTTTATATATATATATATATATATATGACAGAAAATACGGAAAAGCATTGTAGGTTCCCTTTAAAGGTTCTCTGTAAAGTTTGTGACCACTACAAATGCTACTGAACGACGTGTTCCCACTTGTGGTTCTCAGTTCCGTTCGTCGTTGATCATCGGCTGTTCCTGCGGTTTCAGGAAAGGCAGTGAAGACGACAGCTGCCGGTGTGCGAACACGGACGCAAATAAAGTCAGACGCAAGATTATAAACGTAAATTATATCAATTAAAAAAATAGGTTTTTGTGTTTAATAAGAAGAATAAATGCATCCAACACGTGATGTTCGACCGGCGTTGACTGTAAACAGAGATTTGGCTCGTTCAAGTTTGAAGAAAATAAAGGGAAAGAAATAAAGGAGGGAAAGATGGAAAGAATGAGGCAAAAGGAGGAGGGAGGGAACGAGGAAAGAGTGGAAGCAGGAAGAGGAGAACAGAGATAAAAAGGCAGATGTGGAAAAGAATGAGAAAGGGAGGGAAGGAAGCCACAGGGGAAAATTAAAGGGGAAAAATGAAAGAGCGGGGAAAGAAGAATAATAGAAGAAATATGAGAAAATATGGGAGGGATGAAGAAATTAGGATGGAAGCAGGAAGGAGGCAAGAAAAAGGGAGAGAGGATGGATGGTGAGTGACGTATTGAAGCAGGGAGCATCCCTCATATGGAGCCTTCGTCTCTTCCCCTTCGTCCGTCTCTTTCCTTTCCTCCATCCCTTCTTCCCCCTCGAGTGTTTTCTGTCTCACAGCAGTTCAGCCTGTAGCTGTTAACCTGCTTCGATCTGCCTCCCGCTGTGTGTGTGTGTGTGTGTGTTTACACCTGCAGCCAATCAGCACACTGCAAACAAATAAAAAAGAAAACGCCTCATAAGTTGGGTCTGGGATCCTGCTGTCTGACTTCCTGCAAGTGAAGGATGGATCCATTGTTTCTCGATCCAGGGTTTATTAAAAAAACCTTGTTGTTTTTTTTTGAGGGGGGGGGTAGAAAAAAGATGGGGAGGGTTTAGGGAGGGAGAGCAGGAGAATAGGAAGGAGAAAAGAGATGGAATGAAAGTGGGGATAGATTGAGGTCAAAGGCAAAAAAAATGGAAATAAGAAGGAAAAAATGAAAAAACGAAAGAAGGAAGTAGGGAAAAAAATGTCAGACGGATAAGAAGGAAGAGTTTAACATAAAGGTCGTGAGCACATAAAGCTCCACCTGCCATCAGAACATCACAGATCCAGGGTTTATCAGGCCCCTATCGACGAATCCAAGTCGTAGTCTGAAGTAAACCCGGGATTTTACCGCAGAGGCACCTTTACCTGTAAACCTGTGGATTAAGCTGTAACAGGTGCAGAGGATTTCACTTTTTTAGGTGCTTTTTTCTAAGAAATCTGTCCAGCAGATCCTGATAAACTAGTTCTACCGTACGTTAAAATTATAGTCGTCAAAAAAAAGGGAGGAAAAGGAAGAATTATGAGAGAAAATGGGGAAAAGGAAGCAGATGTTTGGATTTTCGGTTCTTCTGCTGTTATCAACTGCTCCAATGGCAAACTGAGACTTTGGGGGGAAAAAAAACAAAAAACAAGAACGAACACACAAAAATGAAAAACGGAAAAAAGAAATTGTGTATTCAACTTTCCATTTTTCTTCTTTTCTTAAAATGAAAATGATTTTGTGGAGCCTCTGCTCCGAGTAATCATTGTACAAATCTTAATCATTATTATAATTATGAGTGGAGGGCTGATGATGGACAGAGCAGAAACCACTAAATTCTGAGTGATCTGGTGACACGTCGGCGCTTTCAGAACTGTTCAGAGATGATGTTTGATTATTTCTCTTTGCATATCTGTTTTTCACATTAAATCCATAAGAGGGTAAAACAATACGACGAGAGACACGACTACTCGAGGGTACTTTCTTTTTTTGAGATTTGCCCTCAGGTTGCTGGTGTTGGAATGCTAGGCTAACCGTAGCTCACATGGCTAACGACCAGCTTTATCTCTAGGTCGTCCACTGATCAAAATCCGAGGTATGAAAACTTTAATTCGGACAAAGTTCCGCACTAAAGCTTTCCGTCAGCGTTTTACAGTAAAAGCCCGAGACGTTTTATAAAGAACGGGTCCTGGTGAGACCCGGAACCTACTGATGGGCGACGCCGGTTTCTGAACTCCTCCCCTGCAGTTGGCGGTTTTGTTCTGCAGCGGCGGAACCGGTTTGTAGGACTGGCCCGTGGCCCGGTACATGGCCTGGACCCAGAGCACCCGGTCCTGCTCGTCATCGCAGGCGAACATCACCAGGTCGCCCTCCTTCACCGCGTTGAAAAACACCCGGCCGCCCTGCAGACCTGAGGAGGGCGAAGGCAGGAAATGAGAAAAAGGCCTAAACAGCCTAAAATAAAGCCCTGACCACTGGCTTTTATCATCTTCTGCACTTTAACCAATGGTTTGTGATGTGTGCTATGTTACGGTTTTCACTGTCTATCGTCCTAATTGCTGAGGCAAAATTTCCATCCTCGTGAGACTGTGAAGTTTGATTCGATTTCTGCTGTGAAAAGTCTCCTGAGCCGTTCGGGCGCCAGAAACCAGATCTTCATCCCCCGATGGCGTCGACAGAAACAATGAACCACTGTGGGTGTTTCACCGACTCCCTCTCTTCTCATTTTGCCTCCAATTCTCAACTGATTCTCAACTCAAGCCGGTTTCGGTGCCCAGAAAGAAAAATGGATTAAAAATTTCACTCCACTGCTGATTTGTCTAATAACATCATATCAAATTTACAATCTCTCCCTCTAGTTTTCATAATAATTTCAAGCTGCTGTGTTTATCTTTCATTTTAATGTATCTTTTTTTCCTTTTTTTAAATCTCGCTAGTTACTCTGGTTTTTCCAAAAAGTTTAAAAAATAAAGTTCATTTTACGGTTAAAGCTTCAAGGATTAAAGGTCTTTTTTCTCAATTATTTCTTTTTCAATTTTTTCTTTTTTTTTTTATCCTTGTTTGTCCAGACAGTTTTAACAATTTCTTGTGAGATACCAAGTCATTGGCCGATTTTCAACAATCTTATATCGTTATTTACCGTTTCTATTTTTAGTGGTTGTGAATGGAAAAAAACGGGGGGGGGGTACCTTAAAGAAATCTAAAAGGTATTAGTTTCTAATATCCAGTGCTTTTAGTGAATTTTTGCTGGGCTACTGAAAACCCCAGGAACCTGGTCGACTGCATCGTCCTGAAACATGTTTACTTTATGACAGTGTAAGCCCCCTCCAGGTGCGTCTACCTGGCTGGGGGTCGCAGTAGTCCACCGTGTAGCCCTCCAGCTGCATCAGCTCCTGAGGCTCGGCCTTCTTCTCCCTGTAGCTGCACATGGCGAACGTGTACTGACTCACCTGCAGGACGAAGACAAGCGCCGATGAACCAAAGCTCCGAACTACCTGCGCACGAGTTGTCCTAAAACACATGCCTGCACGCTCCCTCTCCTTTTAGCTCTGTCTTTGGTCCCAACCACCTCCTGAGGGAAACCTCTGACTCTTTAGCTGCCTAAATGCTCCACTTTGTTCAACAGCTGGTCTCAGGTTCTGGTGCTGGAGCGGTAGCAGAAAAAATGCCGCTATGAAAGCGGTGAGAGTGAATCGAAAGGGATAAAACAACCGGCTGAAGCTCGCTGCGAAAAGCGTCGTAAAGCCGATGGGGAAGCTGCAGATTCAGCCGATAAAGCTCTGCAGGTCACCACTACTAGAAATTTCATGAATTATCAGAATAAATACTGACTCCTGTTGTCCATTTACTCTAAGCTTATTTCCTATGATATATATATTTTTTTTTCTTTAAAAAAAAATTTTTTTTAAACAAACGTTTGTTTCGCGTCCTACTGACACCTTGTTTCTATAAAAGCCGCAACTGGTCAAAAAGGGAGAAAAATGTTTTTGAAACCGGTACAAGGAAGTGTCTTTGAAAGGTTTTCAGAAATGCTGAAAACAGTCAAAGAACCATTAAAATCCTCAACAGAGGGGAAAAAAAAAAATCAATAAAATATAAATGATACTCAATCAAAAGATTCCATCTTTTGACGCCGTCAAAGGGGCTTTGAAAGTAGAACAGAGAGGCGACCGGAGTTTCATCGGATAAATGCCTACACCCCTGCTCTCAGAGACCCTGAGTGATCGTCAAGTGCTCGAGAGCAGATAACAGCTGAAATTAAAACAGGTTTTTCTAGAAACCAAATCTTAATTAAAACTTTGCTTGAGCGCGACTCCGACGAGACGTACCAACCCTTTCTCTAGGCGAGATGATTTTCTTTGATAACCTCAGATGTTTTTTTGTTGTTTTTTAAATCCCTCTCCCCTTTTTCAACTGCCTGTCTGTTGTTAAAATCATTGAGGGTAATGAGACATTAATTTGGAAGAGGGGCTTCCGTGCTCTCTGCAGAGGACGAGGGTCGGATCCAATGTGCCCGAAATGTCTGTTTTATTACGTCTGAGTTATTTCATGTTTTTACTGATGCTGTATCTGTCAGAAACAGTCTAACGCCGTGGATTCCTCTCAGTTTTTCCTTTAACCCACCGTGGATTCCTCTCAGTTTTTCCTTTAACCCGCTGTCTTTTCCGGCCCGGCCTGCGGCGCCTCCCTCAATGTCAACAACGTGGTTTTTCCCAATCAATCACAGATTGATTTGATGTGGTCCGACCTCGGTCTCACTGTTTTTCTCACCTGAACGAGGACAAAGTATCTCCTTTTCCAGCGCTTCCAGACTCTCCGCCCCAAAGCGTAAAGGTACCTGGAACACAATGAACATCGCTTCATCAATTTGAAGGTAAAAATCTCTGGTTCCTGCAAATTGTTGCTGTCGTTTTTGTTGTTCTTTTTAACCGTTGCATGGTCTCGTTGGTCACACGAAGCGACAAAGTGAAAACACAATTATAGAATTTTTTCTAAATTTATCAAAAATCACAACATGTGATTTTACATAAAGACCTTGGAAAGTTCAGAAGTTCTATGCAGAGATGGGAGAACGTACTGGAAGGAAAACCATCTCAGCAGCACGAGGAAAAAGATCCTCTGGTTTGAAGAGACAGACTGAAATCTTTCCATCACTGCGTCTGGCAAACACCAGGTGCTGCTCAGCACCTTGATTATACCATCCCTATGGTGAAGCACGGTGGTGGCAGCATCCTGTTATGACTGGGATGATGGGTTCACTCTTCAGCGAGTCAATGAACCGAAGCAAACAGCCAAGGCAACGCCGTCGTTGAGTGGCCCAGTCAAAGCTCAGGCTTAGACCCAACAAATCACCTGAGGGACACCTGAAGGTGGCAGGTCACGGACACTTCCCATTCAGGAAGAATGGGATAAACTTCTGGAGACTCAAAGCTGTGACTGCTGCATAAGGGGCCTCGACGAAATACTGAAATAAGGGTCTCAATACTTTGGTAATCAAAGATTTCAGTTTTAGATTATTTATAATTTCACAAAATTTCTGCAATCAGGTTTTCGGTTTGTTGTTATGAGTCACTGAGTGTAAATCAATGGGGAAAAATGGAAAGTAAAGGGGATAACAGAGCAAACCCCTTGTACTGTCCATGTGTATAGGGCAATAAACAATGATGATTTTCATTATCGATATTATTAATCTATAAATTTTCTCAACTAATTGTTTAGTCTGTAAAATTTCAGAAAATGTCCCTCAGTTTCTCAAAGTCCAAGGTGACGTCTTCAAGTGTCTTTTTTTGTTACTGATATTAACTTTACTATGATATGAAACAGAACAGCAGGACATCTTCATGTTTCAGAGGCTGGAAACAGCATTTTCTTTTATTACCTTGCTTAGCAGTCGATTATCAAAATCGTTGCCGACTAATCAATTAACCGACTCATCGCAATAGACCAAATTCAGATGTGAAATGTGTTTTGCATCTGATATAATATGAAAAAAAAATTAAAAATTCACATCTACATAGTGTGTATGTGAGATTTCCAGGTGTTAGAAGTGCCCAATGATAAAAATATAATTTTTTTAACAAGTTTCAAAACAGTTTGATATGTTTTTGCCTCAAATCAGTAATTTGTCTGCTCTATACATTTATTTCTTCTAATTTAGTGAATCTTTCCCTCTAATTGATAATTTCTTGTACCTGAATCACTGAACGATTTCCTGCAGAACTTTTCCCACTCGATTATCCACTTTGGAGCTTTGACAGTCATTCCATTAATCAGTCGGTCGATATACAGAAAATCGTTTTCGTAAGCAGCAACGTAGAACTTTCTCAGCATCTGCTGCTTCTCTCTGCCTCTTTGGGTTTTTGCATCTGAAGATATGAAGACACCTCGAGAAACAGTGGTGGAGCATTTTTTCCCCCCTGACAAATTATAGTAAATAAATGAACTGGCTGATCGAAAAGCCAAACAACAGATTCAGACAACAGACTTGAGGGCACAACTTCATCTTTTTTTTCACGCCCGACTCTGTAGAATTTATATGTTTGTTCCTCAGAATTTTTACTTCCTGAAAAGATGCCACAGCTTGTCAACATTTTCAAGCAGAGACTTTTGACAAACAGTTACGCTAACGGGGCCTTTGAGAGGCTGCGAGGATCAGAGTCTGTTGACACTAGGATCCATTTTAAGTCACAACAGACCCACCACATCATGTCTCCAACCCCCCCGGCTGCTACCATTAGTAAGACATTAACACCCCCCCCCCTTGAGGAAACTGAAAGGAGAAAGAAATGAGCCCAGAGCCGGGAGAAGGAGGCCGCGACACAGACGGCGGCTCATCGAGGAGCTCTGGAGGAAAATGGAAGGATGACCGGCGTGGCCTCTCAATCAATGGCTGCTCCCGGGGCCTCCTGGAAAAAAAAAAAGCGTGGGACACGGGCAAGTGCAAGTGAGGAAAATCAATCGATGGCGAGAGCCCCTTTCTTCAGCCCTGCCGCCCGCCCTTAAAGAAAAGGCCCCCGGTCAAGGCCGCGGCATCTGGGCGGGAGAAATCTGGGCCAATCCGGGCCACTCCAGGGTTAAAGCGTGGCAACGCTCGCCGGCCACTTGTGAGAGTGGTTCCGGCTGCCTGCCCCCCCCCGCTGCAGGGCTTCAAACATCCATTTAACCTGCTCGACGGCCACAGACGGATGGAAAGATGGACGCCGGACGCCAGAGACTTCACTGCAGGCATTTAACAGTCTTCGCTGCCAAAAGGAAAAAAAAAAAAACAAAACAAAAGAACCTCCGCCTTTAACTGGTCACTTGGCTGGATATTCAGACTGTGCATCTTTTTTAAAGGCTGATCGCACTTGGATGTATTTTCTCAAGAAAAACAGTTTCCTATCTTTCAAAAAGAAATTAGTGGAATTATAATAAAATAAAAGGGCAAAAAAAAACCATTTCATTTGATAATTAATTTGAGTGAAAAAAGGAAAATCTCAACATTGGCTTATTAAAGATTCCGGTGATTTTTTAAAAATAGGAAATAAACCTTTTTTCTTATCAAATAATAAAGTAAATGACCTGGAATTAATATTTTTTGCTGTTAGGGTTCCTGTTGAAAATTTTATTTTTCAATTTCTTTGCTTGTTCTAATCAAAAAAAAGGGAAGGAAAAGAAACAGATATCTTAATTTCTTATCTGTTCCAAGGCTTCAAAAGTTAGTTCTGTTTTCTGTGACATGAAATAACTTTTTTCACTTGTTTATATGAGAAAAAAATTTAACAAGTAACTGGAAAGAAAAGATTTTTTTCTCCAGGTTTTTATGTTCAAATGTTCATCTTCAGTATAAACAAGTAAATCAGTGCATCTGACACTAAAACCTGATCAGAGACGGGGTGAAGAATAAACATCTTGTTCAGAGAACAATCAAGAACTTAATAATCACAACAGAAAAACAACCAAACAAACAAGCATCCCATTTCTTCACTGTTTTTCTTAATTCAGCAGAGAATAACAAATACATGAAATTAAACAGGAACATCAAATCAAAATGTATTTGATTTTTCTGCACTTTTGTCCCATTTATTTATGAAGGTAAAACGTTTTAAAATTTGCTTTTTTGTGCACAGTCTGAATCCAGGAAACAAATAAATATTACACTTACATTTCCTTCTATCAGAAATTCCTGCATCGGTTCCTGTCTCTTCTTGGACTCTTTTTAATTGACCTCATGTATCTGACTCTGTATCTGACTCTTTATTTGACCATGTAAGTCACTGTGTTCATCCCGGTCGCCCCGTTAGTCTCAGTCTCACAGACTGTGTCTCTAACAAACACAGAAATGACACGATGCCAGATTAAACACACGAAGAATAGTTGGACCTGAACCAGAACCAGGCCCGACTCACAGTGGGACTGACACTGACCCCTTCTGGAGGTGATGCACAACTGCAACCCCCTCCCTTTTTTTTCCTCCTTCTGTCAGCCAGTCTGTTATCAGAGCCACCCGACTCCCACAGTGATGTGTTCATTATAGTGATGGAACCTCCTGCGGGAGACTGTGAGGAGGAGGAGGAGGAGGAGGAGGAGGGAAAACTGTGGAGGAAGAGTCAAACACAGGCTCTCAGACCCCCCCGGTTGATCTCTAGATTCTAGATCCAGAACACGGCCGTTTAGCGTTCGCTCCGATGCAAATGGAGACAGTTTCTGTTTGTGAATTTTATTTTAACTTTTCATTGGAAAAAAGACAGAAAAAAATTGAGTTTGCAAAATCGGATGGTAAAGTTTCTTTATCACACACACACACACACACACACACACACACACACACACACACACACACACACCTCTGTAATTTTTCCTCATCAGAGTTTTATGAGTCTGAAAGTGAGATTTTGCCTCCATCTTCTGGCAGAAAATGAGAAATGCATGGTTTCAAGTAGAGTCTAGCTCTAATGTTGCCAATCAAATTAAGGGATTTCCAACTAAATACACAAGCGTGAATTACTGTTCACACCATAAATTACTGTAATAACTGGATAAAAAAAAAAAAAAAAAAATTTATATATATAATGAAATCCTCTTACAATCACTTCTGGTGGTTTGAGTCAGATTCTTGAGGGACTGCTGATATTAAACTATTAACAACTTTAAGAGGGCAAGAAGACATGGGGGGGGGCAAACACATCTGGAGGACAAACGCATCTGGATCACTGCTGCATTATCTTCTGAATGTTTTTACAAATGGAAGAAAAAAATGGGAACTTTGTCCCCAAATGGTGAAACTGCAACAGAGATAAGATTTTATCACGTTGATTTGGGGGGGGGGGGCACAACAGCTCATATGGAGAAAAAAAAGGTGTTGTTTAAAAACTACCACAAAAAAAGCCCTCAACTTATTTTCGAGTTCTGAGCCTGAAACATGAAAAGTAAGCGGAGTAAAACCTCCGATGGACGAGTTTGAGGTTCAGCAAAGACCTGAAATCAGGGAGACAATTCCACGTTTCCTCTGACTGACTGATTAAATCTATCAGTCTTTAATAAAAATGACTCATCAGACTTTTAATAATGTTTTTGATTTTAACGAACTGTCGTAGTATAACGGATCTGATTATGATTTTAAGACAGGATCCACCAACAAATGTTTGTCGTCTCAGGCTGCTTGTGCTTCCTCTATCTGACCAGCGGGTGGCGCCGTCGTCCTATCGGTCCCCTCGCACCCCCCCACCCCCCCACGACACACTGAGTCCACTGAGTCGCTGCAACTAAACATGGGATAGAATATTACACATATGTTGCCTGGCGTGTTAAGTTTCACGTCACTGACTCATGGACACTGGGAGAAATGTGGGAGCTGGTTCAGGGATCAGGGTTTCTGGAGGTTTTGTGGTTAATATCAATGCAAAGTCTCATGTTGTAGCCCACATACACACACACACACACACACACACACACACACACACACACACACACACACACACACACCCACACACTGACTATATCTCCACTGGACTGGGTGTGGGGGGGGGCTATGCTGTACAGGAGATCTTCTTTACATACATGACTAGAAACTGTGATCATTAGGATGCAGGGCTAAGCTGAGATGGATGTCTTACAAAAACACAAAACAACAAAAAAAACACACCATACTTCATCGGAAAAAAATGCAGATTTTATGTAGATGATCCTGATCTGCCCCCAAATGTTGTGGGTCCGTCCCCGGCCCATAAACCGTCCCCTCCCCCGAGTTGTTTTTGTGTAATCCCACTGACATACAAACAGACCAAAGGACACAGGTGATCAATTTGCCTCTTTTCCTTCATCTCAAGAACAAATAAATATTTTCTTCCTCAGCTCCTTTTTTTTTTTACAGTTTCCTTCAAATCAGGCAAAGAAACTGTTAAAAGACCTGGAAGCTTTTTCCTTCTCTGACACCTGAACTCTAGAACCACATTTTACCTTTAACCTGTGAAAACTCTGCCTTGGTTCTGCCCCCTGACCCCCCCGACTCACCCACTGTGCTTCATGTTGGGGGGCTTGTCCATGCGGACGGCCAGCTTGATCTTCAGCTCGGCGTCCTGGCTGCTCTTCGGGACGACCATCCTGTGGAACTCGGCCTGCTTCGGTCCGTTTGTGGTGGGGTTCAGGACCACCTGGGGCAAAAGTTTCCGCCATGGTTGAAATACAGATTCAGCATCGGGGAAATTTGAAGAAAACAAACAAACAAAAAAACCCAACATTTTCAGATAACAACGTGCTAACATATAGCACCTGGCAATGCTAACGTTGGCTGTGAAGCCGTAGCAAAAATGTACGTTTAGCAGCTTTAAGTCATAGAAGGTCAAAGTCCCAGTAAGTTCCACAGGATGAAGACAACAGATTTTAACTTTGGGGAAAAAAGAGGCTGCTGGTTTCAGTAGATGATCTGAGTTTAGGAACCGGAATCGAAACCTGCAAAACCTGGAAGTTTTGGTGCATCCGTATTTTAGATTTTGCGACCTTTGACATAAAATGTAGGCACTGAAATATGAGAGAGGAAAAGTGACTGATCGCTGCACTGAGGGAAAGACGCCGAGTTTAGGATCCGTCGACCGGCTTCTTTTTCCAGCCGCACGTGTTGATGGGAAAGGACAGAATTTAAAGGAGGAAGAGGAAATGACTGACTGGACGGTTCCGGGGCATTTTCACATCGAGGTTTGGTCAGTTTTATCAGTCGAAGGCAAACGGCAGCGTCTCATCTTCGGTGTCCTTCGTCTGTCTCCTTTCATTACTACAAGTCAGTCAGGATTCTGCTATCACACACTAGTCACTGTCCAATCAGAACTGGTCAGCGATTAAAGCGTCGACACCTTTTACTGGTGTCGCAGCCAATTTAATAATTCATCAGCTCCTCTGCGATTTTTTTTAAAATATCCCATTTCCCGTCTTTCATTTGTCTTTATAGATTCTCCATCCCCCAGATCAGGGTTTATCCAGGAGGGGAAGGGAACCAGACTTTGTCCCGTGTTCCCCCTTTTTCCTTCTCAGCCTTATCCCACCGTTCGCCTGGTTCCCGTCGGTGGAGACCTGGCGTTTCCTGCTATCTAATGTATCCTCTGGCCAAACCATAGAGAGGTTTTTATTGTGGAAGACTCTAGGAAACATGGCGTAGGTTGGGGTCACGTTTCGGTTGTTGGAGCACGAAGGAAGTTTGCTTGTTAATTAATCCGCTGCTGAAAAGGTCCCCGACTAAGGCAAATTACTGAGGCTAAAATAATGAAACTACACATTAATGAGCCTCTATTAAAGATTTATGTCCTCAGTTGGAACCAGTGGGCAATTTGTGTGTGTGTGTGTGTATGTGTGTGTGTGTGTGTGTGTGTGTGTGTGTGTGTGTGTGTGTGTGTGGGGTGGTGGGGGGGGGGGTTACAACTGTGAGACAGAATTACACACTGTTGGTTATGAGACGACAACAACTGAAAAAGCCTTTTTGGACGAAGGGTGAAATCTCCTCGAGAATCTTCTCATTTCTACATTAATAAAAACGAAGCCAGAAGAGTTTGATCTTTATTTCTCTTTTTCCGACAAACTGTTCTGTGAACAGCCTTTGAAATGAAAAATGAATCCACGGCTCAAGGGCGAACTCGTCGTGTTTTGGATCCCGTGAACTCTGAGCCCGGATGCGAAGAGGTCGAAGGTTTCACAGCGGACGACACCACCGTTTCTAAACTCCCGGTCTGGGCTCCGCGGTCGTACTATCACGGACGCTTGTCGATTCATTCGAAGTGACCGGAAGAGAGTCACAAAAAAAACAAACAAACAAAAGACCCTGACTCTGGTCACTGCCCCCCCACCCCCTTAAAACTCAGATCCAGCCTCTGGACCACTGGGAGTAGTAATTTGACATTAAAAGTCCTTATCCCCGTGTATAAAAACATATTTCACACACTCACATGATCCAACATGTCTCCAATAGGACGTGAGCCTCTAAACTTTGCTGTGTTTATATTTACTACCCCCCCCCCGAAGCGGCCGTGGTGTTGACACTGATGCCGACTGATTCGCTGCTGCCTCACAGCTGACAGGACGTGAAAGTGTCGGGAGGTGAAGGCCGTCGACATCTTGTCTCGATTCTGACTAAAGTAGGGCCCTCGTCACCTCAGGGGCCCAGTGGACCATTAGTTCATTGTTCAGGTCTGAAATTTTTTCATCCTCTCCGAGATCGAGCGAATGAAAAAATCCTTTATGTAGGTGGACTCACCCGGCCCAGCTCCTTGTCCTCCAGAGCCAGGACACCCGTGCTCTCCGTGAACAGCTTCACCTTGACCGAGGGCAGAGGGTGGGTGGTGGTGAAGTCCCCCTGAGTCCCCCACCTGGAAGACAAAATCGTTAGAAAAGAGAAAATACACATCCACAGGCAGCAGACGCACAATCCAAGTTTCTCCGCACGATTCCTGCCTTCGTTCTGTGTCTGTAAAAGCTATCAAGTTTTACACAGTTTTAGGTTTTTAAATAACTCGTTCTCGACACGTTGGTCCAACACATGCAGAATCTCACTGGATATTTTCCAGATTTCAACTCTCACAGGGAGAGATGAGTTCGTGAGAGTCAGTCAGGCTTTGTGAGGACACAATTCTTTTTCTTTTTTTATGGCTGATTGGCTGCACTTCTAAGTTGTTTTTTCAGTCTACGTTTGTCTCGTCTGCCCATTCACACACAGTGTCGGTTCGGTGTCTCGCTCATCTCGCAGAAAAACTCAGACGGAGCTGAGCGAACGTCCTCCGCTGGGGGGGGCAAGGTCGCCGAGCGCGCCGGGAGCCACACTCAGGTGATTACACGCCTTTATGTCAAAACTGTCATTTTAAGTGTGCACCAGTCTGTGTGTGTGTGTGTGTGTGTGTTGCACAGATGACAAGTGACCCATTCGCTCGTTGAGGGCGAGAAGCAAAGACGAGCTCCATATTCAGTTTCCCCCCCAGTTTCCAAGGCAACATTGTGTAGAAAGGTGTGTTTTGCACACACACACACACACACACACACACACACACATACACACACACACACACACATTTGTTCCACTATCTCCGCGGTGACAATCATTTCCATAATGATTCCCCTAACCTTATCCATCACATCTATAAGGTCTTAACCCTCATCAGTCTTCACCTGTGGGGACGTCAATTTTTATCCCCATGGGTTAGTGTGAGAGCACACACACACACAAACACACACACACACACACACACACACACACACACACACACACACACACACACACACACACACACACAGCATTTTTTAGTAATCACAGATATCAGATGTGGAGGACAGACGACAGACACTGATCCGACCTTGTGTTTTAACTGACCCAAGATGTTTTAACATTGAAGGTGATTGTTAGTTGTTCTGTTTTAACAGTTTTAATTTTTGTGTCTACTCTAGTTTTGTGACATGAACTTTAGGGATTAAAAAAAAACTGGACGGATTTGAGGGTGAAATCTCCGCCGCTCGTTCGCGTCCATCGCTCTGATTCAGGACAGAAAAAAGATTCACGCCAGACCTGCAGTCCGCAAACTGCAAAGTTAGTCAAGGGGTTGGTTTCAAAAATTCTGGGTTCAATCCTTAGACGTTAAACCTTTCGCTCCTCTGCTCGTCTGCAAGTTCATGTTTCATCCTGGACAGAAACAAGCTGATGCCGACCTGGAGGGAATCAAGAAACTGTTTGGAGAGTATTTGTACTTGAAACGGATTCGTAATAAACCTGCGGAAAAACGGCAGCGTGGTCCTCAAATTGAATCACGAATGCTTCACATTCCACAGTAATTAATGGTATTACTAATGAAAAGGTCCTGAGTGATTAAAGAGCTTCTAAGCTACAACCGCATGAGCCACCGGGAGCAATTGGACAACGGCGTAATCACAGCTAATCATGTTGTCTGTGTAATTACAGTTTACCACGTTGTCATTAAGCGTACGGTTGCGTTATTGAGGATGGGGGGGGGGTTGTGAAATGTTCCGCAGGCTAATTACAGCGAAGGTTACGGGAGCCGCGGCGAAGCCGGGATCCCCGTCGACCGACGAGGTCGCCGGGTGACGGCGGGCTCGTCTAATTGGCCCTTTTTGGCGATTCTGGCCGTCGCAGGTTCTTCAGAAATAAAAGAAAAGAAGAAAGAGAGAAAACCCCAACCCTCTCCACCGGCAGCCGGAGCGTGTGAAAGGGCAGCCTCATTACTGCGCCGACCTCCCGCTGTCCCCCGGGCATCCGGCGACCAACAACCGTCATCGAGAACTTTGAGCCCAGAGTGACGAGGCTTCGACACCGTGGCAGAGGACAAGAAAATAAAGCTGTCGGGATGGTGGTGAGGGGGTGGATTCCCATACTGCAAGTGTTTGCATGTTTTTAGTGTCTAGAAATTTCCCTGGAGACACTCTATTTGTCTGTCATTGCAAAGTGAGGCTCTTATTCCATGGCTCTCTTTTCAACGTATCATATTCTCATCTGACTGCATCACGAATCCATTTGTGCTACCTCTGGTCTGGTGTCCGGCGGCGTTCAGAAAAAGGAACCGTTTAATTATCATTAATTAATGGGAAAACGTGAGGGGTACTGAGTTAAGACGGAACCAAATCATACATGTCGAGCACTGGACATAACTAACTCACCGGGGGACATGAAGGACAGACCGAGATGCTCCTCAAGTAGGAGAACATACGACAAGATTTCCACGATTGACCTCATCTCCAATGATACGATGAAGGTGGACTTGTGAGAGTGAGGCCTTCGTCTCGATCTCGGGACAGGAAGGCCAATCTGGGCGTTTGAAGAGGAAAAGCAGAGCCAGCCCCTTCCCCACCTGCTTGCCCCCCTTGAGCAAGGCCACGAGTGCTCTGCTCGTCCTCCCCAGTGGCCTGAGTCCAACTGTTGAAAACTTGGCGGAAGAAAGACTAAAGTCGCCTCTCGACGTGCATCATCACAAAGCTTTTTAGAGGTATTGAATTCGGACTCAAGTCAGACTTAAGTCAGACTTTAGTCAATCTACGGATCCTCGACAAAGGATCGTCGACCGACACTGATCACAATCACGCCGCCGGCTAAACCACGGATGCTGCTAAACGGGGCCTTCAAAGGTTTACTGCCAAGTACAACTGCCTTCAACTCAGATTAGACCGTACTACGGATGCGTTTTCAAGCCCTGGACCACAGTGACTAGGAATGTAGGGCTACGATGATGTGCTGCAGCAATATCAGCGAGTGCCTTACTCTGCCGGGTCTTCCGTTTGGTCACGGAGTGGTGAGCGCATCGTGTTCGAGTCACGTCTGAAGCAAGGATGGTCTAAATGTTCCGCTTTAGAATATGACGAGACAGAACGACGGGTACCTTAAGCAACGATGATGAGATGAGTTGAGAAAACGTGCTAAGATTGTCGAGACCCTCACACAACAAGACGTCACATTCCTGATGCAAGGATCCAACGAGGAAGCCGGATGAATCGGTACCACTGAACATACCGGCGGTGACGGTAGGACAGTGACGGTGCCAACGCCTCTTCCACCACAATCAAAGGCTGACACATGGTTGAGGAATGAAAGGAGGGATTGTTGGAGCTGTCAGATTAGTCATCAGAGCCAGAGGCTCTATACAGGACCTGCTATGCCCACATATGTAGGAAGAGATATATATAAACAATTTCTTAAAAAATGGTTAATGTCCACTGTAGATTACATTCAGCATGTTGAAGTAACGCTCACTGAATTATGACGAGACGTCAACAGTGAAATCAGAAGAGCTGAACAACAATCCCGCTTGAGAAAAACACAATTTGAAAGATCTGTGGATAATTTGAGCAAATTATGTAGTTAGAGTGATTTTTTTTCCAAGTTTTTTTGTTGACTATGTTTTCCGTTTTCTAAACAGAAAAAAGGACAAAAATAGACCAAAAAAAACAACAAAAAGCTCACCAAGAAGAGAGATTACTGTTTCGTGATCTGTGTTCTTTTCCCTCGACGAAATGGATAGAAGAATTGAAAAAGCATATTTCGACCCAGGTATTAACAGACTCTGCTCTGCTGCAAAAGACAGCACAGGCACAGCAACACCATGGGAACGAGTTGAAAAGCGGTGTCTCAAACAAGACGCTTAATGCTTCACGCAAACGCTGCAAAGCATTTTCAGAGAAACAGAGTTCAGGTTTATTGTATGGATAAACAATTTCAGGTGATTTAGTGGAAACGATCGAATATTCAAAGGAAAATGAAGATGCTTGGTGCCTGTTGAAGTGTGATGATGTGGTCTAGACAAACACTTGTCAGTGACAGAAGATGCGGGTTTACAGCAGACACGGGTAATATGAACTCCATTCTTCTGTTTGAAAGCCCCGTTATGTTCCTCAGCAGTCGTCGATAATGAAATAGCTGTTTGGTTTGGCGCAGAAGCTTAAATTGGCCTGAACCCAAAAGTGCCAAGTATTCAAGGCTGGTATCAAATACTCGGTCGGATTCTTAGACTTGATTATTTATTCTCTCCTCAGACATTTACTTATTTAAATCGGAAAACTTTTTCAACAATCTTTTCCACACACCCACACCCACACATCACTTTTAGCACCAAAGAGCAGACGCACCATTCAGAAATTTAATGAATGTCGCCTGGATGTATTAATATGCTCGACAATACCGAGTCTCTTTCTTACTTGTACCACTGCGCTCAAACATGGGTTTAGCTCTTTGTTACTTTATGTGGATGTGTGACCTTCAAGGTGCAGAATGATGTACAGTACGTGCAGAGTTCAAGAGTGAATGCTTCTTTCACATTCTTCAGCTGAAGGGAAAATAACGACTCTGTGCTCACCTTAAGTCCCATTAACATGTTTATGTGTGAGTTGATTTTGTGACATGAATGACTAGTTTGTAAAGCCATCGTTGGGCCCAATAGGCGATTTGTTCTCTTTGAGACGGTCGAGACACTGGGAGGTGAAACTCACTGCGGTCTGGCGGCTTCAGCCTGGTCCGTCTGCAGCTTCTCTCCCCCCTCCACCTCCATGGTGCAGTAAACGATCCGGTTCGGGGCGACGGACTTCAGACCCTGGACCTCCACGATCACGATCTGAAAGCAGCAGGGGAGGCGACGGTGAGCCGATTCGGATCTTCCTGCTGTACCCACTGATGTGAGGCCTCCCCTAGCCCCCTTACCCTGACCCAGGCCTAGACCTGATTCTGACCTGAACTTAAAACCGAGTCTTAATCCTCAAACAGCACTTTGAAGGTGTTCTCAGAATGGACTGGACAAAATGTCCTCATTTCCTAGATCTAATAATTTTGACTGGTCCTTACAAAGATAGAATTAGAAATACAACACAGGGGCACCCAGACCTCCAGAGTGAAGGACAGCACGACATCAGACTTGGACAGGATGTCTCCCTCGTCTCCCATGTCCAGGAAGGAGTTGTTCAGAGAGGAGCGTTTGAGCTTCTGCTTGAAGTCCGGACCCCCTTTGGACACCGGCAGGCTCTCCAGGTTCGCCATCAGCAGGTTGACCGACGAACGCAGCTCCTCCACGTATAGCGCCTCCATGTCGGCGGAGACGAACCTTGGGTACCTCCTCTCCTGCAGGACACAGGTCCGGTCGCCGGTTATCGCCAACACAAACGTTCACACTTCACATTAACACATACTTCTTTGAACAGTTACATTAATTTTTTTATTTGGCCATGAAACTATGAAAAGAAAAAAGAAAAGCATCTCACTTTCATTTACGCTTTTCCTCACACTGGCTGTGACAAACACAGATAAAAGACGTAACTGTTCTAACAAGGACATTTGTTTTAATTAGCGCCCTTCTTGATTCCTCTGGATTTTATTTAATAATAAAGGTAAAAAAAATAAATAGGTAAATATAAAAGAAAAATCAATCGAAGTAACTGATTTTTTTTTTGGTAACTTGGGACAACAATCTGATATAGGGACATAGAGCCTGAATAATTGATTAACAACAATAAAAAAAAGTTCACAAGTTAGACATTGGACTTCAGGGATTTTTATATTAATTAAAAATTAATATAAAAAACTAAAGTAATTGTACTAGGAATAAAAATGTGCATCTTGTGCGTGTGGTCCTCACCCTGGCGATCTTCTCGGCCAGCTGTAACCTGCCGTCCAGCTCCCTGCGGATCTGAGCCGCCTGCTCATCCACGTTGTCCAGCTGCGATGGAAAAAAAGAGGAAAAGAAAAGAAAGAGGAAGAAGTAGACTCTGTATTGACTGAACCAATCCGCAGCTGAGGTGGTAACGGATCCCAGCCATTAGCCAATCAGGAACGAGGATCTGAGGCGAGAGGTTCAACCAAGACACTAGGCTGAGGACAGGAAGGGCCTCTCGACCAGTTATGGAGGAGAGAACGAAATCAGTCGCGTTTGTGTTCTGAAACCTGCAGGATGTTAGCAAGATGTCTGACCGGATGATTGACCTGTTCAACTTGGCTGACACCAACCAAAGACCTGTTTGATTTGGCATTAAATCAAATGCCACAAAGAGTTTTTGTTTGGTGAAAAAAGCAAATTACCCAGGTGATATTGAAATGTTTAAAATTTTAGGTTTCTTTGTTGTGTTGTTTTGGATTTAGTTCACTCATCTGCACAAAATCAAAGTCGGGGATTTGGAGTTGAACTGAGTGATGAAACTAAAGCAACAACCCATTAAATCGGCCGCACAACAGAAAGTAAAATTAAAACATTCAATGAGTAATGAGCAACTTAATACAGATTTCAAATAAATTGCCCAATACTGCTCATTACACCCGGAGTTTCAGACTATTAAGTAACATGAAGAGTACGTCGATCCCTGGATTCTGGTTAGGACGAAAAAAGTAGCTGCTCCGGTAACTGGCAAACACAAAGGCATGTGGTAAACCCACAGTATGTGCAGGTTTAAAAGGCTTTGTAAAATAGCTGAAGCACTCAAACCAACCAGAGCTCCAGCTGCCCCCGTTATAGGTACGATTCGAAAGTGTCCGACTGGTCGGATCAACATCGCCTCACAAAGGACAAAAGCAAAGAAGACGACGACATTACTGAATGCACACGAGTGTGTTAGCCGATGCGTCCCTGTTTTTCTCTTCGAAGCTTTTAACTCACTTTTGTTCCGCCAGCCAGTAGACGATCATTATAAAAAAAAACAATGGTGGAATATTGGTTGAAAGTGAAGTGGCCCCGAGGCTTAAAAAAGCAAAAAAACAAACAAAAACTGATATTGACAGCCCTCGCTGCAGCTTCGCCTTCATTAAGAAAAAGCTGAGAGCTGTGCTGTTTGAGGGCTTCACACCGAGCAGATCCATCAAATAAGTCGTCCGTTAAACTCGATGCCACCGAGGCTCAGAGGAGATGAAAGCAGGGTGAAAATTGAACGAGGTTCGCTTAGTGGGCAGAAAACGGGCACTCGTTTCATGAGCCGAGGCGTCTAAACTGACGGAGATTAAACAGCTCTGACGGAAACTGGCCCGGAGTCAAAAGAGACAAGTGGAAAATTCAGAGTTGATAAGAGAGGGAAGAGATAAGCTGTTTAATTTGTGCCCATTTCAAAACGGGACCCGGAGAATCAGTTAAAAATCGCCCGCCGGTGTCTCATTTACGCCGATCGAAACTTCCTTTAGTCACAGTGAGGGGTTAACACAGTCACTGTAACTGAGGAGAAAATGCTGAGGAGCAAGTTCCAAACTAAAAAAAAAAAAAAAAAAATCAAACGAGAACCACAGCTTCAGATGAAGGCCCTGCGTTTCTAAATGACCTCACCTGGGACACCTGGGACACCTGGGACACCTGGGACACCTGGGACACCTGCATCAACAGTGACATCATAGCCTGAATATGTTCTTCTCTTCGTTTGAGCTTCAGTAGCGCAAACATATTCTCTGGAAAACCTTTTTTTTTTTTTTTTTTCACTGAATGAAAGAAGCCAAACTTCTTAAATTTTGAATGTTTGTCTTAAGAACATGCGGATGTAAGAGGAATTGACTGATCGACCACGGTGGCACTCGATTAAGTGACGCCATCTATCTATAGTTTCTGTGATCCATTACGAGGGGAACATGAATATCTGAGCCCAAATTCACGACATGTCCAGTGCGATAGTTGTCTCGACATTTAACTGAAAACCACCATCAAGTGTCACAGTGTCAGGCCCATCACGGCACTAGAGGAACAAAAAAGTCAACACTTTATGTCGATCAAACCGACGGCACTGAAGAGCGAATCAACGACAGAGTCAGGACGACGTCGAATGTCGGCCAGTTTATTCCTTTCTCTTTTTTTAAATAAAATTTGATGTTTTGACCCAATTATCTGAACAAGATTTGCATGTGAAACATAAAAAGTAGTTTGGGATTTAATTTTAGTAGCTTAGCGCCTGAGGGGGATGAATGTCAATTTCGGCAATGGACAAAAAGCTATTTAATGAATCATTTGATTATTTAATAAAATAATATTGTTGCTGTCATCTCGCGTCAGCCCCTCCTGTCAGGCCTGACGTCCGGCTACACTAATTACTCAGATATGAATATTTGTTCATGGATGGGTTGACAGGTGTTCCCGTTTTTTCCCAGGTTTTTCTTCCTGCCGACCTCGACAGAAACATGGTCACGTGGATCCACGTGCATATGCTGAGGATTTGACATCCGGAGAAAAAAAATCGACACCGACTACCGGTAGAGCTAGTGGTGTTTGTGACAGTCAGGACATGCTTATGTTTTCATAATAAATAAAACAAGGAGTGATAATTATGTTTTATAATAATTGGAGCAAATATTGAGTTTAAAAAACTACAGGTCAAACCTGCTCAATTCTGATGCTAGATTTGACTTTTTACAAATGTTTTAGGTGGTGATGCTTTGATTTAAACACATCTCCCTCACTTGTGTCATTTTTTTGTTTCCTTTTTGTTTCTACATGTGTTCCATTATTTTCATTATTTCATTTTCTTTACTCTCTTTTTGTTCTTGCAGCAGTTTTCAGAGATGATAAACTTTACAAACTTAAATCAAGGGTCTGAATCCTCCAAGCTACAGATCATTCAGTTAATTATGAAGAAGATTTCCAAAAATTCAGTAGAGTCTTAAAAGTCTTAATCAGTTTGTGTTTCCATCTAGTAATTTAAGAACCGATTCCAGTAAATCTGTAGATGTTTTTCCAGCCACCTTATTTGTTATATTTAAGACTTCAGGAATAAATATGACTGTGCGGTAACAAACTGAGGTGCAAAATCTATTTCCATCATCCTTCCTATCTTCTCTTTTTCTGGTGTTACTTTTTCAGATATGTTTTCATATTTAAAAATGCGCTGTAAAGCAGGTTGGTGTAAACTCGTCGGTTGTTAATAAAGGTTTAATAAGTGAAGCTGGTCTCTGGAGACCCGTTGATGATTAAAGTACAATCCAGAATCATTTTGTGTGTTTACGAGGCGGCGCTGAGCCGCATGATTACATTTTTCGTGGTCAGAAAAACGACGGCTGAAGGCCACCACTTTGCATCCCGGGTTAATTACACTCGAATCTAATCGACTGCGGCGAGACGCCAAGCATTGCCGCCTGGCCACCGCTCGCTGGACTCTTGGTGAAGCGCGTTTCCATCGGCAGAGTTACACATGGAGGTTTATGTACCAGATTATAAGAGCAGCAGAAACAGCCATTAACGTCCGGCATGGAAAAAAAGACAAACAACCAAAAAAACTCAGGCATTAAGTCTATGTGAAGCTGGAGAATTGAAATCCCTGCATTATAATATTGGTGCAAAACACAACAGCCAAAGTACAGTTAGTTCATTTTTTTTTAAATATGCTGATGTACGGTAGAAGGGCCCAAGTGAACATAATATGCTACGATTAAATTAGAAATTAAACCAGGAAATAAAGTTAGAAATATCATTCTGTACATCTTAGACTGAAAATGAAGAATTATGTTCCCAAACTGTAAAAGATCTTCAAGTCATTTCTGTTCTGTTCTGATGCAGACTGTTGAGTCCACATGCATATTTGACCTGAGAAGAATCTGTGTTTGTAGCCACAGTATTTAATAAATGTGGAATTCATTAGAGCTGCTGAATAATGAACTGTAAGAGGACAACAGAGACACACTCACAGTTCGACTGCATGTACCAGAATTAACCAGCAAACACACACACAGATCAGAGATCAGAGGACATGCTGGCTTCGTTACTAAGACTTCTATCATGTGCTCTTTGCTGGCAGCCTTTCTAATTCTGAGTCCCTGAGCATTTCTATGACAACCAGGCTTCATACCCAGTTATTGAAAGTCTTTAAAGTCTTAGAATCAGAAAGGCTGAATCCACAAGTGTTTGACATGAACTTAATTATAAAAAAATAAACAAAAAACAAAACAGTGACCACAGTAAACACTCAGGACATGTTTCATCTAAGAGTTTTTACTTAATATTAATGGCCAATAGTTTCATTACATCACCGAACAGGGAGTTGAAGCCTCAAACCTTCAATGTGGTCAAGACTTAATGCTGAGTCCTTTTTTTCTCGTTGTGAGTATTGGATTCACTCGAGGAGGCAAAGGAAATACCTGCAATTTTAACTTCAGTGTTTTCTATCATGGATGTTGTATATGAACCGGATACTGGAGTCAAAGATGGAGCTGGTCGCTTGAATTAAAAACTTCTTGCCTGGAGAATAAACCAAAAATTCTATGAAAAGTCTATGAGGAAAATGTTTTTTGACGTTTTGACTGAATTGTCCTATAAGAAAACAGAGTTTAAAAAAAAAGGAGGAAGTTACTCTGGAGTCTCCTCTGTCAGAGTATAAACAGGTCCACATATGAGTTATGGGTATGAGACAGGAGTCCGTGGTAAAAATACATCGGACAATTTGTAACTTATTGTCCCGTTAGCCCACTAACGAGTTAACGAGTTCACTTACTAACTGTAATCTTGGTGTTAGCTTGGAGAGCTTCGTTTTCCCTCAACGTTTTTTTTTTTAATTGAACAAAATGACTAACAAAATGCCAGAGAGAGTAAAGACAACAGTGCAGAGAAAATAGACGGAAGGTCCAAGAGTGATTTTGACTGACTAGCACTAGCCCATCTGGCTAGCAAGTTAACAGTGAGCCCGCTAGTTATAGTAGTTCACCAGCTTGTTCTGCAAGTTTAGAAGCTGTGTCCAAAAACGTCTAGAGAAAAATCCTCTGCAAAAATACATGTATTCAAATTGCTGAAACTATTTAATCCTATGAACTCAAAGATTAGAGGAGGAAGTAGAGAAACTGGAGGAAAAGTTCACAAAAAAAAAAACCTTTGCCTTCATTGCAAACACAACCTCATGTTGCTCACTGCACATATTTCATATGACGAACTGAATAGAACAGGAGCAGTGAACACAGCCAAAACATTAAACTCCTAAAGTAAAACACTTTGATGAAGGCAGAGAGGTAATTTTAGATTTGAGATCAACAATTAGTTCTGCCTGATATGCATCCTACAAACCCAAAGGACGGATGTACAAAATATCAAAAAACCAGACCAAAAAAACAAACAAAAAAACTCTTAACTATAATACTGATAAAACTCTTTCGCTTCAATCAGACTCAACACTGAATCATACCAGAGAATAAAAATGGGTTATTCAAAAGCGACCTGGTTCAAATTCCTGAATTTATCCAGTAGGTGATACAATGATCAACGTCTGACTTCACCCGCCATAAGCTACATGGCAACAGAGTCTGAAGCTCTAACTGGAGCCTTCTTACTGCAAAGCTCTATGGGACTTGAAGTTTACTTCTCTCCTGTAGTCGTAAGTCGTTAGTGTCTCTTTTATGCAGATGATTCACCCCAAGACTCATCGCAGGGACCTTACATCGTCACTGGGGGGGTAATGAAGTGGACTGTCGGGGTCCAAAGTCCGAAACCAATGACGTAAACCAGCTTTGTTCATGACAGAACCGCTCAAGTCCGAGAAAACTGACTTCGCTTTGCACACATGAAAATAAAAACTGGGTATCGGTTGAGACATACGACATAAATGCTGTAACCGGAGACATTAAAATTTTCATTTCAGCGAACATCTTATATAGAGATTTTATCTTATTGAGATATTTCATTGTCCCCGTGTGCAGAACAGTTTCAACATCAAAGTAAAAAAACCCTCATGTTTAACAGCCGTCTTATTACGAACTGAATGACCCGCTGCGAAAAAAAACAGGATCAAGACTAATCATCTGACAAAAAGATGAAAGACCGACTGAGGGAAAAAAAAGCCACCCTGCCATTAAAATCCCACAAGAATCAAAAGATGGACGGACGGAAGGAAAAAATAATCAAAGACAAGGAGATTAAGTTCAAAAAGCAGAGACAGAAGAAGAAAGCAGCTTGAGGGGAGAAGATGCTTTTTTGTTTTTGGGGTTTTTTTTAGACGAAAGCGAAAAGCTCGCCGTCGCGGCTGATGGCAGAGCTGCAGGTAATTTATTAGAGCTTCATCTACCTGCCTCTTGGACCTAATGAGAAATGACACACAGACCGAGCCGAATCGGAAATCAATGGATCCTCTTCACGGACGCATAGCCCCCCCCCGATTTCAGCTAATATGCCCGTCAATAAAGAAAACCATCGGGGGTGTGAAACATCGGGTAACATTGAACCCAAATAGAAAAAAGGCTGCGATCGTCACAAGCCTGTCAGGCTCAAACTCACGTTTGCACGTTTGCCTGTTTGCTCTGGTGTTTTCAGGGCCTGTGTGACATCACTGATTCGAACGACCGGTCGTTCTGGTTCCAAACATGTCTGGAGGAAAAAAACTTAAGCTCACCCCTTTGGAAATGCTTTTAAGGTGGAATATAAAAGCATGGATGAGTTTGTGATAGACAGTGAACCAACCCAGAATGAGCCAGAATTTGGGGATCAGACTTATTGCGAGGAGACAGGAGAAGCAGGGAATCAAACAAGCAACCCTGCAGTTCATGGCCATTAAAAACTTAAAAACAACAAATTTAAAATGATCCCAAATGTTTGAGACTGCATGTAGCTCACGACACCTCTTACCCTGCATTTAGAGAGAACTGGATTTATTCCCCAAAACAAACTCTAGGTATTCATTTAAGATTTGGCGCCTCCTGACTTCCTACCTGAAAAGCTAAAATAACCCCCGGTAATGCCACATTAGGCAGCGCTTCTGTGGAGGGTTGGGGGCTTGGGGGGGCATTCTGTTCTCACTCTGTTCTCTCTTCACTCCATTATTACACCATTTCCTCTGCTGATTATTATTGTTCACCGTGATATTTAGCTCTTTGAGGCAGGTTGGTTTGCCTTAAAAAGAAAAAATATTTATTTTGACGCCGTGGATGAATAAGACCCAAACGCGTTAAAATAAAAATACCTGAAACAAAATTGTTCAACAAGTTTGCTGCAGGCGATGATAAAATGCTGGAAACTGAGGTAAGTAGCATGTACTTCATTTAAACCATCATTGTGACCCCCTGCAGGTTCCTGTGGTTCCAGGCCAGATCAGACTATACACATTTCCACAGAAACAGTGAGGACAGAAATGGCTGGTAAAAAAAGGAAATACCTTCCTGACAGAGCTGTGATGGCTCCTTGGAAAACAAACACAATCCTCTGATTTCATCAAGCACCACAATCAGGTTGAGGTTTTATCCCTTACATTTGTCCTCTACTATGACCAAATACCTGTGTGACTAAGCTGTGCTTTGTATTTACATTAATTAGCAAATGCTAGAATTCAGACAACAATGCTGAGACATCGAATACCACTATCAAGTTAGCATTGCCACTGTGAGCGTGTTTCCTATGTTCATGTTAGCATTTAGCTTAAAGCACTGCTGTGGCTAAAGGCCAATTTATACTTCTGTGTCAAATCTTTGCTGTAGTTTGACGTGCACCTACAAAAAATTTAACTACGTGTCGCAGTGACGCAGACCTCAAGAACTGTGATTGGTCGGCTTGGTAGCATCACATTTCTGGCTTCTCCCTCTCGCCTTCGTCATACGGACCGTCTCCTCCAACGTCTTCTTTAGTTTCTGCATCACAGTAAATGCAGGGAAAACCAAAACTGCTGTTCAACATCTATGGGCTCCGACTCGATAGAGGTCCTCTCAGTTTCAACTGGTGGAAAACAGTGAAGAAATCCAACACAGTGGCGTGTAAACGCCGCCGCCAACTCATGGTTTTGTGGTGTAATTGCAAAGTGACACCAACGCAGAAGTATAAATGTTCATGACAGCTTAGGAGACTTGCAGCAGCTATGTCGTAGGTTCAATGAACAAGCATAAACTGGGCTTAAATGCAGCCTCACAGAGCTCCTAACACGGCCGTAGAGTCCTGGTGGTTGATTAAAGAGCAGTAATCTGCCAAATTATCTTGTTTCTTTATACTGGCCCTCACCTTTTTGGAAAATTCCTAAAATGAGCTATATGGCGGCATGCACATGTACAATGAGTGGAAAAAAAGGCTTCAAAAAAATATTTAAAAATATAAAGAGCACGTTTCATTACAAGGTAGATAAAATGTGTAAGAACTGACCTTAATAGGAGAAAACCTTTTCTCAGCACAATGAGTCAATACAGTGGAGATCTTCGATGGCAGCCTCCAGCATAGGCATTAAAAACACACAAAGTCCTTTTGAAATCTTAAGGTTCAAAGTATGAAACAGCCTGACTCCATGTTGAGAGAATCCAAAAAGCCTCCAGAAAGTATTTCATAGAACTCTCCAGACTAATATTCATAAGATGTTCAGGGTCATTGTGGTGAAGTCTTCTGAAATCTTTTTTAAATTAATATCTTCAGACATTCTAAATAATAGACAACAGTGACAACAGTGAAGCTTTTTTAGGGAACAAGCTGGTAGCTGTGGGTAATTATCATCAAATCTTTGGCACGGCAATAAATATTTAACACGCTTTGGCTCTTAACGAGCCCCGAGTCCTGGCACATGGATCTGTGTCAAGAATTTCACCGATCGTCGGTGGGTTGGGAATTTCTTTTAGTTGAGATAATGAGATATTAAGACGTGATCCACAGCACAAATGACACAAGGTCTTCGCGTAACACCAGCCCTGTGTAAACGAGGCTTTAGATGACAGGGCTGGACATGGACGTTGGGGACGGGAAACTCTGACAATTATACACAGCTGCTGGGAGACAAAACTGGATGTTGCTTTGATTCCTTTGAAAAAAAAAGTAAATAATTTTGCGATTTCCTGGTTTCGTTGTCACGATGAGTTTACCTCCAATGGCTATGATGTTTTTTCCCGTTTTGGAAAATCTGTTTATATCACAACCCGTAAACTCTGGGAATTAAAGCCACCAACACAGTTACCCAACCTGACTGGTAGGTTCACTAATCTGTCTTACAACAATATACACATGCCCATGTATGCGCCGCCACAGTTTTCGTCAATACAATCTATCCTGGTCGTCTAGAGATCCAATGGGAATGATGGAGGCTCCACAGCCCTCGTCTATTGTAAAAAGCTGAAATTTGAGGTTTATATGAATCTTCAGCATCAGAGTCAGAATCAAGTAGGCATCAAAAGTCTTTTTTGGTGTCTCCATGGACCTTGTTACCAAGATGGACGGAAACACGAAGGGGACATTTTGTCTTTGGTAACTTTGCCAGGAACCGACTTAATTTTTCAATGTCAGACTACTGAAGCCTCATATTCTCTTTGGGTAAACTTTTGAGAGTATTTTTGCGGTTACAGAGGACTGTGAATCTTATCCTCCATGTTTTTCTTTCTCATTGGAAGCCCCATTTAGGAAGAATCTCTTTGAGGTCAATGTGGACAGGACAAGTGACAGCAGGAAAAACTGTTTCAATTTACCCCCCCGCCGAGGGATTACCTTTCAATTATGTTTGTGTCCGTCTCTGTAGTGTCAACTGCAATATGCTTTGCAATAGGTCCCAACAATTATGGGAGCTATAATCAACACTCAGTGTTTAGATATTAAAAAACAACTATAGTGATGCTCAATGCTACATTTTTTTATTTTTATTTTTTACTGCATTCAACTCTTTAACTTAAAAACTTTAACCATTAAAATTCTCTGTTGTATGGTCTCTATAAACTAATGAAAAAAAGAGAAAATCTGACTATTCCGCTGCCAGATGTTCCACTGAACCTGTTTGGTTAAGTTCGAACTTTAAGACCGACCATGACGCTTCAACGCTGCGCTGGCAGGATGCAAATTTCTGATTCCTTTGCTGACGTGATGGAGGTGTGATGGTTCTCACCAACCTCAGCAAGAGCCTAAAACTGATCCACTGATAGCAGTGACTACATCCCTATGTTGTTGTGTCGACAAACCTGGACTGAGTAGTAGTGCTGCAGACAAACTTCTGCTAACTTGGTGACAAAAAAAAACCCAAAACATTTCCTAAGTTAAACCTCTTCACAATAAAAACTTCCTGCCAGTTGACCAGACGGAAAACGTTTCACGTGAAGTGGCAGTTTTCGCCGGCTGTATTTTAAAAACACGCCAGCTCCAATACAGCTCTAAAGTAATCAGTAAGGCACGTCAGCCTGGTGATGCTGCTGTTAGGCTCAAATAGACAGGTTTTTGTAATGGAAATTAAACTAAACTTTCTGTAGTTTGGTGCCAGTCAGGTAGTTAAAACTGGGTTTGTCAGAGCTCATCTGTGGGAAATTGAGCCACAGAGTAAACGTGCCATGAAAACCAAAAGAAGGAGCTAAATGAGGCTTAAAAAAAAAAAAACCCAAACAACTGAGTGGAGCTGTGTTTGGTGCCAGTTCTCTGTGGAAACACAACTGCCAGGGACAACTCTGACACTTGACTTCATTTTAACAGTAGTGTAAATAAAACCGGCGGTTTTAAGACACCGGAACAAAAGTGGCAGTCAACGGTTTGTGTAGGCAGCACATGGTAGCAAGATTTTTTATGAAACCCCGGAAACAACAGGTGAGGGTTTATAAATGGAATTTGCTCCCAGTCTTTTTCCCCGTTCCTCCCTCCTCCTCCTCCTCCTTCTCCTCTTCTCCTTCTTTCTATTCTGGTCTCTAATGAAGCAGGACGATAATAGAATCTGTCCCGGCACCAGACATATTCTGGTTGTTACACAGGCGAGGATGATGGCTCAGTGGGCTGTGGGGTAATCTGTAAATGGGAACTATTTATGTCCACAGCCAGCTACAGAGGGAAAAAAGGCAAAAAAAGCAGCGGAGAATCGTGGCAGATTGACGACAAATGGTTTCCTCTGCAGCAGTGTCCAGTGACTGTAAAGTCGTCCGTTTGTCCGAACGGATCAAATTTCTCTCTAAAATCCTGCAGGGAGTTTGGGTTTGATCTCCCTGCTTTTTGAAATCACGATGAGGGGATGAAACCTGACCGTCTTCTCCATCAGCTTCACTGGTTCCCCATCGCATCCAGTCTAGACTCTGTCAGCAGTGAAGGGAACGGTTCCCTCCTCCCTCCAGACCTCGGTCAGACACTAAAACCCTCTTTTGCCCCTGGACGATCTTTGGACAGCCCCCTCCTCCCCCGTGGTTGCTCATCTCAGTCGTTTTCTATTCTGGCTCCACAGCGATATAATAATACCACACCTCAGCTACCCCCACATGCTTGCCTTTAGTAACTTCGAATTTCAGTCCACTCAACTAAGACCACATGAACGCTGTCAGGTCCCCAAGAAACGGACTGAGATCTCAATGCAAGGACCAAAGGTGGTGGGTGTGAGCGGTCCGGCCTCTACGGAGGTCAGAGCTCACTGGAGGAGATGCAGCTGCTGATGAATCAGCCTGCAGATGGGAGATCTGTTCCCCCGCCCACATGGTTACCGAGGAGAAGGTGGAGAAAACAGAAGAGGAGGAGCCTGCCAGTTTTACAGCCGGGGGTCCAGTAGGAGGCCGAAGGACAGCAGGAACCTGGAGGAGGCGGCAGACGCCGTGAGCCAAGCGGAGGGTGAGTGAGGGAACTCGGTTTTTCCAGTCAGTGGACGGAGCAACTCCCTCCTGCTCAGTTTACTCTGACCAGTGCAAAATGACTGCGACTGTGATGCATTTGTTGTCTCTAAGAGGGACGAAGTCGTTCAAGGCTCCACAAAAGTTGTGACAACGGCATTGGCCTGGTCTGCTCCGATCAGCTTCATCAGAGGCCTGACCTCCTTCCCCAGAGCCGCCGTTACAAAAGATGCTCCAAACAAGGACCCAGCACTTTGGATTTTCTTTCACTATTGAAAGGCTCAGTCTCTCATTTCATACTTAATTTACTCGGCTCTATATTTGTAGAGGGGCCTATTTCCTTTTTTTGGTTATGGTTATAAGAGCTCCAATGCTCCCAAGCACTGATTCTACTGTAATCTGGATGGACTCCACTCATTTAGATGTTCCCTCATCTGATGCTTTGATGGCAGTGGTGTGCTGTCTAACACCTCAGTCCAAAGAAACTCGAAAATGGGGGTTCAGATCTGGTGTTTCACATCAGTTTCTACCGTCAAACCACCAGGTCTGGTTTTTGCAGCACTGAGCTCTCAGATCCACATTTATCTTTGTGATGAGAGTCTTATTCACTGTGACCCTGCTATCATATCCATCTCCATGTGATTGTTGATGGACCAATGGCGCTGGCCCGGTCTGACCAGGTCCGGCATCGGCATTCTCAGTCGATTAAGGAAGAGTTGCTCTTCGGATACTTACGTTTCGCACCAACGCACGAGTATCGAGATCATCAAATGTCGCTCTCGGTTTCTGACCCTGTTTACTGACGCCTTTCCCATTGATCTAAATGCAGATGCCACTTTAGTCACCGTTCCTATTAAAACACCAGATGGCTGATTGGCCTTTGTGAATGAAAGTCCCCTGCCCCAACACTAAGCCCTCTTCCACAGTCACTTAGACCTTTTCTGCTTGACACAGAACCAGAATCACATGGACCTGCATTTTTATGCCAGGGGCCATGAAGGGGCCCCGTGTGGAGGAATCTGCATTTGTTACATCTCCCGACTCATCTTTCCCTTGACTTCTCATCTGTCCTTATATAGAAAACTGATTCATAACGGAGACTGAACGCTGCTAAAATATGAACGCCTGTAAAACGCCACATGGATGAACTGAACAAATGACAATAACTGAGGGATCTATATATATATATGTATATATATTCAGGAGTGTTGATTATTCATTATCCTGGAGCCTGTGACCTTTGAATTTGAACTTTAAGCAGCAGCCATTGAAAGGCGGCTGCGATCCACGCAGGTCGGAGGAGACCAGTAAGACCCAGCTGGCCAGGGATTAATTATAACTGTTCATGTGACGGGGTCAAAGGTCAATGGCTCTCCTGCAGCTGGCAGAGCAGCTGTGACTAGATCAAGACAATTTGAGATTAAAAGACAAATATTAAACTTCCCTATATTGATCAACAGCATTTTCCAAAACGTTCCCATAAATTCAGGTCATAAGCCATAAGATGAAGAGATGGCGTCAGAGTCTGAGACCCTCGTCACTCTTCCACTAATTAATCCTTCAAACTGTTCGGCGGCCTCTGGCTCCATGGAGGAGAATTCAAGGGCCAGAGACTGATCGCGTCCTGCACACAATTTAATGCTGCCGCAGACAGTTCATTTAAACACATTTCCATCAGTTATGCGCTGCGACCAAGGCTCAAGCCCGCAGCCGGTTGCCTGGCAACAAAGACGCGGGCCGCAAATTCACATGGAGATGAAACAGGGGAATTTAGTCCAACCTGCTGACGTGCTTCACGTTTTTACTTCTCAAACACAAACCTAATGCCTTCCTGCTTTTCCCTGTTTCACATGGAGCGTTTACACCGTGAATATAAAATGAAGAAGTTCTGATGGCAGGAAGGAAAAAAAAAAGCCTGATAGATGTCAACTACAGACTCGATGAGCTTCTGCTGTTTGAAAAGAAAGTTCTGCCTTGGAACTTAAATTTCACCCTTGGAACTGATGTCTCAATGTTTAATTCTTGTTCACTGAATAAAAGCTAAACTGCCCTTTTTTGACCATTAACATCTGCATTGCTGCAGAGCAGTTATAAAAAAAAAATCAACGGGAGCTGAATCATGGGGCAATTTATGGTGCTCGGAAATCTTTGCCCACAGGATGTAAAACAAGTCCGTCGTGGTTTTAAATTCCTGGTTCACCAGCAGTAACACAGCTGCTGCAGACTTCACCTCGTGTTCAAACAGAAGAGCTCAGAGGAATCCACCAATTTGACAAATGAACCACTGCACTGCTGAGATTTACCTCAGCCGCTGCTGTTTTTCCCTCGTAATGCGGAGGCGACAGGCGGCAGAGGGACTGTAACTCTGGCTTTTATGGTTTTTTGAATGCAAACCCACGTGTGTGGAGGAGAAGCTCTGCAGTTGGAAATGATTTCAATTTATCGAACGTGTATTTGATAAGGACAGATGCAGTAAACACAGAGGGAGAACGGCACAACATTTATCCAATGCAGTGCATCACCACAGTTATAGCTACTGCCGATTTCCAATGCTAGTCCCTAGAAGAGCCTTTGTTCACAGGCGGAGTTCACCTATATGTACAGCCATTATACATATACATATAAAAGCCTGATTAGTTTGAAAAAGTTCCATGAGCTTAATGTTAAAAACAGCTGCTTCCAGCTACTGCTGTTACTTCCAGTATTTAGCAACTGACTCACCAGAATCCTAAAAATTTTTTTTTTTAAATCATGGGATCAATCCTGTGATGCCACTTCTGGCACAAATCCTCCCCCTTCCTCATCCTGCAGGGGCCTCATCGCGCGCAAGGACCCGTTGAGTGTTCTCGCCGGCTGGACAGCACTCGCCACTTGGACCCAGCGGCCGTCTAATCACTCAGCGGCAGTTCAACGAGAGACCGAGACTCCCATGATGCTCCGCAGTGGTTGCTGCTAATGAGGCTCTTTGCCCCAAACTCTCGAAATTCACTACATTCATGTTCTGAGTAGATTTTTTTTTTTTTAATCAGAGTTGTAAAGAGGGAAGAAATGTCAGTTCTAATAAGGAGGTGGCAGCAGTGCTCTACCAGTCAAAGAGAGCTTTGTGCTGGTTTAGATTTTCTGGATTGAAAAGGGGAAAAAATACGCAGGGAAAAAACAAAAAACAAAGAACAAAGAACAAAAAAACAGCATCTGAGGGATATTTTGGTTAAACTGTTTGTGAGTGAATATGTTCTCATAGAGAGGGAGAAATGCTGGATTTATGGTTCTGTGTCAAGTCTATGCCATAGCCTACACAAGTTTCCTACGCCTGCGTTGGCGTCACTCTGCAGTTACACCAACAAACCACTAGTTGGCGGTGGCATTTTTGTGCCCCCGTGTTGGGTTCCTTCACTGACATTTTCCACCAGTTTGTCGGCGTCGACTGAAATTGAGCAGATCTCGATGGAGTCGGAGCTGAAAGATGTTGAACAGCAGATTTTGGTTTTCCTGAATTTACTGCGACGCTGAACCTAAAGAAGACGTCAGAGGAGACGGTTGTACGACGGCAGCGAAGGAGATGTTGGAAATTCGACGCTACCAAGTGACCAATCCCAGTTCTTGTGGTCAGCGTTGTCAAATACAGCTGATGCACAGTCTCAATTCAAGCTGAGCACTGAGAACATCCTGTTGACACTGGGGAGAATTGTGAGACCTTAATGTACTGAATGGACATTTGCACTGAGCGACTTCACCGTGTATTAACAACCCTCAGTAGACAGTTTATTAGGAACACCCAGCTAAAAGTAATGCAGTTTAAATAAAGCAGTAAATCAGTGCATTAAATTTGAACTTCTGGAAGGTTGTAATGTTCAGTTATTGTTGAAACTGGTTTAGTGATGTTTCGATTGTTCAGATGCATGATTATTGTGGTAGATACAGTTTATGTTGCTGTTGCTTTTGAGGGCAAGACAACAGTCTAGTAATGGAGAACCAAATTCATGAATTAACTTAATAAATCAAAATTTTCTTATAAAGACACAATGAAGAATTGAAATCAGCGACTGACATCAAATCTAAAACTAAAAAACAAACAAAAAAAAACAAATTGTAAAAAGATGTGAGTTTTCTCATACATTTCATTACAGTCAAAGTTTCGCAGCAGCAGCATCTAGTGGACATTATAGGAACTAACGCTGAGGATGATGATCCAGGCAATAACAATAAATAACAAGTTGTGCATTGGTGTGTGTGCGTTTGTGCGTGTTGACCTCTAGTGGCTCACCTGGCAGGCGTTGTACAGCAGCTGGTGCTCGAACTTCCGGATGCCCAGGATCTGCTGGAACATCTCGTACAGCTGCTCCTTGCTGAGGATGAGCTCCGACACGGCGCTCAGGTGCGCCCGCTGCGGCTGGCGCCGCATGTCCTCGTCCCCCCTGTAGATGGCATCGTACTTGGCGATCCAGGAGCTCAGCACCGTCTCCTTGCTCAGGCCGTCGATCTCCGGGAGGCTGCGAATGCGCCGCTCGATGTTCTTCTTGAAGACCTCACGGAAGTCGTTGGCCGAGCAGCCGCCGCTATGAACCATCCGGGAAACGCGCTCGCTCTTCAGGAAGCCCTGTTGAGGACAAACACAATGATGAGAACCTGATTATAGTTCATTTATTTACCCTTCAGTGATCCAGAACGTAGAATCAGAAAAGTTTTCAATTTACCACAAGAAGTTCTCCAAGTGGAGCTGCATGTTTCTCGGTAGGAAATTTGGTTTCGAATCCATTCAACTAACTTCTGAAAGCGACCTCTAGGTAATTTTCAAACTGACAGTGGTGCCGAATCAACAAAACGTTGCCTGCTCTAATGACATGAATGACAACTCTGTTGTAGAAGCACGACGCCGCGACACCGAACCAGCACGCACCATACCAGGACTCTGAACCCAGACAGCTAAATGGAATTCAGCCATCGTACGTTTTATCATTTGCACTGGTACATTTTGCAGGTGCCAACCCTTTGATTTCCTTCCAACAGCATCTTATAACACCCCACATCACTTGCTCAAATCTCTCTGATTAACAGGGGGAACACTTGAGTTTAAACTCAGGGCAGAGTTGACCTCGTTGCTGTAGATGAAGTGGCATTCCATTAATTAACTTAATTACTCAGCTTCACTTAGAAAAACGAATCTAAGTTTTAAACTCTAAATGGCGTACAAGATGCTGAAATGATTAATGGCATTTATTCTGATCTCTGCTTGGACATTAAAAGGCCAAAATTGCCAGAGCACCCAGAGTGTAAAACGGGACTGTACCACCCTCCTCTACCCAGCAGATCAGTGGTTCTAACATTAAACTCTCTGGACGGTTCACGCTTACGAAGCTGGTCGCCTGGAACGACTTTCACCGAGTCTGGCAGACAAAGAAGTGGCTCGGACTCGTGTGACATTCAAAGGTCTCTCCATTGGCGCCTCCACCCTCTTGCTGTTTTGCAGCCCTGAGACCTAGAAAACAGCAAGACATCAGTGAAAAACCTGTATCATCGAATGGAGGCCGAGAGCTCAGAGAGCATCATTTGGTAGCGACTCACAGGCCACAAACATCAAACCGGACTCAAATATTAGGTTGTGGAAAACACTTAAAATATTCAGTTTCTCTCTGATGTGTACAAGTTTATGTACTTTTCTTGATACATTGATCCAAACTGTACTTGGACGCCTCAAGTGATTATCAAGTCTTTTCGGTGTCAAAGGAAAGTCTTTTAACTTTAGGATGTGAGCTTCAGGGACACTCAAACCAAGCCGGTTTGGCATCAACAAAAAAGCGACGGTCAAAGTGTCCGAGATCACATTTTTTTTACTTTATCCTGATGTTTGATGTGAACATTAACTGCAGCTCGAGACCTCGGTCTGCCGTTTTTTTATGCATTAAACTGCCACTTTGTGATCAGATGATTGGACAATTGCATTAATGAGCAGGTGTACTCATTAGACTTTGATAAGTTCAAGTCCCTAAAAATTACACTTGTCCACTTTCAGCCAACGTGTCCCTGTAAATTTGTCCTTGGAACCAAAACCCTTTAAACCTGGTTCCTTCTCTGTAAAATTCTTCTTGATCTGATGGTTTAATAACATCAAATGTTGAATGAAAAAGAAGGAGAAGAGTAATTAAAAGAAACAAAAGTTGAACTTCAGTGAAGTTATGAACCATTCATGTGGCAATTAAAAACTCCCAAGGGCCGTGCAGGTACGAGTCGGCCCAAGTGAAACAACCTGACCAGACGCTCACGCAGTCATTTTTTTAAGATTTATGAGGCCCGGTGGGATGAAAACACAGCTTTTTAACACACGCTTTGGTCTGCATGGACTTTGTGCAATTATACATAATGTATATCTTCTCCAGGGGCAGAAACAGTGGAACAGTCTGCAGATATAAACAGCTCTGTTAGGAGCCAGGGAAGCAAGTTTTCCTCCATTAGTGGACTCACTCAGCCATCTCATTTATTCTCAGTTAGTGCGCAGACACTACATGTTTGATTTAATATCAATCTTTATTTAAACAAAGAGAATTACATACAAACACAAACCTTTTATTAAGGTTTTTTTTAACTCATGCTTTGAGTTCAAGCCAATTCATAGAATCTAATTCCAGCTGTGCAATAATTATTAAGATAATAAATCTTTATAGTCATCTTATCTCTAAAAGATAAGATGTATCACATTATGTATTTATTATTAAGAACTCCTCTGGAGGAACCAAAGCCTGATACGGTAGATCTCATTGAGAACAGTATTTAATTATTTTTTTAAAAATTGTGTTCGGCAGACATTTCCCCTGTTTAAAACTGCAACTGATAACTGATGCAGCTGATATTAAAAAGTTTAATTAGCAGTCAGGCTTGCCTGAAATATTAAAAATAACAGCTTCTTAAATATGGAATGTACTTTTGTGGAGGCTTGTTCGTCTTTTCTCCAGTTTTAATTATGTTCTTATTTAGGTTTAGCCTCGTTGTAAAATCAGATATACATACTTGATGCCACAGGTTTTTGGTTCATACTTGAGATTTCACATGCTGATGGCACTATTGCACTGGACACATTGTACTGTACATAATCATTCCATGTTTTTGTTTTACTTACCTCCAAGTAATTTGTGACTTTATTTCACCTTTGTCTTGTTACTATATCACTAATTTCAGGTTGTCATGGCGACTGCAGAAGTTTCTTCAGAGGAGACAACTTTGCCAGATGTGTGATACCGAAAAGTACCAGTATAGCCTTCCTTCGGTAATAATAAATAAAAAATAAAAAAAAAAATAAAGAAAAAAAATAAAAGTAATAAAAAAAAAAAAAAGAGGTCCTAAAACAAACCCCTGAGGGACACCGTCCACATTAGAACACTGACAGCAGCAGTTTTAAAGTTCAGCTTTACTTGATTTACTACCAACATTGTTTTTGATTTATTTTCTGTAGATCAACTGGTCGCCTCACCCGTTCCAGGCCTGGTCATTTATCATCACAATCGATACTTTTAATCTCGACCATATCATGGACAGAATGAGACATTTTGTGAAATAGTAAAGATTAACACCACAAAGTTCCCATCCACTCAAAATTGACCTCAGAGAAACTGAACCTTCTCTTATTATTATGATTGATTTTGCATTTCTTGGTTTTGCAAAACTAGAATGAAGAAATTTAAATGTGTGCAATTTTTAAGAGGATGTGTGAATTTGCCAAGGAGGCATCTGTTATCTTAGGGTTAGGCAAACTTTTGCCATCGCAAAACTTTTTTTTTTAAAAAGTAATACGGTGCATCAGTTTTAATTTGATAATGGCCAGGAAGTTGCTGGTTTGTTATTATTGTTTCTAGCTGGGCTCACTGAGAGCTTCAAATTCACCCCTGTGGATGAGTCACTATTTACTTAATAATGATGGATAAGCAGACGACTACAGTTAACGCTGCAACCAGCACGCTCAGTGTCATGGTGTCCAGCCCGTCCTTGCAGAGAACACTGTGTACTAAAAACAAACATGCCTCGCATCAGCAGCTAAGCTCTTCTGCAGCCGATCAACGCGGTGCCAGATCTACCGATGCAGGTGCAATGGAAAAAGTCCGTAAAAACATCTGAGTGATCACCTGACTGGCTTTACAATTAGCTCCCTGCTGAGCGACTGCATGCGTGGCGTGGCCGACAACAACTGATACCATGGAAACAGGAGGCGCGGGGACCGCTGTCGGAGTACCAGAGTGCCGCTGGAAGCAGTAATCTCACTGTTTGACGAGGTGGTGGAGGGTGCACGCAAACAAGCAGGCTTCTGTGATAATGGTGCCGACTTGGAAACAGTTTAATCCCTCAGTATCTTGGGGACGCTCCTCAAATCGCTTAGTGGTCTCGCTCAGTTTGCTTTCAATGAGGATTTAAAAGAGGAAAAGGGTTGAAAATTCATTATAATTCATGTCTGGGTTTTCGACCGGAACAGTTTGTATATATCTATATATGGGTATATGTGAGTATATAAGGTATGTACATATTTTCCTGTATATTTAAAAATGTATGGTAATACATTCATAACTGCAAATATGTCAGCAGATTGTTGTGTACATATACCTGTATCCAGTACACCCAGTGCTTAAGTTGTTCCAACCTTTTCAATAACATTATTTATTAATTTCAAGTGGGTAAATGTATATAAACTTTATGTATAATCATATGTATATATTTCATGTAAACATTTTTGTAGTTTTTTTATTTAAGTCTAACGTATATATTTGTTTGAACTTCTATGCAAATGAGGAAAATTTTAAAAAACAATATTCAGACTTTTTTTTTTCTTTCACAAATCAAATGTTACTAAATATGAAATGATACTCTGCCTACTGTTTGTTAAGCAGCATTATTGGGAACTGAAAATTGCCAGGGACTAAAAAGGAAGACATCATATAATCAATTGTGCAATCAAAGTAAAACTTAAAATGTCGGTAGAATGTTAAGTCAAACGAATAGTAATGTGAATGATTAAAAAGTGGTTCAAATACAAATCCCTGAAGGACACCGTCCACATTAGAACAATGAGAGCAGCATTATCTCAGCTTTGCCTGATTTTCTAGCAATATTGTTTTGTTTTCTATAGAATTACTGGTCAATTATTCAACACAAATCAATAAATTAATACAAGATAATGGACAAATTTAGACATTTTATTAATGGGAAAGGGTCAAGATTAACAAAGTTCACCTCCACTCAAAAGTTGTTTCGCTTATTGTTGCATCACTTGGTTTTTCGTTTTGTTTTTGAATTCACCTGCTGAAGTTGTGGGATCACAACTAGTTTGGATTCAGTAGGGGTGCAGAAGAAACATTTAAAATTTTAACACTTGTAGCCTGACGGGTTTTCCTCTGACATAAAACAACCCACGTCCCGGCCATATCACACGAGCAGCTTCAGGCTGTTTCGGATGATTGGCGACGCTGCCTCGTGAGAGCGGCAGACCCTCGGAGCGTGCACCGCCGGCAGATGGAAAGGAACTTGCCGCGGAGTTAGCAGGGTAATGACGCAGAACGCAGATCACATGAATCCGAAGAGTCTCGACGAGGAGATAAACGAGAAATGCCCAAGAAAACAAATGTGTTGTCATCGAAAGAAACCAGCGGTGAGATTTGAAATCAGCTGGGGGGGGGGATCCCCAGACAGACGCCTTGAGAGAAAAAGTCTCTTTGTGGTGATAAATGGAAATGGGCGAACGATAAGTGGATGAAATGGGAGGTGACAGATGCGGCTGCCACCAGAGGAGCCCGCTAACAGAAGCTAATTTGCCTCCCTGCATCACTCAACTCAAACTGTTGTGAACTGCAGAGAACAAAAAAGGCATTAAAGAGCTCCTGCTGACGGAGGGCCAAAACCTAGAACGCTGACTGTTTCAAACGGCGACACTTGAAACAGGGAGACAGATGTTGCAGTTTCTGAAGGGGATTAAAGCCAGGACTGTGTAATAAGGCTGCCGACTGACAGGCTGGCCCGATGGTTGGCTGGTTTCTGGCTGATTTAGCCGTGCAGGTGGGACAGGAGGAAGATTTGTTCGACAATCAGCTCAGAGTCATGTTTCGTTTGCAACTGAGCTCTTAATCCCATGAACAGCCACTAAGGGGAATAAACCAGGGAGCCTATCAACGCCTGCCACACAGCTGAAGGAATAAATGCAAGGTTGGAAATATAGAAATTAATCCAATTAAAATTTCTTCAAGCTGAAATTGAGTCAACTTTTTTTTTTTTTAATTGAAATCAGCTCTGCAGGTGTTGTTTATACTTGTTCTTACTGAGAATCCCCCCCCTTAACTTCAGTGACGTCTTTACTCTCAAACTCCACCTGCATCAGGAAGATTTTGACCAATCATCTTTCTTGTGATGTCTCAATCGGTGCCATAGTACCGATGTGTAATAACATTTTGAGGAGGGGGCGTGCTAGAAGATTTAGGCTCCTCGTGTTTGCCTTATTGATATAACACACTGAAATTAAATTCTCTAATCCACAGAGTGTCTCCCCCACAGTAAAGACAACTTTAAGCTACTAATTAATTATTGAGACTTATTTGGAATGGAAATAATTGTCTAAAGGCCAACGACGTAGCCTACGCCCTCGTGTGTATTTATACTTCTGCGTTGGTGTCACTCTGCAATTACACCAGCAAACCAGCAGTTGATGGCGGTGTTTAAATGCCGCTCTGTTGAGTTTCTTTGCCGCCGTTTTCCACGAGTTCTTCGGCATCGCTTCAGAAACAACGGCGACAACCTGAGCGGATCTCGATGGAGTCAGAGCTGATGGATTTTGAACAGTTTGGGAGGTGAAGGTTCGACGCAGAAGCATAAATTTACCTCGCACTATTAAGTACACTTGGTCAAAGATGAACCAAGAGACAACTCACAATGATCAAACATATTTGTCCATGATGAAATTGTTTTAGTCAATGTTTTCATTTAAGACAACATTTTATATCTTTTATGCCAGTTAACGGTCAAAAAGCGTGAAAGTAACCATTAGCTATCGCGGGTTTGGAGAACAGAATTAGATTCAACTGACCAAACAGAGAAAATACTGCTGCGTCTTTGTCGGCCTTTCATAATGCTGAACCCAGCTACCTTTCGCACATCTGCCCGTCTCGGCCATCAGCAGATGGCAAAAATGGTTATTATTTAATAATAGTCACTGGCATGAAGACGGACTAATGGAGGAGCCAGCGGCTCATTAACCAGCGGAGATTATTCCCCCACGTCTGCATAATTACTGTTTCCGGTCGGTCTAATTGTTTCCGTCTGAACGCAGCCCCGATGTTTTGTTACAGGAAAACAAAAAAAAACCCCAAAAACCAAAAAACCCTTTGCGTCCTGAACCGGTGGCGTCGGCGTCAACTTCGCTGTGGCCTGCAATTACCGCCATGCTGCGTCGGTGTATGAGAGGCCTCGCATGACATTTTTCTCACTGTCAGCAAACCCACTCAAAAAGACACGACGATGCATTAGTCTGCGTCTCGACACATTCTGACTTGGCCTCCCTGAATAATAAACTACGGTGTGTGTGTGTTCACGGGGAGGACGTTGTTCTGTTCAACCATGTAGTTCTAGAACAATGGAGCTGTATCAGGCTTTGGACACACACACACACACACACACACACACACACACACACACACACACACACACACACTATAGTAGTTAGTAGCAGATATCCATTGTTCGCTTGGATCTGGTCTTGGTTTTTATAGAAATACCACCAGTCATTGCTTTGAAAAGGGGGACTGATGATGGGTCTGTGTGTGTGTGTGTGTGTGTGAGAATAAAGGTCCCACCCGCCTTGACAGCTCTGTCAGCTGGCAAGAGGTTCTGCCCCCCCCCCCGAGAGAATACTCCCCACCTACACAACTTCCTTTTCTGAGTATACTATATATGCAAACATGTGGAAGAAATATTTGTATTTTACGATTTTTGTACTACAAATACATGACTGTTTGGACACATGGATCTTTGATTTATGTTAAAATATGCACATTTTAAGAGATTTATGTATATTTAATTGATATTTTAATAGATATACAGATATGTTTAACATTTGACTTGAAATTTAAATGTTCGTATGTTATAATTATTCAAAAATTATAGCTCTAATTCCTTAACACAAGATATGCACAATATAAACAACACTGAGCAGCCCTCAGGGATATTAAAGCATCAGAATCTTTAGTCGTTTTGCAGAAATATTTAAAAATAAAATCCTCATTAACTGAGATAAGCTTCCTATCACCGCAGAGATGAAGAGAAAAGGTGTTTGAGGAAGCCAGAGTGTTTGATTGAAAACCAAGGCAACGCAAACACCAGTGTTTCATTCCATCACTTTCTTTATTATGACACCAACCTAATTAAGTTTTATCTATAATTTGGATATTAGTGAGAGACATCTGGTACACGGACATACATGTGGTATATATTAACCTATACTGTACGGTTCTTCGACTCGAGGACTCTGGTCTGGCTCAGATTGTACTGTCACACTCTGTGGCTCTGTACTGAACCACTATAGCCCACAGTTTGAGTCCTGGTTCTGATCCTGGTAGCCACTGCCTGCAGCGCCCCCCCCCCCCCGATTCCATATGACCCCCTCTATTTTGTCTGGCGACACAAATGTCAGCCATTATTACTAATGAATCGATCAGCAGGAGACTTCCTCCCTTCCTGCCGCTTGGAATTAATTGGGGGCTTTAAAATTTCACTTAATTATTTACACGCCAGCGGAGCGCCAGGCCGTGAGTCAGGAGATTAGAGACACACGCGTGAGTGTTTGCAGCTGCTTTAGCAGGAGAGAGGCGAGCATCCGACACTCGCCGAGGATCTGCCTCCAACGGCGGCTGGATCGAAACCGTCGGGCATTTCAGTGGTGAAACAAATAAACCACTGCTAGCACGATGGAAACTCGATATTTGAAAATAAAAATCAAAGATGAGAGAAAAAAAAAAATTCAAAGTCACATTTTTACCACAGTTGCTGCAATGAATGTGTAAACATATGTGCCAAGTAAATGCAATTTATTTCATTGTTGATTTATTTATAGACTATTTCTTGCATAAATTATTTAGTCTATAAAAGTCAGAAAATAGTTAAAAAGAAATGTCCACAATTTCTTGAAGCCCAAGGTGATGTCGTCAAATGTCTCCTCACCCCAAAATATTCAGTTTATGACAGCACTAGAGAAACGGGGTTGACGCTGGTTAATGGGAGGGGGATAGTCCCATGTTTACAACTCATTGCAACTGTATCTTTGAAGAGTTGGTCAATGGAGGATTAATAATACCAAACAGACCAACTAAAGTACCAGCACTCACAGATTAATCATCTGGTTTATTCTGGTGCAAAAGCAAACAAATTACAGCTACAAACTATCATCACTACAGGTTAAATTCCCCATTGTTTTGTTGCATAACTCAGAGCTGGTGCAATTCTATGACTTTGATCAGCACGCAACTCTCCCGGGTGAATATTGGGGAAAAAAGACTGGTTGTTGGGAAAATGGCTGAAGGTACAAGTCTGTGACATGAAAACTTTGATCTTAGCTGAGCTCAAGGGTCTTTTTTTTGGCCCTCGAGCAACTAAAAGGAGAGCTGAAGCTAAAGATCGTGAGCTTGGGTAGTGCACAGTTTTGTCAACGGCTGTAACAGCGAAAGGTTGTGAATTCACTACTGCTCCGATCCCGGCCTCTGATTAAGGCTTCTTCTCCATAGCAACGGCACCTGTTGCACAAGGTAATTATAGTATTTAGACCCATCTGTTTGTTGAAGGAAAAAGCTGAACTCCCACTTGACATCTCTCCACAGTGGCATGAAAAAGTTTGAGCTCCACTGGTCAAAATCTCTGTTACTCGGAACAGTTAAGAGGGTTCATGAACTGATTTCCAAAATAATCTTAAAACGACAGATTTTAAGCATGGTTTATTTTTTTTATTTCTGTCTTCTACCGTTTCAAAATGACAAAAAAGGGAAAAGGGACCCAAAGCAGATGTTTGGGCACCCTTCAGGATCGGTACTTATTAACACCCCCTTTTGCAGGTATCACAGCTTCTGTTTGCACCTTTCGTAGCAGCTAAGAGTCTCAGTTCTTGTCTGAGGGATTTTCATCCACATCTTCCTGTAAAGGGCTTTGAGTTCTGAGAGATTCTCGGTCCTTCTCACATGCTATTCTTTTGACGTCTATCCACAGGTCTTCGATGATGATTATGTCAGGGGACTGCGACAGGCAATCAAAAACCTTCACCTTGCTCCTGTGTAGGTGGATAGTCCATTGTGGATTTTAAGGTGCATTCAGGACCATTATCTTTTTATAGAAGCCTCCTCTTTCCATCTTCAGGTTTTTACATATGTTGTGATGTTTGCTCCCATAATACACTGATATTTAACTGGATCCATTCCTCCCTCTACCGATGAAATGTTGCAATTGGCTGACACACAAGCCCAAACCTCGATCGATCCACCCCTGTGTTTAATGGTTGGAGAGGTTCTTTCTTCGCCTTTTTTTCCTCTAAACCCACCTTCTGCTCATTGTGACCAGCAAGTTCTATTTTACCTTCATCAGTCCACAGGACTTGTTTCCAAAACGCATCACGCATGGAAGGTGCAGGAAGCACGAAAGGTTTTCTTCTGATGACTCTTTCACAAAAGTCATATTTGTGCAGGTGTTGCTGCACAGTAGGACAGTTCACCACCACATGAGAGTCTGATAAATCTTCCCTAAGGTCTTTTGGAGTCAAACGGGTTTTTATTTGCCTTTCTAGCAACTCTAGGAGAGGTTCTCTCAGTCCTCAAGACTCCATCTTGACCTCCACCATTCCTGTTGACTGGGGATCAGTTATTTTGTTTTTCAGAGAGCTGAGCACCTGCTTCGAGGAATCCATGAGTGCTGATTGTTGGACAAGGTCTGGAGAGTCAGAATATTTATAAAGCTTTGAAATTTGAACCACCTGGCCTTTTCCTAACGATGACTGTGAACAAGCCAAGGTTTTAAAAAGCTAATTAAGGACTGAAACCATGGTAAAAGTCTTTCTGAGAGCTTAAATCTCTTCGGCTGCCTAAACATCTGTATGTTGCACTTTTTTTTACAATCTAAACCTGTACAAAACAAAAATTATACATTAATCTTGCTTAAAATGTTGAAAGGAATATTTAACCTTTAACTTTTTGCCTTTGGAAAATTAGTTCATCTGCTATTTACTCAACTTTTCACAGTAACAAAAGTTTTGATTTTTTTTTTTTTTTTTTTTGGGGGGGGGTTGGTCCAAACTCTTTCAGGCCACTATATAACTCTAAATCCAAATGTTCACTGATGTGCAAGACATTTACGTGATGTGAACTAGTAGTAAACTGGTCTTATATCAAAGACAAGGTTTTTTTGGACCTGTTTGTAATATAAGAAAAAGTCTGTTTCTAAAATGACAAGGAAAAGTTTTAAAAAAAAAAAACAACAACTAAAAAAAAAAAGGGGGTTCTGCCAAGAATAACGCCATCAATTCTTCTCTGAACCCAACGGATCCAGTTGGTTGCTCTATTTCTGATAATCACACTCTGCAAAGCACAAAGGTATCTTATATCCATCAGATTGGTTGATGTACACATTTAATCCCACATGTCGTTGTGATGGACGTGTTCCGTCAGCATTAATTCAGGCTTTCTAAGAGATGCTCGCCCATCAGCCACTCATATGCTCCCTCATGCATAAAACATGTTTTAGTTTGATATTATCACATCTCTGTCGCCTGCTTTGAGTCAGCCCTTTGGTCCGTCATAGAGCCTGAGCACTTCATATATCAGCTTAAAAAAAGTTTCAAATTCACTGTAACTGTAGAATAAGTTCTATATCTTTGATCACAGAGAAAGCAAAAGTCAGCAGCCCTCGAACAGTCTCTGCTGTGAGCTCAACAGATCACGTTCAGGTTTTATTTTTAAAAAGTACACGCTCATCATTTCGATAGTCATTCGAAGAAAGACATAGGCCACGTTCAAGAAGTCCATTCAGAATATCAGATCCACAAATGTGAAGGTTTAACACCAAAACACTGCACAATTATTCATAACACTATGATACACGTTTTTATTTTTAAAGCTGACAATCATTATCCTCCATCGAGATGAATCCTGTACAGTATAACTCCACTCTTAGAAAGCCATCTAACGCTTTCAAGTATTTGACTTGATTTGCATTGCAGCAAAAGTTGAGCCCAGTTCCTCTTTTTTTTACCCGATGACCCAATGTCACGCTATGTGACAGTTTATTAGTGCATCTATTCAACTGGCATTGGCCAGAATAAACGCACGGATTACTGTTTCCAAGATCCAAATTTGGAAATGATCTGAAGATGTAAGAGGCAAGACTGGACAACGTGGCGATCAAATTTAAGCCTGTTGTTACACAGATTTCTGCAATGAGGCTTAATTTTTGAAGACAAGGGCGAAGATATGTGACTGAAGTCTGAAACCTTTGATAATAGCTTTTGATTAATTGAAGTTTTGCTGAATGAAGGAGGAGTAGATCTGAGAACCATCTGGGAATATGTTGACAGAAAATAATAAAAGACCAAGGACAGATCCCTGCGATTCTCCATGAGGGAAGTGGGTAAGGGAGTGTTTACATTCCCATATAATCTCAGCGAGATAAAAACAAGAATTAGTGCATTGTCTGCCTCTGCCAACCAGTCAGGTTGCAGTTTACATCCATGTCAAGACTCATATGTGCGGTGAAGACTAATTATGCATTTTATCATATTTAACGTATGAATTCGAGTTATGGCCAAAAAGGTGTTTCATGAGATCACTGCCCTTTGGCCTGAAAAATCTAAGCAGTTCATCTCTTAATCCAAGTCAACATTTGTGCCAGATTTGAAGAAATTGCCTCTAGGTGTTCCTGGGAAATAATTCCTATAACAAGAATGGGACGGACTAGTGACCTGCTCTAAAACCCAACTGAAATGTATCAAAAGAAGATATTTTCTTTACATATGAACTAAAAAAGAAACTAACAGAATGATACTGGCCTCTACAATCAATCAGCAGAAGTACATTCAGATCAGCTGTATCTGTCCCCATGAGGTAGGCTGGGTGATATGGTTGACATCAGAATCACAAGAGTGATCTGTGTATCTGGTTACTGGGTGGTATTGATATAGCAAATGAGAGGAAAATCACAATAAAAATGATTTTAACAGCAATGAATTGTGTTCCACTGTCGTCCCATTACACGAGACCAAACTAATCCTGTGGTTTAAAAAAAACATAAAACCTTTATACCAGTTTTACATCATTACTTTGAACTACAGATAGTTTTTAGTATGATACAATGATATTATCACATCATCGCAATATGATTTCCATGAAATTCAACAAACAAAAATATTAAATATAATTGTATGCTGAATCTTGCAGCCCACACCACTGAAAAAAACTATTTGTCTCCAGAACAAGTATCATGACTGACTGACTTTTAATCCTGACAAAGTGATAAAGAGATCAAATAAAGAACGCTGGAATGTGATTCTGGGTTTGCTGATTATGTAAATCAAGCTTAGACAATTAAATAATTCAATTTTCATCATCAGCTTGACTATGACTGCAGGGAAAACGACTTACGAGTGAAACAAACCTAAAATCACTGAGAAAGATACAAACAAGTGTTGAAAAACATTTCTATGTTTTATGTATTTTAACGCATATTCCTCACAGTCTGATAAACTCAGTGGACAGATTTAATTGTAATTGGAAGCAGGTACTGATCCAGACTGTCTAAGCCTGTTTCACAGGACTCTGGTCTAGATGTGGGAGCTCAGTTTTCTCTTTGTTTTTTTGTTTTTTTTGTTCTTTGACAGAGAGAAACCCTGACTCGAACCACCCACAACGGTGGTTTTATCGAGGCCGTGTGTCAATTTGCTGAGCCCGTAACAGATCATCTACCAGCCGAGTCGAGTTTATTCTCAAAAAACCCAAAACAGAAAAAACCATCATGTCATGTTCAATAAAAACCTTATGATGAGCAGACTGAAGGAACAAGTGTGGGCTTCTCTTCTGCTTCGAGCAAAGCTGAAAAATTCCTTTCAACACCGGCCTCATTTCTCTTTTCCAATTGCAAATACCACGGATGTGCCGAGAAGCAGTGGAGTTATGAAAGTCATCAGTCTGCGGGGGGAACTTAAAGGCCACCGAGGGAGGGAGTATCGGCGCCATAACCGGCAGCTGTCGGCGCCGTTTTTGAGTCGACGGCTCAGATTTCGGATCAGCTTTGATGAGAGATGCTCCGTTTGATCCCCCGGCTTTGTGTCTGATCGGACAGGCGAAACAGGTAATCAGAGCTTGGAGGTGAAACGCTACTTTAACCGGGGTTTCTAGAGGAGGAGGACATCCAGCAACCGCGGTTGCATGAATTCATATCCAGTTTAAGTCACTTAACCAAAAACAAAAAAGGCTATGAGGAGAAAACAAGGTAAAAAAATTATCTTTTTTTTTACACAGGATACACAGGACGGACATGGAGCAGAACAATGGAGGTAAAAAAATAAATGAAAAAAAAGAGGAGGAGGAACAAAAGCAATTGAACAAAACACACTGATCTGCAATGATAGAAATATCAGTCGCATAAAGAAAAGTTTCCTCAATAAGAAAATGACCAACTACAACATACTGGCGATTAGGTTACACTGTTTGACCTAAGAGCAGGACCAGATGGGCCAGTTCAGCACAGTTGGCTGAGCTGCAGCGAGGCAGAGGACGGTCCGATAGACTGGTGGCATAAGCGCCACCTCAGAGGAAGCTTTTCTATTTTTGGATGAACAAGGAAACAAGATGTCGATGGTGTGGAGACGGTTTAGCGCAGGGACACAGAGAGAGACCAGGCTACCTAAAGTGGGAAATGAAACACACCGGTGGTGCTTGACACTGCAGAAAACCTGTACCTGGTACCTGTAGAATCAACTCAAGTGTCCTACGGCGTAATGAGCATTTAAACCTCTGCATTGGTGTCACTCTGCAGTTACACCACCAAACCACTATTTGGGGGTGGGGTTTATATGCCGCTGTTTTGAGATTATTCGCCGCTGTTTTCCACCAGTTTGACGGCATCACTTCGAAACGACTTCAACTGATATTGAGTGGATCTCGATGGAGCAGGAGCTGATGGAAGTTGAACAGCAGTTTTAGTTTTCCTGAATTTAGTGCGACGCAGAAAATGAAAGAAGAGGTTGGAGGAAACGGTCTGTACAGGGATGGCGAAGAAGGAGAAGCAGGGAAATCGACACCACCAAGCCGACCAATCACAGCTCTTGTGGTCTGTGTCGCCGCGACACGTAGCTTAGTTTTTCGGGAGGTGAACGCCAGGCTACGCTGCAAGTTGGATGGAGAAGCATAAAGTGGCCTTCAGCCATGCCAGCAACCTGGTGCTAGCGATGGCAGCGTTGGTCTGTTGGTTCCATATTTTGGTTTAGACTAAAATAGCAAAAGGAAAAAACTGTTTAAATTGAGATTAAATTGTGATCAGAGGTTTATCAAAAATTAGGGATTTTAACTAATAACTGACCCGAGGAGGAAACTCGTCTGTAAAAATTGACACTTTATTGACCTAATCTGTGTGATGATATATATCAAGATAAAACTATATAACGTGATAAATGAATCTGCCTCATCGCCAAAGATCTGTTCAGAGAAAATCTTGTCTGATCTTAAACAGACCACAATGACTAGAGAGAAAACTGAAGGCCGTTCATGAGTCCATCTTAAGGTACTCGGACATTCCAGACATCGAGGATGAACAACCTCCCAACGAGGAAACTTTCTCAGACACATCAGTACATGAAGATTCTCTCTTCTATTAAACATGAGAAAAAACAAATAAGTCAACAGCAGAGGCAATGAAAAACTGAGAACAGTTAAATGAAATGCCAGGAATGATTTGCAGCTTCCATCTGATCCAGACACTATTTGTGGTGGTGTTGTGTTTTTTAATCATCAGTATCTCTGCTGGACAAAAAACACACAGCTGAATTTAAAAAAAAACAACCCGAAAACAAAAAACTTTGGTTCTGGATGTGGTCATTGATCTGCAGAGGAGGAAAGAACCTTGGCCCAGGCAGATGCTCCCAGGGAGATTAACTAAAGCTGGTGGTGAAGAAGCTGTGACTGACTCTGGCTGACGGCCGTTGAACAGGATCCGCGTCATGCGGAGCAGATTGTTTCTATGTTCTGGTGCCGCAGCTTCCTGGTTCCTGGTCGAACCGGACAGAGTAGATGATAGGTGTCACAGTCCTGACACGTTCTCTTAGAGTAACCGACAAAGTCTTGCAGTGATCGACTAATTAGATGGCAGAGCGGATTGCTGACCAACCAGGAGGTCAGTGGTTGATCCCTGGCTACTCCGGTCCGCTTGTTGAATTGTCCTTGGGCAATTACCGAGCCCAAAATTTCCCCCCTATGTGTCATCAGACGCACCCCCCCCCCAAGATAAAAATAAAAAATATCAAGAAATAAATAAATTCGTCCATCCTGGTAAAAACGTGAAACTTATCGTAAAAACAAATTCAGAGGAAAACTTATGACCTGAAAGATAAACCCCCTGATCTGTGGTGCAAATCGGAGGAAAAAGCAGAAAGTTATGTTGAAAAATAACCGGACAGTCGACAATCTGAAGTTGATCCTTCGGTGCAAAACTTATTTTTCTTATTTTTTATAAGAAAAAAAAGAGACTAATTTTCTTCATAGGGAAATGAAGAAAAGCTCCCGGTTCCAGCACTATCTGAGACAATGAACACAACGGGGATGTATGTGAAAGGCCACACCGGGGAGAGGGAGCCCCTGGAGGAGCAGAAGGGTTTGCTTTCTAGTCTCCTGCCAGCTCTGCCTTGATTTCCACAGCTTGCATATTGAGGCATTAATATGGGAAAACTAGTTATCAAACAGATTCTTACTTCCACATCCAGCAGATACAGAGCAACATGATGATTAATCTGGATCTGGGGTTTGTGTCCATCTGATGAAACTAAGCACAGTGTCCCCTCTTCTTTTAGCTCTGTTTTTGGTCTCCTCCACCTCCAGAGGGAAATATCAGACTCTTTAGCTGCTAAATGTTCTACTATGTTCACCAGCTGGTCTCTGACTGGGTCTGTCTGCTGTTTGCTGCTGACCAGGAAGTGAGCAGTGGCTTTTTACAGCTGTTTTTTCTGAAAACATCTGCCTTCTGCAACCGAAAAAAAACGAGGCTATGAGAGCAGTGAGACTGATGGAGAGAGGAATGATGCAGCCAAGAGATGCTATGAACCTCCCCCAGAAGTGTGGGCAACTGCAGTCAGGGAATAATTATCTTGGTTCATCCCTACAAGTGACCCCTACAAGCTGCCAAATAATCCATCGTTAATAATACATATATATACACACATATTAGATTTTAGCTGCTTTAAATGCATAGAATCTGCACACGCCGTCCATGTGCTGCTGCCGAAATGAAAGAGGCATTTGTTTCCCTCTGCAACGTTTCACTGAAATTAAGCATCGAATCTCATCTTGCTTGTTCTTTTTTTAATCTCCGTTAACGAGATTTTTTTTTTCCATTAAGGACTTATATGATTTATTGCGATTTCACGGCACGCCACATTACCGAGGTGCCTTTTTGGAAGAAGACGCCTCCATATTAGTTGTTTTTTCCATTAACGCACTGTTTCTATGTCTACCTACATCCGATATTACACGAGCCCCTTGGCCCCTTGGCCGACTGTCCCATTTCATTTTTTCCTTTTTATCTAATTATTTATGCCAATGTCAGATTCACCTCTGCACAAGAGAGACAAGGAAGCCTGTTCGGCCCGGACGTTCTCAGTGTTCCGGGTTCCAGTATTCGGTTTCAGCATTTGAGTCATGAGAACTCCTGCAGAACTTCTCCCGATCTGAATCTCTCGAATCAACTCTCCCAGCTCTCCCTGCTTTTCCTGGTGACACCAAAACCCTCTAACAAAGAAAAACAAGGAAGTTTTTCTTCTCTGACTTTAGAAAAATGGCTTTAGAGCCACGCAAAGAGAGGAACTGTCCGTTTGGTCTCCATGGGGACTGAGCACGGATCAATTTGCTCCGACAAGCAGAGTTAACACAGACCGGCTGAACAGTGGAAGCCATTTACCTGTGGCGATAATCGCACTGAGAATATAAGAGGCTAATTTCCAGGAAAGGACCCGCTCCTCTAACGAAGACGGAAAATAGCTTTTTTTTTTTTAATCTTTTGACACAAATAAAGATTAGTCAAAGAATCAAAAAATATTTAGTAGCTTTCATGCAAAGCAGCTGATATTCACAGTGAAGGAAATTTGTATCATTCAAGTTTGTGTCCAGCACCAATAAATACAAATAAATACTTTATTGGAATTTTATCTGTTGTATCTATCATTCATACTAACACATACATATTTATATTACATAAACATACATCATGGCTGCCTGTTTCTGTACGTCAGCAGGATTAACTCAAAGTTTGTACAATGGGATCCGCATTTCTAGGTCTTAGGACCCGTGGAGGTTCTGCGGGATAAAAGATGAGAACCATCCTGCCTGCGTCCGAGCAGCTCAGACGGGGGCTCGCTCTCCCGAGGGGTGGGGTCCGGATGGGGTCGCAGCCCCGTGTAATACCTCCAAAAAATGTTATCAGAAATGATCGGTACATACGTTTAAAACCATCAGCAAGGGAGGAAACACTCCACATGCTGGATAGATGTTGAGAATAAACACAATGTGTTGCTGAGTAACACTGGAAGTAAACAGAACTTTTTTGTTAACAGGAAAAACTCCACAAATCTGCTGAGGACCATGTGATACAGCTGAAAGCTCCTGAACAAGCCACTAAGTGAGTTGTTCTGTCAACAGGTTTAATGTCGATTCAAACTTGATTTACTGCCGTCGCAGAAAAGACCAGAACTTTAAATCGGAATTTTCATTTTCTACCTCTGGAAAACATGTTTCCTGTCTGTGCAAACAGGCCAGAGACAGGTCCTTGACATGTTTAGCTTAACTTAGCACAAACAATGGGAGTGGGGGAAAACTGCTAGCCTCCATCAGAAGAGAAAAAAAAACCAAAACAATCAACTGCTCCAACCTGTGACAAACTTCTCAAAATGTTTTCCTGATGCTTTACTGAAGTGAGGTCCGGACTTGAGAGCCGGCGACGTTCCAGTAACGCATCCTCAGGGACATAATGAGGATCTGTTGTCAGAGGACAGAGGGAAATGTCAGCTACCCTTTAAAGTGCAAGACTATCGGGCCGCTCGCCCTCGCAACAGCGGCGGCGTTGAGTAATCATCACTGATCAGTGGCTCTGGGGAAAGGAAGAATAAAAATCTGGGGGAGGCAGAAGAAAAAGCAGCGGTCATGGGATCGTTTAGAAGGAAGGAAGGAAAGGAAGGAAAGGAAATAAGGGTCTGAACGCCATCAGGCGTCAGCCGGTGGATCTGAAGCCACCGACAACTTCGCTTTGTCTCTGAACGCCAACGCCAAGACGCTAAAGCGCCTCGTTTGTCGGGATGAGGCGTCAACACGTGCGACCCGTGAGTAGCTCATCAAACATGTTTCGAGACGCCTCCGTTCACGCGGCGAAGATGGCGGAGATGACCTGATGCATCAGACGGAGATTTCCTCAGAAAGAATCCGGCGGCGGGAGATTTCTGTCCTTCTACGCCAGCGCTGCTCCGGCCGTTCTGCACTAATCAGGTTTCTATCACTGATGCGCCGAGAAGCTCATTAAAAATGTAATTTCACTTTATATTATAGCTCTTTCTAATCCACATGTATAATTTCCTCTGGGGATATGTCTTATATCCAAGCTCATTATTATTTAATACTTGCTAGGTTGTTATACTGGGTTGTATGTAAATAATAAAATAATGAACAACGCTACCAGTTGAACAATGAGACAAACTAAACTTTAAAAAAAGAGAAAAAAAGAGGGTTTGAAAATCTGCTTCCATTATCTCACAGACACAAACACACACGCACACGCACACACACACACAAACCTCTGCTTGTAGCTGCTCATAACCCCCTTTGTCATCAGCATAATATTCAGTAAGAATCTATTTGAATCACACACAAGCACTGATGTATAGAGGCTTTGAGAGAAAAGTTGCTCCAGTAAGAGACAGAAGCAGGTTTACTGATGATGATGATGATGATGATGATGAATAAACAGCCTCTAAACTGTTGTTTTTTTTCTCCTGTCATTCGCGTCTCCGACCGAACGTCATGTGAACATCACAAACCCCAGCTGGACGTCTGATTGGCTGCGTGTGTCTGAGGCCGCGAACACACCGAGCGGCCCTGAACACATCGGGGGAAAAAAGAAAAAGTTCTAAAACTCAAATCTGGAAAAAAAATTCACACATTTGGTGAAGATCTTAATTTGCAAATTTAAAAGTTTCATTTCTCTAAATTGTTTTGTTTTTTTTTTAAACCGGAGAAACAAAACAAACAGCCAAAGCTAATTACAAAGCTTTGGACTGTTGGAAGATTTGATTTGTTGGTTAATAGCAGAAGGCTTTAAAAGATTCGCTGAGCTGCACGTTCATGTACGAAAAAGACAAAACTGCCTGTACACACTTCAAACGCTGACACACTCCCCCTCAGCTGAGTGTAAATCCACTTTCACGCCGCGTTAGCAGGCTTCCACATGAAACCTGTATCAATGCAAACAGAGGCAGACAGATGCAGGCCTCCCACACACACACACACACACACACACACACACACACACACACACACACACACACACACACACACACACACACACACACACACACACACACACACACACACACACACACACACACACACACACACTCACACATGCACTCACACACACACTCACACACACAGTCTCACAAACACACACACACACACGGAGGAGCACATGCGTTAAACGGCCCTGAGGCGGCGCAACGGGCTGCCGATGTGTTCAGGGCCGCTCGGCGTGTTCGCGGCCTCAGACACACGCAGCCAATCAGATGTCCAGCTGGGGTTTGTGATGTTCACATGACGTTCGGTCGGAGACGCGAATGACAGGAGAAAAAAAACAACAGTTTAGAGGCTGTTTATTTATTTATTTTACATCCTGTCAAATTAAAAGCCTTTTCCACAACCCAGGGGTTAAATGTGGAAGTGCTGAGTTTCAGCCGCTGTGGTTGAATCACTGCAGCTGAAAACGAAAACGACACAAGTTTACGTTGATAACTGGATGTTCATCGTCACGGTAACAATAATAAAACGAGTAAAACGAGTGATTAAGGTTGCGGTTGGTCGCAGTTTCGGTTCGGTTCAGGAGAAGATTGTGATTTTACTTAGAATTCGTCCTTCGTCAAGGATAGAGGATCATCATCATCATCATCAGTAAACCTGCAAAGGGGGGTAATGAGCAGCTACAAGTAGGTGTGTGTGTGTGTGTGTGTGTTTATGTATGTATGTATGTATGTATGTATGTATGTATGTGTGTGTGTGTGTGTGTGTGTTTGTGTGTGAATGTATGTATGTATGTATGTGTGTGTTTGTGTGTGTTTGTATACCAGAGCACATTTTGGAAGCAGACTTTCCAGTCCATCAATCTTTTTTCCTCTATTTTCTATTCTTTGTTTCTGGATCCTTTCCATTTCTCAGACTTGGGTTCAGACCACAGAAAACTCTCCCCAGGGCTCATGGAACTTATTCTAACTCGACGCTAAATGTTTGAAATAAAAGTCGGTCTTTGACTCCTTAGCACCATCTTAACTAATATTTACAACATGTACACGTCATTAGAAAATGTTGTGAGGTTATAAACATCCATCGCTAAACAAGATGTAGATTCTGAGGCTAAAAATGTAGAACATGATGATCAGCTGAGGAAACGTGTTCGTAAATCATTCTTTAAGAAAACTATTACAGTCGTGATATGAACCCTGTGAGCTCACAAAAGGCCCCAGTCTCAGGCTGAGAATCACTGATCCTAGATCTGTGGGATGGAAAATATTGCACGAACAAGGATGTTGATCAGACTAATTTTTCTCAGCGGTTGACCCTGTTACGACATCGACCTCCGACCCGGCTCTGAACCGGCGCCTCGGTGCCCATTTTTTTCCCACGCTGATTGTAAAAATGTGATTGGTGGTGACTGGAGATGAGGGACTTGATATTAAAGAACCACCAGCAGATCTGGAGTCAGGCAGAGAGAGGATCTGTGAAATCCTTTCTTAAATAATAATATTGGAAAAAAAAGAAATCTATGAGCTGGAGGCATCTGGAGTCTGAAGAGCAGCTTCCTGCTGGGCTGTGGAAATGTTGAGCACCCGAGGCGCCGGACCCCCGTCGCTTTAAACAGGTCAAATTACAGGTCAACCCCGCCCGGCAGCTCGAGCACATGAGTGCCTCCCTCGTAAAGATGAAACGCCACCGATCGACATGAACAGCGTTTTTTTTTTTTTCCTTCCTCTGAAACGACGCAGACTCGTGGTTCTGATTCTGCAGCTCTGTGAAAAAAAAGTTTGATTGTGACAAAAAAACGGCTCGTTCTTCAAACAGCATCTTAATTGAATTGTTGATTTATTACCACGACAACCCTCCGCTCGTTCTTTATAAGTCACCTGCTACATTTCTGACTCACAGAGAAGAACGATCCTCCTCTTTCACTTTGTGAGATATTTCTCTTTTTCCATTCGAAGGGACTTTTTGGGGTTTTTCTGTTCAAAGCCCCCACAAGACCAACCTCAGATTTTAGACTAAATAAATGACGAATGTTTTTAAATGACCTTAGAAATGTCAAAATTATTTGACTGAGTCGCCACAGGACGGAGACAGATGTCTCAGAGTTTCTGTTTCCAGCCTCTGCCAGCTGATTCCACACCGTTAATATGTTCCTCAATGGGCCAAAGGAAAAAAAATAACAAAGGACACAAAACTCTGCACATCCATTTGGAAAACGACTCCCTAAGTTCGTCGAAATCCAGTCTTTCTGTCAGTCACATCATCGGGAACAAACTTCCACAGGTTTAGAGCAGAAATCAAAAGCGGTGAGAAAACCCTGTTGTCATTAATGTCGGCAGGTGCGAGGCTTGTTAGCGCTCATCAGCAACTCGCTGCAGTAAATCTGCACGAAAACTGCGACGGCTGAGAGGCTTTTGTTTTTCCTTCCTTTCTCCGGGCGAGCGACATTAAATCAGATCAGCTCCTCTGCGTCTGCGATCAGTCACTTTACGACTTCACCCTGCGCGATGCAACACGGAGGCAATTAGGGCCACTTCACCTCCTCAGAGGGGCGTCTGACGGATGAACGCTTCATTTCCCTATTACTCCCCTGAGCCGCTACGTGCACGCGCGCGCACACACGCACACACACACACACACACACACACACACACACACACACACACACACACACACACACCTGTCTGTCACCAACACCTGAAGCTTCCGGACGTGGTCAGAGCAGGTCGATGACGAACTCGCCACCTCGTCACTGGGGGTTGGTCAACACGTTGGACATCCTACGTTTCATTCACTTCAAGTTTACAAACTGTACCTGAGGAGTAATTGTTTGTAGTTTGTCTTATTAAAGTCTTGTTGACCTGTACGAAGTCCGGTTTCTCCGTCCGTAAAGACGACTGTTTCCATCCAGCTCTCGGAGCTTTTATTAATGTTGGCAAAACCAAAGGAACAGGCTCCTGTTCTATTTACACAAAGCCAAAGGAAAGAGATCCGGCGCCGGATCAGTTTGGCGTCTCTAAAGAAGGAAAGTGGAACGAGCAGGGTCCCAATTTAACACCGGCCAAGCGCCAATGGCAGGCAGGTCATCCGGTATACCATCCACCGCACTGGCGGGTAAATGTCGGTACCAAAATAGTCATAAATCACCCTCTCGTTCATTTTGGCGTATTCTGTTGAGCGCCGCTCTACTGGAGATGAAAATCTTTATAAACAACTCACTAATATCCTCTTTTTTTTTTTCACAAGCCTCAAATGATTTTCCCTTTAAAAAAAAAACAAAAAACAGCCGCAGACTATTTACAGCGGTGGATTAATCCACAGTTAGCGCTTGATCGAGTATTTCTGGCAGCAGGTTGACACGAACTACAGTGTGTGTGTGTGTGTGTGTGTGTGTGTGTGTGTGTGTGTGTGTGTGTGTGTGTGTGTGTGTGTGTGTGCACACGCGCGCACGCATGCCTGCATGCATAGTAATGAAGGTAAATGTGGCCCAGTGCAACAGTGTGAATCACTGACGTGTTTTTCATAACCAGGTCTCTGCTCTCTGATAAATAGGTGTCTGGACCACAGTGGAGCTTCTGTGGCTCAGAGGAATCGGATGAACCAGGCGGTGGATGCTCAGACTTCCTCATCTACCTTCGGATAAATTCGGCTGCAACATGTGACCAGTGCAACAATCAGTTGCGAACATTTTAAATTCATTTTCGCACACACCCGCATGTGTCTTCCATTTTCACCGCGACGTCTCCGGGGAACGATGCGGAGCCGGAGCTGACAATAGATCATCTCTTGTTTCTCTTGCGGGGACAGGCCTCTTTCCTCACATGGAACATCTGCCACGGCTCCACATGATGAATCGAAAACACCGCAAATCCCTGCCGATGTCATTATGTACGAGAGTGTGTGTGTGTGTGTGTGTTACTGATGCTCTGACTCCGTAAAAAAGGAGGCGAACGGTGACAACTTGAACGCTGACGTCTCAGGAGGACGTCTCTAACATGATGGGTGTTTTATGCCCGATGTCATGGGGAAGATGAAGTCCACCGAGGAGGAGGAGGAGGGCGAGTCGTCCCCCTTTGATCGTGAAAATCGCTGTGATCGGGGACTCGAGTCGGTGAGATCCTCCCGTCCCGGGCTCGTCAGGCAATTAGGAAGACAAGCGGCTAAGTTTGCGATACAATCTAGACCTTGCGAAATATTACGGGCATGTCGGCAAAGGAGGGAGGGGGGCAGAAATGGGGGGGGGGTCGACAGATAACAGGGAAACAGGGTGTTGAAGTGGAATAAAAAAATAAATAAATAAAGTGAGGAAATTCACTGCAATCTCTGTCCTCTGTCAATACTGGGGAGGTGGAAACATGAGCCAACTGTGGGGGGGGGGTATTTATCATGGTCAGGGCATCTCTTGGAGAGTAACAGCGCAGATTTCCATCCAAATGCTGGAGGAAAAAAATTACAGGCCCCCCTCAATAAAATGGGAGCAAAGAAAATGTCAGTGAAATGTAAACTCGATGTAAAATTACTGTAAAATTACTGTAAAATTACTGTGGGTTTGCATCAGCTACCTGCAGGATCCACACGAGCTCCGGTGACTCCTCAACTCCGGTAACTCGCCTGGATGGATAAACATTGACCAAGGAGGTAAACTGTTTCCAGTTATGGTCACACATTGAAGAAAATTAAAAAATAAATAAATTTTTTTTAAAAAGCTTAATGGTTTGAGAGGAGGAATCGTGGCGCCGCTGAAAAAGAGAAAAAGAATAAATAAAACTCCTCCCATGAACGGAAAAACAGCTGCTGGGTCGATTTTTCTAATCTGCTTCGGTCTGACGGCGGCGATGAATCTAATTACTTTGTGCCGTGAGAGCTCGATCGCCACTCCGTCAGCAGAGGTGAGGAGGAGGACGACGAAGGCCGCCGCCCTCCCACGACCTGAAACTGAAGACGGAACAGAAAACAACGGGAGGCGGAAAAAAAAAATTTATAAAGCCTCCCAACAAGTTCCTGATATCTCGGTCCATTTGTCCACAGATGATTAAAGGGAAGTTCTGAAGACATCCTGGGTCTGATCATGTGACCCAGAATCCAACAGGTAAGTTGGTCAGTAGAGCTCGACCCGATCGATTTATTTTTCTTCTCAACATTAACTGATTTTGCTGTGTCCCTGTTGTTCATACTTGTTAAATTTTCAGTTTACAGTTAAATTTTAATGTTATACTTGTGGGGGGTGATTTTGAGATGTTATTTTCACACTAAACTATTCTTGGTCCCACTTTTTTAACAACTTAATTTGAGGGAATTTAATAGATGAAATAAACTAATAATAAACTGTCTAATCAACTGTAAATTTCTCCACATCTCATCCGTGTGGCTTCACTTGGTAGCCAACAGAGAGCACAGTGATACCAGATGTAGATTAGTGCTGCTATGTACCAGCTTTATTCTTACCCACATATACTGATGGTAACTTTACTGCCAGTGACTCACATTGCTCAGCGAACAGTAGTTGTCAGTTTTCCTGAATTTACCGCGACACAGAAATGAAAGAAGATGTTGGAGGAGACGTTCTCTACGACGGCAGCGAAGGAGAAGCTGGAAATGCGATGCAACCAAGCCGACCAACCACAGTTGGCACATAAATTGCGCCTTAAAGCAGAGGCAGGGTTCACAAGGGGGGCTGTGTTACTGAGAACCTGATATTACTCTGACACTGTGACGATCTGAGCATCTTCACGAACGCTCTACCTTTTCTGCTCATTACAGCTATTTAAAACACAAACAGATGTGTCAAACCTGAGAGAAAGAAGCCACATAGTCCAAGTAAAAACCTGTCAAATGCCCCGAACTTTCACCAAACAACCTGCTGCCAAAAGGCTCTCAGAGTCCGATATGATTGTGAATTTCATGGTTTCAAATACCATGACGTCCCCGGGACACCTGACTCAAGTCCTTCTCCCGAGGACACCTGGATCCCCCCTCAGACTTGAAAAGCCAGATAGCCTGATTTTGGTTTTGTTTTTTGTTCTTTTTTTCTTTTACAAGAGGAGCAAAGTGTAGGAAGAGGAAGTCATCTTGCCTCATAGTAGCTCCTCACGGCGTTGCAGAACGCTTCGTCCGCCACGATCTGAGTCTCCCCGTTGAGGAAGGCCAGGAAACGATCCTTCACCGCCTGGAGCTGCTGCTTGTTCACCTGCAGAAAAAAAGAAAAGGATGGAGGAGAAAAACGAAGGAGTTAAGAGTTTGCCAGGAGAAAGGAGAGGAGAGACGTCGGGCATAATCAATTGGGAAAGGACGGAGGGGAAGAGCAGAGGATGAAAGGGAAGGCAGGATTGATGGGAACAGAACAAAAGCACAAGATTAGACTCATTGTTGGTGTGACACCGTCATCAAAGAGGAGAGAGGAGGCTCATTATCAAACAAATGTCTTTCATTAGCAAACTGAGTTTGGCAAAAAAAGAAAAGAAAAAAACAGGGGAAGACAAATCTCTCTCAGATAAGCTGGAAAAAAGTTTTCAAACGGATGAAAGAAAAAGGCCCTACTGGAGATTTTAATTAATTAAGCACATACTGTAATTATTTTTACTTCATTTTCTGAGTCGTCAGGTCGGTTTTTAATTTTAGACTTCCTTCCTTCCTTCCTTCCTTCCTTCCTTCATTCCTTCCTTAAAGCCTGTTGGTTTCAGCTCATTTCTGTAAAAACCAGCCCTTAGTCTTTTGGTAAATTTACATTGTTGCTCCGTGATGGAGTGAAGGAGGTTTTAAACAGCTAATATAAGCGTTTGTGAGCTTAAAGTCGTCGCACCGCATAAGCTGCATTCATCGGTGGCATGAGATGCAACGGAGCCCGTGACCAGCGGGGGCAGTATATCTGGCTGCTGTAGGCTCTGAACACACTGCGACAGTAATGGACGAAATCTTAGAAAACAGCTGCTGTGGCTGTTTTATCTGCCAGGATCCGAACATTAAAAGGAATTTGTGTTTGGGGGGGGAGGGGGGGGGGTCCAACCTGGGACATTTGTGGACGTTCCGGCAACGGGTGGTGAAAACTATGCACCTGATACCTGTCAAATCAGATCAAAAAACACCAACGCATTTCCACCTTAACGGCGGATACGACCACCTTTACCCTCATCGAGTCAGACACGACAGGTGCATGCCGATGTATAAAAATACAGTTTACAACTGAACAAAAATAACGATGCTCTGGTGAACGCCCCGACACGATGGCACCGCAGATCACGAGTCAGAAAACAGTGCAAGATTTCTGCCTTTTGGGTTCTGAATTTTTTGGGCTTTGGAAAGAGACCAAAGAACACGTGATTTAAAAAGAAAATCGCCAAATAACCAAACAAGCAATGTCAGAACGTCACATAAAGGACGATGGGAGTCAAACAACACGTCAACACCTGGGGCCCTGTGGTAAAAAGAACCTATGTAGAGATCCTATATCTAATATGTTCTTTAACACAAGATTCAAGTACAACAGCCATGTCGGCCGTTAGTTATGTTGGATACCGAGGGCCAACACACAATCATATAGAATCTTTTTTTTTCAATACATAAGCTTTGGTAAGTGATAAATGGATCAAGTCCATCATCAACATCACCGTTAACTCAGAATCTTTGGGGCTTGGACATCTAAGGACATAGTCTCGAGTTCAAGAGCTTGTCATGTGCAGAACTTTGACCAAGAATCAAAAGATCAGTCAGAAAAACAACCTGCGAATGACATGATGAAACAGACAAAGAGAATTTTCCAATTGCAGCTTTTCTATCAATCAGCCTGTTCACTCAAAGTGAAACTCTCCGTCTCTCATCCGTCCTCTAGAAACCATTTTCAAGTGTCTGGTTTGGCGAAATAACTATTTTTCAACAATAGCACTTTTTTTTTTTCCCTCCACAGGAGCAATTCTCAGCGGAGCAGAGCTGTCAGGGCCGGAAGAAGACACCCCCCCCCATAAATGTCATCAGTCCTGATCATTTCTGCCCAGTGAACCGCAGCTGACATATGGTGGTGTATGAGAATTTTAAGTTTTCATGAGCGTCGGCTTCACCAGAACGCGTCGCTACTAGAGCTGCATATATATGAGGCGTCAGGAGGGTGGCGGCGACGGCGGCGGCGGACAATTAAGCCATTATTCTTCTGCCTGTTGCAAACGTTGCCAGCGACGAATCCATTCCGGAAGCCAAAGAGACAGTTTCCAGAGACACAAGTGGGAAGACTTATCTCACGCCGCCGGCTTTTCATTTTTGCTTTGTATTTTCTCTGTCTAAACGTTGACGCTGCAGTTTCCCCTTTCGCCACAGGGGAAGAGGAAGAGGAGGACCCGGGTGTGGGGGGGGTCACGAGGAGCAGCAGGTCATGATGTGACCATTCGCATTGAAAACGACCTCCGTCAAACGGGGTTGAAAAAGTGAGGCACGGTTCATTAGAGAAAAGGGAAACGACCTCCCCGGGGCCAGTGTCGGGGTGAGAGGTGAGACGGGTACGACGCCAGCAGCAGTGGACTACCTGAGGACGAGGCGATGCCAGAGACACTCATTTGTCCTCCCACACCTGGGGGGCAATTTGGAAAACTGGTTCCTCACAAAACTCTGTAACCAGACACTAAAACAAGGGCCGTTAATTAAGCTGCAGATCAGTGTTGTTTACAGCCCTTTGGTTGCTATGGCAACACCTCCTAAACTCAACTGTCATGAATTTGTTATACACTAAAATAAATCATGCTTACATTCTTTTCTTTCATTCACCGTCTGCAGCAAACTGCTGCACAGCAGTTTTAAGTCCATGTTACTTTATTTTCGCCATTAAACCCAAGCGACTGTTCACATGCGATGGGACCTGTCAGCTTCCCTCGTTTTAGAATTGCGGTTCCGGGGCAACGGTGCCCTGAAACTCGGGGCTTTTGGGAGACGGTGACAAGAGGCATAATGTTGCCATGGAGTCAATTACGTTAGCGACTTGATTTTGACAAATTGGCTGCGTTAAAACTATTGAAACAACAGCATGAACCTCTCTGACTCACTCCATGTGGTTGCTTTACCTCACATTCCTCTCTGTTGTTTTTGAAGGATCACACCACAAAAGCTCAGCCAAAATCTTAGTAGTTCTGAAGAGACGTCGTGCAAAACAATAAATTGAGCCATGACTCTTCTTCCCTCGATGTGATCTGAGCAAACCAGACAGCAGCCACTCATAGAAACTGTCAAACTGTCCATCATTGTAAATAATCCAAGGACTCTTCAAACCGCTGCCTGTCAAACAGACGGCGCCGACGAGACGGGAGAAGAGAGACGGGACGAGCTGACGCACTCCATGTAACTCGATGAGCGGCACTAAGCGATGGAGACGGGGAAGGAAGTCCAGAGTTTTCAGACCACCGAACCGGACCTAGGAACCCAGCGACCGTTTCTGGGGAACTCGGGAACGCTCACAGCAGGAATTGGGGTCCAAGTTAGGTTCCTCTGCTGTAAATCCCCCAAAAAAAAAACTAAGCAGAGATAAATGACCGTCAACGTCTCCTGTGTGTCCATCAGTAGAGTCACGGCAGCGCTTTCTTGTTGTTTACCTGTGGTTTTGAAAATTATGTCGACTTTAATTCCATCCCCGGGCTAATTTACATCCTCTTTAGTTATTCAGATGTGGAGGGAACATCGACAGCAATAAGTGGAACTATTAAATCTAAATAAATAAATAGAATAAATAGAATGGTCACTGGTCAGATCATAATTACAGCTTTTACGATAATGTGACTTATTCAGACAGGAGACAGAAATCACCTCATCATTTATCTAACAAGGTGAATCTTTGAAAAAGATTTTATGGTGTTAAAAAAAAAAGATGTCACTTCCCCCGGGAACAAAAGGACGTTTTTCTGGTCCAAAGTTTAACAGCTTTTCCATTTTCCGGCTGCAGCAGTGACACATCCAACCTGCTGCTCTTCTGTCTGTTGGCGGCGACAAAGTTTTCGCAGGTGTGTTAGGTGTGTGTGTGTGTGTGTGTGTGTGTGTGTGTGTGTGTGTGTGTGTGTGTGCGTGTGTGCGTTCGTGCTTACAAACTGCACATCAGCATTTGCTTGTGCTCGAAGGCTTAAATGTTTTGTTTTGTTTTAAGCTCCCTCCTGTCCTGGAAGGAGCTGATAGTTTATTGAGGACGATTAACAGTTTGTTTGGGCAACGGTGAGGACCTCCAGATGGTAGATCAATAAAAAGAGAGAGAGAGAGAGGGAGGGAGAGAGAAGGAGGGAAAAAGAGAGGGGGGGGCATTTTGCCTGCAACACTTTTCTTGGTTCGCTGAAGCACTTTCGGCTGTCAAGATGCTGCTCTGGCAGATATATCTGTCAGACGTCTCGGATTAATGGACGGAGGGTAAAGTGAGGCTGTAAACACACACACACACACACTGTACGGGTAATCTTCATCGCCTGAGGTAATTACATCAGATGATATTGCTGCAGCGTCCACATTTTAAAGGACACACCTGCCTGGATAAACAGAGCAGCTCTGTATTTATCTACACCTGAGGTGTCGGTAACAACCCATCAGTAATAACCCGTTTGTCCAGAACGACCTGGGACGGCGTTTTAAGCACCTTCCATCGATGAGCGGGCTTAAAGAAATCTGACTGGCAGTTCCACTGGTAATAGCATCAAGCGACTTCATTTTCCTGGTGCCGCAGCCCGACTTTCCTTCCGGCTGACGCCGTCGAGATATATGCCGCTCACGGCCCCCAGCCCCGGTGGGTTGGTTAGATTAAAAAAGAAAAGAAAAGAAAGAAATGAAATAGTCCATGAAGTTTTAGCGGCCTGTCCCTGGCCCCCGTCACACTGGATCTTAGGCCCCCTTGTCTTTTGTGGACTTATCTCTTCTTTTTTGGTTCCGTTACTTGTTTTTTTACACAGTAAAACTTTTGAAAAAACCAGATGCATTGATCCATTTCTTACGAGCAACACAGTCAGTTTTACAGCTGACCAACCTGATGGGTTTGCGTCGATGGACCTGACCGATGGAACCCGCTTCGGTTCTGTAGAGGCCCGGACAGCGTTTCTACGTGTTTCTTTGTTTACACACCCCAACCACCTGCCAAAGGTCTTATTAAAAAACCTTTATTAAAACATCAGAATCGGTTCCTGACAATGGCGCCATCATTTCTTTTTAAATCACAAGCTATTGCAAGACAGTTTTTTTTTGTTTGTTTTTTTTGTTTACACTGGACATGAACACACCGATAAAAGACCAGCTCCTTATAACCCCCAGGCAACACACACACACACACACACACACCGTCACACTATTTCCACAAATTGACCGATTGTTTTCTTCCACTCAGAGACTTTCGCTTCAGACTGAAATAGTTTGTGCACAGCAGAAGTGACAGGAGGAGAAAATTTATGACCCTCGCAGTCGTGCTCACACACACACACACACTCTCACTCACTCACACACACACACACACACACACACACACACACACACACACACACACACACACACACCTCCCGTCCTGCCCAGGAGATACAGGACGCCGCGTCTGTCTGGTGAAACCCTCACATCTCCAACATGTCGTGGTTTCCAGGAACGGAGGTGGCGACGGCGGCGGCCCTCAGTTTGACGGCTGCACGTTAACGACATCGTTTCCCTGAGGTCGGATGGGATTTCGTCAACCTCAGACATAGCAGGGTTATTCTGGCACGAATGGGGCAGGGCTGCGTTTGTACCGTGGCTGCAACGAGCTATTATTTTTCATTACTGTTTAATCATTTTGGCCATAAAATAAAAAAAAACAAAACCACAAAAACAAAAACAGGGGAAAATCTGTTATTTGAAATAGTCCAGATGTAACCAATTCAACACCAACAGTCTGAAACCAGAAATAATATACTGTACTAAAAACGTACAATATATTAACTATGAGAATATCCATCCATCCATCCATCCATCCATCCATCCATCCATCCATCCATCCATCCGTTCTGTGCTGTGGGGGGGGTCATCGGCCCCTGACGGGGCCTCTGGTCCCAGGATTGGGGGGGGGGGGGCAGACTAAGAGCAATTCATGACAACGAGGTGAAGACGAAACTTCTGAGCTGCACCATGTTCGCCTTGATTAGGGAAACAGGGGGCCCCTGAAGAAGAAGAGCCCCTGGTGGCCTGGCCAACGCCCTGGGACCCCCGGCCAACAACCTGGAACCCCCGGCCAACACCCTGTGGGCAGGGGGGTATTGTGAGCCGGGCTTTAGCCTGGGTCAGGGACCTGGAAATGCCACCGATTCCCTGCAGACGTGGACCAGCTCTGGGGCTATGACATGTGAATATTAAAATAGATGTAGATCAATTTCCCATCAATCAATCAATTTGATTAATTCTATCAGCTCTGTTTTTTTTTTTTTTTAACCCAATGACCTGTCAAGTTTAGAGTGAACAACACCCCCAAAAGTAATGAGAGAGAAACTGAACTCAACCGACATGATCTGGACTGATAAAATCAACTAATTAATCTACGTTTACAGCCACTATCTGTTCACAAACAAACACACACACACACAAACACACACAAACACACACACACACACACAAATGACCGTGTCACATAGCAGCAGTGTGACAGCTCCCCTCATCGTCATGGCAACGATCCTTGGAGCACATGCCGAGCATCACTAGCTCAGCTGCTGCCAATCACCATCAACCGCTCACACCCCCACACACTGTTGTCCAAGTAGAGATCTAAAGTCAAGCCTCGGCCACTCGTCCTCGACTTTAAACTTAAATTGATTTTTTAATTTAGTGTGTCTATGTAAACAACAGGTTTCAACACACAGTATAAGTCTGTATGTGACTCGGTAGAAGAGAATGTCTGCATTCTAGGGATATAAAAACCATTTTGGTGCTATTCTGAGCCGTAATGTTAAAAAAAAAAAAAGGAAGAAAAATAATTTTTCCATAACTGGAGGACTATCGTGAGAAGAGAATCATGCTCTGAGTATTGGAACTGCAGTTCCCACAATGCCGTTGAGTTTGCCTGTAGTTCACAGGCAAACTCAACAACTACAACTTCAGCCACTTTTTATTCTTTTTTTTTGTCTGTATTTTGCCTATTATTATGCCGAATTATCTGCTAGCCACCGCTGTTTACGACAGGAACATGGAGGCACAGAAAACTGTCAGTGGATCTACTTTGATACTAAGGAAAACCTAAACACTCTGGCAGAGGGAATTCTCTGGCAGGTTCTGGAGTTGGGTTTTTCTGTGATTTCTAGGTGGATTCTAGGTTATTTTAACTTTATCCCCTCGCACTCAGACCTTACTGCTGCTTACTGAGATTCTCTTCCTGCCTTTTATCCCCTCATGTTGCTATAAAGTTATTAGGACCTTTTAAACTTTATTTTCAAAGAAAAAATAATTTAGCAGCATTTGAATGACCAGAGGCCCAGATTGAAGCCTTAAAATATAAAAGAAAATAAATAAACAAACAAAAACATATCTCAAAACTGACAGCTGCAATTTTCAAATTCTCAGTCCTTCAATTTTCCTCTGACAATGATGTCTCATCTTCCTCACTGCCTCCCCGACCATAAATCAAGCCACACGACATATTAATTTGAATCTCTTCTTGACAAGAAAAGAAAATTATAGTTTATGTGTTTTGCTATTTCGCGGAGCAGAAATGAAGAGACGTTCAGCTTCAAAACCAACTCGTACTGCGTCCGTGGCATCTCAGTGTTTGGTTCAACCAGAGAAATTCTCCGTCAGAGCGACATGACAACAATCCGGACCATCCTCGACATAATAAAAATAAAATAAAATAATGTTAGAGGTTTTAGATGTGAGAGGGAAACTAAAACCCCCAAATTTGCACCACCTCATGTTTCTCCCTGGCAGGTTTCAGGAATGTTTTCATGATATTTTGACGGAAAACCGACGATGGTTGGTGTTTTGTTTTTTTTTCTCTTTAGACTCAACCGAGTAGTGTCCAATGTCTCTACATCAGAAGTGAATCATAGGTGACATCTGCTAAAGCCACATCAGGTGACTTGAACATTTAAAGCTTTAATGCTTGTAGGAGCTGAAAAAATTCTAAATTTTGGGCAAAAAACCCCAGTTCGCTTCGTTCCTGCATTCAGAGTCATTCACACACACAAAAGTTTAGCTGAGGTCTTAAAGTTTCAGTGAGTTTCATCTCTCTCTCTCTCACTTTTTTCTCTCTCTCTCTGTGTGAAAGTTTTGTTTTCCGATCAAAACAAATCACAGATCAAACCCCGAGCTGCCAGGCCATTAACGGAGCCGCGACGTTGAGCAGACGTTGAGCAGATCCGCTAGCATGGCTTCAGACTTCATCCAAATTACAAATTATATTTATAAATACTCTAAGCGGCACATCATCATTTATTACCCTATTTTTTACCGCTCTTAACCTGAAATGGTGTCAAGAATAAATCACTGTATTTCCAAATTTTAAAGGAATATCATTATGTTTATCGTCTTCCAGTCATTTCTGAAATCAGTTCCTTTATTATGTTTCTTGTGTTCGGTTGATCTGCTTTTCTTGTTTCCATTCGTTATAAATTTCAACCTGAAGCTAAAACGACCCAAATAAAGAAAATATGACGTTATCTATCGTCTTTTCTTGCACTGACTCCCCAGTTTATGACTCAGGCAGATGACATTTCTCCACTAAAATCAGATACCACAAGTCTAAAATAATAACATGAAGCCTCAGCTAAGTACCAGAGTTTGCCCCCCAAAGCTGAAACGAGACATTACATACAACCATCGGGATTCAACCTTAAAAAATTCCCGATAAAGCCGACCGCCCCCCCCCACCCCCCTCACCCCCCCTCCACCCTGGCTCTTTTCCTGTCTCAGCTCCATCAGTGTCCCAAAAGTCGGAATTTAATTTTCCACGTTTGCCGAGCATCAAACTGTCTGCGTTACCTTTGAGTCGCCGTTATTATTTTTTTGAACCTCGGCCTCTGTCTTATCTCCTGTGAACAGGGATCGGTCCGTTGTTGCACCTCCGATCTCCCCCCGACACACACACACACACACACACACTTCCTCCACTCCCTTTATAAACACCGCCAGCTGGCCGCTGCAGACAGTCTGCATCGAACACACACACACACACACACACACACACACACACACACACCTGACCCTGAAAAACTCAGAGCTGCTTCCTTCAGTTTCTCACATCCTTTCTTTTTTTATCAAGTAAATGCTGCGGATCGTCTGACAGGTTCCAGTTTTTACGCCGACATCTGACTGACAGAACCAGACACCGGAACGTTCTTAGGCTCTGATTTAAACTGAGTTCGCTCTGGAGAACCCCCCCCAGGCCTGTGATGTCGAACACGTTCTGCACTGGATACCGAGCTACATGGAACTGATACCTGATCCACACACTTGCTGGCACGTACAGTTGGCGCACACCAAATATTTTTTTGTGAGGCGACCTTTGACCTTCAGCCGCCAAAAGCCTTATCAGTTCATCCCTGAGTCCAAGTGGACTTTTTTGTCCCAGATTTTGAAGGAACTCTCGAGAGGAGTTTCCTGAGACATCGCGTTGGCGAGAAGGGGAGGGACAACCTGAAAAGGCCACGCCTCCGGTTAGAGCTGGCGCCATGTTGCCTGTTTGACTGATGACACATCCTGGTCTCAGAGGTTCCTTTATTTTCCTCCAGGTCCTCTCATGTTGTACAGTGTGTCTGGTTCAAATCTAATCACACTGTGGATGACTCAGACTGGTCGGACTCCTAGTCTTCATTTTTAAGAGGAATTTCTTAAGCTGGATTTATGCTTCTGTGTCGAGTCTGTACAACTTGTCTATGCCATTGTGAGCATTGATACCTCTACGTTGGCGTCATTCTGCTATTACATTGCCAAACCACTAGTTGGCCGTGGCATTTATATTCCACTCTGCTGAGTTTCTTTGCCGCCATTTTCCAAGACGGCAACGGAAACTGAGCGGATCTCGATGGAGTTGGAGCTGATGGACATTGAACAGCAGTTTTAGTTTTTCCCGAATTCACCGCGACGCAGTAATGAGACAAGACGTCGGAGGAGACGGTCTGAACGACGGCAGCGAAGGAGGAGGAGGAGGAAATGCGACGCCACCGAGCCGACCGATCACAGTTCGTGGGGTCTGCGTCTCCATGACGTGTAGTTACATTTTTTGGGAGGTGAATGTCGGGTTACGGTGAAGGTTCGACGCAGAGGCATAACTTGGCCTTTAATCTGATGCAGAATCCGTTTCTCACTTCCTCTCAGTTTTGCCATTTGAGGGAAAAAAAAGGCGTTAAACTTGGATTAAATTGATTTTTCGTGAATGCAGTATTGTTTAGGGAGAAAAAAAAATCAGTCAAAGCTGAAATACTAAACAGTTGATGAACAACGGCAAACTTTTGCATCACTAAATCTCATCAGGTTCCAATCCGGTGATATATTTCACCGTTGGAGCCATATTAGACCTCCTGGGTCCATTTGTACCATCAGCTGCTTTCCCCTCGCTGGGTAATTCATCATCACCGCTTTTCCTCTTAAGATCTGTTGCTGGACGCCTCATTTCCCAAAGACACAGGCACAGACAACCCCCCCCCCCGCCTCAAAATGAGATTTCACCACGTGTAGGTGTGGAGAATCAATCCTCTGCTGCCTCTCTTGTTTCATACCGACAAGAGTCATCAAACTTCTGTCTCCAACCTCACGGCAGAAAAAAGACAGAAACTGTCGGCGTCGTTCTGCAGAGGGATCAACCTGAAACAGGCCGACACACGAACACCTGCACAGGATCCGACGCACCTGGACGTCCGGTGAAAGTGGAGGCCACGGTGCAGCATTCGCGTTCACTGGAAAGTCACCGAACCGTCCAGTGATCCGACCGATCACAGGTAATCAATTGATCCTGAGCGAGGAATAAACGTCTGTAACAAAAGTCATGGGAACCCATGGACACACACACACACACACGGACACATGGACTGTTTCGCTCAAGGTTGTGTTTAAAATGTTTTTAGGTCGTTTTTTTTCCCCTCTTTCTCCTCAGTCTGTCAAAACTTGTTCTCTTTACTTTCTCTGCCAAGTATTCAGTGTTCCTTTTTCCATCTGAGTGAACAATGGAATGACCCAACGACCCAAGGACCTAAGGACCAGCCAACCAGCCAACCAGCCAACCAGCCAACCAGCCAGGCGGGTGGGGGACTCCACCAACAGTGCTCGCTGCTTGTGATTCCTGGTTCAGGAAGCGTTGCTGTGATCGCCGCTTTCTCAGCCGTTTCCTGATATTGTGTTTCAACGACCGGTTGGATCTCGGCCCCCGAAGAAAAAGAAAAAAAAGAAAAGAAAACCTTAAATGATGAGAAGTCTGTTCCTATGATCAGGATTCATCGCCCGGCGGTGGAGCGGCGTTCGCGAACCGATGATGCTGATGGACACTGACAGGCATCAGCTGGGGCCGACGGGGCCCCGGTGTTTGACTGACAGTGTTTCACTCCCCTGATTAAACACAGTAAACACTGGAAGACAGTACATGCCGGTAAATATAGAATATCATCTGTCAGGAATGATGGCGCCCCCTGCTCAGCCAATCACGGCCTTGTTTTGACTCTCAGCTTTCACATCTAGAGTTTGTATTTCTTCCCATGTTAGATTAATTTGTAGATATGATTCCATTTGGATTTGTCTTTTGTGGATTTGTCTTTTGGTTCTGTTACTTGTTTTTTTTACACAGTAAAACCTTTGAAAAAAAACAACAGATGATTTTATCCATTTCTTACAAGCAACACGTTCAGTTTTACGGCTGAACGACGATCATGAGTTTGCGAGGATGGACCCGACCGACAGAACCAGGCTGGGTTCTGTAGAGACCCAGTAGCGATTCCACGTGTTTCTTTGTTTATGACCCCCCCCCCACACACACACACACACACACACACACACACCCCCCACACCGAATCCCAGCCTGACATTTAAATCAACCTTTAAATGTTGACAAGACCTTTAAGGTTTTGTGGGTGTGAATTACGGCTGTGGACACAAACATGAGTTTATAATGGACGAGCATCTGATATACAAAATACTAAACGTTGAACTTCGCCTCTAGTATGGTTTTAAATGTCAGAATAGGGCGATGATGCATATAATATCCTAAAAATAAGTGTTTGTAACAGGCTGCATGAAAACAGACACGTCGCAGGAATAATCCACGAACGATTCAAGATGCAATTTAAAGGGAAATGGGGTTAAATAAGTCGTACGAATACAACTGTCGTTTAAGCTCGTTTTTTAGGGAAAATGATCGATTTACCCCAAAACCTTGACATACTGAGATGATATTAAAACTGTGTGAAGAGCCGGAGTTTATAAAGGTCGGCACATTGGTTAAAGGGGGAACCCGGTGGCAGCAACTCATCCTGGGCCAGTCAGTGTAATTTTAAATACATTATAATACATTAATGAGCCAAATAATATCAATGAACCTGTGTCTGCAATAATTAAAATCCAAAAAAGGAAAAATCTCTAACGTTATTTCTAAAGCTGAGGAGCAGAATGTGATTTTATCATACGATAAAAACCAGAGAGGAAGTGATTAACTGATTAGCTGATTAACGGATTTGTTGATTAACATCAAATGAAAAGTGTAGATTAAATTAACACGACTAACAGAATATTCTCTGGGTTTTTGGCGGCATTTTCACCAGTTTTCTGACATTTTTTCAGACCAAACAAACTCACCTCCACAACAGCCACACAACTGATGGATGATTAATACTATAGAGTTGCCGCCCGAGTTTGATATGATCATTACAGCAACAACAGCGAAAGACGGCGATGCGAGACTGCCGCCATTTCTGTTGCCGCAGCGACAGGACGATTTGTTCGTTCCGGCATCAACGCCCCGCGACCGCCGACCTTTTCTCCACCTCTGCACTGTCTGCACCGACGACACTGAATATATATCGTATTATATATATATTATAATCTGAGGATGCTTATACATGAACTGATGACGGCGCAACCAAATGGAGTTTTTTTTAAAATATCAGTCCCCTGTTGCTGTGGCCGTGACGAGGACCGATGAGGAAAGATTAAAGAAGGGAAAAAAACGCTCAAGTTCAAGGTAATTATTGAACAAACGGCCTGAAAAGTTGTGACACTTATCTCGCTCGCATTTCCCAAATCACGCCGCTGGCAAATTGTCGTGTCTCGCTCCTGGGAACATTTTCACTAAATTCAAGGAGGCATTAATGTATGATAACAACATCCACAGTGAGTTCCAGAGCGAAAGGGGGGTGGGGTGGGTGGGGGGTGTCGAAGATAAGAGCGTCAATCTGAGGAAACTCTCAGAGACTCCACAGGATGAAGCTGCAGAAAAATCTGCAGAATTGGCGACAGGGATCTCGGTTTTGCCAGAGCTCAACGGTTGCGGCGTTTTCCGTGGAACTTGCCGCTACAGGCTCAATTAGCCACTGCTCTTTCTGTTACTAGGCCTAGATGATGGCGCCGAGGAGCTGTTTGACATGAAAATGTTCAGGTTCGAGGGCTGGAAACGGGCTCCGTGGCTCAGAGAGACATGGAAACGGATGTCGGACGAGCGCCGGAATCCGTCGGAAGCGCCTGCCCTCTAATGACTACCGGTGGGTCGAACCAATGGGGCAGAAAAGCTCTCCGCTGGGTCACCGCGGGCGACGAGAGCAGAGGGAGCGGAGGGGAAGGAAGGAAGAAACAGGAGGAGGCAGGGAGAGAGGAGGAGGAGGAGGAGGAATCTGAACTGCAGAGAAGGGAAGGATGACATTAGAAAGAACCGACCGGGGGAGGGACGGCCGCTGGGACTTCACCGGCGGAGGGATAAAAATAGAAAAGGAGCGCTGCCTCAACCCGGTCCACCGATCGCCGCCATGCAACCGGGGTGTCCGAACCACTTAACAGCCCCCCAGCACCGCCCCTTCTGGGCCCGAGGACGCGGCGGGAGGACGGTTTGATCTACGGCCACTGCGGCTGCCGTCGGGTCCATCATAGTCCAGCATTAGCATCAGAAACCCGACGAGGGGAGAGGATCATCTCTGATGCTGCCGGTTTCGTACGACCTCCTGTGTTGGTCTGAATCAAAGAGGCTTTTATTGGGTTTTATTTTTGGAAACTATGTTTGAAAAAGTATTAGGGGACAAATTTGTGTTTTTACAACTTTCTTTCTCCAGTGGCGGCTGCGAACGGCGCTGCACCGTCTCCTGTGGGGAGGAGTTTTTGAGCCGAAATAACAATTTCTTTTTGTCACAGCAAAAGAAAGAAAAATCTCATTCAGTTCACATTGATTTTTGGTTTAAAAATGGTAAGAAATAAAAATCCAGCGGTGAAGAAAATCTCTCTCTCTGCTGGATTTTTAGTTATGTAAAACCTGGTACCTGCAAGAGATGAATCGCTGCCTCTACGTTTTGAAGCCGATTCTCCTGCTTCCTTTTTATTTTTCCAATATTTTTGTATAAATGTTTACTGGGAACCTATTTATGCCGAGTTCTAGTCTTTTATTATCTTTTTTTTTTTTTAAACCATGAAGCTACTTCTTTCATTCAGATACGCCACCGTTACGCGGGAACCCCACCGTTAAACGGTTTACACTAGCCCCCCACCTCCCCAATGATCTATGGGGGATTGCGACTGGCCGAGACCCCGCCCGGTTTGTGGGGACTCCACCAGGCGAGACAGGACGCTGGACCTGCTCTATGCTAATGTTAAAAGAAGCCTGGAGATTCTACCGTCACATTTACTTTTTGCAAACATTCATTTCTACATTTTTTTCAATTAACTTACCTTGTATTTATTATTATTTCCATTTTATATTATATTTTGTATATATATTTTTATACTTTTCTACCTTGTCTTTCCCAAACGTGTCCCCGCTGGGATCAATAAAGTTTTTCTGCTTCAGATTTTTTTTCTTTGGTTTACTCCTTGAGTTAGAAGAGCTAATGGAAGAGAGGCTAACCTGGACATAGCGTCTGGATCTCATCTCTCTATGGGGCTAGGCTCTAAAAGCGCTTCCCTTTAGAACTAGAGAGTTTAATTAGTCCAGTTTAACCTACAGGAGAAATAAACTCCAGGCAAATAAAATCGAGTTGAAAATATCTCAATTTCTTAAACTGCAGAAGCACAACTGCAAGAATTACAGCTGTTACAGAAGCCATGATGGAAAAAAGGTATTTATCGCGAGAGCGACGTGATGACAGACCGCGGCGCCGGCGCTGGCGACTCTCCGCCGTCAGGGATCAAAGATGGAGAGACGTTCAGGAGGAAAGAGTTTCTGTTCATGTGGAAATTTCGCTCTTAACTGGATCATCAGTTCAAAATGTTCCTGAGACACGAGTCATCGGGACGATCGCATGTGATCCATCATCTTGGAATCATCCACGCAAACGGCTCTGAACATTGAAAAACTCTATGGTATTTAAGTTTAAAAAAAATAAATAAATAAATAAAAAGGAAAAGCTGCCGAACATTATTAAACCAGGAGCAGCTGAAGATTTTTAATCATCAGTAACGTTTTCATGTCGACTTCAACCAAGCAGATCTCAATGGAGTCGGGGCTGAGGGATGTTGAACAGCAGTTTTAGTTTTTCCTAAATTTACTGCGATGCAGAAACAGAAGAAGGCGTCAGAGGAGACGGTCTGTACGACAGTGGCGAAGGAGGAGGAGCCAGAAATGTGACGCTACCGAGCCGACCAATCACAGCTCTTGGGGTCTGCGTTGGCGCGACATGTAGTAACGGTTTTCAGGAGAGGAGGTACGATGTAGGTTAGACTCAAAAACATGAATTGGCCTTAATACTGATAAAACAACAACTTGGGTTTAATTAGAACCGTTTTTTACAGAAATTATTATGGAAATCAACAGCTTCTTTCTTCCTCTAGTTTTAATTTTTTCTGAAGTAACTTGGAAATTAAAGAACAAACCAAAGAAGTTAACATTGTCATCTCCATGTTAACACTGGACTCAGGATCCAATTACAAAGCTGCATCACATGAAATGCTGGGGACCTGGGACCATTTGTCCTGCCCAAGGACACTTCAACATGCAGACAGGAGGAAACAGGGAATCGAACCGCCAACCCCGCATTCAGTGGACGACGCCTTCTACTTCCTGAGCCACAGTCGCCACTGTGAATCATTCCCGGTCTTTCACATCCCACTGTTTGGGTCCTGTGTGGAAATGACGGCCAAACTACTACTGAGAGAATGTCGGAGTAAACAGCATCAAAATTCAATTGACGTCATTAAAAATCCGAAGCTGCGTGATGATCGATGCTTGATCGGTGATCGGCTGGGGGGACAAACGGAGCACCAGGAAACATCATCCGTAACAACAACAACAACAACAACCCAACTCGTCCAAAGTTTCACTGTGCTGACGACAATAGTTTTATGTTGTTGTTACCAGAAGAAGCCTGGTTCTGGATGAGTCCTGCCTCCCTGCTGTCCTTGCATGTCCACTCACTACCGGACTGTTAATGAGCCTCCAGGCCCGGCAGGTGTCTCTGAATCAGAACCGTCAATTATTTCCCAGAACATGAAACCGTGACACTGCCGCTGTTCCGGGAACAACAAACGTCACCAGGACTTTGAAAAAAGACCGAAGTGGAAATATCCGGACGTATCCGAGTGTTTGATGTCGACGAGGCCAACGTGGGCAGCAGCTACCTCGAGGTGTATTCAGTGTGTGTAGGAATCTGGAGGGCTGTGTGTGTGTGTGTGTGTGTGTGGTTATCAGCAGAGAGCAGAGGCGCTGTGGGGGGAGAATCAGCCATGACAAACCTGGGAGACAGTTTCTCTAAAACAGCAACAACCCAAGTCTCAGTTTTCTCTCCGTCTTCCTGCAGTCATTTAAATCGACAGGAGAAAAAAAAACAACCTGACTGTTGAAGGAATAATCCGAAAGGACATTTGTGGGATTCGCTTTTATTCCGCTTCCTCCTTAGAGTGAGATGTCTGAATTGACGTCAGGACAAAGACTTGGCAACGACGACGTGGGCTCCATCTCCATGTCGACACGAAGCATCTCGTTTACCCGCTTCACCAATGGGAGGGGGGGGTTATGAGCTTGAACCGTCGATTCGCAGCAGCGACTGTTTTGCATTTGCCTCAAGTCACAGAGGAGCTGCCCCGTTTCATAAAACAACAGCAAAGAAAGTCAGCACAGCTGCATATAAACGCCGCCAACTAGTGGTTTGGTGGCGTAACTGCAGAGTGACATGAACGCAGAAGTATAAAGGCTCACGACGGCGTATGTATGACACAGAAGCATAAATGCAGCATAATTTGATGCATCAACGGTCTGAGAAAAACCTAAAAAGAAAAACGATTGAAATATCACAAAAATTAAAGCGGGAACTAAATTCTTCTGGTTAATCATGCACAAGATATACGATTTCCGCTGCTTGGCGGTTGAACGTCCAACAGCCAATTTCAAGTCAAGGCTGCCGCCGATCTGGGAACCGAATGAAACTACGGTGGAGACGGCGTGACCTGAAACCAGTCAGGATTGCTGCCAGCGCCTTGGTCGACAACCTGAACCGCGTCGACTTTAGGCGCCGCCGTCCTGCGTCCCTCGCTGGCACCGACGCACTTTAAGCCCGACGCCCCGCAAGAATAAACGAATCCCTGCTTCCGCGGGGGATCATTATAATTTCAGGGCAGAGGGATCAAAGAGAGTTAAAACACCAGCTGTTTGCCGCCTTGTCCCTGGAACTAACATGGTTCACAGGAGAAGAAGAATAAAAAGGCTCTAACAGCTCTGGAAAAAAAACAAAAATAAGTTTTGCACAGTTTAATATGCGCAGTTTTGCTTTTGTGTCTTCATTTGTCAAATATCAAAAACACTGCATCTCAGTGGGCCACCGCAGGTACGAAAAAACACATTTTACTAAATACGCAGCTGAGGAACTTGCTTGTGTCACGACAGGAAAAAAAAAAAAAAACAAACAAAAAACAAAAAACAAAAAACAAAAAACAAGCAGCCGCCTCAACAATGATTAAATATAAAGAACGAAGAGAGAATGTTTGCTGCCGTTAAACATTTACTTATGGAAAAACTCGGCCGAAGCATGACGGAGAATTTGGTTCTTTCCTTTGTCTAATAAGTTTTTTTTTGTTCACGAGTCAACACTGAAATGTCAGAACGTCCTTGAACACACCAACCAGGTTCAGGTTTTTGTTTGTTTGTTTGTTTGTTTTGTTTTTAAAGAACAGCCTCGGACTCAGGAAACGTTAGTTATCCTCTCGCCGCAGATAAAAGAAAACACAGACCCCCCCCGCAACACTTAAAAAGCAGAATCAGAAAAATTCTGTTTTCACCTCAACACAATCAACCAGGTTCCCTCCAGGAAACAAGAGAAGGATAAAGACGGAGCCAAGGAATGTGGCTTTATTGTGATTATTATAACGACAACTCAGTGTGAGACTGATCATGTTGAGAAAGGTTCAGCTATGAAAAGTAAACTGTTCCAAGGCATCGTTTGGTTTTTTAATTTCACGGACAGAGATCTCACACAGTCTTTTTGCTTTACCTCACATTAATTAACACTTGATGAGGACACAAAAGGAAACAATGGAAACCAACAGGACCGTGTGGGGTGACGCTTATTAACGCCCCAAAAAATGTCCTATTAGGCTCAAAGGGGAAACAGTCGGTAAAAAAACAAAAAAAAAAAATCAATGTTGTGTTCAGAGTTAGATCTGGGGGGGGGGGTGATAGATAGCTGCTTATAACTGAGCATTAAAGTGAAAAATCGATTACAAAGATGGCTGCAGCCCCACAGGAGCTTCCTGTAAAAGACAAAAAAAATGACAAAGAGAATCCCACTGCGCTGAAGCACAGCGGCAGGTAACCCGCTCACACTCCGCTGCTCTGGAAATATATCACGACACAGATGAACAGAAATCTGGGATATTATTATTTTAATCTGATTTATATGTGAATTTTGCAGCATCTCGTTTAAAAATCTTAACGGGAAAACCTCTTCAAAACGCCGTCTGGTGACTCATTATTTTACTTCGGCTAAAGGTCGTTGGTTTTTGCAGCCGAGTCCGTGAAATCGCGACGTGAGGTGGGTATGGTTGCAAACTCACGAAAACGATGATGCAACTCACCAGAATCTTCGGTTCTTTTTGGTTATTTCTCTCGACTTTTTCCTCTCTTACGTTTGGTGAAGCGGATTCATAAAACGGGTTTCTGGTTTTCCTTCCATCGACTTTATATGCAACTGCATCCCCATGAATTTGTTCGGCCGTTTGCTCCCCAACCCACCTTCAGAACGAATTTTGTTTCTTTTTCCTGACTCCAGGAGCCGACAAATTGCAAGGTTTTCCATTTTTCGAGACCGCTGAGACCGTGTTCACATGTTCTACCCATGTGAATAAAAATCCTTTCATAGGGGCCTTGGATTTCATTTTAAGTATTCATTTATTTTGTGGCTGTAACTTCCGGTGAATCAGATTATTGACATCGGTCTGTGGCGGAGACAGACTCCAGCCTTGAGGCTAACAAGCTTTTCCTCCATGACACCGCCTTCAGACGGAGGAGACTGAAGGCATCATGTATCTGCGGCTGACTGCCGAGTCTGTTGCCAAGCTACAATCTGCTGCCAGAGACGAGTTTTTAAACTTGAGACACCTGTGTTTTTTCTTTATTTTTTTTCTAAAGAGTTGATTACACCCATTGAAGCACCTCGCCAAGTTCAGCCGTGAGAGGATACGGTGTTTTTCCCAAGAGAAGCAGCCAATGGATTTTTTTTTAAACAGTTCCTGACAAAAGAGTCGATGTAGGTGGTAAGTTGAAAAAAAGAAAAGAAAAAAAAGAAAAGGGAGACATGATAACCGGCGTGGGATTGCTTTTCCTCGTTTCTTTTTTTTTTTTTAAACTCAACGGCTCTATTACTCAGCACCAGAATAGCATCTCAGAGGAAGTATTAAAACAAACGACTGTAAAAAACAGACACCAGATGCTCTGTGTTAAGGCAAAAGCGCGACTTTGCGCGAGTGACCTGAGAGCCCGCGAGCCTTTCAAAAAAACCTCTAAACTTCGTTGGCGCACCAGGTACAAGGAGGCACAAGAAATTCCCAGGAGCCTTTGCTAGTGGGTCCTTGAGGGGGGCAAGAGCAGGCCGTCGTCTCGACAGCGACGCCTCCAGGGACGTCATTAGTCACTGGAATTACCGAGCAAATCCACAGGCAGGTCCGACTGCCACACAGGGACGTGACGCGACCCCCCCCCCAGCCCGTAAATGCCAGTTTTATTTAACAGTGACTCGTAAACCATGGACTCTGGAGGACTGCAGAAAATGGCGGCCGTCTGACGGCGTGGTGTTAACTCGGTGTCTGATACAAATGCCTGCCGTTATATTTTATCACGCCGACAACGCTCAACTGTTTTTTGATAATGAACCGGCATTAACTCACCTACATGTTTTAAAAATGAGGTTGTACTTAGTGTTGGTTGCTAAACTGGACATAATATTGAGACATCTATCTCCAACCCTCAATGTAGCATAGCCCGGCATAAAAAACGGTGGCATTTATGGCAGAGCCGTCGTATTGAACTGCTTCAGTTGCACTGTTGTACCTAAGAAGAAGGCTACACCTGCCCTTCAGGCAGCAGGTTACACAGGGACCTGCTGCCAAATACACAAACCTGAAGAAAAGTGTCAGCGTCTTGATAAGCTGACCGAATAATTGGCAGGAGACAACGCCGGTTATTAAACCGGAAGTTCCTTATTACATGCAGGTCTATGTTCAGTACGATAGGTTGAAGTAAATGATAGTAGGAAGCTCTGACAAATCTTTAGACGTGGACTGAAGACATTTATGGGTTACAGCTTCAATAAAACACATTTATTTAAGTCGAGTAAACATTACGAACTTTTCAAAAGGCTGAATGTCATAAAAGTTAGTTACTTCTCCTGCTCCACTGCTGTGGAAAGTATGATGACGCTCATAGAACGAAGTATGGGACGAATTAAAACTTTGACCTGATGTTGGCGCTAGGTGAGAAATTTCATGGCCATTTCATCCGGTACCTGCTGTGACACTTCACTCAAAACCACAAACGCCACAGCAGCATAAGAGAAAAGGTCAAAAGGTCACCAAAGTGGGTAGGATTCATCCTCTGGGGGTCATGAATGTCTGTGTCGATCCATCCAACGGAGACAGCCCATTTCCATCCCAGAGCCGTGCTACATGCTAATGTGGCTAAAAACATGCACTTCCACTTGTTCAACACGAGTATTTGCATAGTTTCTGTTTATCATCATCATGACCTGAATATCATTGTGCTTTTTTTTGATTAATCAGTGACTAATTAAACACTTGACTCAATAATTACTCAGTTACATCATTACTTTCTGTTTGCCCAGTTGCATTAGAACAGAACAAACCAGTCCATCAGCAGGATGAAGTGGTTGAGGGTGAATATCTGTTGTTGAATATCTGCAGCAGAAAACACATTGAAATGAAAAGAGTTCAATGTTGTGTTGGGTACCAAAAAGCCAACGTGGAGAATAAAGCCGCCGTAGTTTTAATGAGCTCTCTGCAGCAAAGAGGCTAAAACCTAAGCTGTTCATTCCTTTTCATTCTTCATAAAAGCAGAAATGGTTAACAAACAAACCACGTTTTCTCTTAAAAGAATGAAAGAAAAAGTTAAAACGTTTTTAAAATCTCTTAAAAAAAAAAAAATCAAAGCGTAGGATTGATAGATGGACCCGACCGACAATGTGAACGCACTTCTTCGTTTTCCTCTCTTCCTCAGAAAGGAAGGAAGAAAAAAACCCTGACGCTGCCGCTCTCAGCCTCCTTCCTGCCAGGCGTTTCCTGGTCGTGACTCCCGGCAGCTCGGTGGTTCCTCTTCTCTGAGCTGAGACCGAATCGCTCTGACCCATGCGGCTCAGGTTTGAGCCCTGAGGTCCGAGCCCTGAGGTCCGAGCCCGGAGGTTGCCGGCGCTCGTCGTGTTGGACTGTAACGTCCTGAAACCTGTTTCTACCGTGTCCGCCGCAGGGTGACGGAGCTGGAAGTGGAACCTGTGAGCTCCGTCAAACTCTTTCATAAAGAATCGCCCGAATTGTCGTCGTATCGCTTCCGGAGCCTCAGTGAAAAGAGATGTGAAGCTTCACCATGGGAATCTAACCTGAGTCGTAGTCGATGCCCAAGAAACATCTCTAAGTTTTACAAAAAGCAGAAATACAGAGTAGGGAACAGTAGATGTGTTCTGCTGTCATTATGCCATCTGGTGTTTACCAAACCTTCAATGGAACAACCATGTGTGACGACATAATCCTCAATTTACGGTTTTACAACATGGTGTCACCCACATTTATGATTCAGGGCAAATATTTACACAATGAGTTCTTGCTGTTAAAGTTTTGTACTTTACAATTTTGGAAAAAGTTAAAAAAAAAAAAAAAGTCATTGACATCTTCAGATATATTGTGTTGTCTGACACACCATCCAAAACTCAAACCAGTTAAGTTTGTATTTGCTTGTAAACTGAGAAAACAGCAAATCCATTAATTTAAATAAATAAATAATTTGGCCAATACTTTGGTTTATGATCAAAAACCTGTAAAACTAACGATGTTCCCATCAGACTCAGCTGTACCTGTACTTCGCGTTTCTTGTTAATTAACAAACATTAGCATGCTAACACACAGTAATCATCAAGCCTGCTAAACATCAGCATGTTTTTGAGCACGTTATCATGCCAACATTAGCTTTTATCTTAAAATATCACTGGTACAGCTAAGTACAACCTAAAGCTAATTTATGCTTCTGCGTCAAACCTACACAAGTGTCCTATGCTGTTGGGAGAATTTATGCTTCTGTGTTGGCGTCGCTCTGCAATTACACCACCAAACCACTAGTTGGCAGTAACATTTATATGCCACTTGTGTTGCATTTCTTTGCCACCATTTTCAACCAGTTTGTCGCACACTTTGAAGAAGAACAGAGACTGAAACCGAGCAGCTCTCGACAGAGTCAGAGCTGACGGATGTTGAACAGCAGTTTTAGTTTTTCCTGAATTTACTGTGACACAGAAATAAAAGATGTCGTCGGAGGAAATGATCTGTGCGCCGGCGGCAAAGAGGAAGAAGCCAGAAATGCGACACTACCACGCTGACCGATTACAGCTCTCACGGTACTCATCACCGCAATGCGTAGTTACATTTCCTGGCAGGTGAACATCAATCCACGGCGTAGGGCACAGCTAGCATGGTGCACGGATCAATGATCACAATTGTTAAATTATTTTTTGCTGATCTACTTATTGATTAAACAACCAATTGTCTCAGCACTAAACCATCATTTTCTGTGAGCGTGGTACCAATGCTTTCATCATTTTCATGATTTTTGTTTCAACTAGATCACCGAGCCCTGATGGAAAATTACTGCCAAACTAAAAATTCTGATCAAACTACACTGAGTTTTTCATCCAGTGACAGAACAAAGACATGTTTGTTAAATTGATTGTGTATTTTCTAACGTCTATATTGGAGAAAAGCTAAAAAACAACCATGTAGAGTGTTAAACTCACTGTAGTTTATTGTACTGCACTGTAATGTAATGCTGACTGAGGAGAGCTTGAGCTGCCTGAGTCTTTGGCCCCGGGGCCAAAGCTGACTCGCTGTCTGAGGCTCTTGACGGAGCCCCCCGCTCTGCGAGAGCCCTGCCGAGGCATTCCTCTCACATCTCCAAAAGGGAGAGGAGCAGGAAGGAGGAGGAGGAAGAGGACGAGGAGGAGGAGAGGTTATGTAACCCTCCGAGAAGAGCTCCATCTCAGCACATCTGACAGGGGAGAGGGAGTGATGACACAAAAGAGGACGGAAGTTGCCTCCAGGAAATCTGTGGCCAGAAACTGCACCCACTACCCACCGAACAAAAAACACAAAAAACACAAAAAACACAAAAATTTTTTAAAAAATCAAAGCCTCCACATCAGAGGAAGTGGCTTCTTATAGCAGAGGAGCAGGAGGAGATGGAGCTTATCTTGTTTGTGTAATAAACAGCTGCCAAGGGATTAGACATGTACAGGGGGAGGGATGCATGGCTCTCCATCGGGGGGGGGGGGTGTTCTGTGGTTATGGTTTTCCCAGCTTGGTTTTACAAATGTGCCTTGGAAACACAGAACAAGGACACAAAAAAATTAAAATGCTGCTACCAAACGTCGACCAAAAACTCTGCTTCGGGATTCACGTGGTAAAACCTCTTAAATTAACCGTCTCACGGCTGCAGAAAACTTGCTATGGCTCAGCCCTTCGAAACTTCACCAGCAAGTTTATAACTTTCTTCTCTGTCCCTCGTACCTTGATAAAGGGACTTAGGCTCAATTGATTTTTATTTTATTTGTTTTGTAATATTTACAAAAAAAAAGGGGGAATAAGGAAAAAAAATTAAGATAACTATTGACTCCACAAGGTTCAGTCTAGGTCCTGCAGAGATCAGATCAGATTTTTGGCTCACAGAGAGCCTGATCAGCCGCTTTGCAGCCTGGGAGTAAATTATCTATTAGAATTTAAAAACTAACCTCGCTGGTCTCTTTGGGGAAATGACGTCTTTTATTTTATCTAGACAGCCTTGGGGTGAAAAAAACGTTTCCTTCCCGGCAGCATCCTGATTCACAGCATGTTGAATCTGCTCCTGGAGGATTCTCATCAACACCGTGGGGCCTTGTTCGGGTTGCACGATACATAACACCAGAAATCCCTCGGAGACTGGAGACAGAATATCCACCTACACACCTTTTATTAGGTCTCTGGATCTCTTAGGGTTCAGGGGACTTATTCGGCAGCGTTATAACAAGATGAGCTGAGCATTAAAAAATAAATAAATAAAAAGACAAGGCACAAGATCCATTAAACAAAAAGCCAAGAGGAAGCTGCAGATGTATTTTCAGTCTGATCAAACTAAGTAAACAGGGAAAGAACTGGTTGTTGCACGGCTGGTTTCTCTGCTTCAGTTCCTCGACAGACCCCCCAAAAAAAAAGAGAGGCAGGGTTTTTTTTCTTTTTTCGGTCGGTCCTATTCATATCTCTGGGAGCTGCGCAAAGCAGAAAGGCTTCCCTGTACTGTACAAACAATATATTGTACAAAAAGAACATGATCCAAAATTAATACATGGCCGGGGGCAACGCAGCTGAAGCCGAGGAGCTGTCGAGGCTCCTCCGGTTCAGGAAACGAATAAACAAAAAATTTCATAGATGCCAGAGCTTTCAGATTTAATGTTCCGACGGTTCCCGGCAGAGACGCCGCCGATTCGGCTCATTTGTTTCAACGTGACTGGTCACGATCAACGGTGGGAAAGCCGGCGAGGGATAACATCTGCATCAGTGGCCCCGTCCGATTGGTCGGATCGTTTCTTTACCTTTTTGTCTCGGCTGCGCCCGATAAAACGGTGAGTCGTCCTTTTCAAAATTCCAGTTTTCATTTTAGAGGTTCGTTATCAAAAAGGGGCTGGTCGACAGGTTTTGATACCGGATTGGTCTTCTTCTAGACTAAGTAAAGCGGCTGCTGGCTGTGGTCTTATTTTTACCAGACTCCGACTTGGTTCTGATCAGTCAGCAGCCATATTAAATTTTTTTTCAATCACTCCAAAGGTTTATGTTCATGACTACTATATAAAATAATGATAATCCTCTACTGAGACCCGAACTTGGCTTCACTTTGGTTGATCTGAACACAAAAGCCTTGGACACTGCAACCACTTCGCTTAAAATTCCTCGGCGATCGTTTTTCTGAATTGTAGGTCAGTTTGCAAAGTCTTTTCTTTCCCTTCCGGACAGCCACTGGTTTAGGTTCTTTAAAAAAAAGAAATCAGCTTGCAGAACCTTGGAATATAAGAATTCCCCCAATAGATCCCTTCAATTCAGGGTTTAAATGATCACTTATAAAAACCTTTACAAGAAAAAAAAAAACACAGACATGGCAGTAGATTTTTTCCTCTTTCAGTGAAAACACAACTAGTGTCATCATTAATGTGTATTTCTGAGAGGTGGAACCCCGAGGTTCCACACGTGAAGCTGCCGAAGGCCAAGTTCATGCGTGAGCAAGACGCTAAGCATCGCTTTGCATCATTAACTCCGCCTCCGCAGCCATAGCGACCAGCAGGAGGCCGGCGGCAACCAAATCACGGCGATTTTACGATGAAGAGTTATTATTAATCCGTTAGGTCATCACAGCTCAAAACTAAAGGCCTGAACATTTACTCTCAGTAAAGCTTCAACTCTAATTTCACATTCAGGGGGTTTTTAACGGCCGGTCAATGGCTTGAAGTTCTTGTGTTTTCTCCCACAAATTTTTGATTGACATCACCCACAGACGTCTCCACCGCTCACCCGCCGCCGCCGCCGCTCCCTAATCAGAGTGAATTAATGGAAGTAAACAGTGAGATTTCATGGCACTGGGCTCAATCTCCGTAATGAGACGAGAGGAGGTGGCCGACCATCTCTCAATATCGCAGAGTGAAGTCAAACAATACTCCCAGGTCGTGAGTTTGCCGAGTGAATTGCTGCTGATGCAAACCGGCCCATGGCTCCTGCCACCATCAGACCACCAGAACCAATTCAGCTTTATTTACTTTCATTATTGCTTCACATTATTTGTCATTTTTCTATTGAAAGCAAGACTGAACCGTTTGGTTTCCGACAGGCATTACTGCCTACGGGTCGTCCTTCTGGAGGGTTCTCCCATCTCCACACAGGATCTGTGGAGCGACCATCGGGTTCTTTGTCATCGCTCTTACAAAGACCCTCCTGCCCCCGACTGCTGAGTGTGGCCGGACGGCTACGTACTTCAAGGACTGTGGTACAGGGAGGCATTTTGTCTTCTATCACATAGTACCGGACGTTGGTGTCCACTTGGTGCCACAGAACTTTAGGTCGAAACCATTAATGAGAGAGTATCACATAAGTATCACATCTATTGAGCTCTGTTTCACAGGTTAAAAAAACATTTTATCCATGCAACCATTCAAACAAGCTCCCGGCAAAGGAGGCAGAAAAAAAAAAATCGGAAATTTTGTTTTGAAGAAACTTTATGGACTGAAGACGCCTCCTGCCAATATTTTCCTTTACTGCCCTCTTAGAGCGTTATTTACCGACACTGGTGTGACTGAGTCTGAGTCCTGACGTCCAGGTCGGCACGATTGCACGGATTCGCTTCCGGTTCTGATGCCAACGACGCTGCTCTCAAATATTTCATCTCCCATTTCTTATTCGCGAAGAACCAACATATAAAAAATTCAGGGGGCAAGTTTTAGCTCAATGTTTTAGCTCTATGATCAATTTTAATCCCATGAGTAAGTCGGTGGCCAAAATTAAACTTGTACATGTGGACTACTTGTACTCCATCCTATAACCTACCATGCCATCATTGGTGGATTGTATATAGTTAATTTTTTTACCATGTATTCTGAGAAATTTGTGACTAAAATTCTATTTTATCTAATTTTCAGGTCGTAGTTTGATGTGTGTGTGTGTGTGTGTGTGTGTGTGTGTGTGTGTGTGTGTGTGTGTGTGTGTGTGTGTGTGTGTGTGTGTGTGTGTGTGTGTGTGTGTGTGTGTGTGTGTGTGTGTGTGTGTGTGTGTGTGTGTGTGTGTGTGTGTGTGTGTGTGTGTGTGTGTGTGTGTGTGTGTGTGTGTGTGTGTGTGTGTGTGTGTGTGTGTGTGTGTGTGTGTGTGTGTGTGTGTGTGTGTGTGTGTGTGTGTGTGTGTGTGTGTGTGTGTGTGTGTGTGTGTGTGTGTGTGTGTGTGTGTGTGTGTGTGTGTGTGTGTGTGTGTGTGTGTGTGTGTGTGTGTGTGTGTGTGTGTGTGTGTGTGTGTGTGTGTGTGTGTGTGTGTGTGTGTGTGTGTGTGTGTGTGTGTGTGTGTGTGTGTGTGTGTGTGTGTGTGTGTGTGTGTGTGTGTGTGTGTGTGTGTGTGTGTGTGTGTGTGTGTGTGTGTGTGTGTGTGTGTGTGTGTGTGTGTGTGTGTGTGTGTGTGTGTGTGTGTGTGTGTGTGTGTGTGTGTGTGTGAGTGTGTGTGTGTGTGTGTGTGTGTGTGTGTGTGTGTGTGTGTGTGTGTGTGTGTGTGTGTGTGTGTGTGTGTGTGTGTGTGTGTGTGTGTGTGTGTGTGTGTGTGTGTGTGTGTGTGTGTGTGTGTGTGTGTGTGTGTGTGTGTGTGTGTGTGTGTGTGTGTGTGTGTGTGTGTGTGTGTGTGTGTGTGTGTGTGTGTGTGTGTGTGTGTGTGTGTGTGTGTGTGTGTGTGTGTGTGTGTGTGTGTGTGTGTGTGTGTGTGTGTGTGTGTGTGTGTGTGTGTGTGTGTGTGTGTGTGTGTGTGTGTGTGTGTGTGTGTGTGTGTGTGTGTGTGTGTGTGTGTGTGTGTGTGTGTGTGTGTGTGTGTGTGTGTGTGTGTGTGTGTGTGTGTGTGTGTGTGTGTGTGTGTGTGTGTGTGTGTGTGTGTGTGTGTGTGTGTGTGTGTGTGTGTGTGTGTGTGTGTGTGTGTGTGTGTGTGTGTGTGTGTGTGTGTGTGTGTGTGTGTGTGTGTGTGTGTGTGTGTGTGTGTGTGTGTGTGTGTGTGTGTGTGTGTGTGTGTGTGTGTGTGTGTGTGTGTGTGTGTGTGTGTGTGTGTGTGTGTGTGTGTGTGTGTGTGTGTGTGTGTGTGTGTGTGTGTGTGTGTGTGTGTGCGTGTGTGTGTGTGTGTGTGTGTGTGTGTGTGTGTGTGTGTGTGTGTGTGTGTGTGTGTGTGTGTGTGTGTGTGTGTGTGTGTGTGTGTGTGTGTGTGTGTGTGTGTGTGTGTGTGTGTGTGGGGGGGCACCAAGTTTCATTTTACATTAGTACAGACTGAGCTACAAGTGAAGGGAATGTTGTAGCAGTTTCTGATTGAACGGGAGCCAGTACATGGTTGAAGGAGCGGCGGGTTGACTTTTTCTGTTTATTTCAAAAGAAACTGCAAAGTATGGGTGATTTAAAAAAAAAAAAAAAGACAGTCTCAGTTCCCGTGAATGTCTTTACCGCTCCGCCAGATTCCCTCTGGATTTCCCTCGATTTAGGGTTGACATTAGACGTACCAAGCGTATCTACACGGCACAAACGTCTCAAAGGACACCGCTTTAAACGAGGCAGGCGCCCGTCGAGTTCGGCGCTAATCTCACAGCCTGCGGCGCCAACTGAGCGAACTCTCACGGTCGGATCTCGGTCGGAGCCGTCGCCGGTCAGGGAGCGTCGCGGAGCGGCAGCGGCGCGGAAGCGACAGGAGCCCGGACCGGTGAAGTGAGTGAGAAATGGCGGGTTAAATAAAGTGCGATGGACCGACGGGACGGTTTAAAGGTTTGTTTTCGCCACTTTGTCGCGGCAGGGAGGATGTGTCGGAATGGAAGCGCGCGCCCGCCGCCGCCGCCGCCGCCGCCGCCGCCGCCGCCGCCGCCGCCGCCGCCGCCGCCGCCGCCGCCGCCGCCGCCGCCGCCGCCGCCGCCGCCGCCGCCGCCGCCGCCGCCGCCGCCCGCCTCGTCCCCTCGCTTCCCCGCCGGTTTCGTCGGAGCCTCCTCCTGGAGAACTTCTGGGTCGGACTCCCCGCCGGTGTCCTCGCTGGAGGACGGGTCCAGCATGGCTGTCGGCGTCGGCTCCGGTTCCGGTTCCGGACCGGGAGGAACAGGTGTGTGTCAGTGAGTTAGTTTCAGTCGACGTGGCGCGAGCGTCCTGCCCTGCGGCCGTGGGGGTGCGTTTGGAAAGGCGACCCGACAGCTCCGTCGGGGGGCGGGGCGGAGGTCGTCGGCGCGCGCCTTGCTCCGTCGCGGCGGGGAGGGATGTGTCGGAATGGAAGCGCGCGCCCGCCGCCGCCGCCGCCGCCGCCGCCGCCGCCGCCGCCGCCGCCGCCGCCGCCGCCGCCGCCCGCCTCGTCCCCTCGCTTCCCCGCCGGTTTCGTCGGAGCCTCCTCCTGGAGAACTTCTGGGTCGGACTCCCCGCCGGTGTCCTCGCTGGAGGACGGGTCCAGCATGGCTGTCGGCGTCGGCTCCGGTTCCGGTTCCGGACCGGGAGGAACAGGTGTGTGTCAGTGAGTTAGTTTCAGTCGACGTGGCGCGAGCGTCCTGCCCTGCGGCCGTGGGGGTGCGTTTGGAAAGGCGACCCGACAGCTCCGTCGGGGGGCGGGGCGGAGGTCGTCGGCGCGCGCCTCGCTCCGTCGCGGCAGGGAGGATGTGTCGGAATGGAAGCGCGCGCCCGCCGCCGCCGCCGCCGCCGCCGCCGCCGCCGCCGCCGCCGCCGCCGCCGCCGCCGCCGCCGCCGCCGCCGCCGCCGCCGCCGCCGCCGCCGCCGCCGCCGCCGCCGCCGCCGCCGCCGCCGCCGCCGCCGCCGCCGCCGCCGCCGCCGCCGCCGCCGCCGCCGCCGCCGCCGCCGCCGCCGCCGCCGCCGCCGCCGCCGCCGCCGCCGCCGCCGCCGCCGCCGCCGCCGCCGCCGCCGCCGCCGCCGCCGCCGCCGCCGCCGCCGCCGCCGCCGCCGCCGCCGCCGCCGCCGCCGCCGCCGCCGCCGCCGCCGCCGCCGCCGCCGCCGCCGCCGCCGCCGCCGCCGCCGCCGCCGCCGCCGCCGCCGCCGCCGCCGCCGCTGCTGCCGCTGCCGCGGCGGCTGCGGCTGCGGCGGCGGCGGCTGCCTCCGCGGCTGCTGCCGGCCGCCCGCCCGGCCGCCGCCGCCGCCGCCGCCCGCCTCGTCCCCTCGCTTCCCCGCCGGTTTCGTCGGAGCCTCCTCCTGGAGAACTTCTGGGTCGGACTCCCCGCCGGTGTCCTCGCTGGAGGACGGGTCCAGCATGGCTGTCGGCGTCGGCTCCGGTTCCGGTTCCGGACCGGGAGGAACAGGTGTGTGTCAGTGAGTTAGTTTCAGTCGACGTGGCGCGAGCGTCCTGCCCTGCGGCCGTGGGGGTGCGTTTGGAAAGGCGACCCGACAGCTCCGTCGGGGGGCGGGGCGGAGGTCGTCGGCGCGCGCCTTGCTCCGTCGCGGCGGGGAGGGATGTGTCGGAATGGAAGCGCGCGCCCGCCGCCGCCGCCGCGGGCGCGCGCACGGAGCTCGCGCGCTGCCGCGCACAGGTGAGCAACCTGTGGATACGAGATAGGTGAACCGGGGAGGGAGGTCTCACTCTGACGGGTTTCTCTTTAACCAGCCGGGGGAGGAGAGAAAAGAAAAGGACAAGGTTAGAAAAGGGAGAAAAACAAAGACGGTTTAACATTGGTTTTCACGATCCGGCTGAAAATCTATGCTTTAGATTCCTTCAGCTAGTTAGCCTAGCTTAGTTTAGCACAAAGAGCCTGACTCTGACCAGCAGCAAACCTCAGCTAAACCAAGATGAGCTAAGCTGAGCTAAGCTAACTAGCTGCCCATGAAAACTGCAACTCTAATAAGCTCATTTCCCAAAATGTTCCACTTTTCCTTTAAGATTTTCATCATTAAAATGTTAACGGAAAGATACGAAACACTGAAAACATTACTTGGGAAAAAAGAGGAAGAATTTGATTCGATTGATTTTCTGTATTTTCCTGTCTTCACTTGGTTTTTTGTTGTTGTAAAGAGACAATGTACGTACCTGTGAAATATGGCTGTGTGTGTGTGTGTGTGTGTTAGTGTGTCTGAAACTTTGTCATCATACACACACACATTTATTTTATTTATTTTAAACACTCGTTCAGCAGCTTTAATTTTTTTGTTACTTTTTTGTTCTGCTTCTTTACATTTCAGAGATAAATGTTTGAATTTTACTTTATCCCATTTCTTTCAAAAATACAGTCACTAGTTACTTTTCACACTTTTATGTTTTAATGTGTAAGTGTGTGTGTGTGTGTTTGTGTTTGTGTGAGTATGTTCAGAGGATGTAACTAACGGATGCCGTGGCCACTAGAGGTCAGTGTTTCTCTGCTGCATTTTACCACTAATTAATCAAACTAGAGCTTTAAATATAGAGAATGTTTATGCGTGTGTGTGCGTGTGTGTGTGTGTATTGCTATAGTCACATCAAAGGAAGTACAGGACAAGACAACAGCTCGATTTTTTTTTTTTTTTAATCACTGAGGTCTTATTTTCAGCTCGGCCCATTTTTTAAAATTTCCACATTTGTCAGGTTTACAGTTAATTGCTGTTTCTGCTGTTTCGGCTGCTTCTGTTGCTTCTGCTGCAGCAACCGACACCAGCACCCCAGTAATTATACCGTACCAGAGTGCTGGGAGTTGTTCCCATTTTCCACTCAAACTTTTTATTTGCAAAAAGAAATTTTCTTAATTTTGCAGCTGTAATAAAGCAAATCCTGATACAAAAAAACACAAAGAAATGACATAAAAAATGAATAAACAAAACTAGAACAATTGGAGCTGATTACTCATGTTTTGACCAGTTTTAGTCGATAGAATCATAACTCAGAAAAATTAGTATTTTGTCTCTCAGTAGGTCTAACAGATGTTAATTAGTCACTATAATAAATAAAACGTATACATATACTCACACGTTTAAGAGTTTTCAGCTTGTTTGTAGAAATCTTTACTTTCACTGGGGACAATTTCACACCTCAGTCCATAATGTAAAAACTTTTTCTTATTTAATTTGGGCACTTGGCGGCACCAGAGCCAGCTGAAAACACCACACCTGACATATTATCGGCTTGTGACATAGTTCAGGGCAAACGTGTTGACATGTAGTCACCTGCGTAGAGATTACGTGGGCACAGAGGAACATTATCATCCCAGTGAAGTTGCCTTTGTGGCCAACTGACCAACGCAGATTAAGTTTAATATTCAGTCTCCTTTCAGCTCCGGTTTGGTCTCCACCAGCTCTTAGCTGCTCAATGCTCCACTTTGTTCTCTAGCAGGTCTCTGACTGTGTCGGTCTTCTGTTTGGTTCTGGTCAGGCTCAGTCCTGCACTAAATTAGATTTGAATAAACTCTGACAGTGAAAACTTTTGCGAACTGGCTCTGACGAGGTGACAGGACTGATCCGTCCCTCAGGAAACACTAGCTATTTCCAGCCCTTGTTCAGAAAACAGCAGATGAGATAATAAAAGCAGCAGACAACGAGAGATGTGACTTGGCTGCACTGAGTGAAGGCTCACAAAGCAGCTCAAACATATATAGATTAATATTTTTAAGAAATGTTTAGGGCCCCTCTCACACCCAGAGAAGTGGTCACTGTAGCTTTTGACAAATGTTACTCAAAGAGGAGGAAATGGTGCATTTGTTGGAGACTATTTTCAGCAGTTGATGAATCCACGTTTTGGCCTCTAGGTTTTTCCAGTGCAGGACCGAGTGTGTGTGGGACCGAGTCAAAATAAAGCATTGTGTGTGTGTGTGTGTGTGTGTGTCTGTGTGTGTTCCTGGTGATGGGGGAACATGTCATATGATTTTGATTTTAATAGTGTGTGGAAAAAAAATGGAGCTCCATGGCACAGAGGAAGGTTTTTTTAGATGCCAAGTCACGACTTGTTCCTAGAACCAGTTCATTGTAGGTTTGAATCCAAAAGTTGGAAAATTAAAAAGTAAAACCAGATTTATCCTTTGATTTTAGTTTTTAGGTTTGGAAAGATTAACACCTGCAGAGAAATGTTAAGCATAAAAATATGAGCATAAGTGGACAAGAGGTTGGCAGGTAAACCGCTACAGAACAATAAATAAATAAACTCAGCATCCAGTGAGTTAAGACACATTAACCTTTTCCTCCTGAGCTGCATTTGGGTGCCTCCTCTTTAAGAGCCCCTTCCCCGGTGGTCCTGGATCCTCACATGAAGAACCAGGCCTGGGGACCCCATGGTCAAGGCGTAGTGGAGTTAAAACCTGGGAGGACCGGCGCCCAGTCCGGGTACGTATCCAGAGAGAACAGCGGAACTCCCCATGTCGCCACAGCCAGCAGCACGGCAAGGACGCCAATCACATTAACACCGAGCCCCGCCTTCACCTGCGGCGTCAATCCGACACAGAGGTCATGGTTGAACGTGTGCTGAATCAAATTGTAGATTAAAACCTACCAAACCAAACCTGTTCCTGTTTTGTTTTTGTTTTTTTTTTCCAGTGAGACTCACCATGTCCATAATGCTGATGTGTCCGTAGGCAAAGACGACGGCGTTGGGCGGGTTGGACACCGGCAGCAGGAAGGAGAAGGACGTGCACAGGGTGGTGGGGATGAGGACGTACAGCGGATTGACGTGGATGGCCTCGGCCTGAAGAAAACACGAATCACAAAAACACTGGTGTCCATCTGTATTTCAAAATCTTATCACAGTTAACTGCTTTGTCACTCAACAGCGACAGAAAAACAGGCGACTCAGGGATCAAGACTGACACAACCTATGCCTAGAAGTTTTAGGTCGAGTTGGTGTAATGACAACATTCTAATATATTTATAAAATAAAAAAATATCAAACTTCTATGAGGAAAAATTTGGAATTACTTCCATTGTTTCCCCTGGAAACTCTGCTAGTTAGCCTGCAAACGGCAACTAGTTAGCCTGTATGTGTTAGCCAGTTAGCCTGAAAACATTATCTAATTAGACTACAAACTTAGCTAGTTAGCCTGCATACGTTAGCTAGCTAGCCCTCAAACTTAGATAGTTAGCATACAAGCATAGGTAGTTAGCCTGCAAACATTATCTAATTAGCCCACAAACTTAGCTATTTAGCATACATACATTAGCTAGCTAGCCTGCAAACTTACATAGTCTGCAAAGGTTAATTAGTTAGCCTGCAAACATTAGCCAGCTTACCCGTTAAGCTCTATATGTTAAAATGACATCCCACTAACTAGGTCAAGAAAAAATTAAAACCACATCAACATAACAACATACGGCTATTTATCTGTTCAGTGTGTTTCAGTTCCTCTGTAGCAGAGCAACACAATCTGCCTCCATGTCAAACTCTTCGCTCCATAGCTGAGGTGGAAGCTCCTCATTTACCAGCATCTTGGTGAAATAAAGACTGTTTGAAAAATGGAGATTAAAAAGTTTCTATAAAGTTCTAATAACTCTTTTTATTTGCTGAGACTCTGGTTCACCACCGGAAACCATTATAAATGACCACAGCTGTCGAGGTGGAAACAGCAAATCACTTCAACTCAGTTCAAAGATTCGTAGTCACCGAGTTTACCGCTCCAGAGCTGAACAGTTGCATCACCGTTCGTACGCACTGTGTCAGTAAGTGAAAGCACCACTCCTCAAAGGTCTTTTGGTATTAACAAAGTAGGCGAATGCAGCCCTGTTCAAAGGTAATTAAGCGAACAAATCACCGCTTAAATGACCACCAGATCAGTAATGTTGGTGCTATGTTTCAGTACGTTCAGTTTGTTGCTAGTTCAAGCTCAGTTCCATTAATTAAAAAAATAGCCCATGCATCCCAGTACATTAGGTTCTAATAGTAGAAAACAGCTCAGCTACCTGTTATTTACAACAGTTACTGTATTATGCTCGTTTCTGTGGCGTTCACAGTCTCTTCAATATGTTTTGGACTAGAGAACAATGCACACATGTCCCAATCACCGGTAAGTGGAGCTCCGCTGCTGAAAGCTCTTGATTTGTTCTGTTACAGTGGCGATTCAGTGAAGTCAGTTCGGTTTTGTGGTTAAATATTCATTGCACATGTGCCTAACACTTCTCTGCAGCTGCCCACCCTCTTAAACGTTTTTAAAACCGCCTCTCACACCCAGAGAAGTGAGAATCTGATACTCAGAAGATCATAATAATAATAAAAATAACAGTAATAATATTAATATATAATATTAAGGTCAGGGAGTCATTGTCCTCTGAGCACCTGTATTTTAGTTCACAGGTTTCAGGGACAAGTCGGTGGAGGTGCTGCAGCAGAACAGGAGAAAAGCTTCTGTGTCTTGTTATGATATAAAGCTGAACTTTGACAGATGGGATTGTAAGACAGGATTCTCCACTGCTAACGAGAGAAAAACTGAACCAAGTTCTCCTGGTTTCTCTCAGCAACAGTCTCCGCCAAACACTGGTGAGCAGAGTGGATGATATTTACTGTTTCCACTCTTCATATTTAATACTGACGCTGTCAGAGCCAAGATGACAGCTCTGTGACCTGTGTCCTCAGTGTGTAGACATGTCTGCTGCCAGCTGACTGCTGACTGAGGATCAATTTCTGTCTTCCATCCGTCTGGATGCGTTCATTGGTCCATTCACTTTTACCAAGTGGACGTAACAGGAATCCGACAGGCGTCCACCCGGAAACACACATGGTGTGTGTGTCCGCTGTGTGTCTGTTATGTCCGGTGTGTGTCCGGTGTGTATCTGTTATGTCTGGTGTGTGTCTGGCGTACCCACTTTGTGTGCGCCCGGTGTGTATCTGTTGTGTCTGGTGTGTGTGTCCAGTGTGTGTGTCTGGTGTGTATCTGTTATGTCTGCTGTGTGTCTGGTGTACCCATTTCGTGTGTCTGTTATGTCCGGTGTGTGTCCGGTGTGTCTGCTGTGTGTGTCCAGTGTGTGTGTCTGCTGTGTGTGTCCGCTGTGTATCTGTTATGTCTGCTGTGTGTCTGGTGTACCCATTTTGTGTGTGCCCGGTGTGTGTCTGTTATGTCCGGTGTGTATCTGGTGTGTGTCTGTTGAGTTCAGCAGGTGATCCAGGAAAATTGTGTAACTACAAACACTTCTCAGTCAATTATTCAAAATTTAAATTCCAGGCTGAAAAAAAAAGTCTTTTAATCCTTTGATTTAGTTTCTGATCACATGGGGACGAAAGTGACAAGATTATTATTCAGAAGTCATAAAAACCCTGAAAACAGGTTGCGCCTGAAGTACCCACCAAAGGAGAGAGGATGGGCAGGAAGATGGTGATGGTGGCGGCGTTGCTGGCCACCTCCGTTACCGTGGTGACGATGAGGCAGGCAACGGCAATGGTGGCCATGACTGGCAGGTCACCCAGGGGGGTCAGCAGCTCGGCCACCCACAGGGACAGGCCCGATTCCTGCAGACACGCACACACTACTGACTGATGAATCTGTGAACAGGTTGTGAACCAGTTTTAATGTTTGTTTACACACGATTTTATCAGGTGGAAGGTCAGTTCAAATTATAATAAATGATATTTCCTCTTTTAAGATACAGTAAGATACAGTATGTTTATCCAAGTACAGCGGAGGTAGAAAGCGAAATAAAAAAAGACGTTTGAAAACTTCAGCAGCCGCATCTCATTTCAGAAATCAGTTTCCCCCCGATCATCCACCGACCTGAAACACACTGTCAACGGGTTTTCACTGGAACCGTTTTCACTGGAACCGTTTACTAAAAAGAAAAAAAAAAGATTTCTCCACTGTGTTCTGTGTTTTATCCAGAGGCAAAAAAACAACAAAAACTACACGTTGCTGTTGAATTATTAAAAACGCGTCTTGTCAACGCTGTGCGCACCAACAGGTGGGGCAGGTTGACGAATGTCGTCAGAGGGCGACACCCCCAAAGACGACGAGCGACCCGGCGTCGACCTGCCGGCGACCCCAGGGTCACGTGAGAGAAATCAGCTGCTGGTTTTTCTGTGATTCGAGTGAACTGATCCTTCGACTAGTTACTGTACTGACGTTATACTCGGCCACTGTCTCATTTTCCTGCTCGTGGTCCGGCTCTGCTCTAAATTGTGATGCTGTGATGTGATAGTGAGACTGAAAACTGTCTTGGCGCGTTTAGGGAAGTGGGCTAAATTAACAGTTGCTCTCATTCGTAATGAGAGCATTCTCATTTTCTAATGACAGCGGGTAAGATGGTGGGTTTTACCACAACCTACCCAACCAGACCAACACGACCCCTCCACTGCTAAATGGTGCCCTTAAATGTATTTTTTCTTTTACCTATGTCTTCTTGTCCTTTATCACGTTAACTAAGTTTGTAAACTAGGACAAGAATAAACAGTAAAATTCGAAGATGTAGCCGACACAGACAAGTCCTTAAAGCACTCAAGAAAAAAACAAAACAAAACATTTGTTTAATTTGTTCAAAATCCAAAGTAATAGGTCTTGGATCCCACCCCTCAAATAACCACAACATTTGACAAACAAAGCTGTTTTTAATTAATTAAACAAAGTTATAGAATGTTAATGGGTGAGTTTTATAGATACTTTTAACTTTGAGCAGAGCCAGGCTGAGCTAAGCCAGAAAGCTACTGGCTGCAACTGCATTTAATGCACAGACATGAGAGGTAAATGTAACACTACTCAAAACATCATCTCTGTTTTAAATAATAGGTCACTTTTACTTCATATTTGGCTCATTCGATCAAAATCAATGAGGAACCTGCAGCGGATGGACAGGGTCCACGTTCCACGCGGGCGGACGCAGCTCACCTTGGTGCCCTCGGCAAGCGCGAAGCCTCCACCGACCAGCAGGGCCACCTTCCAGGGCATGGAGGCCTGGAACTCCCTCCAGGAAATCAAGGCCTCTAGATGTGACGCGGGAGACGAAAGTATCCTGCTCACTTTCTTATAGAAATTACAGAAGATGTCTCTCTACATATTTTTACTCAGGTTATCAATGGGCACAGATACAGAAGAACAGTTGACATGTTCAGAACATCCCCATTTACATGTTCATTATTATATAATCACATATTGGTTCAGAATTAAAGGGTTTGTGTCTCAGCAGGACCAGGAAAGTGAGTCTCATCCCTCCGGTTCTCGGGTCTTTACTTTGGCTCCTACTATTTAAAGTTTGTTCTAAAAGTGTAACGAGCCACACTGCTCATTATGCAGAAAAAAAATAATCACACAGAGACAAACAACTGCAGCACATTTCACATCTACAGGGGCAGGTTAGAACCGCCAGTTAACCGGCGCTGTGGGAGGAAGCCAGTGAACGCATCACTGCATATAGTAAATAAAACGCCGGCTGGAGGAGGCCAGAGTAGCCTGGAGGGAACCTACACAGGAGGGCGGGGCGGGGGGCAATGTAAACTCCACACAGAAAGGCCAGGACCTTGTTGCTCAACATTGCAGCCCCCCCTTTCATGCTGCCCTGACATTATTTGATCATTAACACTTGTGCATCAGCGTGTTTAATCATTTGTGCATAATAAACGATGCTTTGATTGGTGCAGCTGGTTCGGGTCGAGCTGGTTTTAACTATTTTGCATGCAGACAGCTCCGTTAGTTGCCTCGGTTCCCAGTCCAATTTATGTCTGAGTGGTCGTGAGAGGATTCATGAGGCAGAGATCTGCTGCACAGATTTTTTTAAAATTTTATCTTATATTTTTTTGTTTTAATTTTTTTTTTATTTCTGCTTTTTTTAAAATGTGAAATTTTGGACGGTTTGACTCGTTCGACCTCAAAAAATTATTTAAATGGGAAGTTGGAAAGGGGCCCAACTACTCTTTGGGGCAGAGTTATCTCTAACAATGTGTTGTATTTTATAAGTCTATGATAAATGCTTTTATTCAAAATATTTGTCTGTAAAGTAACTGGTAAATTCAGCTGTCACATAAATTTTAATGGAGTAAAAAGTTCAGTATTTCCCACCTGAGTTGGAGAAGTAACAAAATCAAAAGATGAAGTAGAGTACACACAACTACAAACTGTACTCGAGTACAGTACTTGAGTACTTGGACTGTAGCAGCGGACAAACCCACGGAGCCGGGGTGTAACAGTGCGGTTGGGTGTAACATTGCGTGTGGTTACCGTATTCGGCGGCGGGTCCGTGGGCGGGTGCGACGAAGAAGAGGAGGCCCAGCAGCAGAGCCACGGTGGCGTCAGTGATGTAGCCTGAGTTGCTGCTTGGGATCAGAATGGGGAAGAAAACAATAATAATAGTTTTATCAACAGTCAATGTTGAATGTTTAACTTGGGTGTTGTTGTATATTTATTATACTGTCAACAAAACCCTTGAAAAGACCAAAGTCAATAACACATTAGTCCATCTCTCAGTACTTCATGACTTGTCCATTGTCTCCTGCTGAAGATGTAATTAACCTCACAAATATAGGTTAATTTTCAGTTTAATTTAGTTTTTATCAAATCTTACTAACATTTGGAAACAGCCCATTCGTTGGGGACTATTTTCATCAGCGGAGGGATCGACGCTGGGAGGGTTTCTGGCAGCAGGACGTGTGTGTACGTATGTGTGTGTGCGTGCATGTGAGTGTGTGTGATGTGACTCACTGTGGGAAGAGAGAGGCCCAGCCCGGCATGAAACCTGGAGACCTGGTCAACCACAACAACACCATCACCAGGAAAACCAGACCGGTGGAGATCTCCTGAGAACTGCAGGAGGAAATGAGCGGATGAATTGACCGACCGATGGAAGGTCTGCATGAATGAATGGATGACTGGACATTTGACTGAATAAATGAATGAATGAGTGAATGAATGAACGAATGAGTGATCACCTCATGGGTCCCAGGGCCTTGTACTCATCCTCTACCACTTTTCTTGCCGCCTTCTCTTTGTCGGTCTGCTCTGCTCCACATGGCCACAGGAACCTGAAGCTGTGCGTGCGAGATAGCATACGTGTGTGTATGTGCGAGAAAGAGAGACAGTGTGTGTGTCCATAACAGATCACATTATCGATGGGCGCCGGGGAAATGTTCACAGTGGACCAAGTGATTGACTGTGATTGGTTGGAAACCCGGCGAGAGCACATGGCGCCACGCAGCTAATGGAAGGGACCGACTGAGCATGTGCGGGGTTCAGCAGCGCTCGTAATTAACCTGTCTGACACCTCCGCGCCACTAATGCTAACATTAGCGTCGCACCCATGCCCCGGCCCTCGGTTTGTGTTGAAATTGTGGGCGGGAAACATGGAGTCGGGGATTATATCAAATGTTTATCAAACCCAGGCCAGGTTATTCACATATTCAGGGTCTTTGTTATTTTAATCCTGTAAAGTTCAATTTTTTTCTTGTTAGTCAAACAGATATTAAAATTCACTATATCTAAGAAATCAGTAAATATCTCAGTGTTTGTTTTCTGTATTTTTTCAGCCAAAAAACACATTTAAATTAACTTAATTTAAGTTAATGTAAATTAGTTAATTGGGGTCTGAATTATGAGCTTTAATAAGAGAAATTCTCTGTGTGCAGGAGTTTCGATTGTGCTTTTTTTCTTTTTATAGCATTTCCAAAACCAAAAACACAGAAGTAAAAGTGCGATGAATGGATTAAACAAACTATACCAAACTGCACATAGTACAGAAATTATATTTAGGCTCTATTTTTTCTATTTATTTTTCCATTTACACCAAATTAAAACTAATGTAGTAATCCAACAGTCCTGCAGTAAATCTTCCCTCCATGAAGGTTTATAATGTTCGTTTTTTTTTTTTAAACTGTGTCAGAGGCGTTGATTCACCTGTATGACAATTCTGCTGGATGTAGTCTGTGGCGCTGTCAAGCGTCACAGGTGTTTCCCGTTACTCAGGCTACGCTCATGGATATAAATTGAAAAAACAGCTGTCAAAATAGCTCCAGTCATTTTTGAAGTTAATCACCTCAACTGTCGGTTTAACAAAAATGAAGAGTTCGAGTTTAAAAGGTTTTGAAAAGGATAAAACCATAAGAAAAAAGTTAAAAATTAAACCTGTATAAATGAAAACTTGGTTTGGAGCTTGGGATCACACTTGTTTTGTCCTCCATGTTCATGACTTTCTTCAACATGGAGAAAAGGATAAATGATGAAAACGAATAGCTCAACTCCACACTGAAACTTTGATAATATTCACAACAATGGATCAAAAAAGCTGAGTTGTGAGAACAAATCAAAACACAGAATGTGTAATTAAAATGCATGAGGGGGGATTCGGTGCGCAGACACTCACTCTGAGCCGATGAAGAGCCAGTACAGCCACACCCAGGTCAGCAGCAGCATGATGACGCTGATGGGCAGGCACAGCAACAGCCAGTTCCCGAAGTTGACGCGCTCGCAGTCTGGGTAGATCCTGAGTGTGAACGCAGAGAGGCTTTGAATCTTCTGGCGACACTGGTCGAGTTATTTTGTTTTCCCTTTTTCTCTGTCTGATTCACATTCGGTCATCGTGTCTTAAATCCACTCACTGGTTGACGTAGTCGGAGAAGATGAGGTTGGGCGAGGTTCCCGGCAGCGTGGTGATGCCGCCGATGTTGGAGGAGTAGGCGATGCCGACGCACATGGCCTTACTCATCATCAGGTCCCGTTTAGTCGCACCAGGAGCCACAGGCGAGCGCACAGCGGCCTGCAGGACAGCACGGAGGGATAAATTACCCATGAGGAGAGGCTTTAGTTGCCCTTACTAATCACACCAGCAGCAGTGGTAGTAGTAGCAGTACTAGTAGTAGTAGTAGTAGTAGTAGCAGTAGTAGTAGTAGTATCAGAGATATGACAGAAACAAACTTATTCTTCTGTAGTTTCAGAGCTTTTTGTACCTGAGCTGCATCATGCTGTGACTCTGGTTGTATCTGAACAGAAGCGAAGGTTTCCTCAGAACCGTCCGGAACCTTCCTACGACTGAGAAACAGAGGAACGTCATATTAACGTGTACCAGATGTACTATAATCAAAAGAACCCAGAACAGCCAGAATCCAGAGGGACAGCGAAGGCAACAGAATAGGACGGAGTTTCTGAAGTGATGTAAATACAACATACATTACTGTGCATTAAAAAAAAAAAAATCTGTCACATACCTCGAAATGTCTTTCATCTTTTCAAAATGGCCGTCGGCTTCTGTAGGAGTAACAGACTATGGTTGGTTCCCTCTGTTCTTGTGGTACCATGTTTATAATTTAATGGCAGTGAACCGGTGTGAAGGTAACAGTGACTCTATGGAACTTTATATGAGTTTAGCTCCTGTTCATTGACAACCGTTGTTTATTCCACTTGTCTGTCTACAAGTGTTCAAATTAAAAATGTAATCAATTACTCATTACACATTACTAACTGAAAAAGTAATTAAAACACTTATTACTCAACTGCAGAAGTAATAATAATAGTTTACATTCTAGTACTTATTGTAGTAGCAGGGAGTCTTTTGCAATATTGCAATACAAGCACTGATACAAGCTACTACTAACTTTATTTTGTTCAGTATTAATCTCTTATAATACACTCTTTATTAGAGGCCTGTAATTTGTAACTAATGCTGATTAATAACTAATTAATGTATCAATAATGTTTTAAAGATTTGTTATGTGCCATCAATAGAAACACATTTTGGCCATTTTTTATTTTTTGTTTTCGATAATAATACAGCAAGGAACATTATTAATTCATCATTTCCAGATGAGAAGCTGTAATAAAGCTGTAATAAAGTCCAATCAGTGAAAGTCTGTTTTTTTTCACAGCCCAGCAAAATAAAAAGCTCTATATTTTTGGTTTACAATTGATATATAAAGCTTTAGTAAATGATTCACTGACAATTAATAAAGCAACTAGTTAGACCTATGAAGCTTTATTAGAAAATTGTACCTTTTATTTACACCTTACTTAAGGGAAATTGATTTTTCTATAAAAGCCACTTTTCATTTAATGATTATCTGGCATTAATGGAGTATCAGTAGTAGTGGTGGTACTAGCATCTATAGTGGAGGAAGCGGTAGTATTAATAGTAGTAGTACTAGTAGTAGTAGTAGTAGTAGCAGTAGTAGTAGTACTAACAGTAGTAGTTGTAGTAGTAGTAGTAATAATAGTAACAGCAGTAGCAGTAGTAGCAGTAGCAGAAGCAGTATTACTACTAGTAGTAGTAGTAGTAGTAGTAGTAGTAGTAGTAGTAGTAGTAGTAGTTGTCGTAGTAGTAGTAGCAGTAGTTGCAGTAGTAGTTGTAGTAGTAGTAGTAGTAGTATTAGTAACAGCAGTAGTAGTAGTAGCAGTAGTTGCAGTAGTAGTTGTAGTAGTAGTAGTAGTAGTATTAGTAACAGCAGTAGTAGTAGTAGCAGTAGTAGCAGTAGCAGTAGTAGTATCTATATAGATAGCAGTATCTTTTAAATTATATCAAATATATATTAGATATACCATATATTATACTATATTAAACAGAAGAACCTGTACAGGTACCTTTTGTCTGAATCAAGTATAATTTGGTAAACTGGTGAATTATGACTTCAATCAGTGTGCGATCTGCAGAACAGGGTACCGTCCAGCTGGAAGTCGGGGTTGTCCTCGCCGCCACACCTGCCGCCCTCCGCCTCGTTCGCCCTCACGATCTGCTGGAGGACGGCCTCCGCGATGGGCATCACCATGGTGACGGCCGAGGTGTTCTGGACCCACATGGAGAGGAAGGCGCAGCCGCACATGAAGCCCAGCGTCAACCTGGGGTAGGCGACACGGGGGTCAGAGCAGGGACACCCATGAATCTGTAACATCTACTCCATAAAACGCAGCACGCACCATGCTGGGTGGACGCCCACCATGGTGACCAGCCTCAGGGCAATCCTGCGGTGGAGGCCCCACTTCTCGATGGACGTGGCCAGGCAGGTGACGCCCACCAGCAGGAAGTGGAAATCCTTGAAGTACTCCTTTGCCACCTGGGGGGGTGGGGGGAGGGGGGCAGAGTCATATGGGAGCAATACTGCACAGGTAGAGGATAATAATGGGAGAAAGAAAGTTTCAGTTTTAGCCCGGTAATTAGAATATAACTAAAATCTAATCAAGTCCAGTACTCCCACTTCTTTTAGCTCCATCTTTGGTCTCCACAAGCACTTGAGGGAAACCTCAGGCTCTTTAGCTGCTAAATGCTCCACTATGTTCCCCAGCTGGTCTCTGACTGGGTCTGGCTGCTGTTTGCTGCAGAGCAGGTTAGTGGACAGTGGCTTTTTTTTTTTATTATTTACAGATGTTTATCTGAAAACATCTGCTTGCTGTGGCCAGAAAAAACCTTATGAGAGCCGAGAGAGTGAAAGCAGAACAGTAAAACTGCAGTCAGACTAAACTGGAATAAAGTTGTAAATGACTATAAAGCCAAAAGCCTTAAAACCAAGGGAATTTCGGTTTTAATTCTCCATAGGTTCATCACAACACTGTCACACTAATATTTGATTCATTGCTGTTATAAAAAACATTGACTACATCTGCTTTAAGTTGGAGAGGAACAAATTCCTCAGGACTCACGGCCGAGGTCTTCATGATGCCGAAGGCGGGGAAGAGGATGGCGGGGAGCATGGCGGTCATGGACAGAGGGATCACCTCGGTCACCCAGTACGTCGCCATCAGCAGCAACACAAACGCACATTCCGCCTCCTACGGCAACAAAAGAACACAGGTAACGCTGCATTTGTGTGTCACGTAAGACTGTGAAGAAAAAAAAGTGTAGGCTTTTATCAGTTGGGGTTGGTGCTCATGTCTGTAGCTTCAGTTCTTCTAATATCCACTAGATGCTGCTTCCAGAACACAGACTGAAAAAAACACTAATTTCTCCCCATCAAAGTTCCATTTTCCTTTCTATTTATTTCATTTTGCAAATTTCTTGTTGTATGTTGTTTTTATTTCAGTAACCTTGGACGAATGGGTGGTCACAGGTGTAGAGGGGGAACTCATGATTGATGTGAGTCTGATGTTCACTCCCTTGTTAGCTCTGGTTTGGTCTCCACCAGTCACCTGAGAAAAATATATTGCTCTCTAGCCTCGAGCTATTCCACTTTCTTCCCTGGTGTGCAGCTTTGACAAAAAAAAAAAAAGGAGGAATACACAGCGCCTCCCTCATCCCTGACTGACAGGCTGTTCCTGTGATGGATGCAATGAAGAGGTGATACCACAGTGAACACGGCAGCAAATGCGAACTCGGTGAACTCAGTGTTACCAACATGTTGGGAAACACATTTCACTATCTTTTCAGAGCAGTAAAGTTCTCTCCCCCTTCAGCTCAGTTCACTTTGATTCATAAACTTTTTTTTTTATCATCGTGCCCTTTGTCCAGTCACTGCGATGCGAAGCAGGCTCACCTTCCCCCTGACAACCGCTGGAAGAGGAAGCAGCAGCAGCGGCGTGAGGACGACCAGGGCAACGCTGCGATAGTTCCACAACCCTCTGCTCAACCTCTTCAGCATTTTTCTTTTTTCTTTTTTTCCTCTCCTGCTGGCTCCTGTTGTAAAACAGCTGAGTGGCTTCCCTATACTCGGGCAAACTGGAACGCAGTGTCAGGGTCGGACTTCTTCTCTTGGAGGTCGGAGGTTATGTGTCCATATCTGTTGATGGCTTTCCTGAGCACTAACCGCTGATTATCTCTGCATGAACACAAAGGTGAGTTGATAATGACACATAGCATTTAATTTATGGCGCTTTAAAGAGGCAATATGAGTGGATTTCCTACTTTTATCTACTAGAACACTTCTGTGGCACCATAAATGAGTTAATATTTGAGTGTGAGTGGTTAAATGTGAAGGGTTGGCATCCTCAAAAAGTCTCATAGGAACTCCAGGGAGCTTGGAGGAAGTTGTTGGAGGGGGGATTTCTTTGCTTTTGATGGAGCTATTCTAGCAGTTCCCCTCTACTTCTAGTGATTGTGCTAAGCTAGGCTAACCACGTCCTGGACCCACCTCTGTACTGGATGCGCTGATATCCATCTTCTCATCTGACTCGGGTAGAAACACCTTAAAAGAGGATACTAGATAGTTTCTTCAAATTATAAAAAATGTGGACTATGGAAATATAAAACTATTTTGTATATTGTTGATATGAGTGAGGGTTATTTTGTTGTTTTTGACTGAAAACTCTACAGTGAAAGATAAAGGATGTAACCTACTGTGACAAACAGAACAGAAGCAGCAGCAGTTGGTAAAGTGAAGATGGACATTTACGTTCAACTAAGTGAAACTAGTGCACTATTGTTAACTACTTCTACACCGAATTGATCAGAAGTCACGGGGAATAAATAGCAAGTTGTAGTCAGTGTGTGATAAAACGGTCAAAATTTTAAATGGAGTTTTGTGGTTAAGTACTGAGACAACATTCGGGCTACTTCGGAGGCTAATGTATCATGGATACTGGTGTTTAATTCATTTTCATTTTCATTTTTAATGTTAATTTTATTTTTGACTTTGATGTACTTGGTTAACTGAATTTTCAAGAAGACATTAAGAATTAGGGTGAAGATTTATGTAAACTGCATTTGCCTAGAAAATTGCAAAAAAATTAAATTTAAATTGTTACTTTAAAAGTGTCAAGGGACTTTTTTCACTTTCTCACAATATGAGAGAGAAACAAATCAGAGGCTACTTTTCATTGGATTTGAATTTTTACAACTTATTATATTAAAAAAATACAAAAAAATTGCCTTCTGTCATATTCTTTTTCTGACACATGATTATTTGCATGATTTTGTTTGTTAAATTTGTATATTTTAAATTTTTACCATGCTATAATCCCTTGCATCCTCATAAACGAAAGTTCAGTGAGTTCAGTTCAGATAGTTTCCATCTTGTTGCGTTACACAACTACATCCAAGCTGTTCAGGGGTGACCACGGCTGCCTCAGGAGCCAGCTGGCTGCAGCAGCCTCGTATTTCTCAGCCTCGCGTTTGAGTTCATTTCACCACAGATTTGCGACTGGATTGGACTGAATCAAACTTTAAAGATGGATGCTTTTGAAAATGGCTGAATTTTTATGCCGAATTTACAAGAAATTTAAGAATAATATAAAGTCACTTTATCACAACTCGTGTTATTTGCCAGAAACAACTGCAAATTTAAAACTGTCATTTTTTTTTTAAAGGGAGTGACTTTTGCCCTATTTGAGAAAGGAAAGGAAATTGGAGTCAATTGTCATAGCATATGATACAAGCTGGAAACATCTAAATAAACTAAATATCAGGCCTAGTTTACATTCTTCAATGTATGTCTTTTTAAATTTATTCCCATAATTTCACATTAGCAAGAAAACTTTCTGATATTTCTTCTGACCTTCAGATCTGCGTTTGAAATTAAAAAGGGAGAAAAGATCCAGGTGCATCACATAATTACAGCTGAGGTATTCAGACACCGTTTGACTGTGAGGAAATGAGGGCTGTGCTTAAATCATCATCAGAGAAAAAAAAAGAAAGGAAATCTCTCCGTGTCGTCGTAATTTGTTGAAGGCTCCGTAAATCACACAAAATCTGTATTGAACATGCATAAGCAAGCCGCGACACCTGTTATCATGAAGAAAATAACACTGTGTGTGTGTGTGTGTGTGTGTGTGTGGGGGGGGGGGGGGGCAACAGACAGAATGAGAATCACCTCCTGATAATGACAGTGATAGGACTCACCTCGCCGCCACCACCACCTCCACCTCGCCGCCACCTCCGGCTCTGTCTGTGTGTGTGGGAGCATATGCATACATCACCGCTATCAGAGCCTCCTTTAACGGCCTCACTGCTCGCAACACGTCACAGGAAGAGAGATAAACTAGGAGGGGGCAGAGCACAGTGAAACAGGAAAAAAAAGAAGGGGAATGTAAATTCCTTTACGTCGTTCCCGGGAGACCTGGTATCCTTTAACTCCTTATCTTAATGTGCCGAGGGGGCTGTTAAAGAGTCACTGGCTCCACTTGTGACCCTTGACCCCCGGCTAATGACCCAGGTTATCAAAAGGCAGGGAGATTTATTTTCCACTGAAATGTTCTGGAGGGGGGGGCAGTAGATTAACTTGGGCTGAGATAGGAAAGTTTCAACTGTGGGGTTCATCAAGGTTCCTTGAACATTTAGTACCTTATTACCCCAGTAAGAACACTCAGAACACAGGCCTACTTGTGGTTCCTAGAGTCTCCAGAAGTAGAACATGAGGCAGAGCCTTCAGGTATCAGGCTCCTCTGCTGTGGAACCATCTTCCAGTTTGGGTCGGGGGGGTTGGGCAGACACCCTCTCCACATTTAAGAGTTGGCTTAAAACCTTCCTTTTTGATTAAGCTTACCGTTGGAACTGGCTCAGGATCAGCTGGTGCCGTCCCCTCGCTATGCCGCTATAGGCCCAGACTGCTGGGGGACTTCCCATGATGCACCGGACTCCTCTTTCCTCCGCTGCCTCCTCTCTCCCGGCACCGATCTGGATCAGAGTCTGGATCAGAGTCTGGATCCAGGACTTCAGACCATCTACTGCCCCATGAGCCTGATCAACACCCACTGCTTTAATTAACATGATTGCTACTGTTACCATTTCATTTAGTCCTATTAGTAATATTATCAGCCCCATCAGTATAACTATTAACTATTAGCTTTATTATTATTAGTCTCATTATTATGCTGTGCTCTCTCTCCTCCCTCCTGCCCCCAATGCCCCCCCCCCCATATTTGCCGCTGTTGCCAGGTTCTTGCTCATGGGGGAAATGTATCTCTATAATAGTAATTATAGAGAGTCTGGTCCAGACCTGCTCTATATGAAAAGTGACCTGAGATAATGTCTATTATGATATGGTGCTATTTAAATAAAATTGAATTGAATTGAATTGAATTGAACATTTCAATGATTAATGATAGACTTTTCTATTTTATTTTTTTTTTCAGTTTTAATCAATCAGTAAACAGTTGGATTAGAAAATAATCAGTGGGAGAAAGTTCTCGAATCTGAAGTAAAAGTACCACAATGTTAACATAATCCATTAAAAGTGAAAGTCTGGCCTTTACAATCCTTCCTCTCTCTCTTCCTCTTTTGGCTTCTCCGGTCAGGGGTCACCAAAGCAGATCGCCCTTGTAACATTCAATATGGCAGAGGGTCCGGGCTCAGGACCAGAACTACCTGACCCCTGCATCCCCTTTATCTGGGTTCGAGGGGCTGGGGATCAAACCGCCAACCCAGGGGTGGGCAGAAAACCTGCTCAACCACCGTGGCAGAGTCCCCCCCAGCCTACAATTACAGTCCTGCTAGAGTAAAAGTAGAGAAATGTATACAGCACAGGAAACTTAAATATCGTCATGTTTTAGTTTTAGCAGTATTTTACTGTTGATGCTGCTTGAGATGCCACTACTGTAAAGTGCCTTTATACAGTGTAAAGTTAGGTGGATTAGTCCTTTAGACCAGAGGTTCCCATTGGAGGTCCGGTCCCTCTGAAGAATCACATGTTACAATAAATATGAAGGGTTTAGAAAATAATACAAAATACAAAAATGTTTGCTTATTTTCGGAATGTTGAAGGTTTTTTTGGTGAAATATTAGATAATTTGAGCCTCAGTAAACTGGAGGAACTGTAGTTCAGTAGTACTGTTCCATGGTAGAACAGATAGAACTTTTACCTGCTCTACCGCAACATTGAATGGAAATAATCAGAGTAAAGTACAGGTACCTTGAAAAGTGTCCTTAAGTACAGTACTCTAGTAAATGTAGTTAGCTACTCTCTGCCCCTCTGAATAACTAATTAAATTCTAATTTAAATGATGCATTAATAGACTCAAATGTAAAAAAATATATATTAAAAGGTCATTAAACTTTTTAGTTAATAACTGTATTTCCTTTTTCTGTCTTTTAACAAAAAGTTAATAATTTATGAATTATATTATAAACAATTAATTACTGGGGAAAAGTTCACAATGAAGACTAACTCATGATCATTCATATATATATATATATTGTAATATACAGCATGTGTCATCCTGCTGTTACATACTGTACCCTCATCTTTTCACTATGATATTCTCAGTTTCATTTATTTCATGGTAACTTCAGGGGACTCAGCTCTTTGTTAAGGTTCAGGAAAGATGCTGGTTGAATATAAAAGAAATGTAAAAACTGACTTGAAGCACATAATTATAGTTTAACTGAATCCATTATTTATCCTTTAGCTAAACCGCAGTAAATAAAACTGAGTTGAAATATCTGTATCTCCAGGGATACGTTGCCCAGACAAGGGGCACAAAATGATACAAATATTTACAAATACAAATATTTTTTCACAGCCAGAAAATCATCATGAGCTAAAATTGAAATTTTGTTTTGCTTGGAAATTTTACTGTTATGTTAAATTTGACTGAATTTTAAGTTAGTTTAGGCTTCAGTTGTAAGGGCTTCCAACTTCTACTCCCTTGTTTTTTCACACATTTTTTAAAGTGTATCCTGGGGGATAAAAACTGGAAAAGTTATATTTTTGATTATTTAAGATTATGTAAACATTATAATTCTATCAGAGGCAAAATCCTGGGCCCAAAAAACAATATGTGCCCTATTACAACATAAAAGCCCCCAAACAAAAGCAGTAATGAAAGCATTGTGGCGTTTATTTTCTATTTATGTTCTAGATAGTGATGGACTGTTATATGGAGAGAGGAAACGGTGGCAGATGAAAGAAAACCACAGGGTGTTTCTTAATAAGCTGAGGCCTGCGTGGTCTCGGTGGGATGCTTAGTTGTGGCGTGCTTAGCCGCCATGGCGACGGGCCTGGAGACAAGTGGGTTGCCGAGGGCAGCAGCCGGCTGAGAGTCCAGGTACTCGGCCATGATGGGTATCTGGCTGAAGTGGCGTCGAGCCAGCGTGTGTTTGTGTTCGATCCTGCGGATGAATGTTGCCTCGTACGCCTAAATACACACACACACAACACACATACACACCCACACACAGGATGAAGAGTCAGCTTGGTAATGACTTTTACCAGCTGCTTTTACTGTTTGATCAGACGGACAGAAAAAAAAAAACCCTCCAGCAAACAAAGTGACGTACGTGTGAAGAAGGTGTCAGTTTTCACAGAAAACGTTTCCAGTGCATCTGTTAGAGAATCAATAGAAAATCTTTCCTTTCAAAGACCAGATCCTCCAGGTTTTAGTCTCAGGGAGGGCCCTGTCCTCTTGTAACCTTAAAAAACCCACATGCACTAAACCAGGTTCTTAAAAAAGACTGACCAGCACCTGACTGCTCTTCTTCTTATCCCTTTGGACTTTTTTGTGTGTTGTCTCTGTGTTTCCAGACCTCAGGCATTAACTTAGCTATTAACTTACAAGTTAACGAATGAACCAGACTGATCCTTTAACTTGGGAACTAACATTGAAAATCTGAAAGAAAAAAAGTTTGAAAATACAGTTTATTCTGTCCTTCTGAATATTCTGTTGTCAAAAGGCTTTAGAGGTTAAAACTGTTTTAAATATTAACAGGAGCTGGGAATAGAGTATTAATTGTGACGCAGGAACTGTTCCATGGGCCTAGGAACCATCTTAGAAAATCACAACCTCTTCCTGATTTCAATCAAGAGGAACCAGGGACTAACAGGACCTTTCCACCAAGGATTAATCAAATTCAGGAGCTCTATGAGGAACTACTGATACTAGAGGCAACCACTGCTTTCTCAAGGTGTGAAGGATGATGATGATGAGCACAGGCTGTAACACCTTAAGGTTTGTGCCTCATTCTGCCAAAAGTACTTTATAATGGCTCTGAAGGGGCCCAGGGACTAGATTTAGACCCTGGTTCTATTGGTCAAAAGCAAGAAAAAGTCCCTGAGTTCCTTGATAAATCACTGGATTCTTCTCAGAGAAAGGCAAATACTTTCATTATCGGGACCTATAACAAAATCTATGAGCATTTATTTTAAGGTGACAAGTCAGTTTAATTCAGTTTAAGGTGTAAACGTAGATGAGAGGTGAGTGTAAACGTGGACACGGACAGACCTCGTGGATGTCCTGCACCTCCAGGTGGGCTGAGGTCTCTTCTTTTGACAGGAGGATGCAGTTCCAGGGGCTCCAGTGCCTTCTACGCTCCCAGCGGACAAACACCAGGCTGTAGAGGTCGCCGCCAGCATGGAGGGCCGAGCGAGACGCCCAGACCATGTCAACCAGGTACCTGATGTCTTCCACCTGAGAAGACACGCACGAGGTTGTCAGGGCCGGGGTGTCCACGCTGTAAAAATATCATAGTAAAGTGTGCAGGGAACAAAAAAAAACAACATACAAAGCTGCTCGTAGCAGCTACATTAACGCGTGAGATCAGGAAAACGACAAACGGACAAACTGACTGGCGGCAGGCGGCGCGTCACCTGCAGCAGGAAGGGGATCTTAGCGTCTTCGCTGAGCTGCTGCTCGTCGGCCCTCAGCTTCCTCAGGATGTTTTTGTAGCAGGAGAAGTCGTTGCGGGATCTCGCCACGTTGTCGAGTCCGGCGCAGTCCCGGCACCGACCGCCCAGACGGGCGCCAGCGGCTGGGCTCAGGTCGGCGGTGCGCTGGTAGCGATTACAGCCACGGCAGAGGAAGGTGTCGCCCCTCAGCTGTGAGGGATTCTGGGGAACCTGGGGGGTCCGTGGATTATATGGAGATATTTATATCTAAATATATCCAAAAGTGTTGAGAGCACGATCTCACCTCTGCTCACCTTGAGCAGCTTGGCAATCCCAGGGTTAAACGCCGGTGTTTTGATGTACTGGAGGAAGAGAGTGGAGATCCTCCTCCTCAGCCCCTCCAGATTGGCGGCCTTAACCCCCCTGGTCGTCAGGTCCACTTCCCTGTCGATCAAGTCCACGATGTCCCGGGTCAGCTGACACTCGTGCTCCTGCCCATCGAGGATATGGACCATCATGCTACCATCAGTAACTGCTCATATAAAACACAAACTGTTGTATTGTGTTGTATAAAAAAAGGGGGGGGGCTATAAATTCCTCTGAAATTTTTATGCAGTAAGAAAAACCTTTTATTTTGAAGGACACTTAAAATTTTTGGTGTTATATTCCCTATTTTTGCTACATTTTCTAAACTGTTTTAACAGTAATCCTAGGAAATGTGGTTCTTGTCCACCATACAACACAACACAGAGTTAGACCCAATACAAAGAATCACTTATGATTTTTCATGTGATAATCAAATAAGACTTTAGGATACTATTGTTTTTGTTGTTGTGTGTGCGTGTATGTGTGTGTGTGTGTGTGTGACAGTGTGTGTGTCCATGTGTGTGTGACCGTGTGTGTGTCTGCGTGTGTGTTACCCTGATGGTGTGTTTGAGCGTCATCAGGACTTGGAGCCTCTGCTCCTGGCCTGTGGCAGGCAGGCTGACGTCGTTGTACAGATCCCTCAGCTCTCTGGCTCTGACGGTGTGTTCACTGTCCATCTCGATCAGTCGGCCGTCGGCTGCTCGCCACCGATGAGGAGCCGCAGACTGAAACACACTGAGTGTTAGTGCTGCTGATGGTGCTGACAACAAAAATGATGATGCTGCTGTTGTTACTACTACTACTACTGCTACTACTTTTAATACTGCTACTACTACTACTGCTGCTGCTGTTGCTGCTACTACCACTACCACTACCAATGCTACTACTACTGGTACCGCTACTACTACTACTACTGCTGCTACCAGTACTACTACTACAATTACTGCTACAATTGCTACTACCACTGCTACTACTGCTACTACTACTGCTACTACTACTGCTATGACTTTTTCCCTGCAGCCTTATCTCCGACATCAAGATTATTTAGAAGTGGAAATCTAACTGCTTTTTGGTCTAACTGAGGGAGTTGGGAGGGGAGGAGGAAGAGCTGCGACCTCTGACCTTGTCGAGGAACTTCCTGACGGCTTTGTCGTAGCTGTCGCCCTGGACGGCGATGCGATGGCGCCCGATGGCGGTGATGAGCTGAGTCTCCTGCTCCAGCAGCGAGCAGAGCGCTGCCTTCCTCTCGGCTCCTCGCAGGGACGAATCGATCCGCTGCTCCTCCTCACGCCTCCACTCTGAAACATGTGCACACACACACACACACACACACACACACACACACACACACACACACACACACATTATCTATCAACATCCCTCACAGATGAACAACAAGTGAGACCTTCTCACGTCCCCCCCAACCTACTCTCCAGGGCCTGGTACAGCAGGTTGAAGTCCTCCCTCCGCTGCGGGTTCATCCAGCGCCGGCGCCGGTCCCTAAGCTGCTCCTCCTTCTCCTCCCTCCGCTGCCTGTCCTGCAGCTCCAGCCAGGCCAACCGCCGGTCCCGGTCCCTCCTCAGCCGATCCACCGCCTGCTGGGCCAGCCAGCGGCGGGCAAATGACTGCAGACGGATCACCTGCCGTGGGCAACAAGGGAGGGGGTCACCACGGCAGAGGACAGCAACAAGACATGGCAAAAGAAAAAGTCCAACTTTAATCCTTGAAAAAGTAGGTTCATTTGCTCTATTATATATATTTTTGTGTCATATTCAAAGGATATGTCCTAATTGACTTGCCAAAACTATTAATTTTCTAACGTGAGAATTTGGGGAGAAGTTGAATTATGAATTTTAATGACTTCTAACATTCATCTGTGCCATTATACTGTGCAGACTCTGCATTTATCCACATTAGAGACTGACTGTGAGAAAGGGAAATCGTTTTCACACAGGAGGTAATTCTCATTTTCAAGTTACTGATGAAAATCATTTATCTTCCGACTGTCAACTTTTAATGAAAAAAGAGACTTTATTTTCTGACCATTTTTGTTTGTTTTTTTTTTAATTATTGAACTGGAATTTTAAAAGGAACAATTCTTCATTTTTGATTCTTAATTATTCAAAATTTAATTAAGAATATGACATGTTAATTAAGGATTAATATTAATCATTTCCAATTGTGGTCACATTATGTCCGAGGTCATGTCACATCGGTCTGCTCCGACATGGACGTTTTTGTTTCTGTTTGTTATTCAGATTAAGAAATTTCCAAGAATCAGCGTATGCTACTGCCACAAAGCAAAAAACAAAAAACTTAACAAATAATTTTTTTCCGGTAACGATGACGCCGAATTATAATGGCATCACTTGTCTTTTAGCCCAAAACAAGATAAGTCAAAACTAAAATTATGTATGGATATTTCATGGTCACCTGAGGAAGACAATGACCCTTGCTGCAGCATCAAAACTGAACAATCGATTACCTGCTGAACGATAAAGAATCTGTTTTGAATCTCGGGAATTGAAGATCATGGCTCATTAGGTGGAATTCAAAAAAAATTCATCATGCCATTCAGTCACACACGCGCACGCTCGGCGTCCACCCACAGCTCTCAGCCTCCGGCTCTGGTACTCGTCGGCGGTGACATAGTTGCCAGGGACGACCAGCTTGTCGTTCACGCAGGAGACGTGGCAGCCGACCCCGGTCATCTGGGTGGAGACGCTGACCGGACACTGCTGGGCCCGAGTCCTCAGCTCCACTGTCTGACAGAGACACAGAGACAAAGACAACGACACTGATTTAATTAATAAAATGAACAGAAGAGAGATGCTTTTCTCTCTAGAAATGTTTTAAAAAACCAAATAAAAGAAAACATGTAGTGGATGAAATGTCCCATATCCATCCATCTTTCCTTTGAACAAGGGATCAGAGACAAATGAGTCTCCCTGGTTGAATATCAAATACAACTAATTCAGGTCAACCGATGTAGAAAAAACCTTTCTACAATTTTGAGCAACTAAAACTGAGGAAAAATGGATCACATTTCATGATTTTGCTGGAGGGAAGACGAGCCTCCTGCCCTGGGGACATGAGCCGCGAGCCAATATGGATGAGCTGTGTGATACAGGGGAAACGAGACGTCTGTGGAGCTGCCGCCGACGCCACGGGCTTCAGGTTGTTAACTGGGATTCAGCACCGGAGCAGCGAGCAGCAAGGAAACGTTTTGCATTTTCTAGGCCGGTGAAGGAGATCGATGACGGTCAAGCAGCCTCGAAAAAAATGTATTTAGACCCAGTCAAACGTTTATTATCGGCGACCTTTTAAAGGGCTTAGGGACATTATACACATTTATACGCATTTAGATGGTACACGTAGCACATAAGTGCCACTTTATAATATTAAAAGACCACAGACATGACTAGAAACTAAAAGAGGAGCTCAGCATAGAGGATTACTGTCCATTGTAGCACTGTAATAAACATGAACCTCTCTTATTTGAATCATGGGAAAAAAAAAAGGATCGTGTCCATGAAAACTTCAGAGGAACAGTCCACTACGAGTCCCAGAGTGCAACGCTGTATGAAACATCCAATCAGAGAGCCTGTGTGAAGGCAGAGCTTGAACTTTGAACTCACTGGATAAAGGCTCCGTCTTCATAAATATAAAAGGACGGTGGGACTCTGTGTAACTCTACTTTTAAAAAAAAGGACAGGGAACAAGAATGTTGTCGTATTGATGACTGGAAGATGTGGAAAGTCTGGTTTATCTTTTATTGTCTTTCTTATTGCAGCAGACACAACATAGAAACCAACACTGCAACGGAATCAAAACAAGCTCGCTACAGTTTAAATTAACAGATCTTTTGACAGCAGCCATGTTGGGGAATCAGACGGTGGAACTGCTCCTACCGCAGACAGCCGAGCAAAATTCCTGACCTGCCGGAAAATCCATCGGATTATCCGACAGGTGTCACGACCGCCGTTTGAAAAAAAAAGAACATCAGACAACAGAGCTTCTACCTGATTCTCAAATTAGCTATGGGTTCAAACCCTGGCCGCCTTCTAAAGAAATCATTAAAAAAAAAAAAAGATCCTATAACGGCAGTGGATAATGTCTGATGTGCTGTTGGAAGAAATAAGAGCTCAGAGGGAAGAGAGGCAGGAGGATGACGAGGCTGACTGGCTGCTGCTCTTCGCCAGGGTGACAGGTCGTCTCGCCGTGGTGCTGACGACACCGAGCAGCAACAGAAAGCCAACGAGGTCTCATTACCACAGCGGTGTGAGTCCTCATTTATGTACATCTGTAATGAGCCGGCCGCCATCATTAGAGAGAGAGAGAGAGAGAGAGTGTGTGGGAGTCATGCATGTGCGGAGTAGAGAGATACCTGCATAACAACACACACACGCACACACACACTTATAACTAAGTGTCTTAAACCAAACTCCACCACGACCACAAGAAAACAAAAAAAAGAACAAAACACCGGTTACTTATTAAGGCCAAAGTTTTTCCTGTGAATTAAAAATAATTTCTTCTCAGGAAACATCACACTCTGAGATTTCCAGGATTTTATAGTCCAATACGAAATAATATTTACTCGGTTAATAATGTTTCATCTTTCATGTTCATCAGTGTATGTTCCTTTTTCTTTGTATTCCCTTGTATTCTTTTTAAAATGGAGAAAAACACAATAACAGTTATCTTATCTGAAACTTACTGAGATCCTGTTGCCACAGCAGGAGAATTTTAATAATCAATTAGGTTATTGATCCCATGCCTCTTGTTTAAGCCTTGTGCAGAACGGCTCTCGGTCAGGAGACGTTCTCATCGATTCCTGCTGCTGTGTGACAATGTCATGTAAAAAACAAACAAACAAAAAAAAAAAACTCATAGAAAAAAATAATCCCACAGACGAACGGTTGTGGGCAACAAACAGAGACGCTTCTGCTTTGGCGAGAATTCCCTGGAAAATATATGACAGATTCCTTATTGTTCGGCAGGAATGAAAATCATAACCCAGTGGAGCTCTCAGATCTTTTCCAAGGAGCTGGTTCTCTGAGTTACCCGGGGAACTTTGCTGAGAAAAAGCATCCTCAAATTATAAATGTAGTCCGATGTGAAAGGATGTTTTCCGGGTTTGATTCAGGGAATTGTCGATTCTGCCTGAGCGAGGCCACATCATTATTTATGTTTTCCATAGTAAAATCCAGGGGCTGTGGCACGTCAAGCAGCAACAGAAACTACAGACTTTTATTTTAACTGAGAAAATTAAGAAATAAAGTTGACTAAATATTGTAGAAATAAAAATTGTGGAAATCAAAGGAGTCAGATTTAAAAGTGGTGGATTTGAACAGGGGTGATGTATAGTAAGTGAATGTCGACTGTGCAAATTCTTGAACCGTACTGCCGTTTTTTTCTTTAAATGGATCAAACAAAGCAGATTTAATTATGGTGAAAGTGACCCCAAGGAGTAGGTTGTTCCTGTGACCGCTCGTCCTGCGTCTCCTGGTTCAAGAAGCTTCCCTCTCTGTAATTACCTGGTTTAATTTGCCCATAGGCGCCATGTTGTGCCTCATGCCTGAATGAAAAACACTGTTATGCTGTAATGAGCGACGTTTAACTGCACCACACACACATCTAGCTTCAACCTGCAGCTCTTGTCTCTTCAGCTGATGTTAATCTGTTTAGTTTCATGTTTTGTTTTTTTTTTACAATATTTTTCTATTTTTATTGTGTCTTTCTTTAGTGTGATGTTTTTGCTTCGAAGCCCTGTCATGTACCTGCGTGTCGCGGCTGAAGACGATCACTCCCCTTTCGGGTCTCCTCTCGGGCAGGGTCTGGACGGCGGCGTGGTGGTACTCTGCCCCCGTCAGCCGGTGTCTGTAGCCACCCAGGAAGGCCTTCTGCTGGGGGGGGCGCTCGATCTCCACCACCACTTCCTGGAACGCTTCGTCATCTGGATGTCAGAGAGACAATCGTGACGAGTTTCATTGATATTAAAACGTGTGGAAATTTACAGTCACTTCGTAAACTGTAAACAGTTTTTCTTTCATTCAGTGTCAGGTCCAAAAATCCAACATAAAATGAATGATTCAATTTTCGAAAATAAGAAAACAATCAAAAGTAGCTGCTCTTTGTTCTATTCTATAAAATAAAACAACACAATTATATTTCTAACTTGCAACAGTGAAAGTTTAGTCTAATATTATACTATTTTTTCATGTCTCTTTTCAAATTTGTGTATTCTTTGTCATTTTGGTTGTAAATGTGGTCTTTCTGCAGGGTGTGATTATAATAAATAAAATAAAAAATTGATTTGCATTTCAATGAGGAATGATTAAAAACTGTTACAATAAAAACATCCCATTAAATACATTAACAAAATTTTCAGTTAATATGAATTAACCAATGAATGAAAAATTGATTTTTTAGTGTCTTTATTTTATATGTTTTTATTGTTAGTTTATTCATGTATTTTTAAATAAAAATATAAGAAATTAGTTTATAATATCTATTCCAAATGTATCAATTTAATTTCAGGTTATGTTAACTTATTTGAATAAAATTCTTATTATTGATCATGATAATTATAATTGACAGTTATAATCAATCATAATTAAACACTAAATCCATAATTATTCAAGTGGTAAACTTCAGCCATCATATCTAACATAGGAAAAATAGATAAATGTCTCATATGCTCTAAAATACATATGAGGATCGTCAGCACATGATAAACAGTGAGCTGCTTCTTTTATGGTTGAAGTGCTGTTGTTGTGGAAAAACATCTCATTAACAAGTGACTTCTATTCGACAGCCACTGCTTTGTTTTTGACATAAATCACTTTGATTTGCAACAATCTTGTATTTACATTATCACCAGTAAATTAGAAAAAAAATGTGGAAGATTTGACGCAAACTAGAAAAGGAAAACTCTCAGTAAACTACACGGTCTGTCAGAGAGGGCGGGATGTTCGTACCTGTTTGGACTCGGACGGTGATGACGTCCGGCATGTGGTCGTGCTCCGGGGGGCGAAGGGGGCGGAGCGGGTGGGTGGTCGGGTCGCTGGAGCTCATCTCCAGCCGGGTGGAGCCGTGAGGCCGGACGCCGAGCTCCATCAGGCTCTGCCTCTCCTCCAGGACCCTGCCTAATAAACACAACAGAATAATTTTTAAAAATCACTGCTTCTTACAGCAGTGGGCTCAATGTTGGCACCGCTTGTCATGAGGCCCAGCAGATTTGTCATTTGTCACAGCCTGACACCCCCCACAGGGACTAGTGACAGGTCAAAAACATCATTTAACATGAGTGTTCAGGCAACATTTGATATATTTTACTCTGTGCTGATGACTTTAACTTAATGAGGAACAAAAAAAAGAAAAAAAGTACATTTTGTTTTTGCTGCATATGTAATTTTTCCACCAAAGATTCATGTTTTCAACTGTTTCTTACGTGTTTTTCACTTTACTTAGATGCAAGAAATCCACATGAGATTGTTGTTAGTTGTTTTTCTTGTCGCATGTTAAATAAATCCTCCTGCTGTGGTTTGACCCTGCAGGAATATAATAAAATATGCCATTTTTTCCCAGAAAAAAATTTGAACACCCAGAATTACTTTTCCACACTAAGTGCAGCTCTGAAAAGCTCATTTAGTCTTTTTTTCTACTGCATGCCTCCCAAACTGTGAATGGCCCAGGGGGGGTGGGGGAATATGAGGTTTGACGAAGATGGACAGATTTCGACAGGCAAGAAATGAAAAACTGGTGACAGTCATCAGTCAAACATGTTGTCAGTCAAACAGAAAAATATAATTTGCTCTTGAGTTCACTGTCAGTTTACAGGGAGGAAAACTCTGGCAATGTGGACAAAGTTTATCCTTATTGTTTTCCTTCTTCATGACAAAAGCTGATGAGAAACACCTGTGTTAGGAATTCTGTCTGCTTTCATGCTTTCCAACATATTGTTAACAGCTGATATAAATCATATCAATTTAAACCTCATCACTTTACTTTTACATCTTCCAAACAGGGGGAATGAGTCTGGAAATGTGTCCTGGCAGCCACATCAAAATGTTGTGCTCTGCTTAGATTGACTGTGGGCATGTTTGTGTTGACAGGCGAGCGTCCGCCTGGGATTTACGGTTCCCACGATTTAGTCATCGCTCACTCAGCTTGTTGAACCCTTCTCCCGCCAGAGAGAAACAAACATCTCGCAGAGTTTGTCGGAAGGACGCCCCGACATACCGTCCAGAGAGACCTGCAGCACCTCCTCAGGGACCCTGAGCTCCGCAGCGAGGTGGATCTTCAGCTCCTGGATGCTGAGACCAATGGCGAATGCCACTGTCATCACGTGACCCTCCGGCACCAGCACCACCTTCACTGCGGTCAGAGACAGAGACGGGTTTACCTCTGATATCTTTCTGGGGTTTTTTATGTTGTGGGATTTTATCATGACTCTCTGTTTTTCCTGATTGAAATTATATTACTTTTTATGAGATAAACACAAAAAACAGACTTTTTTATGACTGATAAAGTGAATTTAGAGGCATCATTATAAAGGTTTTATATATTAAGTCTAATTTTCCATTTTTTGATAAATTTAAACTTTTTAATTCTCAGACAATAAGTGAATTACTTTCAAATCATAAATCTCCACAGTGTCCTTTCACTTGTTAGCACTTTAACAAGATGTCAATCATCATGTTGTATGAATCCTGTGTCACATTGCCCAGAAATAAAGTATGTGTCAGTCCCAGATTACATGAGTATGATCTGGATGGCGTTATTATATTGGCGTGCAAATATACAGAAAACTGAAATTAAAATGAACCTGAACGATCAATGACAGATGGATTTGAGAATGTGTCACTGTCTACAGATCTGTCTTAGTGAGCTAAAATCTGATGTGTCAGGTTTTATCTTTACAATGGAAAAACTATGACATGGAAACATCAACAGAATTTCATTTGGAAGATAAAACTGAATGAATCCTATCAGGCAGCATCAGAACCAGTGTGATAATGAGGGTTTATGACCTCTTTAGAAAAGTTTTTATGATTTTTTTTTTCTAAAGATTTATCTCATACCATCCCTCAGTTTTATGCCTACCATCCTGTTATTGTCACATTTTAATATATTTTTCTTTTCTTTTGATTATTTTCTTCACCAGTATTTATCTGTTATTTGGATCCCCATGACTTGTTACCTTTGCAATAGCTGCTTTTACTAGAGTCCATATAGATATTAATAAACAGTGTAGTGACAAAATATGTAAACAGACCGGAAAAATTGATGGAATTTGCTTGATAAAAATATCTCCAACAAAAGTTTACATTTGCACCACAGACAGTAAAACAGTACAGTTACAAATCTCCATCAACCCAAAATGAAAAAAAATCAAAACCAAGAATATGACACACAAGAGATTAAGTAGAAAAACTGACGGTAAAACACTATATATTGTATATTTTTTATTGTATATCACTGTATATTTTGTACATTGGTATACTGGTTTATTTAAAACTATTGGTGATGAATGGTATTAGATACAAGATATTGAAGACTGTTTTTAGGGTCATTTTTGTATTTTTTTTTTTTTAATCTATAAATCGGAGTCTCACCTGTTGCTGTGGAGTTTCCAACATTTTGTGTCGCTTGAGGCAGATCAACTTGAGTTTCAGCCTCTTCCTCGGTCTCCTGCACATCTGGACAGTCTGGACAGATAAGATTTACCCCATAAAACCCATATCAATTGTGACATACACAAATTAAATACACCTGCCAATCACCGAATGATCAACTATGACTGTCAGCATATATTCTCTCCAATGTCCATCATCCTAAAAAATCCAGTCTCAGTAGGACCCATGTGTACACGTGTCAGAGAAAACCAAATTACAACACCCATAACTCATATTTCCACCCCCCTGTCTTAACAATATCAGCCAGTGAACTTGGGATTTTAGGTTTTTTTTGTTTTTTTTAATATGTCAGGTGCAGGATCTTTGAGATTTTCTCACCAGTTTCTAATGAGTCTGCGACATTTTCTGTTGTCTGACGCTCTCCGAGCTGCTGGGTGTCGTCGGGCAGATCAGTCTGAGTTCCAGTTCCTTCCGTCTCCTTCTGCAAATCTACACAGCCCAGACAGATGAGAGGACACATCTGGATATCAGCGAAAATATCGCTGTCGAACAGAAGACCAAGACAATCATTTTTTTTTCTTATAAAATGCATTATAGGATGTCTGCAACTGTAATTGAGGTTGAAGAAGCAGCGCTTCACTGTTCTGAACTTCTCTTATATTGAAAACAAGATTTTCTTCCATCTTTTTAAGTTTGGAATTTATCCATCAGTATTTACTCCTAAGGATTTAATACCGAAACAATGCCGGGACGTCCAGTCAATCTGGACTCACCTGGGGTCAAAGCGAACTCACGAGGGTTAAACCTGACTGAGCCGAGTCATAGTGGACTCACCTGGGGTCACAGCGGACTCGCCAGGGTTAAACCTGACTGAGACGAGTCACAGCGGCCAGTCTAAACTCAAACCCTGCCTCACCTGGGTGGACCTGGACTCACCTGGGGTGAACCTAACGACCCCCGGCTCTCTGTCGTCCTGCGGCGGCTCCTCAGCAGAACCTCCGCCTCGCTGTGGGCTCGTCGCCCTGTTACCCTCCTCCTCCTCCTCCTCCTCTGTCCCCTCCTGCCCTTCATCCTCTCTCCGCTCCGACATTCTTCACTCAGCAGCTGACGCTAACCCGTTAGCTTTCTCACTGACCTGAAGCTAAAAGAAAGGCGCTTTACATCCGCCAGAGCGCCGAGTCACCGACGGACACGGTGGCTCCGCCGTCAGTCGTTTGACTCGTCTTTAACCTTGTTTTACTCGACCGCCTCCTCTGTTTCCTTATCTGACGGATTCTCCGTTAGCGCAGCGCAGCCGACGCCGTTAACTCCGAGCGTCGTCTCGGTTTCCAGGCAACGGCAGAGTTTACGCGCTGCCGTAGCAACCGGACACGTCACTCCGCGTACGTGGTCGTTCGAGACGTGACGTGAATTTCCGGGTTCCCGCGGCCATTTTTAAAAGCCTTGTTTAACGTCCCAGTGGACAGGGGCGTAGCGGAGGGGTCAGGGGTCAGGGGTCAGGGCCCCCCCCACACACACACACCCAGTGGACAGGGGCGTAGCGGAGGGGTCAGGGGTCAGGGGTCAGGGCCCCCCCCACACACACACACACCCAGTGGACAGGGGCGTAGCGGAGGGGTCAGGGGTCAGGGGTCAGGGCCCCTCAGGGGTCAGGGGTCAGGGCCCCCCCAGTGGACAGGGGGAGGGTCAGGGGTCAGGGCCCCCCCCACACACACACACCCAGTGGACAGGGGCGTAGCGGAGGGGTCAGGGGTCAGGGGTCAGGGCCCCCCCCACACACACACACACACTGCCAAGCTTCAACAGGAAGTAAGTCAACAAACAGGAGTTAATATCCAGTGGTCACCATAGTAACCAGTAACCAAGGGTTTAAACAGACTCAAGAAAGTACAGAAGTATTTGGACGCTGACAGTTTTTATAATTATGCCTCTGTACACCACCACGATGGATTTTAAACAAATGAAATAAGATGTGATTGAAGTGCAGACTTTCAGCCTTAAATCAAGGGGTTCTTTGACCGTGACGCGGACCGCGAGACCCGTGATTGGTCGACTCGGTAGCGTCGCGTTTCCGGCCACTCCTCCTTCGTCGCCGTCGTACAGACCGGCTCCCCTGACGTCATCTTTCGTTTCCGCGTCGCAATAAATTCAGGAAAACTAAAACTGCTTTTCGACATGCGCTCGGTTTTAGTTGCTGTCGTTTGCGAAGTGACAAACTCATGGAAAGCAGCAGCGAAGAAAGCCAACGCGGTGGCGTCTTAACGCCACCTCCAACTAGTGGTGTGGTAGTGTAATTGCAGAGTGACACCAACGCGATGTTCGTGACGGCGGAGGCGAGACACAGAAGCACAAGTCCAGTATTACAGCCAGTTTTATACATCGTCCCTCCATTTTCAGAGGCTCAAAAGTAATTGGACAGCTGACTACAATCAGTTTCATGGCCCGTTCCCTCGTTATGTCATGACGAAGCAGATAAAAGTCAGAGTTGATTCCGGCTGTTCAACATATGTGGCTGTTCATGGGAACTTTCGATAAGCGTTCCAAAGGGGTGTCGAAGAAAATGACAGCGGCTGAATGAATAAAACAAACCTACCAGACCAATGGTAGAAACCTCAGGCGTGGCCCAATCAACAATCTGGCACATTCTTTAACAAATTCGCCATTTAAATTGGAGCAGACGAAAACTTCTAATGGCGACTGTGTCATGGATGAACACCGACCCATTTTAGCTGTTTCACAACCACCCTTCGTGGACAGGGACAGTATAGGAGCTTTATGTCCAGCCGTACGTTGCTATTTCAGTCCGTGAGCTGTAAGGAGGCGACATGCCCCCCCGGTAAAGCTCCGCTAATCTGCCGCCGGGCATCTGCTGGATCCCCAGAGATCAGGCGTCCAGCGTCGGAGCAGGAGGGCCATGGGGGCCCCTGTGTAAACCTGACTCATACGCAGGTATTCATCCAGGGGGCGACCTTGCGGGTCATGTTAGCGGTTTTTCGGGATCACGTTCAGATGCTCGAATACACAGTGGGACCTGACTGGTTAACACGTCCGCACACTTCTGTCCTGTTTTAAACAAGGGATTTGGTCCATCTGGTTCGTTGTGATCCTCTGCTGGGTTGATCGCATATTTATAGCAGAGTCTACTGAATATGGCGGAGCTGCAAGTTTAGTGCCTTGCCCAGCGGCACCTCAGTGGTGGTATCACCATAAATTGCTATGCGATCCGCTGCAATATGACATACGATACAGTATGACATAAAACCATCCACCGTCTAAGGCAGTGGCTGTATTTTTGTTTGTGCGGGTGGTTTATCAGAGCTGGTTTGACGGAAAACAAGCAGCCAAATACATCAGGCTTGAGAGCAGTGGGGATGTTGTTAAGTTGTGAACGGTAGCACAAAAAGAAAGAAAGAAACAAAAAAACAAAGCTCATAGATGCTAAAATGATGCTAAATATGCTATTGTTATAGATGCTTTAAAGAGCATGTCTTTTGATTTTTATTGCTGCTTTGAGTTCCTACTGTGTTCTATGGACTCGAACTTCTGCATTTCACAGGTTCTCATCCACGTCCCACCTTACGTCCCTTTTCCCTTGCCTGGCCACTTTTCACAGGGAGGTCATCTGGGAATTAAATGACACGCCCGTTTTACCCAAGGCCTAATTCTGTGTTATGACAGAGTCTAAAAAAAAATGGAGCATTTCTTAAATGGACTGTAAAAATACAGGGTGTTCACAGAACAACAAAGGAGCACAGCATCTCCAGGGTACGTAAAACAATCCTTAAAATACGACTTATAAATAAGATATTTGATAATAAATGAGCTACAAAAGGGTTAATGAAACCTGAGCGATGTGGTAGCTGGAGGCCTTCTGTGTCAAAGCGATGAAACATATGTCACTGAAAAAAGCTGTAATCTATAACTTGTGGCATGTGTTCTTCTATATTCTGTCTTTTTCTTTGTCTACAAGTTCGATGCTGCTGTGCTAATGACGCCTGCTGCAAGACGCACATGCACCAGCTACATCCAAGAACAACATGGGACACATGGATGACAACTATATGTCTAGAAAATGAAGCAGATACTCTTCCCTCCTTTTTTTTTCCTACTTTGTGGAACAATGCAACCTAAACTATCAGCAAGCGGAGGCTTAAACTCCTCCTAGAGTTGCCTTGACTTTATTCATTGTCAGACGCATCTTCTGCGCCCGTGTACACCGGAATAGGAACGAAAGGCTCCGTTATGAGCCTCAAGGATGGTTCTTGACCATCGGAAGAGTCAGATAAAGCTTGATATTCACAGAAATGGCCCCTTTGTATTCTGCGATCATAAATATTAATCGTTTTCAAGGAAATTTCTTAGAATAAAAAAGAGAAGTGTTATGCATAAAAATGGTCATGGTAAGAATGTAGTGCCTCATATTTCTTTATATAATTATTTTCATCTGTATTTTTTATGGTTGCTAGTTTTGTCTTTTGCTGCTTATGCTGTGCCAAGGTTGGGCCTTTGCTTCTATTATCTCTTCAATTATCTATTCTTAAATGTTTTCTCGTGTCTTTTTTTTTTTTAAAGAGGCCATTAAAAACAATGAGTATTGAAAAAATTAGATTTGCCACTTTGGGAAGAATTTTTTGTGGTTAAATAAATAAACAGAGATGATAAAACCAGAGAAAAGGAGTCAAAAGATCTTGAACCAGGGTGACAGAAGTCATTAAAAGTTGATAAATCAGAGCCAAGGACGTCAAATCACAGCGGGAAACAATTGCAAAACTTTCCTCATGAAAGAAGATTTAAAGCCCTGGATGCCAGGAACAAAACATAGACCTCTGCCGTGGCCCGGTCGCCCAGTTCACCGCTCTGACTCCGGAGCCAACATTTTCACAAGACGTCCGCCATCTCATGTTTCTCGGACAAAGCGGGGGGAGGAAAAAAATAGACCCGATTGATTTCTCCTTTCCGCAAAACAACAGAGGCTGAACTCCGGCGGCTGTGCGAGCCCACGGTCCCTAAGCCCCAGGTCTCTGTAGGGTCCTGAATGTGGGATTCCCGCCAAACGCGCCAATGACCTGGCTTAGCTCGCACAATAGCACATGTAACCCGGCTATATTTGAGGACCAGCGGGCCAGGTGTTTGCCCCACACACCCCCAACCCCACCCCACCCGTCACTGTGTTTCTGCAGGCAGCCAAACGTCCGAAATCAGGTCACACGTACATATAAAAACACTCGGTGCCGTGGCAGTCTGACCCGACAGCGAGTGCCACTAACGTACCTCACAGGTGAGAATTCTTAGGTTCATCTGCAGAGACGTTCATTTTTCATGCAGCTTGTTGTGTTGTCATCCATCATCCTTGGATTTTTTTTGTTTGTTTTTCAACTTAGCTTCAGTAGGTGATTTATATATGTATATAATTTTTTGCTGCAGTCTTAGTTAATGATGATCCTTGTTTGTAAATTTGGAATAATTTGCCATCTTGTTTCGTGGAATGAACTGTGTAATTTGGTGTCGATTAATGGAAAGATGGGATTTCCTGCAAAGGAGAGCTCAATTTAAACCCAACAAGAAGTTAATTTATCAGTCATTTATAGTAAGGTAACTCTGTTGTTGAGTTGTTTTCTTGCCTGTGGATTAATTTCACACATTTGCCTGCTCAGCTGATCTGTGCTATGACTATACTCTCTACAATAGCATTTAATTGGAATTCATAAATTTGAAGTGTAAACAACTGAGTACAGACTCTATCTTCTGTGTTGATTAAACACCATGATATTTTCTAAGGAATTTCATTTATCTGGTTGTTGTTTTAATTGTCCACCCTCTTATACCATCTGCTTTGAATTTGCCTGATGCTGTTAATTTTAGACAAAAGATGAAAGTGGAACATTTCAAAGCCAAAGAGTGAGATGTTTCTCAAGAGCCGGTGGAGACCAAACCAGAGCTCAAAGGACGGTGAAGATTGGTCTGAAATGCAGTTGGACACAAACATGTTGTTCTGTGTCTGCGGCTGTTTGCCATCAGGGTTCATCTTATTCTGTTGCCCCCAAGTGACCCAAGACTGATAATTGTAACTTTAAGCACAGATGATTTGTAGTTAATGTGCTTACAAAAAAAATGCACAAACACCAGTTTGTTTTTTGAAACATTGTGAAAATGTGGGATTTGTGGAAACACAGATGGTAATCGACCTGTCCGTCAACTGCAACCCTGTGTTTCCTTCCTGCAGAGTGATGAACACCTACGAAGAATATGGTGATGAGGAGCTCAACAACTATATCATCCAGCTGAGTATCCAGGAGTCCTGCCAGGATGCCTTTCTGAAATCTGCTGCCAGGTATGGAAACAAGGTCCAAACTCCACCTCCTCCAACATCCCACGTATCAAAACCCAGTTGACTTTTCCTGTGCTTCCTCTGCTCCTGGTCGTTAGTTTAGCGGTGGCGACGGATGAAAATCTTAGAGTCCTGGCCGCCATCCAGCAAGGTAGGCTGGGCACCTCACACTGGAAATACCTTCACTGTCACAGCAGAGACTGTCTGTCTTTTACATTTGCCCCCCCCCCGAGGCCAGGAGCCAGAGTCACACGGTCGGCAGCTTTAGGTGGGGGGCTGCCAAGCATCAGGAGGAGGCGGGGATGTCGACAGGCAGAGGGAGATAAATAAACAGAGAGGCAGGAGGGATGTGTAATACGAGAGGAGGGATAGGTGGACACTGTCGATAGATGTTTTCCTGTGTCTTTCTCCCTCTCTGTCTTTCCTCCCTAAAACTGTTGTCTTGTTGCCGTGGTGACCAGGTGAGGTGTTGGTGCTCAGGGAGATGCTGGGGCACACCTTCGCCTTCAGGGAATGGGACAGTCGAGGCTGGCTCCCCCTCCACCGAGCGGCGTCCCAGCCGGTGCTGGAGGTCCTGGAGACTGTCCTGAGATGTAAGTACGTTTGTTCAGTATAAGTTCAGATTTAATTAATTACTAAGGGTTACGGTAGAAATTTAAAAAGGAAATAAATACCTGTATGTATGGTCTTATGATGGTGACACTATTATAAGTGTCAGTATACAGTATAATATTTGAACTTTAATCTTACTGCAAGTTTAATACCTAACAGAATAATGATGCTGCAGTATTATTAGGTTGTGCAAAATATTCTATGATATAAATTTTTTTAAAAGTACAGACTGATGAGAATTTACTTTGTGACAAGCCTATAAATAATAAAACATTCTTTTTCCTTAGCAGTTAGCGATGGGGTCAACTGAACTTAAAAAAAACAGAGATCCTGAAGTTTACGGTAGGTTCAGCAGAACGTGTCTGACGAAAACAGCTATCAGCTGCTGTTTGGAAGAGAATGGTACATTTACAGCATTGTTGTTCAGCTGTCCTGACCCAAAAGGTGATTCCATGATACGTCTGGTTTAGCTGCAGTGCAGCTGAACCTGTGCTCATTTTTACGGATCAGGTCGAGCCTAAGGGGCTAGTGTACGTTCTCAGAACCACCTGTCGGATGGTCAAATAGCTTTGGAGCTTTTTTACCTTAAACACAAACATTCGCACGCTGATGGCGGCAGAGCTGCTGTGCCAGACACAAGCCTGCCCATCAGGAGCAGCTTGGGGTTCAGTATCTTGGTCAGGGACACTTCAACATGAGGCTCAGGAGGAGCTGCCGACCTTGTGACTGGTTGATGACCCGCTCTGTCTCCCGACCCGAAGCCGATTTCTGACATGGTTGGACGACACATAGCACTAAGTAGTTCTGATTGAATATATCCTGACCCTGAACCACAGCTAAGCTAGTCAGAATCTAAGTGACACAGTAAAAGGGGAATGGCAGTGAAAATAGAACCTCCTCCTACCTTTGACCAGTGGAGGTGACACCAATAAATAAGCAAAGATGAAACATAGATCACATCAGGTTGGATGCAGCTGAGGTGACAAAAACCAGTGGCAAGATCCAGATAATGGCTGCCTGAAATACCATTAATGAGAAACAAATGCCACCTTCCGTCTAATGACAGCTGATGTCAACAGTCTGCCAGGTCTAAAATAACCTGTGATGTCGCTCCTCATTCAGCCTGGAGGCGAGCCAGCAGCGAGGTGTCCAGGGCTTAGTGGCTCAGCCGCCAGGTTAGCATGGTTGTCTGTCCAACATGAACCCCAGGAATGTACACCTCCATGACCTCCTCCTGTGCCTTGTGTTTTTGTGTCAGCAGCAGCTCAGGGGCTCAGCCTGGAGGAGAGAACGGCCGTCGGGGGAGAGACACCGCTGACGCTGGCAGTCAATGCCGGATTGGTCCAGAACGTGAAGAGCCTGCTGGAGCATGGAGCCTTGCCCCACAACACCAACAGCAAGAACGAGTCCCCGCTGCTGCTGGGTAATACCGTAGAGCGAGGAGTTAGCCATGAACAAGACCCGTGGTCCCATGATCCAGTGATGGTCATTACACTGCAGAAGACAAAAGTGTTGAATGGATGAAAAAACTTTAGTTTGTCCTGAATGTGGCATCAAAGCAAAGACTGTGTTGCCGAATTCCAAAATTGTGGTAATTCTCTTGAGGTTTGTCGCTGTGAATGAGACCTTTCTTGTACCCATAGTCAGTCTTGATTGATTGCTACATGAATATATTTCAAGAAAGACAGCTATTTTTTCTTTTATGAACTGAACAACCAGGACAGAAAGGACAGACATTAGACTTCCCGTCTCAAGTACAAAAGCTAATCATCGCTCATGGTGGTTTATCACCTCTCCATAAATCACTGCCGATTAAAACGCACCTTCTCATCTATTTGCAGCAGTGAGAGCTGGCTCCTATGAGATGACATCCACTCTGGTGGCCCACGGCGCCTGGGTGGAGCAGGTCTGCCGGAGGAGGTGGACGGCCATGCACGAGGCAGCCAAAGTCGGCGACGTGGACATCCTCATGCTGCTGCTGAGGAACGGCGGGCAGGTGAACCTGAAGGACGTGACGGGGTCGACGCCGCTCGCCGTGGCTGCAGAGCACGGACACTTCCACATCGCTGAGATGCTGCTGAGCTGTGGTCAGTCTGAGGATAGTTTTTAGGTCCAAGGTTTATGGCTGTGGAGTCCCAGATGTGGAACTCGCAACAGGGGGATGAATTTGTTGGGCTTCACAATGGCAATAAGAAAAATTTTGAATATGACAAACAAGTTCTGACAGTGCAAGGGACTTGTCTGATCTTTATTTACCTTATGGATCTTGACAGACTTGGCTACAAATGTCCATAATCCTCTTGTTTTATCTCATCTCCAATGCACAGGTAGCAAAGTGAACTCTCAGTCCTTTAATGGAGAAAGTATCCTGCTGGATGCAGTGGGATCAGGAAACACCGCCTGCATCCAGCTGCTCCTGGACAACGGAGCCAACCCCAACTTGCCCAGCATCACGGGACACCTGCCCATACACAAGGCAGCGTACGCCGGGCACTACGAGTGAGGTCCTCCTTTGATCAAACACTGTGGTAGATGCTCAAGGAGGAAATTTAACACTAAAGGGAGGATAAGTCCATGCATTTTATTTAAAAGACTTATTTGTACCACAGAGTGATGGCTCTGTTGAGGAGCAGTTAAATACGGTGAAATGGACAGTGCCAAACAGCTGAATACCTACAATAACTTCCTCGCAAGACTGAATACAGATCTGTACAAATTAACTTCAGCTGTGCGAGTCAGTCCGCAAACTTTGATGATCCAAGTGTACTGATGTTGATTTATTCAATTGTAAATGCTATTTAGGTCAGGGATTTTTTGGCTCCTGTTGCTTGATTCAACCCCCAACTGGTTTCCCTGCAGGGCACTGAAGATGCTGATCCCTCTGACCACTAAGAGGGCCATCAAGGAGGCAGGTCAGAGCCCCGTCCACTCTGCGGCGGAAGGGGGGCAGAAGCGCTGCCTGCAGCTGCTGCTGGCCCACGGCTTCGACGTCAACAACCGCATGAACACAAGGAACTCGGAAAACTACCCAGATATGCGGAGGAGCGCCCTATACTTTGCCGTCTCCAACGGGGACGTGGACTGCACCAGAATCCTGCTGGCGGCTGGGGCGAAGACGGACCTGGACCCGCTGTGCTGCTTCCTGGTGGCGGTCCGGTCCGGGTGCTATGAGATCGTGAAGCTGCTGCTGAAGGCCAAGGCGGATGTGAACTGTTACTTCACGGCAGTGAACGACACGGTGTTCCCCACGGCGCTGCAGTACTGCCTGAAAGACGAGGTGATGATGAGGCTGCTGCTCAACAACGGCTATAGGGTGGAGAGCTGCTTCCGGTGTCACCATGACAATGTCTTTGATGCTATGGATGAGATGGAAGGGAAAATCCCAGTGAGTGAAAGATACTTGTTTCCTTTTTTTGTTACAGAAAAGTTCAGTAGTACAATATTTTGAGAAATATACTTCAGTGAGTCAACGTTCATACACATAGACAAAAGAAAGCATGAATGCCCTTCTGAATGTTTGTCTTCTGTCCAGTTCTGCGAGTTCATGAGTCTCTGCTGCCTCATGCACCTGTCCGGGGGCGTGGTCCGGATTCTGCTGGACTACGTCAGCCACGTCCACATCTGCTCCAAACTCAGATGCACCCTGGAGAAACAGGAAGAATGGCTCGAAATATGCGAAATCCTCAGTGAGTGTTATTGACATTCATGATATAAAATTTGGGGTTTTGTAGCAAAGGTATGATGCTTTTGCCTAAGATAAGGTCCACTAAATCCTAACTAACCCTCAGGAAGAACAGACGCTACATCGAACGGCAAAGGCCATATATTTACTGAGTGAGGCAGCTATTTGGAGACTCAATTGATTAAAGATGATCATTTCCTGTTCCACAGAGGATGAACCCTTCAGATTTTAATGCCCCCATGAGCTTTTCCTTTGGTGCCACTCTCAGGAAAAACTTTACATTTTAGCTTCACCACTAATAAGACTCTAAGAATAAACAAATCTTTGGTATCCTTTTTTGCTCCCACCAACACTTTGTAGCTATTAATGGACATTGCGCCCTCCACGGAGCACCAGTGGAACTTATTCTCTGTCATTCTGTTTGATCCCCCCACTTGTGTTTTTTTTATGACAGTATGAATTAATAGAGCTAAATGATTTTCTGGTACTTGACCTCCAGGTAGTCCTCGCTCCCTCGGGCACCTCTGCAGACTGGAGATCAGGAGGCGTTTGACCCTTAAGAGACTCAACAACGCTGAGGTCATGAACTCCAACGTTTTCCCTCCCAGACTGAAGAATTTCATATTGTACCAGGAGCTGGACCTCTACGGCAAGGACCCTGAACGCATCATGTGAAGATTTGTCCTTCAGATGCTTTGAAAGGATGTAACTATTCTTGAATTTAGTTTTTTTTAAAACTTTATTATTATTATTCATTTTTAAAGTACTTTTGATGATAGACTGTGATTATTCTGACAGAATCTGTGTTTTTAAAGAAAATGTAAATATCAAATACATAATAGGTGTTTTTTAATGTTAGATTTAGTGAATATCAAATGTTTTTTTTTTTACTTTTTTCAACCATTTTTCAAATCACATCCCATTTTTTCCCTCCACATTTGATTCATATTGATTCCTGATTTAAAAGTGATTAAAACATGTGGCACTTTATGTCCTGTTGGAGCCCAAAGGATCAACATGTGTTGATCAGTGTCTGTCATAATAGAGCCTAATATATTTATTCCTCTGAGCCATAGATGCTCCATCGTTGTCCAACAATTATTAAAAACTCCTCAGTGATTCACACTGTTGCACTGGGTGACATCTTCCTTCATCACCATCAACACGCACACATTTCAGTTTGTTTACGCAAAGACACACACACACACACACACACACACACTTTCCTGCTGCCACAAATACTCCCTGGAGCGACAAATGTAGATTAATACGCCGCCAAAAACAGTCCCTGACTGAATATTCCCTTGTGTTTGAGTAACATTTGCATAAACCACCAGTGAGCAGCTGTGTTATGAAATAACTTCTTAAAAAATGAAACTTTATATTTGTGGGATATTTTTAAAGATTTAGTCGTAAGTAGGAACCAACAGGCCAGAGAAACATTAGAGAGGTCTGAGAGTGTTAAAAAAAAAAAAACAGTTTGTAGGTTTGGGTTTTTTCATGGGATTTGTTGAAAAGAAAAAACTTATGGAATAATCACAGCCTTATCCTTATATATGGCCAGATGTATGAATGTTTCCTTTTACAACCTAAATATCAGCTGTCATCTTTTTAGTTTCAGTGCCGATCACCATATTGATTGTTGATTATCTTTTTCGTACCGATAGTAGAAATTCAATGCTTGTGCAATCTGAGACCTCACCTTCAATAATTTATGATTTTCCAAAAATACAAAGCTTCAGTCACCTACTCCGTGATGTTGTTTCCCACCGGTAAAGAAAATAAAGGGGAAAATTGAGGATGGTGTCTGTTTCGTATACGCAGCGCAGTGCTGTGGCTGAAATTGTGAAATGCGTGGGATGACCTTCAGGTTGAAGCGTGGCGAAAAGTCTCCACTTCACCATTGAAGAGCTAATCAGGCGTAAAGAGGTCAAAAGGTCAGAACCGTAAACTGTGCAGCCGATGGAGAGGAAGCCGTCCGTCGCCTCCCTCCTCAGACCCCTCGTGGATTTTTCGCCCCCAGTGGCGTCCGGGCCGACTTCCTCTCTACTGGAAACGTCGCTGCCGTCTGATGAGTCACAACGACGCGATAAATATTCATACCGGCGGCTGACTCATTAACATTTGCCGTTAGCTGTGGAAAATGTGTGACACTGAACTCTGATAGGCTGCGGAGGAACGGCCCTGCATGTCAAACACACTGGAACAGGTGACACCTATAAATAGTACGGTTGGAGTGTGGTGTGTTTATGTGTTTATGTGGGGGGGGGTCAGCTGAGCCGTGACACAAACACTGTGCTGCCACCGCTGCTGCCTCTGCTTCGTCCTGCAACTCCAACTCTGACACATTAATCAGGTGAGAACGATGGGATTTGGTGTTTCGCTGCGCTTTAGGCATCATCTTGTAGACTCTCCCCATCGGGGCGGTGTAATATTCAGACGACCGCATGACGGTTGGGGGCCGTCCGTCTGTCCGTCCGATCGGCAGCCTGGGAGGTCAGGGGTCAGGGTGTCCCCAAAACAGAGCTGATAACAAAAGATAAAAAAGCGACTGAGCTTTGCTGTTTGGTCTTTGGCGGCTGTTTAATGTGTCTCTGTGATCAAATACCCACTGAGATTGAAGAGCTGTGTCCAACAGTCCCATCGGACACCGATTTAAAGTACAATTACTCCAGTAATCTGAGGTACTTGTACTTGTAATGTTTCCATTTTCTGCTACTTTATGCTTTTTCTCCATCAAATTTCATAGGGTAAACTACACTTTTTATCAGGCTGACACCTGTTGTTACTAGTTACTTGACAAATTACAAATTAAACTTAAATATGGCTGAAACATTCGGCCGATTAACAGAAATTAACTGAGAGCTCGTTTCTGTAATGGTTTGATGACTTCTTATACGAAAGTGTCAACATTTCATGGTTCCATCTTCTCCAGTGTCAGGATTTTCTTTTCTTTTATACTTTTCGATGATTATGAGATCTGTGCTGCTGATAGGGCAAAACAAAGCAGTTTTGGGCCCTGGGTTATTGAGATGGCATCGCTACTGCCTTAAAAAATGATCAATGAACAGAGAAAATAATCAGCATATTAATGCATGATAAAAAAAAAATGATTTGTTGCAGTTATATATAGAATAGTTAAAATTAGTTCAGAACATCCTGCTGCAACATTTAAATTCTGCTCACACAATAATGCATGAATAATAATAATAATAATCTAAGGATACAATATGTAATATTGTAGTTATCACAGAGGATGTGTAGCTGTATCAAGCCCTATTACTGTTTTTTTCTTGAGTAAACCCACATACTTTTACTCTAGTAACCTTTATCAGTGGAGGACTTTTACTTGCACTTCCACCTAAGCACACCAGCATTTTGTAACTGAACCAGGATCAGTTAGTGTCAGTGGCAAAGTAGATAAACACAGAACTTTTACGCCTCGAGTCGACTGTGTCCCTTGACTTGAATAAACTGTTTGCTGGTTGGTTCAGCTTAGAAGTGAACAGATTATTATGGGAAGGGACTTTTTAGATGTGGTTTATTCTAAAGAGGGGATACATTTTGCAGTTTGTGCTGTCAGAAACGACGGATCTGAAGTGGCGTGACCCTGTCGGGGCGATGGATGCGACGGACGGCATGGACGAAGATGAACTTCTGGACGCCGGCGTTCAGATGATGATCCAAGAGTCGTGCCAGAGGGGAAGCCCGGCGGGATCAGGGAGGTACCGCAGGAACGAGCCTCACCGTCCGAATCACAGTCTCATTTGAAGCATTTTCAAAAACATTTCACCTTCTTCTTCCCATCTACACTTTTTAGGGTTGGAGCTCTGGAGCTCGTGGATGCAATCGAATGTGGTAAATGTCACTTACAGTATATACAGTTTTCATACAGTGCATCACAATTGCAGTATAGAGAATTGGCATGATGAAGGCGAATTCACCGATATTCGTCATTTTGGGGAAGAAAAGTTAGAAACAGGAAAACCAAAAGGCAAAAATGCTGGTTTGTTCAAACTCACCTGTGGACACATGAAGTCGAGGAAGCGCCAGGGCTGATGGGAAACGTGGTCCTATTATTAAAGAGACAGACATTGATTTACAACCAGGAGCAGATCCAGCTGCTAACCGCATCATTACGATTGAAAAAAACAACTAACTCCTCACTGAAACTGTCTCCACAGGTGACATGTCGGCTCTGCAGGAGCTCTGTGATTTCCCAGCAACCTTCGGTCAGGTGGACGAGTCTGGCCGGCTTCCCCTGCATAGGGCGGCGGCGCAGCCTCTGGTCCCGGTCCTGGAGACGGTGCTGTACGGTGGGGAAGAGGTCCAAACTCTTTTTATCTCGCAGGGTAGATGCTGGTGCCGATGAAGGTTTTAACCTGAGTCATTTTTCAAACACTAGATGGCAGCACCGAGCGACTGTTTTTTTTTTCCACTTGTTTGCTTGTTTGATGGGTTTTATTTTCTCAATGGTGACGTCAAGAAAGACAAGATAGGTGAAGCAAAATAGTTGACTTGGCTCTGGATAACCTTCTAAAAGTTCTTACACCTAATTAGCATGAATACATTAGATGTAAATTAATACTTATAGATTATATATATGAATACAAATTTTTTAAAAGATTTATTAAAAAACAAGCTGCTATAAAAGGATTCAAACTTATGTGTTTTTTTGTATTTATACCACTTTGGTTTTATATATTAATATATATAATTAAAAAAACATGAAATATAAAACTTTCTTGAATGCAGATGATGTGTTCTATTTTCAATTAAATGGCATAAATTCAAACTTAGAAATTATTATAATTTAACTAATTTCATTCAATTCATGCTAAAAATGGAAAAAACAAAAGACATCTTGAACAGTCAGAACAAGAAAATGCAAACTGCTTCCTGTGCACTTGTCCACTTTAGAATATTGTCCGGATGTGATTCACCTTTCTCCGTGTTTGACTTCGTCAACAGTCTTTTAACAATTGTTGTTTTACCGACCGTGCCGTTGCAGAGGTGATGACATTGGGCCGAAATGAAGCGAAACCCTCTGGTTGTGTTTTTCAGCGTCTTTCAGTCTGACTCTAGAGGAGAAGACCCTGGAGGGCGAGACCTTCCTGACCCTGGCGGTGAAGGCCGGTTTGTTGGAGAATGTGAAGATGCTGCTGGACCACGGAGCTTCTCCTCACACCACCAACGGCAAGAAGGAGTCTCCCCTGCTCTTAGGTCAGGACACTGTCTGCCAGCGCCGACTCCCTTTAGGAGAAGTTTTCTCAATCCTCACCATCACTTTCTCCCTCTCTTATGCCCCCCCACTCCCTTGCAGCGGTCAGATCCGGATCTCCCCAGATGGTTTCCTGCCTGATCGCTGGCGGAGCTCGGGTGGACCAGGTGTGCCTGAGGAAGTGGATGGCCATGCACGAGGCCGCCAGGGCCGGCTGCGTGCGCGTCATGGAGCTCCTGCTGCAGAGCGGGGGCCAGGTCTCGGAGACGGACCAGCATGGAGTGACCCCTCTGGGGATCGCCGCGGAGTACAGCCACCCCGAGGTCCTGGAGCTCCTGATCAAACACGGTGAACCGATGACACCACACAGCTCCTCCATTTCTGAAGTTGGTCCTTTTAATGTGTCCGTCATGGTCCCATTGTCCTGTGTTTATAGCTGCTCTAATCAACACTTTTTACGTTAACAATGCATCAAATTACTGTAATTTAAAAGAGGTCAGTTTCTGCCGTTTTGAACTCAAAATCAGTAAAAAAACAATTTGCCTTTTATCCCAAAATTATCATTCAATATCGGGATATTTCTGGCGACCAGGTCTTAGATGAGCCATTATCTTCAAAGGCTTTTGTACATCATGGTTTCAACTAATTTCGTCATTTCTCTCAGATTCAGAGAGAGTTTCCTTCTTTGTTGGTTGTGTCAAACTCTCCAATTGAAATTCTGGCAACAGAGCAACTTGAACAATGGATAAAAGATTCATTTTATTTTTCGTAGCCAATAACTCTGGATTCAAAATTCCAGTGATTACTGCACTGTATTGTCCTGTGTATTTTACCTCAGAGACAATGCTCTTGTAGAAAGAAAAACTGATTGTGGATCAGATTGTTACAAATGACAGATCACTAACGAACACCCCCTCCGGTTCGTCTTTATGTGGGACTGAAGTCATTTCAGGAAGGAGGAGATTTTCCTCATTTATCGGACTGAAAACCAAGAAAAATGAAAAAACTTAGGAGAATTTTATCTGCTCCAATATTGATTAAGGTGCCATTTTTAAAGATGTACCTCAGTGGTTTAGAGTTGAAGATGGAACAACAATCTGTGCTGCCATCCTTGTGCACCTTCTCCAGGATTAATTCTCCTGCTCTCACATGAAGGTGCTGATGTGAACGCTCAGGCGCCCAACGGCGACAGTGTCCTGTATGATGCCGCGGGTTCAGGAAATCCGGACTGCATCGACCTCCTGCTGCAGCACGGCGCCAACCCCAACGTCCACAACCTGAGCTCCCAGCTGCCCATCCACCGGGCGGCGTACGAGGGACACTACCTGTGAGTGAGTAGGATTAACGCAGCAATCTTGTTGATTACTTTACGTTGGTTTCATTGGGATTCACTTGATAAAGTGGAAGCAACTAACCATCTACTTTGGCGACGCTGTGGCATCAAGGACTTTTCATCCTCCTTTTTCTGTTTTTATTCATTACATGTATGTTAGTTTCTGACATGTTGCACTTCTTCTAGAATAATCTCCCCCTTTCGTCCGTCAGAGCTTTGAGGATTCTGATCCCGATCACCACCCGGCGGGCCCTGCGGCTGTCCGGCCACAGCCCCGTCCACTCCGCCGCCGATGGAGGCCACGTCCACTGCCTGGAGCTGCTACTGCAGAAAGGATTCAATGTCAACGCGCTGCTTGCCCCCCACATCTCCGAAAACTATGGCGACATGAGGAGAAGCCCGCTGTACTTCGCCGTCTCCAACGGGGACGCGACCTGTACCCAGATACTGCTGAGGTCGGCGGCCAAACCGGACCTGGACCCGCTGTGCTGCTTCCTGGTGGCGGTCCGGTCCGGGTGCTATGAGATCGTGAAGCTGCTGCTGGAGGCCGAGGCGGATGTGAACTGTTACTTCACGGCAGTGAACGACACGGTGTTCCCCACGGCGCTGCAGTACTGCCTGAAAGACGAGGTGATGATGAGGCTGCTGCTCAACAACGGCTACGATGCCGAGAAGTGTTTCCGTTGTAACCATGACGACGACTGGGACGACCTGAGTGAGTCTGATTTCTCGCAGCGTCAGGAGGAGAAAGTCGCTGTGAGTTCTTTTCTTACCATAGAAACACAAAAGTGATGTTTCAAGGCATTAAACTTTGTTTCATCTTATAATAATTAACAACAAATCTATTTAAATTGCACAGAGTCAAAATACTTTTAGACTAGTTGATCAACAATCTGCAAGTATTTTGACCTGCAAGTCATTTATCGAACAAAAATGCCAAACATTTGGCTGTTCCAGCTACTTAAAAACAAGGATTTGGTACTTTTCTTTGTCTTATATCATAGTAAGCTAAATATCTTTGAACTGTGGACTGTTGGTCAAACCCTTCAAACCTTTACTTAGACTAAACAAGTCACTTTCAGCTCTGGGAAACCACGATGGGCATTTTCCATCCCCCCCCCAAAAAAATCACCAGATTAACCTGTAATGAAGACAACTGTTATTTGCAGTTTAATCGAGTCTAAACTCCCGCTGGTGACCTCTAGAGGCTGCAGTGTTCATTACAGCCACAATACTAAAATTCAACAGTCATATGAGCATAGAAGCTCTATGCTGTCTTTGGAAAGAAAACAAGCCAAAATCCTCCCATGTAGATTGTAGACAGGACGAATAAATTGTTCTCTGCAGTTGTGTCTAAGCCGGTCAACTTCCCCGTCCGTGTCCAGTTTTGTGATTTCGTCAGCGTCTCCTGGCTGGTGAACCTGGCGGGTCGGGTCGTCTCGGTCCTCCTCGACTACGTCGGTCAGGTCCCCATCTGCGGCAAACTGACCAAGATCCTGGAGAAACACAAGGAGTGGCCTCACATCCACTGGACTGCACGTGAGTTCACGCTGCGGTAACAGTGGTAACAGCAGTAACAGCAGTAACAGCAGTAATCGCAGTAACTGCGGTCATGGTTCAAGGGCTACTGTTACAAACCCACTGTTCTCTGTGATCCAGACAACCCCCGACCTCTGTCCCACCTGAGCAGAGTGGTGATCCGGAAACACCTGAGCCGCAGCGGCCTGATGTCCGTCCAGCTGCCCAACAGGCTGAGGGACTACCTGCTGTTCAGAGACAACGACCTGTACTCCCAACTCATCTGCAGGGAGGACCGGGGGGAGGTCCTCCCTGATCTACTGAGTCTTAAACATTAGCAGTGAATGTGTGTGTTTGTGTTTTAACTTTTGCGGTTCGTTTATTGGGACCTGTATTTATCAAACTATACCTAAGGAAGCTCTAAGGAACCAACTCCAGAGTCGGAAAGTGTGAGCGGTGAGTCACATACCAAGAGAGAAGGATGTGCTCAAATGCACCTCATGCACAATAAATACAGTCGAATTTTCGCACCAAGAAAAGATAAGAAATTAAATAAATTGTGGGTGGTGGTAAAAAGCTTCAGAAAGATTCGTTGAAACAACAAAAAAGTATTAGATCTTAGGAAAGACTTATTTTTCGGTGAACTTTAAGTGGCAGCGACGTCCCAGAGTCTCTGGCTGACGATGCAGGTATCACTTCATGTTAGTTGGGTATGTTGGTGTTTTGCATACTAACCTCTAATACAATATATGATGACAATTAGAATATAAAGTAATGATGTATTTACATCTACCACTTAATTATAAGTTTCTCTGTATCAAAAAATAGAACATATATATATTTTTTTATTATTATAATTGCGTGAAATCCTTAATGTCTTTAATAGTAATTAATATGTGAAATTAACAACGGTTTAATATATTTGCAGAGAAAGAATGTATAAATAGAGATGAAAAATGGGAAATGGCTGAAACAGAAAGAAGAAGAGAAGCAGGAAGGAAAGTTTTATTGAGTTTCTGAGTGGAATATTTACTTGCTGTGAAAACAAATATCTCTCAAAATTACAAACAAAACAAAATGGGACAACATTGTGTCTGATGTTCAAAACATATCGATCAGATAGTTGGCTACAACCACCTCAGACTGCTTTATACATGTTTCTTCTGCTACTGCTTTTTTCATTATTACCGATTATGTTTTTACAAGAGTGAAAAAAGTGTGCTCACCACCGTTTCTCCACTTCAGTCATCTAAGATCAAAACCTCACAGACTTACTAAAGCAGCGCTCATAAATTTTAAATATTGAAGTTGTAGGAAACATCATGGATAGATTTTATTCTTAAGTTTGCAAGCAGGAGAGGAAGTGGAGAAGTTTTACTTGATAAATACAAGCCCTAATTTGCACTGTGTGAAATATAACAAAACCAGGTGATGCTCAGACCATCAAGTAACCAAAAGCAGGAAATGTATAAGCTGAAAAAATTCTCAAAAATTTTCAAAAAGAAAAGCCGACGTTAAAAAGAAATTCTAAATCATAACTGCTTCCTGGCGCTAATTACCTCTGGTCTCTTCTACTTTGCCCTTTTTCGAATGCTGTTAAATTTCTTACGGTAAATTCACGTCCCGCACAGATGTTTTACGTCGAAAGCCTTTCACCGGCTCAAAGGAAATAATCCCTTCAGTTCCTGTTAAGACTTTTAATTTATACAGGACGTGTTCCATTTCTTCAATGGTGGCTTAAGAGCAATCAAAAAAAGGGGGCAAAGTAGAGGCAATAGGAATTAATTAGTAAATTAAGTCAGTGTAAGTGAGCAGAGAAAGTTTTCTCAGCAAAGTGGTGAGTGTGACATCATTCTGAGATGTAGAAATTATATATAGTAATGATTTGAATGGGGCATAACACTGAATTTATCAGGGTAAACAAAACTGGGAGGCTTCTTACCCACATATGATCAATTAAAGCAATGAAATGGGGCAAAATTAGAGATAAAGGCCTTTCTCCTGTTTCAAATAAAGACCTGAAATACCGTAACAAATACATGTTATCAGTATTGAGGAATAAGCTTCTACTCCCACATTTCTAGCAGTTGTAAATATATTTTTACCATATTTTATTAAACTTTTATGTTATTACAAAATGTTTTACTGCAATGAATTTCTGCACCAGTCCACATATTAGATGTGGAGATATTTCACTGTGAATGAATCAAAGCTTGGACCTGTTGGTGGCAGCAGATGAAAAGTCAGAGAATCAACAGTCACAAGAATTCCTCCCCTGGGGAACATGAATCTCTGGACAAAATTTCACGGCAATCAGTTCGATTGGTTGAGAATTTCAGCCTGAGCCAAAGTGGTTGACTGATAAAAAGTATATGAAGATAAAAGTGTGACCTGCTTCCTGCATTATACCTCCTAACCCGCTGAAACGACAACAACAACATGGCTGAACTTTCTGGCAGGTTCACCTGAGATCCCAACGGCACAGAGTGAAGTCACATTGTCCTGAGCCAGCTCCAAACTGTCGACACCAGCTGGAAATTCGTGTCTGAGGCGGCCGTAAACAGCAGCTTCCTTAATGCGCTAAAACAAAGCAAAGCGCATGCAGATTTAGGTGAGATGATAAAACTCATGACAGGATTTTCAGGTCACATGATTCTCAATCCAGCAGCCACATGGTCGACCTCAGAACAGTTGATTGCGTTGTGCTTGAATCTAAGTTTCTTTTCACCACTATAAGCCAAAAACACTGTTACGATGATTAATTTTATGTCTTGTTCAAAGAAAAACAAATGACCGAATGAGACAACGCGCCCGTACAAGGTGAAGGTTGCTCAAACTTGTTTTATCATCTCCGAATAAGATTTTCACATGGCATCGCCAGCAATGCCACGCACGGGGGCGGCCACGAGAAAATGCTACAATATCAGTGAACGAAGATCACCTTTTATTATTTGTTTTTCAAGGAACCGAGTACATTGCGGCTATGTGACTTGCAACTAAACCATGAGGCCACTAAAGCGCTCGTAGGAAGTCCTCTGTTTCAATTGAAGATGTGAGTCCAGTCCTTATGATACAGGGTAAAGCTGAAGAATTGTAAGAAAGCCTAACATTCTTAGTGTGCTTCAAATGAGGAGTTTGTCAATACATTTAACAATATCTTAAACCATCTTTCCAGTGGCAGAATAAGGAGATTATCCTAGGTCACAAGCTCTGATGTCAAAAAAATCAAGCTTACTAGAGAGGTTTTGAGATAAGTAGAATGTGAAGAATATCTTGAATTAAAATATTTTTTCAGAAGCCGACTCCTAAATCTCAAACCTCACAGCGTCTTTAAAAAGCAGTGTAGATAATTCTGGGTTAAAACATCCAGCAATCACCAGTTTGGTCCCAGTTTTCTAACTGAACCTGTTTTCCCTTCTTGATCTGGTCTGCACAGGCAGTTCCCCGATGCTAATTGGCAATGATCCAGGTCAGAGGCCAAATTTACAGCAGATATAGGATGAGATTGATGTTATGTCACCCGGAGTCTTGTCACCTCAGACGCGTAACATGATACGGCTTGTTAAACACGCTCAGTGGTGGATGCGTGCTGTTTATGGGGCTCTGGTGGTTGTCCTGACAACCACACAACAAACTGCCCACTGCTGATGAAGAAGATGATTAAAAGCTCGAGAGGAGCTACTAAATGGACTTGGAGGTGACATTACTCTGTCGCCTATTGTGTTATCTTATGCATAAGAGAACCTCCTTTATTGCTGTAGTTAAACTTTCTTGGTTGACATAACATTAAGTTTTGAAATCGGAATCAATCACTTGTTTGATGTCTTCCACCAAAGAGAGTTGAGGGTTACTCCACTGAAGTGTCTTAAAAGTCAGTCTGTCCTGACTTGACTTTGTTGCGTCCTGGTGTAAACACCAGTGCCAACCATCAGCTGGCCTCAGCGCCAGCAAGGGCCGCACCGTTCATAATCCCATCATCCTCGGGGAGAACAAGCGTTTCCCCCGCAACATCACAACCGCACAGTGTTTCTGTGTCCTGACACGTTACGTAACGCCTCAGAGCTTCGTCTCCCTTGTCTACCCTGTAAAGTTTTTGTTCTCTTTCGAGGCACGAGTCGCTGATGAGCTCTCAACGCAGGCCACTCAGAGGGCTCACATTCCTGCAGTAAGCCTATCTCATTGAGTCCTCCCCATCCCCACACACACAACACCCTAAAAAAAGACAGGCCCTCCCCTTTCTCCCTATCAGAGGCCTGTAGCAGCTGGGACCAGTTGATGAACAAGGAGTCACCAGTCGCCCACAGCATCCCTGATGGAGGACAGGAAACTGAACCAAAGCAAGTAAGAGATAACAGCTTAAGGAAGATTTGATCAAATACACGAATAGGTAAAAGTTCAAGAAGAAGAGTTAAAGTTAGAGTTTTGAGCATCTGGAGAATCCTAAAAACTAAAAACCGGCACTAAATCATGAGTACCTTTGGGTACTGCAGGGAGCTGAAGAAGTACGAGGAGGTGGATGAGGACGAGCTGTTGGCCACGCTGTCCTCTGAGGAGCTCCAGGAGCTGGAGAGGGAGCTGGCCGACCTCGACCCTGACGACAACGTGCCCATCGGCCTTAGGCAGAAAGACCAGACTGCCAAAGCCCCAACGGGGAACTTCGACAGGGACGCCCTGCTGAAATACTGGGAGGACGAGAACAAGAAGCTGCTGGAAGATGAGAAGGTGGAGTCCGAGGACATACAGGTGAGATGGGGTATTAAAATATCAACTGATAATTTTAGAAATGATCAGTTCTTTTTCGAAAACAGGGCTTAGACTTGCCATCATGTTGTTATGAGGACGCTCATTTGAGAGCAGGGACCCTACTTTACTCAAAACCTTACGATTGGGTCCCTTCATCTCAGAATTTGAGGTTGACTGCAACTGCAACCTGCAACTCTATTAAGAAGTCAGAATTCACACCATTTCACACCAGCAGAAAGTGTTTTAAAAATGGTCCTTTCTTGTACCTACATCACAACACATTATGCAATTTTTTATTATCTTTTTTTACAGAAAACGGTTGATTAAATGTCGACTGTGATGTATTATCTCTATGCAGTAGCAAGTTTTAGGGGATTTTAATGGAAATAAAGTGGAAATAGTGTCTGTATTCAATGGAGGAAGAAAACCTGGGGTCAGAAATTCTGTCATTTACTTCAACTGACTGAATATGTTTATATCAGCACTTTTAAGCTACCAACTGATTAACAACTACATGGAATCTGAAAAGGGTCAATCATGGTTCTGAACCCAAAGGGAATTATGACCTCTGAAGTTAGAGCTTTTTAGCGTCTTTTGACATCTAGTTGTGGTTCAAAACACATTTATTGTCTGGTTCATGTCTCAGCGTTTCGAGTAGCAGTGGAAGCAGTTTTCTGATAAACCACCTATCTACTACCTTCCCAGCAGCAAACAGCAAACGAACACCACCAGAGACAAGATGCAGTCTGAAAAGATCTGAGTGACGCGACCGAACAGTCAAGATAACGCTGTCAAAATAAGAGTCCTGTAGATCAACACCCTGAATGCACTTTCAGAAACATCAGAAAACAGATTAAGTTTCAGTTTGGGATTAAAGGACCACTCCAACAATTTTTCACATTCAGATCAGTTGACTGGTCACAGCTAGTCCTACTCAGCCTGTGACAACAGATTATATATATATATATATATATATATATATATATATATATATATAAACAACAATGGCTCAAGATGATAATGACTTGGATGTATCAGAAAAGTTTGTTTTCAGCAGGCAACAAAGGTCAAATAAAAGTAAAATTGCATTTTAAGAAATGTAGAATCCAAGAGCTATGACCCATAAAAATGACTAAAAAACAGGATACACCCTCAACTCTCACCATGATTCTCTTTTAAAATTTTGATTATTTTCTATTTGCTTCTCAAAAGTTCTCCAACTTTATGGATGTGCAACACACAAGTAAGCATCTAATGCTAAAAATTACATCTTCCTTATTCATATCACTGCCCTCATGATGCTTTTTACTTTGGGTCCAAAGTGAGAATGAGATCTTGGATTCCTATGTGGTCCTCTGTAACATCTTGATGTTTATCGTGCATTCAAACGTAAACAAACTGGCGTATTATATATAATTAAGTAGTAAGTTTCACATGTATCATATTTACTTAAAAGTGTTGATGGAAAACAGTCTAAAAATATTGCCTGTCTTAGAAATGCCAGCTTTAATGACTGACTGCCAGCTTTGAGTGGGTTCTTAATTAAAAGACCAAGGCTGGGGAATGTCAGGGTTCGACCTAATTTTCTGTGTGGTTATCATCTGCAGGAGGGGCAGCCAGATAAGAGCAGGGGGGAGCGAGTGTCAGCAACCGCCAGCGACACCAGCAAGACTCTGGAAAATGACAGGAACAAGGTTCCAACCAGGGAGAAGAAAGTGTTTGGCAAAAATGTTGCAAAGGTAGTGGAGGTAGAAAAGAAAGATGAGTGCAAAAAGGAGGCTCCGATCAGGAATAAATGTCCTCAGGAGACCAGTCTGACAAAAGGCTCGAGGAGTGAACCGAGGAGGACTGAACCCTCAGACCAAAACTTGAACATGACCTCTGACAGACCGAGTGGGAACCCCATCGTCATCGACAAAGCCCTGGAGCAGATTCTGGGCGACGATCCAGCAATGAATGAAGTCAACCTCAACAACATTGAAGACATCCCCCAGGAGACTTTGCTTCGTTTTGCCGAGGCCCTGTGCACAAACACTCACGTGCATGTTTTCAGTCTCGCCAACACCCACGCTGACGACCGGGTCGCCTTTGCCATCTCCAAGATGCTCCGTGAGAACAGCTCCATCAGGAACCTGAACATCGAGTCCAACTTCGTGTCCGGTCAGGGCATCCTGGCTCTGCTGGCGGCACTGCAGCACAACAGGACGCTGGTGGAGCTTCGCTTCCACAACCAGAGGCACATCTGTGGGGGTAAGGTGGAGATGGAGATGGTCCAGCTGCTGAGGGAGAACACCACTCTGCTAAAGCTCGGCTACCAGTTTGACCTCCCGGGCCCCAGGATGACCGCAACCAGCATCCTGACACGCAACCAGGACCAACAGCGACAGAAGAGGCTTCAACAAAGGAAGGAACAGAGTCCTCCAGAGGTTTCCTGTTCATCTGCAGCAAACAGACCATCAAAAAAGCCGTCGCAAATGTCTAAGACTGTTGAAAATCAGAACAGAAATCCTCCCCCTCCTCCCCTATCTCTTGACCCACCCATGCGGAAGATCTCTGAAATGGTCAAACAGCACGAAGGGTCAAACAGCACAAAGGGTCAGTCGAATCAGAGGAAATCCAAGTCGAAGAAGCTCAAGAATGGAGCCAAAGAAAAGGAAAGTGCCGATATCCTCAAAGACCTGAAGAATGCCTTGAAACCGTCACTGCAGAAGAGACGGGATGAACCATCCCACCTGCCGCCTCCGCAGAGGTCGAGCCGTGATGACCTGATGGCGGCGATTCGCGGGAGCAGCATCAGGTCCTTGAAAAGGGTAAGACTTCCCATGACTCCGTCGCTGACTGACCTACGCTTGGGGTTTGAAGGAATTTTGTTTTGCTGGACTGAAAGCATCCCAGACATAATTATGCCTCCAAAAGCCATTAGACCCCCCCCCCAGTGTGAGTGCCTGCTGTCATCAGACGACAGTCTCTGTCACTCTGTGAATTCCTCGACTTGTGTCTGTAATAATCTTCTTGCCTTTTTGCTTGCTGATTGAACTGATGGGGGGGCTGCTGCTGGGGGAAAAAGAGGCGAAAAAAAAAAAAAAAAAAACAAAGAGCCATTCCAGGTAAAAGTCAGAAAGTTTGGTTTTTAAAAAAAAAAAAGTTATTTTTCATATAAGCTTTTTAAACATAAAAAGTCGGTGGTCCAGAGTGCTAGCGAGGAACAAATAAGGTTGAGTAAATATGGACAAAATACGAATTATAATTATTCATCTTTAAATCTCTCAGTTTGTGCTGATTTTTAAGGTTAAGATTTAACGTTAGGTTTATGGGGCTATGGCTGAGGTTAGACATTTAATGATAACGAAAAACAGTAAATCTCCAGGGTATTAATATAAGTCAAATCAACTTCCTCCCAAGTTCATATGTGAGCTTAGAGCAGGGAGTTCATGCTCAGACAACCAACCCTTGATAATACACTTCTGAAATAAGATCAAACTAAATTAAATGGAGAAGTATATGAAATCTGGATGAAATGAATGGAGGCGGACATGACTTCTCACATAACTGTCAAATTGAATGTATATTTCCAATAGACCGCCACTGTTTTCACATATCCAACGCCAGATATGGTTGGTATCAATATCATAAAATTTCCTGAATAACAGTAATTATTTATTAGGTATCATTTATTTGTTCATCCACCTGATGGCACTTTAAGCTCAGCTGTTGTTGAGATTATCTTTTTAAATTTGTATTGTCCTGTGACCAAAACTTTATTATCTCAGAATAATGAGGCCATTTTTTGTTGGGATTTCAAACTTTGTGCTTCATGATTTACTCAAATCAGCTCTAGATATAATTAAATTTTTCTGTTATCTATAAAATATTTTATTTCCAGATAATAGAATAACATGATGACATGAGGAAATAATAATTAATTTGTAGCCTTGAAATAATGGGATCATAAAATAAATTCAACCTTGGCCTCTCTGAGCTTCCATACCATAATGAAAGGTGTAATTTTAATCTCTTTAAAATGACACCAGAACTCTCATAACTTTCTGGGTTTTTTCCCTTCTTCTAAAATAAAAATGTATTGATTTTCACCGTCTATCTTAATTCACCTCAGTAAAAATAACTGATTGTTTTTAAATGAGATTGAAGCTCCTTTTCTGCCCAGTCAGTCTGAAAGCTGCAGCTCCTCGTTAACTTGTGTGATCTTTCATTCCAGGTGGATCTGTCTCCGGCCTGAATCGTCCGACTCGTCGCACCCGAAACTCTTCTCACTTCGCATTGAAATATTTGATTTTCATTTCACGCCCAAGGTCACTTTTTTTCTCGTATTTTAACTCGTCACCCGGTGTAGCGGCAGACTACACTTCTCCATGTTTCAGTTATACTGGATTTTTTTGTTACCGTGTGAAACTTACTGTGAAAACTGATGTGTAGAGAAATAAAATTTAGTTTTTTTTCTTCAGTTTTCAATTTTTTTTCTTCTGGCTCAGAATCAGAATAACATTTCTTAAGATGTTTTACAGGTAAATCTACTTTTGAAAAGGCTCGCGTTTCATAGATTCATGACAAAAACACTCTTTTACAAAATTATCCTTTTTTTCCAGATGTTTTTGTGCTCTTGTCTCAGAATTGCAGCTGTCCATCAGATAATTGGTTGAAAGCAGCGGCTTCCTCAATTTTAAACCTCGATGAAGGCTCGATTTCTCCACAGCTTTCATCATCCAAAGTAGAGTTTTATGCCTTGAAGTGGAAAGTTTTATTTTCTCCTTTTGTCTCTAAGTATCTGAGCTGACTTTTTTTTAAATTATTACTTATTTTTCGCATTTTGCCTTTATTTGACCGTGGACAGTAGAGACTAAGACAGGAAACAGAGTTCAAGAGAGAGAGCGACCAAGAAATCTCACGTCCATAGTTTTTTCACGCATGACCCTGCTGATCCACGTCTGCGTGCTGTTAAAAACCACCCCACCCCCACCCCTGGTCGTAAACAACAACAACAACAACAACTCTTAGCAGCACCGTCGACCGAGCTCGTGCGACGGCTTGGCGTTGGTGACCTGAGAGCACGATCAGCTCACTGTGTTCTCTAATAAGGCCCAGAGAGATTAAACTCCACTACGAACCCACAGAGAGAGTTGTTACATGATCGGGCTGCAGCAGCTGCCGCTCGCTGTCTGTCAACACACACACACGCACGCACGCACACACTCGCACTCGCACACGCACACGCACACGCACACACACTTTTTAAATACAGGACAGAGAATCAAGCGGGTTTACACTCTACATGACAGCTGACTTGTTCCGAATTATGTCAACTACAATTTAATAATCCGTTCCTATTGAATTACCTCGTTTTTTTTGCAAAAAGCAAACTGAATGGTTAGTTTCTCACTAAATAAAAATCCAAATTTCCACTTGTCCACCTCCTCAGCTACAACAGGACAGGTCCAAAACTACTGACCATAAATAACCACTGGTGTGGGAACGGGCTACATGTTGGTACGGCTGCGTGGGAAGCGTTACATGCTAAGAGTTAGCATTTTAAGCTGCTAACTGTGCAAACGTTAACCTGCTGAGGTTGACACGTCATAGTGCTGACGAGCCGCATAGTTAAGACATGCAATGCTTTCGAAGGCGTGACGGAGACTCCGACACTGGCACTGAACCGCTAACCGCTAACAAATGCTACACATGCTACGTGCTATTAAGAGTTGCAAACATGCTCGAAGCTGAGACTCGACACTGGCAGACTGACACGCGCTACATAGGTTTAAAAAAAAAACATATATGCGCACGCCAGGAGCTGCTGGGCAGCTGCTGAGAGGAGGGGCGGAGGAGATAAAAGCTGAGCCCGTGACGCTGAGCCCGTGACGCTGAGCCCGTGACGCTGAGCCCGAAACGCTGAGCCCGAAACGCTGAGCCCGAAACGCTGAGCCCAGCACGTCTAGAGGATCAAACCTTTTTTTGTTGTTGTTTTAGGTAACAACATGATGTTTCCACCCGCAGGACAAATTTTATACATTTTGCTCCAGGCAAAGATCCAGGAGTAGAAAAGTTGCTAATGAGAATCAGAGCCTCGGTTTGGCTAGAGGCTTTAAGAGTAAAGGGCCAGAACAACCTCTGGGGACCATGAAAGTGTTTGTCTACTTCATAGCAAATTCTGGACGACCAACCAGCCAGTCACAATGCAATGGTAAATGGTAATTTGACTGTACTTACTTAGCAATTTTCTAGATTTATCAACCATTCAAAGTGCTTTTACACTACTGCCACATTTACCCATTCACACAGTGCTTTTCTATACATACACACATATTGAGGGCTCAGGATCTATATTGCTCACTGACATCTAGAGAGTAGAAATGATCAAACCGCCGACCTTCAGCTCTACCTCCTTAGCCACAGCCCGATAAAATTAAATTTAAAACTAAATATAAAGAACATGATTCCTGTGGTTTGGCAAAACGTCCTTCCTGTAGTCTGCATACAACAGCATGTATGCTAATTATAAACACACACACAAACACACACACACACACACAGTACAGTATGAGGTATGTACGACCAGTTTGGTCACAGCTGTATCAGAACATGAGCAGTGACTTTGACTGAAAGCTTGTTTTTAGATTTCTTGTGTTAAATAAATGTAACTACAGTAATGTACAGTATATACAGTGTATAGTCTATGCCCCCCCCCCCCAGTGTACGGTAAACTTTCATCTGATCTGACTTTAGCTGGTGGGGGAACTGGGGGGGGGGCTTCAGATCCATCTGTCTGTCTATGAATCAGTTTCTAATCCGGTCTGCTTACACACAGTCACCGCCGTTCATTAAACAGCTGCTCAGAGTAAGTACGGACCCCCCCGGGGGGGTTTACTGTGACCAAGTGACCCCTCATTACTGCATTTCACGTCTTTAATAAAATCCCACTTAAATGTTACGACCGGTGTTTAATTGGAGGAGAATAAAGTCCCGTGCTCGCGGGGCGCTGAGAGACGAGGCGGCGTGGCTGCAGGAGACACCGACCCCCGGCTCGCTGTGTTACTCACCACAACATGGATCCCTCTGGGTATTTCTAGCTGAGAGGAGGAGGAGGAGGAGGAAGAGGAGGATCACCACAGAGATTGTAGTTCAACCTGATGGGGACATGAACCTCCCCTGAATCAATCAGCGTCCCCTGAGATACTGGTACTGGAGGGAAAGATAGAGGATCAATAACATCACTGGCTTCAACCTCTGCAGTTATATATGTAGACGAATTGTACTTATACAGCATTTTTCTAGTCCTATCAACCAAAGCCCTTTTCACTACTGTCACATACACACATTCATACAGCACTTTTCTATACATAGACACAAATGTTGGGGGCAATTTGGGGGGAGTTTAAGGTTCAGTATCTTGCCCAAGAGCACTGCATCATATGGACCAGAGGAGCCGGGGAATAGAACCATCGACCTTCAGCTCTACCTCATGAGCCACAGTGGCCCCAAGTTTAGTCCCTAGAGCTATGGCACTAGTCTGGCTTAAAAACAACTGAAGAAAAACAAGTTTAACCTGAATCTGAAAGCAACATTTTTAAATTCTACAGGCAACAGCCTCAAACAGCACTTACCTGCTCTCACCTGCTCACTGTGATTACCTGTGTGTAGCTCTTACAGGTTATATCTGACTCATTATCATCATTTTTAAACCAGCATGGAAAGTTATTTAATAATTGTCGGATGTATTATTAGGAAAATAAAAAACAGTAGGAATGCTATGACCTAGAATTATTAAATATTATTCCATATTTTTTCCCAGTACTTTGCAGTAGTAAATAACAAAACCCCCTAAAGATATAACTAATTAGATAAAAGCAGCAGATAATGAATGAATGGACAGACCACCTAAGAAATTATTAATTTGTCCCGCGTTGTCATTATGAGACAATGACCCTCTGAGCTACCGTAGATGAAGCAGCGAAAAAACAAAGACCGTTTTAACGATCCCACAGTCAACGCCACAGTACTGCCTATGGCTGGAGTGAGAAAATACTCAAATTAAATTCAAATCAAATGTGAGACCCTTTAATTTGAGGACTTTTTTTATGACTCTTCTCTGTGACACATTTGCATGAAATACTGCTTCAGGTAGTTTGCTAAACCCAAAGTGTTAAGACTGTTGTTTTCTTAGTCGTATTAAAGAACAGGCATGTGTAAATACATATTTCGCTTCGTGTTTTTATGTTTTATATTGTGTGTCTTTTTAATGCTTCCACTGTCCGGTTTTGTCCTGCCATCCGGACCCTGTCTGACAAAGAACAGGAGACAAATTTCTCTGTAAATATTAACATTTATTTAAGTATACAATTTAGTCCTCTCCCCCCCCGTCCCTCCCGACCCCCTTTTTTCACAGGTTCGATGTCAGTATCTCGGCCTCTCAATGCAGCGCTGAGCCTCGCCGGAGGACGGGTTAAAAAAAAACAGCCCAGACACCCGCCGGTCAAAATGGGCGCCGACCAACAGAGGATCACCGGCGTCGCCAAACCCACAAGCTGCTTGCAAATGCCACATTTGGTTTATTATTATTATCATTATTATCATCATCATCATTTGCTTTTTTTGTTGCTCTCCATGAGGAGGCATTTACAGTCACATTGCATAAAATTATAGTTTATTAAATGAAGGACGGAAGAAGATTTTGTTTAATAGTATTTAGTTTGGTTTTTGTGTGTGTGTGTTTGTGTGTGTTGTGTGATATTTGTCTGAAATACTGACCAGAGCTGTTGATGCTTCCTCCTGCAGAAAATAAGGGAATGATGTCACAACAAAAACCAAACAGACATAAAGAAAAAAAAAATATCTCCCATCATTTCACAAAATGCCACAGCGTGTGAGTGTGTGAGCTAATGTGTATAGACGTAACCCGCCCATTATCAGTCACACTTCTGAGGGTCGCGAAACTGCAAAAACGTTAGCTTAAGAAAAAAAAAAAAAAAGCATCACTGTATCCTGCCTGAAATAAAAGGAAAAAATTATCTTGTCGACAAACGCACACCCCAAAAAACCAAAAACAAAAAAAACAAACAATAGAAAAAACAAAAACAAAACTGAACTATCATACAAACTGTGCAAATAAACGGCTTTAATCACGTCAAAAGTAAAAAGTCGAGAGATCCACGTGAGGCGACCGCAGCCGCCGTCTTTTGGTCAACAAACATCTCTATTTTTTTTTTTTTCGTTTTTTTTAACTGAAAAAATAACACGACTAAACTACAATCCATTAGGAAAAACTCGAAGTTATGAAAAGAAGCACGGTAAGAAAATAGTGTTATCTCGCATTTTAAACCAACCACTTTCGAAACACAAAGAGGATCCTGCCTGTTTGCTCCCGCTCACGTCTCCCTTTTTAAGTTTTTTATTTTTTTAAACTTCTCTAAATGAGGAATGAAATGAAAACACGAAAGAACACACAAAAAATATTTTCCCAAGGATCATTACGAGGATTCCGACTCCTCCTGCGGAGCAGCTAGTGTCTTTATCATATCGGTTATTGATAATGAAATGTAGCCGGCTGCATCTCCACGTTGTGCTGATGACGGGTTTAAGTGCTTTTCTAATGACAGGATGCCCCCCCCAGTGTGGGGAATGGTGGGGGGTCCACAAGAACAAGGGTGTGTGGTGAACGTCGAGGATTTAACGGATGAGGTATTGCACAGATTAATTATCATAATCATGAAAAAAGAAAAAGCAAAAAAAAAAAAAAACAAACCCAAAAAGGCCAAAATAAATATACAGCAAATTCATACAACATTTACATTACAATTTTAGTCAGATTCTGGAAGATTTTTAGAGGATATTTTAGTGTCAGCGAAAGGTGGGATGGGGTGGGGGGGGCTGGGGGTTGATGGGGACGGGGGAGTCATCACTAGTCGTCCCACTCATCATCGTCCTCAAAGTCCTCGTCTTCGTCGTCATCCTCGTCTTCGTCTGGGGAAAAAAATGAAAAAGGAAAAAAAAGTGAAAATTCAGATGAAATAAAAACTTTTTTACATAAACTGACAAAGAGGAAATACAGGGACTGAGATTCTCGATTCACTTTTCCTGAGTTAGATCGGAGGGGAGGAGGGGAGGAGGGGAGGAGGGGAGGAGGGGAGGAGGGGAGGAGGGGAGGAGGGGAGGAGGGGAGGAGGGGAGGAGGGGAGGAGGGGAGGAGGGGAGGAGGGGAGGAGGGGAGGAGGGGAGGAGGGGAGGAGGGGAGGAGGGGAGGAGGGGAGGAGGGGAGGAGGGGAGGAGGGGAGGAGGGGAGGAGGGGAGGAGGGGAGGAGGGGAGGAGGGGAGGAGGGGAGGAGGGGAGGAGGGGAGGAGGGGAGGAGGGGAGGAGGGGAGGAGGGGAGGAGGGGAGGAGGGGAGGAGGGGAGGAGGGGAGGAGGGGAGGAGGGGAGGAGGGGAGGAGGGGAGGAGGGGAGGAGGGGAGGAGGGGAGGAGGGGAGGAGGGGAGGAGGGGAGGAGGGGAGGAGGGGAGGAGGGGAGGAGGGGAGGAGGGGAGGAGGGGAGGAGGGGAGGAGGGGAGGAGGGGAGGAGGGGAGGAGGGGAGGAGGGGAGGAGGGGAGGAGGGGAGGAGGGGAGGAGGGGAGGAGGGGAGGAGGGGAGGAGGGGAGGAGGGGAGGAGGGGAGGAGGGGAGGAGGGGAGGAGGGGAGGAGGGGAGGAGGGGAGGAGGGGAGGAGGGGAGGAGGGGAGGAGGGGAGGAGGGGAGGAGGGGAGGAGGGGAGGAGGGGAGGAGGGGAGGAGGGGAGGAGGGGAGGAGGGGAGGAGGGGAGGAGGGGAGGAGGGGAGGAGGGGAGGAGGGGAGGAGGGGAGGAGGGGAGGAGGGGAGGAGGGGAGGAGGGGAGGAGGGGAGGAGGGGAGGAGGGGAGGAGGGGAGGAGGGGAGGAGGGGAGGAGGGGAGGAGGGGAGGAGGGGAGGAGGGGAGGAGGGGAGGAGGGGAGGAGGGGAGGAGGGGAGGAGGGGAGGAGGGGAGGAGGGGAGGAGGGGAGGAGGGGAGGAGGGGAGGAGGGGAGGAGGGGAGGAGGGGAGGAGGGGAGGAGGGGAGGAGGGGAGGAGGGGAGGAGGGGAGGAGGGGAGGAGGGGAGGAGGGGAGGAGGGGAGGAGGGGAGGAGGGGAGGAGGGGAGGAGGGGAGGAGGGGAGGAGGGGAGGAGGGGAGGAGGGGAGGAGGGGAGGAGGGGAGGAGGGGAGGAGGGGAGGAGGGGAGGAGGGGAGGAGGGGAGGAGGGGAGGAGGGGAGGAGGGGAGGAGGGGAGGAGGGGAGGAGGGGAGGAGGGGAGGAGGGGAGGAGGGGAGGAGGGGAGGAGGGGAGGAGGGGAGGAGGGGAGGAGGGGAGGAGGGGAGGAGGGGAGGAGGGGAGGAGGGGAGGAGGGGAGGAGGGGAGGAGGGGAGGAGGGGAGGAGGGGAGGAGGGGAGGAGGGGAGGAGGGGAGGAGGGGAGGAGGGGAGGAGGGGAGGAGGGGAGGAGGGGAGGAGGGGAGGAGGGGAGGAGGGGAGGAGGGGAGGAGGGGAGGAGGGGAGGAGGGGAGGAGGGGAGGAGGGGAGGAGGGGAGGAGGGGAGGAGGGGAGGAGGGGAGGAGGGGAGGAGGGGAGGAGGGGAGGAGGGGAGGAGGGGAGGAGGGGAGGAGGGGAGGAGGGGAGGAGGGGAGGAGGGGAGGAGGGGAGGAGGGGAGGAGGGGAGGAGGGGAGGAGGGGAGGAGGGGAGGAGGGGAGGAGGGGAGGAGGGGAGGAGGGGAGGTGGGGAGGAGGGGAGGAGGGGAGGAGGGGAGGAGGGGAGGAGGGGAGGAGGGGAGGAGGGGAGGAGGGGAGGAGGGGAGGATGGGAGGAGGAGGAGGAGGAGGAGGAGGAGGAGGAGGAGGAGGAGGAGGAGGAGGAGGAGGAGGAGGAGGAGGAGGAGGAGGAGGAGGAGGAGGAGGAGGAGGAGGAGGAGGAGGAGGAGGAGGAGGAGGAGGAGGAGGAGGAGGAGGAGGAGGAGGAGGAGGAGGAGGAGGAGGAGGAGGAGGAGGAGGAGGAGGAGGAGGAGGAGGAGGAGGAGGAGGAGGAGGAGGAGGAGGAGGAGGAGGAGGAGGAGGAGGAGGAGGAGGAGGAGGAGGAGGAGGAGGAGGAGGAGGAGGAGGAGGAGGAGGAGGAGGAGGAGGAGGAGGAGGAGGAGGAGGAGGAGGACGAGGAGAAGGAAGAGGACGAGGAGAAGGAGGAGGAGGAGGAGGAGGGGCGGAGGCTGGTGGTGGTGGTGGTGATGGTGGGGAGGAGGGGAGGAGGGGAGGAGGGGAGGAGGGGAGGAGGGGAGGAGGAGGAGGGGCTCCGCCACGAGAAGGAGGTGGAGGGGGTGGGGCCTGGGGGGCGACGGAAGAGTGTGAGGAGGAAGGAGGAGGAGGCGGGGCTCCCGGCCCCCTCTGGATGGGGGAGGAGGGGTGGAGCTGAGCCGTGGTGGGGCGGAGGAGGAGGAGGAGGAGGAGGAGGAGGAGGAGGAGGAGGAGGAGGAGGAGGAGGAGGAGGGGCGGAGGCTGGTGGTGGTGGTGGTGATGGTGGGGAGGAGGGGAGGAGGGGAGGAGGGGAGGAGGGGAGGAGGGGAGGAGGGGAGGAGGGGAGGAGGGGAGGAGGGGAGGGGGGGCGGGTGGGGAGGAGGGGGAGGAGGGGGAGGAGGAGCAGGGGTGGAGCCGCTGCTTGTCCTGCTGGGCGGCGGTGGAGGGGAGGAGGGGAGGGGGGGGGGACGGAAGAGTGTGAGGAGGAAGGAGGAGGAGGGGGCGGAGGCTGGTGGTGGTGGTGGTGATGGTGGGGAGGGGGAGGGGGCTGGTGGCTTCCCCGGGTGGGGGGCGGTGGGGGAGGCGGGGCGCCCAGAGTTCCCGGGGAGGCGGGGAGGAGGGGGCGGGAGGGGGAGGGGAGGAGGAGGGGGAGGCGGGGCTCCCCGGCCCCCTCTGGATGGGGGAGGAGGGGGTGGAGCTGAGCCGTGGTGGGGCGGAGGAGGAGGAGGAGGGGCTCCGCCACGAGAAGGAGGTGGAGGGGGTGCTGTTGGGGGGGAGACATGAGATCAGGTTGTATCGATGCAAGTTAAGATGACATCACACAGGTGTCACTGCAACCTGTTCGAACTCCAGTTTAGAGGCTATGCTGTAGCTACGGCGACAACGCTGTTGCTATGGCGACTACACACCCCCATGGTTACATTATAGGCTGCAGTGTGGGGAAGACGACAACTGTGACTGGTTGTTTCCAAAATTATTTAAGATTAAAAATGATTTATAAAATGTTTTTATTGGCTATGTTATTTTTCCCTGTAAGTTCATAATTGCTACCCGAGTTACAGCAGCTTATTTCATTTTTTTCACATTAGTTTAAGTTGTTCCTTGAGCAGAAACGCAGCACGGGCTCCGGCTTCAGGAATGTGAGGATTTGATGCTTCTTCTCAAACAAACCTGAACATGTTGGATGTTTTTCTGAAAACGATCTGAACACGTCCACCTGGGTTATGGGAGACGGACGGTTTAAAGAGAAAGTAGTCACCTGATCAATTAGTCACAGCTCTAGGCTGAAGGTGCATTTTGCCTCCAATTATATTCAAGTACCAGATTGATCTTTAAGTCACTGAGAGGGGATGAAAAGATCGATAATTTACATAAAAATTGTTTAAAGCAGGCAAGTCTGGGATTCAGATTCTCACACACTCTCACACACACATAAATTCAGATCCCTCCCTGATCGTCTTTCAGACCCATCGTAGGTTAACATGAATAAAACATGGACAGGAAACTGTCACAGAGAATGAAAATAGTCCGACTGAGAAAAAAACGTTTCATCTACCCGATCCAAAAAATAACAGAGAAGGGAGGGAGGCGATGCCTGAGGACGAAGCTCTGAGGAATTTTAGAGCTTCAAATTACCCTGCGCTGACATTTTCTTTTGATTATTAAGTTGCTGCATTTGTATTTTATCTTTCCAGGCACTTCAGAAACACTTTTAAATTAAAACAGACAAGGCTGAAAAAATCCCAGGTGTCTGATTTTAAGCCGCATTAGAGGTTTCCGTCGCCTCGCTCTTAACCCGGCGCAGTGTCGTCACGATCCCACCTGAGGTGAACGACAGCCGTCAATCACCCGGAACGACGCAGCATCAGCATCAGAGCCGGCGTTTATTCAGATTTTACTATGATGAAAACATAACCTGATCGATTGATTCCATTTTTAATGTTTGGATTGACTCTGCCTTTCGACTGTCATGCTTAATTTCCTTTTGGCATTTTCAATACTAACTGACTCGGGGCAGTTTTAATTTCTAACGGAAGCTGAACTTCTGGTCATTTCATATATAAAAAGGAAAAAAAGGCTCCCGAGTGAAAAATAAAAAGCAAAAAAGTGAATTTTATCCCAACACTGATCCAGTAAAACTGCAGAACCAATCCATCGCCATTGATGACAACCCTTATGCATCCATTAAAAATAAATAAATAAAAATTAAAAAAAACAACTCAGACAGTGTCGATGGTTAAAAAACAAAAGCTCCCACGCAGAACTGAAGTAAAAAACAAACAAAAAAAACAACAAAACAAACAAACAAAAAAACCAACATGCATTTGTTAATGTAGCAGTTATTTGTTCAGACTATAAAATCTAAAAAATAAAATTTCAGACGATCAGAAAAAAACCTGTCTGCGCCGGTTTATCAGTGGAGACGTCTTCAAATGTCAAACTGTCCAAATCTCAGACAATCGGTTTTTACTCCGACACCAATGAGCTTTGTTCTTCCACCAATGCTGCTCCGTTCCGTTATTATTTCTGATCAGCCTGACACATCAAAAGACCCCTCAGAGTGAGTGTGTGTGTGTGTGTGTGTGTGTGTGTGTGTGTGCACGTCCTCACCCTGCCTCCTAAGCTCGTTCTTCACGGCCTCCACCCCCCCCTTCTTCTCGATGAAGTCGTAGATGACCTTGGACGTCTCCCGGTCCTTCAGCTGGGCCTCGGAGATGCCGCACATGTCGAACAGGTTCTTCAGCTCCGGGTCCAGGTTGTTCAGCTGCAGCGCCGGCAAACGCAGAGGAAACATTTTAAAACATACAAACACAAGCTGGCACGCTGCTGAGGAGGAAACGACCCTGGCTCAAAGACGCCATCGGCCGATGACCCCTGGTGGTCGAACTGGACTCGTGACTCCGCGGATACTGAGCCCGTGTGGAGAGCTGGACGGGGGAAAAGGCTGTGGGGCCTCGTCACCTCCTGACTCAGTATTTGATAATATGCCGCATTTCCTGATCTAAACCCCAACTTTGCAGAGTTTTAAACTATCCAGATGCTTGTCCAAACAAAACGTTATTTGTTCATGACCTGGGGAAGTTTAGCAAGTTTGGATAAATGGAGAAAGAAACTGACAAGACAGAAGAAAAAAAGAAAAAAAAAAGAAGCCAAAACTCAGGTTCTGTATCACAAAACTTGTGATTCCCGACACTGGCAGCAGACAGTAAATGTTTATTCAGTTTCTTTTTTGATTAAATCATTTAGACTAGAACTTATTTTATGGCTGTTTGGATTCATTTCCATACTTAATGTTTTTTCTTTTTATTGTTTTTTTTTTCCTGACTCTTGCTTTTGACATTTTCATTTTGCTCATTTTATCCCTTTTTAAGATCAAAACTTTTCTTGCCTCAGTTTGTGATTTTGTCTGTTTCAGTGTTGCAGGTGCATGACGCAACACATGAGAACAAAGTAAATGTTTCTGTCTGTTTTAAGAGAGAGAAAGAGCAAGAGAAACATTTAACGCTGGGGGAGATTGAGACATTTGCGCGCTCTCTCTCTCTCTCTCTCTCTCTCTCTCCCTCACTCACTCTCTCTCAGGACGTTACAGTAGGATCATAAGCATGAATTGGGGGGGGGGTCCAGGTAGCCCAGAGAATAATAAAAAGTCACATACTGAATCATTAGGGACCAGTTTCCTGGGTTGTGGCCTGTGGCCTTTTAGACTTGACGCGTTTGCTTTCTGCCTGTTGGTTCTAGAAATGTTTTGGGCATCATGAAGACGTAGGACAGATTGAAACTTTCAATATTTCCTGTTTTTTTTAATACCTCTCTCTCATCTGATGCAAAAACAAACTCAGACTCCAAATAGTACAAGTAAGACATGTTCCTTAATCCTTTCCAAATTAAAATGAAGACTTTTCCTGCGTATCAATTTTCTCCAGGGGTCAGATGGCCTGGATTTCTTCCTCTGCAGTGAAATGCTCAGCCAGTGTTGGTGCGACATCTGGTGGCCAACAGGTGGAACTACAACTGGCCTCCGACACCCCCCCCCTCCCCCTTGACAGCACAGTACGCGTCAGCCGCCAGCCTCCGTACTTCCTCTAACTCCGTGTGGCCTCGTATGCACCGTCTGACTTGTGGTCGACCTCCAGGATCGTGGTGTGTTCAGGACGTCCGGTCAGTCGGGTGTAAACGGGGACGATTAAAGGCAGAGAATTGAAATGCATCCTCCTCCTGTTTGTAGAGACCATCGGTCTGAACACAGCCAGCACTTGTTAACGGACAAATTTGACAATGACGGGTGTCGGTGGCTCCAGTTGCACCGAGAAAACGGTCGACAGTTTTTAAACAGCCTCAAAGCTTCACAACTGCAAACATTTGTCAAAACCTTAGATGAAAACGCTGATGTCGCTGCCGGTTTATAATCCAACTTGGTTATTTTACGCTGGACGCTGTTGTTCCCTCCGTTCAGATAACTAGTTTTCCTTCAGGTATTTCCCTGAGATGCATGTGGAGTTTTTTTTAAAATCACATTTCTCTGTTGAAGATGCGTCTTTGCTTTCTCGAAAAACAAAATGTGACACCACATCGGGCGTAGAAACTCAAAAATTTTTCATTATACAACTGAAACCCTGCGGCAAACACACACTGATCTTTATGAGACAGCAGCCAAACTTGTTTATTTTTCATATCTGTTGTTTCTTTTGTCTATGTGTGTTTGACACCTGTTAGTTGTAGAGACAACAACATGGTTGGTGCATTTGTGCGTTTAAAAGCCAGTTCAATGACTCTACAACTTAATCTACATTACAAAAAATATACAAAATAAGTAGAATGGTGCAGCTTTTAATCTGAAGAGCCACAATTGTTCATGAAATTGAAAAAGCTTTTTGAGTTTGTTGTAAAACAGGAGAGCCTTGTTTTGGGTTCATATTTATTTTAATCAATTCAAGTAATTAAGTTCTCTGATGAGTTAATGAGGCTGCAGCCTGGTTCTCTCTAGAACGTTCTGTGTCCGTTCGGCTTCTGAGACGCTGCGAGACGTCTAAACATGAGCAGGAAGCAACAAGAGCCCATTGTCCAGTTCCATCACACGGCCGCCACACAGGTCACTATTGTGCTCGTGTGTGTGTGCTCGTGTGTGTGTGCTTGTGTGTGTGTGTGCGTGTGTGGAGGGGGTACTCACATCAAAACCTGTGTTTGGATCCCAGCCCACGTGACCAATGTGCCTGAGGAAGACGGGACAGAAATGCAGTGAGATCACTCTCACACACTCACACACACATTAATATACAACTATTTAGCATGTGCACGTGGGCGACCATGTGCGCATGCTAAATAGTGAGCCCACACACACACACACACACACACACACACACACACACACACACTCATCCACCAGTCAGAGACAGTGTGGTCATTGAGCACGCTCAGACTCTTCATGTTTACAGAGCGTAACTGGTCTGTGACGCCAGACTCAGTTTCTGATAAGCGTTTTCTTATCAGCAGAGAATTCGCCAGCGCTGTGTCTTTTGAAGAGATTTTTTTTTGGGGGGGGGGGTGGCTAATGAAATACACCACTGAGTTGCATTACAGTAAATCAGAGTGAAGCCAGACCATAGTGGGGACTGAAAGTCAGGATCTCTTAGCCTCCGTTTTTGTGATTTATGTGAAGTCGCTGCTGCAACAGCACAAATTTTCAATCTAGTATCCATCCTTCCATCCTTCCATCCATCAATCGAACAACCCACCCAACCCTCCCTCCTTCCTATTTAAAAGTCCCCTTTTAAATTGATCCTTTCAACGAAACTTGAAGGGACCTAGAACTTGCTGCAGATATATCATTCGCCATAATAAAAATCCTGAAAATCTAATTATTTAGAGGAAAACTAAACGGTAACTGTGGTGAACATTTATTTGAAATTCCCTACAGACTTTACTTGAGCATATATTGCCCCACCCCCCTTTTTTTTTTACACTGCAAAATCTTTTATTTTTTGTTAACAGCAACTGCATTTTCTTAGAGTTTCTCAATATCATGATTACTCTTACCACTGATCCCCTCATACATTTAGGATGAAAGAACTGAATCTAACACTAACTAAATGTTAGAAATCTGAATATATTGTCAGATTCCTGTCGGACACGGCATCACATTCTGATGTTAAGTGCGGGGGGCGACTCACTGGAAGTTGCTGGGCGTGCCGATGTCGGCCTTCGTCAACTTCTTCTTCTTGCCTTTGGTTTTCTTGTCCTTGCGCGTCAGGCCGCCGTGGCTCAGCATGTTGTTGAGGTGGTACGGTGGCTGGTGGCCGTGGGAGTTATGGAACCTGACGTTGTTGATCTCCGGGTTCTTGATGTCCACGGTGGCCATGGGCAGGGCAGGACCTGCCAGGGGTCAGGGAGGAAAGACAGCAGAATGTCAAGAAACATCCTGATCCCTGCCCTGCTCCCTAGAGGATGAACCTTTTCCTCTGGTGACACCCTCAGGACAAACTTAAGTCGATTTTAAGAAAAATAAATCATCTATGATCGTTTTTCCTGTCCAATATTCAACTATCCAGGGTTTCTGCGGGGTTCCCTAGGTTAAAAACCTTTCAGTACCACTGGAAAGTAACTTAACACCTTTTTCACATTCATACAAGCAAAAATATAAGAGATATGAAGATAATCCAGAAGGAATGATGATACAACTAATTTAATTAAGTAATAGAAACTGGTCCACATATGAATTTTGCATCAGGTCAAGAGTTTGACTTTAAAAACACTCACATATGTACATTTCAAGAGTTACAGGTTGATGTTATTGTTCATCTTTTACATACTAGAGGAGAACAGATCCCTTCATTATGCTATTCAAATGGAAGAGAGTGGGGACAAAAAGCACAGACCTTGTTCTATAGTTTACAGTTTGGCCAAAAATGAGGCTTCACACACAAAAGATGAGGAAACTTTCCCAAGTCACGATCTTTTTATTAGCAAATTCCCTCTTTGTTCTTCTGTCCAACCACCAGAGCTCAGTCTGAACTAAAAAAAAAAAAAACTATAACTATGGGAAAATATCTACTTATCTACTCGAGGGGCAAGCGGAGGCCTGATAATGGCTCTGGCTGAACTTTGGAAGACGTTATTACACAAAACTGTAGACTTTATCCAAACTTTTTTCCCCCCATTGGAGAACAGTTAGTGAAGAGTACAGCCTCACAGCCACTGTGGATTACTGCAACCAAAAACTCCTTCATTGTACATGTGGGCATGCGAGTAATATTTAGGAACCCGAGCTGAAAAAATGTGGACAGATCTATGAAAACATAGACATGAACTAAAAGTAACCTCGGAGGCTGCTGCCTGGCACCAAGGCGATGAACTGTAAAATCCTCAAAAGGCAGAGAACGAGTGAATTCTATGCTATTATGAATTCAGACCTGAGTATTGTGGTTGTAGGATTTTAGACTTTGAGATTATTTACTTCTCTAAAAACCAGACTAAGTGACACTATTATCAACGTGCCTGTAATAATCCCGGTACCTGAGGGATCAACGGGCTGGTGTAAACTCTGCTGTGTTTCATGTTTGCCAGTGAATTTCATCCGTCTCCTCTGAGCTTTGATGATCCGTCTCTTCTGATATAAATGCCAAGTGCCCCCCCCTCCATCCTAATGGTCAGGGCCATTCAGTCCTCGAATCCCTCGTAATCTCCACAAACCGCAGCAGCGTCTGACATAACCACTAATCCTCTGCTAATCCCAGTTCCAAATCCCTGGACTCCCCATGAATACTAGATTTCTATGACCAAACCAACAGGCTCGCTCCGACTCTGCAGAGACCCAGGACGGGGCAGAGCTGCATGGGATGGTTCTGTGTTGGTCTGGGTATCAGAGATGAGTGGTTCTGTGGTACTGTCCAAAACGCTTCTACACTGAGATTAATGAAAAATGCAAAATATTTGGTATCAACTTTTGATGCGTATGTAAGTTGTGTCAAGTACTTAAGGTCCACATTAAAGTCAGAAACACAACCCTGTTTGTTCTTGGGTAAGTTAGGTCTAATTCAATTTTGGGCTGAACCTTTAACATGTGAGAACTTTGGTTCCATTTGCACACTGAACAAAGGGGTTCATAGTTACTTGGGTTTGTATTTTATATGCATATGAAATGATACGTCTGATGTGATGCGTATTACGGCAGCACAGTTCACTGCAGTAAAGATTAATGTGAATGTTTCATGTGTCTTCAAATTAACTTGCCACACATTATTGTATGTATAAAAAATGTCATATATAAGTATAAGTACTTTGCACCATGGCTGCATGAAGAGAACCAACAGCTGTTCCAAGAGGCATTTCTCAATCAGTGTTCTTACATTTGTTAGCATTGTGAATAGTCATCAGTTCGGCCCAAATACACAAGTCCACATTTAGACAAGAACTACCCGAATTACCCGAGGCGTTTTAACTTCTCCCGTCCTACCCAGCATGCATTTCAACAGAGCTGTTATCGCTTCCGCTTCCACTGTTTCCAGTCATTTAGATTTCAAATATATGTTCAGCTAATGCAAATAGTTTCTACTTGAAACTTTGCCAGAGATGCGATTAGTCACTCATGGGATGAGACCAACTGGTCAACCCAGGTGGAAAACTCCTGAGGTAACCGGCCAATCAATGTCAGTGGCCAAATCACGTGCAATGCAACTTCCTGCTCTTGCGAGTTTGGACTTGCCATGTTGAAACTCAGGTTCTCTGCAGTTCAGACTCGTTGAGTTGAACACAGAAGACAAGGAAGGACACGGTACTTTCAAACTTCGCCTACTACCTTCATACAGCAGTGAGCATCCATTCAAAGTGACAGTTTTCAGTTTACCAATGAATAGCATCTGTGGCGGAGCTTCATCTAGATTTATGGCTTTGCAGAGGGTAAAGAGGCGGAGCCAAACAACATGGGAAATCCCTGAATATGAGCAACTTCTTCCCCTGTAAGAGTCCCCTTTTTTTTTTTTGACTGATGCTCTCACAGTGAGGACACGGACAATGCACTCGAAGACGCCTGCAAATCCAGAGAAACACCATCGCGCTGTCTGTCTCATGCTTCACAGCTGAAATGTCAGTCTCATTGAAAGAGACTTCAATGAAAGAGCGATCTCAGGCACGAGTCCATGGCGCCGATTGAAGGGACGACTGATCCGTTGTGCATATGTTAATCCTGCTCTTTGCAGCTTCAGTGTTTGCAAACAGTCGGAAAGGACTTAATGGAAGCAAACGGTCTTTAGGGATGACACGCCATCGCAGCTGCGGAGGAAGAAGATCTAAATTAAAGCTCTGATGCGCTGGGACCATTAGTTCCCCAACTTTGTCCATGCGGGTGTTCACGTGAAGGGAAAAAACAAACGGCATTTATATTTTGGAAAGCTCTAGGGAAGCTGATACTGTACGTGCTGCTCGCAAGCTATTTTTACCCACAGAACCTGTCAGATTGCCAAAATCTGAATAAACATGAACCACCAAAGCTGCCTCTAAAACTTCCCACCGTGATGCATTTAGGTGCGATGACTTTTCCATAATTTTGACAAATTGTCATCTCACTTCACAAGTGTCAATTCAGACCACGTTAATCTCACGCCATCTCCTTGCAAACCTCCTCCTAAGACAATAAATCCGAAAACATCAGCCGTGTCCAAGCGTTGACAGGGAAAACTGAGCTTTTCTGAAATGCAGAGGCAGTGTTTTATGAGGACAAATTTCCTGTCGCCTCCCAACTTTCCTCTGTCATCATTCATTTAAAAAAATATGTTGCATTCAGCATCTTTTCTTTCCTCTGGGTTTCAGTCGTCTGTCCACACTGGCATTTCCTCTTATTTGAAGAAGAAAAAAAAACCAAAAAAAAAAAACCTCTGGCATCCAGATTGAACGAATACAAAAGCTCCAGTCTAGTGTTTAAATGTTGATAAGGAACATTAAGTTTCTGCTGAAAAAGTAATGTAAGCCTGATTGTGAGCTGTGTGGCAGTAAAGTTCAGGAGCCAACTTCTTTTCCCATATAACATCTTCAATGACTGTACGCGTTCATTTAAATGAAAATCGCATGCCCTGCCTATAAACCAATGAAGTTTTCCCGCTTTCTCCTTTGTTTCTGTGTTACATGTTGTGCAACCCTTAATGCCACAAACATAAATTTAGCATTTCTTGATTCTGGGAAATTTTTACAAACATAAACCATTTGTGGTTAAAAAAAAATCATGACACAGTATAACTGAGCCTGTTTGCATTTGTGGGCGTCCAGTCAACAGTTTTACTGACGTCTCTTTTATAATGTTGGTCTATGGGGAAAATGCTTTTGGTCAAATGGGATTTGGTCACTGGGGTGAAATGGCAACAAAGGTTATGCTGGATTTTTGCTTCTGTGTCTATACAAGTGTCCCACGCCGTCATGAGCATTAAAACTTCTGTGTTGGCGTCACTCTGCAATTACACAATAAAACCGCTAGTTGGCGGCGGCATTTATATGCCGCTATGTTGAGTTTCTTCTCCACTGTTTCCCACCGACCAATAGTGTCAGGCTACGAAGTAGGTTCAATGAGAGGCAAAAATCGGCCTTTAGTGGCGCTACGTATGAGCTTTACAACAGAAAGAAGCTGAAGAGGAACAGATTCAACAGTTTCTCTATTGTTCGCTCTCTTGTAGCTTGCCTGATCACACAATACACCTGCCGTCATTAACATTTATCTGTGGCTTTTTAAGCAGGTGACTTGGCAAACACGAACTGAAAACGTCACATCCAGTGAGGAATCATAACATTTACACTCAAACCAAACGTCCAACAGCAGCGGCCGGCCGATTAGAGATTACAGATTACAGATTAGGCCTAATGATGCCTCACAACGGGTGTTTAAAGGGAACAACAGAGGCCATGTGGTCCACATATGGCACAGATGGACATCCTGCTGATCAGATTAACCTGCAGAGGAAGCCACTCTGTGCCAGTGCGCGGGTCACGCTGGCTGTGAAACACCACGACCCAACGCTCCGGTGTCCTGGCATTTGTCAGCCAGTCACATGAAGGACATTATTTTTGTAAGAGATGCTCAATGAGCACGAACACTGTTTTTTAATCATACATTCACACACCGATTTGGTCTGTAGGACCACAGGCTTCTGTTGCTGCAGACAGAGACACTATGGGGCCACAATACTCTCTGATCCGGACTGTATTTCCCCCATGTGTCTGTTATGGTCACTGGACCCCAAACACGACACATTGAGAATACAAACAGACCCTGGAACTGCTGATTTAACTCAGACTGGATTGGTTAATCCAGGTCACACTGACCAAGAGCAGTAGAGGACCCCAGTAGATTAAATGCCAATGCTGTGTAAAATTTTACTAAAAAAGAAGAAAAAGGAAAAAAAAGGAAAAAACAGGCTGTGGACGAAGCTTTAGCCACAGATCTCTGTGGCCCCCATGCGTAGTTACAGCCTCAAGGGGAGGCATCGAAGATGAGCCGTTAAGTCGTTGTCACAGAATTATATATCCTTTATTATTATGGCCACTATAGGTGTTGGTCCGAGACTCAATTAGCAACCCCCCCCCCCAAGAGACATGTTGATAATATCAAAATATGCATCTTCCGAGTCTGACGGCCTCTGAAAGGCCCCACACAGAACTGAGGTGTCATGAATGGCACTTTACAACATACATCCTGAGCTAGAAGTCTATTAGAAAAATACATATAATTTACTATTGGGAGATAATAATACTGATGTACTGAAAATCTGAAGCTCTCTGCCATGAACTAGTTTTGTGGCTGCAGCCAGATACTTTTCATACTCTGGCTCTTTATTTCCTTGTCTTCCTATTTATTCAGCGGTTTCATTTCTCTCCATTTTTTATGAATCCTATAGTATTTTTGTTGCTTGGGTAAATCTTGTGTTCGTGTTATTGACGTATTTGTGGTTTCTTTTGAGAAAAAAAACATTACAAATAAATAGACAGCGATATGATGTCATGATCTCAAAATAATCTGCAAAAAACAATTTAAAAAAACCTCTTTGAGCTCTTACTGAGTAGTAAGCAAAACCGAATCTGCATGATCAATATTAAGACTTCAACATACCGTTTTTTGGGTCACCTCTTTTCTCTGCAAAAAGAAAAAATTAACACAGTTATAGTTTCAGAACAAAATTAACAGACTTGAGAAAATTAAAGATATTTAGAGGCCGGAGGAGGTGAGTTGTTCAAGACTCAGAGAGTGCGCTGTGTCTCAGTTAGTAGGAATCTGTGGCAGTGAGAGTGGAGACGTCAGTTTTAAAGCCCTCAAGGTGCAAAGAAGCCTTCAGAGGAATAATAATAATAATAATAATAATAATAATGAAAAAAAAGAAGAGGAAGAAGAAAAAAGCTATCTCACGTCAGGATGCCGTGGGCGAAACAGTCAGAAGGACAGTTCAGGAAAACTCTGACATGAGCAGAAGGGGAGAAGCAAGAACTTTGAAAGCTGAGTCATGTCTGACATTAACCCAACCCCCCCCACCCCACCCCCCAGCTCCGTGAGCCTTTGAACCTTCAGTCATAATCATAGTCTGAGTGGTGCACAAGCGCCGGCGTGCTGAGAGGGGAGCTGGAGGGAAGCCAGAGAGGAGCCCGGCTGCAGGGGGCGCCTGACGCGACGGCAGGAGAAGAAAGAAGACACGCTGAGCCCACAGCAGCAGAGACATGGGGAGAAAGCCCCCCAACCAACACCCCCCCAATCCACCAATGAACCTCTACTCATGTTCTCGTCCAAGTAAAAAAAAAACAACAAAAAAAAAAACCCCAACAACCTTTAAAGTCAAACCCAGGTGGGAAAGAGGGACGGTTCATCCATTTTGACGACAACGTGGGTCATACCCGTGTTTGCTGTGTTTTTCTGAATGGGTGGTTTTTTACACTGCCCAGATGTGCACATCTGGATTCTTTTGGTTCCTTCTAATATTTCCTTTCTGCCTCTAAATGTCTATAGAAGTAGAAAAGACAACAAAACCTTGTATGATTCAGGTTTGTCTATTGCCGCCTTTGGCTCATATCTGCTCTTTTGATGCAGACAAAAGAGCTTTTCGGAACTTTTTACCTCTTGGGTTAATTTTTGGTTTTAATTTCACACAACCGGCTCGGTTCCCTGACGGGGACAGGACACAAGCCGGGCAGAGGCAAGTGTTGGACCCTGGTACAGGCTGTGTTAGTAGGAGGAGGAGGAAGAGGAGAGCTCTGCAGTCCAGAGGCGGTAGAAAAGAGGAGGAGGCAGACAAAGAGAGGGAAAAAAAAACAAATAAAAAACAAACAAAAAAAACACGAAACAGCAAATCTCACCGGTTTTGCGCTGCCGTCGGTTGAGCAGGTCATTAATGGCAACTCTGAATCTTTTGGCCTCTTCTTCACTGGCGAAGTTCAAACCAATCTGACATGTCTGGGAGGAGGAGGAGGAAGAAGAAGAATCACAGGTTGAATAAAATGCAATGCTTGTTTCAATAAAAAGAAAAAAAATGAACAGAAAAAAAATCACAGAGCATTAAGTCTGCACGCCTGCATAAGGATGAACAGGTCACAGCTGAACTGCTGTAAATGTCTGAGTCTGACATTTAATTTAGAAAACTACATTTAAATAAAAGCAATTATAATGGATCAGATTTTTTTCAATAATCATCAATAACCGTCTGCAATTATTTACTCTGTTGATTATCTTATCAGTGTTTGATCAACACAAATCGAATTATTAATAATAAATGCAATAATTTAAAAAATATTCAGATTAAGAACAAAGTTACACCATATAATCGATTTTATGCAAATAAAATGCTGCTGAGGGCGACGTTTGTGATTTGAAAAAAATCTAAAAGTGGATTTTTGTTTTGAACGCCGCCCTCTGATTAGTTCAGCTGCCTCGTTGCTTTGTTGGATTTCTGCACTTTTTCTTAAAGACCGGTCCTTTTATTTTTTTTTTTTTTACTTTCAGAAGCTCAAACACCAGCAGCTTTTCAAAGAGCAGCCACATCCTGAGGGCCTGCAGCTGCTTCGCATTAGTGTCTGTGGCAAAAAAAGAAAAAAAGGCCAGGTGCGAACAGACGCTAATGCAAATATTTAACCGTGTGCAAAAGACATTCAGCGATTATCACACTTTATTAAAAAGAATGGAGGAGGAGCCGATGGGTGAGACGTGGTGCTTGTGGATGGTTTCGTTTTTTTTGTTTGTTTTTTGCACACGTACATCTCCTGCGAACGAGATGAAGTAGGATCTGGAGCTGCTGATGGAGAAGTTGTGGTACAGTTCCTGTTCAAACATGGTTTTCCCCTCCTGCAAAAAACACAAAAAAGAGAGAGAAATATCAGGGTAGAGTCTCCTTTAGGTTTAGAGGAAGCAGATTTTCAATCAGATTTTCATCCAATGCACGGAAAACCCCAACACTTTAAATTATTCCTGTATAAATTCAAAAGGTGCTATATATTATTTTTCTCTGCCACTGAGAATGGTTTCTTTGCCATAGCGGGTGGTGGTGGGGGTGGACATGGTCTCTCACTACGAGCTTCAGCCATCGTTGGAGGTTAGAATACTCCCTCTGATCAGAGCTAAATCTTCGTCATCTCATGTTGGACTGAGGACAGACTGGATGCTACAGTGAGTTCATATCGGAAAGTGACGAGACGGGCTGGGGTTAGCTGGTTAGCACGCTAACTTCACTAAAGGAAAGGAAGTGATAGGAATAGAAGTAAAGCAAGAGTTAAGTGTTGCTTTCTATCGCCGAAGACAACGCTTGGTGAATGAAGGAATCTTTTCTCGACCGATGAGTAAACAGCTGGTAACGCTAACATCCGCTATGTAGTGATAGCAAAAGACTTACATCTAGCACCTTTAAAATCCACAGACATGTAGCATATTCATTTTTTATTATTAGTCTGATGATGAACTCACAAAGTTTCCTCTGGATTGGTATGTAAATAGCTGACAATGCTAACGTTGGCTATGTAGCAATAGCAAACATTTACATGTAGCACCTTTAAAAAGCAAAAAAACAGGTTCTTAGACTAATTTCCCTACTTTCAGACAGTCATTGCTCTCAGTTAATGTCTTTGAAAATCAAGGTTCAGATACCGGAGATGAAGCGTCGGCAAATTAACAAAATTCTCCCATTTCTCCACTTATCTAAAATTCTAGATGACCTAGATTTCGATTCAGTTTTCAGTTGGTTGAAATGACCTGAAACCGGTGGATTAGTTCGTCCTCAGACCCTGCAGTGACCAGACGGACTCAGAGCCTGAATGCACCACAGACGGTAAACTCAGTTCAGTGGCTGCTAATTTACTTCAGACCAGTTATGGCTGCACCACTGGTTGCACTTTATGTTTTTAAAGCACTGTAATAATGAGATAAATGACTGTCTGGCCACAACCCACATATCGTGTAAAAGACAACAATGAAGAATGAAGAGAAAAAAAAACAAAAAAACGTGGACAGCTTTAATGGAAATAGCCAAAGTTTGAGATTTTGGGATAATGTGCTCCATAGCTTGGCAGTCCTTTAAGAGTTAAAGGTTTACAGATGTTTTCCTTGGCAGACTGGTCACACTCACCTTGATGTCAAAAACTCTTATAAAGTAGGACCTCTGTGGGTTGTCCTTAACCAAACAGGCCACTCCGCAGCATCTCTTGGCCCAGCTGGCGCTTCGCTCCGCGCCGTAGACCTGGACCACCGCCGAACACAGGGTCTGGAAAGGGGGGAAAAAAGACGGAGCAGTGGTTATGAAGCATGCAAGGTTCATTAAAAAAATAACAGAACATTTAAAAATCTACAAAAGCGGTGGCGAAGATACCAACCAGGACAATTTTTTAACGACTCAGCTGTGATCTGCCTCCACTGTGTGTCTGTTTTTCCCCTCTCTCTCTCTTTTTTTTTTTTTTACAGAAACATCTGGTTCCTTGTTAAAAAGCCTTCTGAGCTCAACGTGTGTGGCAGAGCGGCATCAGAACAGCCGACAAGGAAGAAGAAACCCAGCGGATGCAAAACCGCTGGGTGGTGATAAGGACCGCGGGCGGTGCCATACCTGCTGAACCAGGTGAGAAAACAAGCGCGGCTCTCTGGGGCAACACTGAGACCTTTCGAAATCGGAAATTGCACATGCAAATTCCCTAACAGTTGGACTCTCAGATGCCTAGAATAACCTGGATAAACCGTGCTTGGCTTTGGACTCCAGCACATTAGTAAAATGATAATGATAACCATAAAGTGTGCGCATCATTCCTTTAACATATGAAAAGTGAAGGTGTTTCACATTCACATCAGGTAAAACAATGAATGATCTTTAACCCTTTTCATATACAGTTCCCTGAAATTTTAAGGGTCAAAATTAAATGCACATTTCCACTGATTTAATATTACTTCCATAAAAAGTAAAAACATTGAAACTTAAAGCACCAGAGGCCGAGCTTTCCTGACCTCTAAAGGCCTCAGTTTGCTTTAACTGGAGAGCCTCTGAAGATTCAGGTCACAGTTCGGCTAGAAAAATGAAGTCAAGGGCAACTGGGCTTGGGTTTAGAACCCATTATTTTAGCCTTGCTGGGGATTGCCATCAAGGCCATCAGTAACACTTGGTTTGTTAACACCCTTGGCTGTTGTGACGAAGGCCGTTAGATACGTTAAAGTTGCCCAAGGGTAAACACCTTGGTGACCACCCCAGTCAGTCAGAACCGGAGAAGCCTCTTGGATGAGATAGTGAAATTGTCGTCGAGATCCACGGCCGAGTCCAGTCGCCCTTGACTTCGTTTTTTCTTCTTGGTGTACCCTTGTTGGATGATCCGACAGCATCTGACGCGTCACTCTTCCCAGGCCTTTCTGACGCCGGACGTGGTTGGGGACAGGTACACCCAGGTAAGAGAGCGAGAAGGGTCAGTGCTTCTCTTTCAGAAGTTTCTTTAGCCGTGAGCAAAAAATAAATAGATAAATAATAATTTAAAAAAAGAAAAAGAAAGAAAGGATGCAGCCCTCTCATTTATCTGATCTTACGACATCAGGCAAATGCACTGACCCCTCAGTAACACAAACACTGTATTTCTACTGTTTACCTTGCGACTGTCATGACGACAGCGGACATTGATTGACTCCCTGACAAACTTTCCAGGGGTGTAAAATGGTTTCTTACAGTTATAAACCACTGTGAGGTGCTTCCGCATGTGATAAGCCTTTAAATGCATTAATCTTTAACTTGATTTCCATTTTCTTACATGTACCTTAAAAACAACACGCCCCTGTTTGTTTAACACGCTGTTCTGGGTGCCGCACAAAATTTCATTGCACTCTGTCTAACAGTAACAGTAACCGAGAGGCACCAAAACTGCAAAAGGCTGATGATTCAACAACATGAGGTTTGAATCATTGTAAGAATTATCTGCATTTCGGGGGCAGACCTTGTTGCCATGATCATCACTGTTTCCTGGAGCATTTAAATTTCCCTTCGTTGGAACTAAAGGGGCCTGAATGAGGAAAAACAGATCCACACGAAAAGTATGAGTCTCTTCCCTGTTGGCGCTCCGTCAAACCTGCACTGCAACAACTAAGCTTCCTTCTTGTTTTGGGGGCTTTTTGCCCCAAGTCCGGTCTTCAGCAGTAAAGCTGGTTTTGTACTTCTGCGTCAAGCCTACGCCATCACGAGCATTTATATGTCTGCGTTGGCGTCACTCTGGAAATTATACCACCAAAACACTAGTTGGCGGCAGCATTTATGTGCCACTGTGTTGAGCTTCTTCGCTGACATTTTCCACCAGTATGTCGGCGCACTTCGAAACAGAAAAGCAGAAACGAAAGAAGACGGTCTGTACGATGGCAGAGAAGAAAGAGTAGCTGGAAATGTGATGCTACTGAGCCGACCAATCACAGTTCTTGTGGTCTGCGTTCCTGCAATGTGGAGTTACATTTTTGGGGAGGTGGCATCAGGTTGCAGCAGCCCCCCCAGCCTTTGGGGAGGTGGCATAGCTGCAGCAGCCCCCCCAGCCCCGCAGCAGCATAAACTGGCCTTAACACAGACTCTCAGATGGACAGAGATCATGTAACTGAGGTGGGCTGACAAAACGCCTCTGTTTGACCCTAAAAACAAACAAAAAACCCCAAGAAAAGCAACCTTGCTTCCCTCCACTATGTTAAGGATCCTCATATAATGTCCTAAAATCGGAGAACTGCAACTAACATGTTTCACAAGTCTTAAACTGTTCACCCCATATGGATGTGAACCCCTTCAAATTAGAGCTGAAATCCTGCTCTTTTACCCTTTAACAGTGGTTGTTCCATTTGAAATCCAGCATATCTGACACCCCCCCCCAGTGTTTAGCCTTTCAGCGGGACGGGGAGCAGTGTCCAGCTACTGTTCCCAGCACTGTCCTTGTCCTCAGACCGCTCCTGTTTCTGGTTTTGTTTTGATTTTTCTGTAGAGGTCGTGCTGCATTATATCCTCTGTTGGGTTTTCTGCCTCTGCAGTAGAGAGTTAATGCAGCCACTGCGGGGGGGGGCAGAAAAAGAGGAAATGCCACTGGGCCCAGTCCCCCCCGTGATTTATGAGCACAGTTCAGAGGAGCAGCAGGAAACACTTTTCACCATGAAATCACTGCTCCGCATCACACAGGAGAGGTCAAGGTTCAGCCGTTAAAAGCCCCATTTAGGCTCTGTAAATTCTCGCTGAGGGAAAGCAGGCGGCAGACGGCAGACGGAGACGCTCTCTAGGTTACGTCAGCGAGCACGTCAGCATCTAACAACCACAAACCTACAACACCTGTACGCTGGACTGTTGATCAAACCGACTGGTGGTCACATCCAGATCATGCATCAGCTCATACTACTGTTGTTTATTTCCTCGTTTTTTTAGATTCTCCCTCAAGGCAGCTTCTCCGTTATGAGGATTCATCGCTCTTCTGTTTTCTAGTCACCGTAATCTGAAACGCTTTGGTTTTTCGAAGACACACACTTCCTATTCTCAGAAAACTACTATGGGCTTTTTTTCCCCCCACTATTAACTGACATTTTATAGACAAACCAATTTCTTGTGTGGAGCGATCAGCTGTTGGACTGTCGGTCTGAGGATGTCCTCTGAACTCTGGGTAACCAGTCCAGACAATGCCATTAAACAGAAATGAACAGACAGATTAATGACGATTTCAATCAATCGTTTGAATTCATTTTCTGTAGAAGATTTTCTTTTTTTTTTAAAAATCGACACTTTGAACTTGCTATCGATGTATTTCACCATCATAAATCCTCATTTTGCCACCTCTAGTTTTGTTTGCCAATTTTTAATTAATTTTCTGCTGTTAAATGCTGCTGGAGCAGTGAACTTTGTCAATCTACATCATGTGACTGATGATGCATCTAGGATTCGAGAGTTTGTTCCTTAACAGCCAACGTTAAAAAAGATGATTCACTTCCTCTTCTTAACAGGTGCTTGTTTTCCCCGCTTGGTGCAGATTTTCCGCCGACTCTCGGCGGCAGACCACATCTTCTCCCATGTTTGATGTGGTTGCCTCCTTTGGAGCGCCGCCGAGGAGAAGACGAAGCGGTCTGACCGCATGGTCCGCTCAGCGGCTGCCCAGAGCTTTCGACTGAGCTTGCGGTCAAGGAATTGCAGATGTTGATGTTTCCATTCTCCTCGGGCCTTGAGGGCTCCTCGTCCATTTTAGCTCTGCTGTTGACATTGAAAGGTCATTCCTGACCTTGCAAACAGTGCAAACACAGCCTCACCTTCATCTCATGGTGACATTGTTTTGTCGACTGCCCCCCCCCCAAAAGATCAAAAACAAACTCCCACTCTCCCAACTCTTGCTCTTTAGTGCTTTACAGCATGATGAGAGCAAAACTTCTGACAAAAACTAGATCGAATAGACTAAACCGACTGACGGAGGATTATTTGTCAATAATAGATTTATCATTTTAGTCATTTCACAAGCAAAAATGTGAAGCATTTTTTCATTAAAAGCTTCTCCGACATGAGTATTTCTTGCTTCTCTCTGTTTTATATTAGAGAACATGTGAAGATGTGACCTTGGGCTGTGGGAAATTATAAAGCATTTTTTTTTTTTACTATTTGACACTTTTTAGAGCGAATGATTAATACGTTAATTGAGAAAACATCAAGCAGAATTACTGATTATAAAAAATAATCGTCGGCTGCAGCCTCAGGTGAATCATCTCTCATCTCTGCAGCAAGTTTCAAGTCTGTAACAGTGGATTTTCATAAAAAAAACAAAAAAAAACACTGAAAGTAAAGGTTTGTTTGAAGCTACACTTTGTAGTTGACAGACTACGCTCTGGGCCTAATGTAAAACCGTATGTGGTCAATGTTCCTTTTTTCAGCTCTAAGAGTCATAAATTCAGCCCTTTTAATTCAGCAGTCCCAAACTTTGAATGTAATATGCCTCCAGATAAAATCCAGTGCAGAGCCGTTTAAGTACAGTGGGACTCCCCACAAAACCGGATTAGCAAATAAGCCACATAACTCTGGTAAGTTTATATCTAATATTTTCCTGAAATTTGTTTATTCTTTTTAAGAAACCATCCCCCTACATAACGAACCCTAAAAGCAAATGTAATAACCCATATTTTATTCTAAAATCTGTATAACCAGATTTAGCTTTAATATCATTATAGATTTCTGTCCAACTTTCTAATCCTGCTTTGTAAAATACCACCCCAAAGTACAACCCCCCATCTGTGTGTGGTGGTGGAGGAGGAGGAGGAGGACATCAGTCTGAATACAAGTTATCCTAAATGCTGGTCTTTAACTGAGACTTACTCTAATGACCAAAACAATAGTGGAGTTAAATTACACTTCACTTGACTGGTTACAGCTGAAGTTAATTCTAGGGCGCAATCTTGAATATGTTGTTTAAGCTACATAAGAGGGCATCAGAGTAAATCCCAGTGGTTTTAATCCTCCGTTTTATTTCTCTGTTGGTTTACTTGAAGATTTAAGTTCTCAGAAGATGGGAGGTTCACAAGAGCGAGACAAATGGAATCGTAAATTTCCACGAAATCTGCGGCAAAATTGCTGTTTCTCAAATGCTCAATGATGGTAAATAAAAGACTGAGGTTCCCTGATGTGAGCCTGCACTGGTCAGTAGTGCTGGGTAGCGTTTTAGCTTTCATGATACTGGTCCTAATATGATAGATATTTTACTTTTTGTGATGCCATAAATTGAGACATGTAAATATATTTTTCCTACACAAACTTTTCTGTTAAATCATGTCTAAACACAAGAATCACATAAGAACTTTGTCTACATGAAAACAGAGCAAAAACATGATTTAAAATCAGGGGCCATGTGATCAAAGAATAAGTCAAAAAGGTTATGAATCTACCTGACAGTTTCAGGTACCTGGTGCTACAAACACATTTAAGTCACGACACGTACTCGGGCCTGCTGGCCGACACAGATCCGCCTCACCAGTCTCGGTTTTGCATGCATGCGGCTTCCTGCAGTCGACCCTGCAGGCTCAGCTCCGGTTCGCCTCTGAAAACCTGCAGCGGCCATCATTAAAAACCTGCTGAACCTGCCTGTGCCCACCACACTGCAGCCCCCCCCCAGACAGATCAGGTTAAGATACAGACTCACATTTTACATGAGGATTTTTGCAGCAAGTCATGAAAGATAAAACTATGTTCATATAGCTGCTGGTTTTCTGTTGTTTTTTTATTTCTTTAAGTGAAATGGCCTTGAAGCGTCCCAGTGGCATCAGTGACAATAGCTTCACAGCTTCCTGTCATATCTCCACGTGTCAAGAGGACAAACGACAGTCCTTGATGAGGTGGAAGGAAATGCTGCACCCCAACAATTCCTTGGCCCAGCTACATTTTTTTCAGATGACGCAACACTGGGATATTTCTAACGGAAACACCTTAACCTCATCAAGGCCAAGAAAAAGTGGTTACAAAAGGGGTATCACCGGCTTTCAGACTAACTGGAGCATTTCTTAATACGTTAAGCCAAGTGCTATGCAGGCCAACAAAACTGTAAATGTTTACAAAGTTTAAATTTTCTGGATTATTTTTAAACTTGATCAAAAACAGCCACAGGCAGCTTCAGTGGCTCCACGGACATGTTTATCCAACAATGCCAACTTCTAATTACATAAACACAAACCTATATAATGAAGTTTAACGCAGCCCGATATGACCGGTGTGCCACCTGGAGCTGTGTTGAGCCTCCTGCTGTTCCAGGTGAAATCTGCTTTACTTGGGTTACAGTCTACATTTTGGACTATTAAAGCCAACAATTCAGGATGACTGATATTTTAAAAAAGAAATTAAAAAAGGGACGGGCTGGTAACTGCTTGCTCATGGTGAGAATTTGGTTTCTTTCTATAATATCTCTATAATATTTAAGGTCTTGACCATATTCTTAAAGTGCTTTGGGATAAGGTATGTTATGAATTCATTTAATAAAAATAAATTGAACTATATCTTTGATTACTCTTGCAAATGATCTTAATTGCTGAGTCTATATAATGTCATAAAATAGTGAAAGAAAAAACAGTCTCCTTGTAAACAGGGTGTCTTTTCTTGATTTACCCAAATTTTCATATATTCAGTTTATAATGTTAAAAAGGAGAAAGGCAGCAAATCCTCACACTGGAGAAGCTGCAACCACAGAAAATTTTGGTATTTAGATTTGATCAGTAATGTGAAAGATAAAGAAATTATCTTAATTATAGTTCTCTTAATGCATTTTAAATTGATTGGAAGTTTCAGTCACTCATCACACATGTTAAAATAGGGGACCATGTTAAAATGCCAGCCACTGTTCCACGTTTAAAAGTAGAACTTGTTTAATTTAACAGGGAGCCCGGAGGGTCGCAGGTTTTTCATTGTGACACCGGGGCCCCAGTTTAAAAACCCCCCATCGGCGGTGAGAGACTCCGCTGCCTCGTTTCCATGCAGGTGGCTAAACTGGAAGGAAAAGCACAGGCTGACATCTTTGTCTTCGCACCTGGGGGTCGTGCCTCCACCTTTTCTGGTGAACCTGCAGGTGACAAACAAACAGGGGAACTTACGGCGCATTTCCTGCCCAGGTAGCCGAACAGGCACTCGTTCTCCTGCGGGGTCAGGAGGAGGGAGCCGACGTTAGCGACCCTGCGGGCCGGCGGGTGGCTGTTCATGGCTCCGAATTCTTCAAGTTACCCCCCTCGAAACAATGCGGTTTTCCCCGGACGGGCTCAGCTCGGCTCTACCGATTACAGAACATCCATGCGGGCTCCGGTCGCTGTGGCCTGCAACCGGATCATCTCCGCTGAGTCCGACTCCGGGCTGGAGGGCGGAGGAGGAGGAGGAGGAGGACGGGAAAGGCTTCTCCCAGACTCGGTCCTGGTTTAGAAAGAACCCGAATTCCTCCGGTCGGAGTGATTTAAACGAATTCAGGGCCCGTCGTGTTAGTGCAGACGGATAAACGCTCAACTTTCATCGGGAAACTCCGGCCGCCGCAGGAGCGATGCGTACATCCAACATGGCAGCAGGACGGAGGAGACCACTTCAAAAGGAGAGGAGAGGGGTGTTGCTCCCGACTAACTCTACAACCAAACGATGCACCGTGAGTGGCATCGGTAAGCTGAAGCTCACGCGGGTAGAAAGAGATGATTTAATACTGAATTTACGTTAAAACTGTGACATGCGTGTTATAGGTTCGCAATCAGGCAAAAATGTCGCTGCTGGCCAGGAATGGTTCGGTCCGATGTGGCAGCAGGAATGCAGCTCTGCGGAGAAAGGGAGGGGCGCGCGACGTAAGAGGGGCGGGGCCAGATGGCGGACGTAGAAGGCAAATCATTTATGGGATGTAAAGATAAGAATGTTGAATATTTCTTAGAATTAATTCTAAATTAAAAAATAATTTAAAAAGTGAATAAATAAAATACATGTGAATATAAATATTAGGAAAAAAGAATGGTTTTCCCAATATTCATCCACTCAACTACTAGTACTGCTACTACTACTGCTAACAATAATGATAATAAGATAACAACAACAACAACAATAACAATAATAATAGCGATGATAATAAAATAACAACAACAGTAATAACAATAATAATAATGATAATGCATGAACATTATATTAAACAATTATAGTACAACTAAAAAATACTTAATATAAAGTAAAAAAAAAAGGAAGTTTCCCCTTGACTTAATAAAATATAACAATCATCATTGTAATAAGTGTAATTTGCCCAAAACTTAGGAGAAATAAAACATTCCCATAAAATATTAGACTGTATTGTTATCAGGGTTTTGTAAAGGTGATCCATTAAATCTGGGTGATGGCAAACACTGTGATTTGTACAGACAAGGGTGCGGCAGTGAGGACAACAGTGGAACTAAGTCCCAGGGGCCCAACATGGGGAGGGCCCTCTAAAAAAGGCCTGAAGGTAAAAGGTTGTTACCTCTGCACAAGGAGGTCATGCTTTCACCTGTGTCTGGTGGTCTGATTGTCAGCAGGATTAAACAAAAAGTATCGAGCTTAGCAAAAGGATGGGACGTTGGCTGGGAAGGAACCCAATATATTTTGGGGCGGATCCGGATCAATGAATTTTAATTTTTTTCTTTGAGGTCTGGTGTATGTTGTTTGACTCTGGTGTTGGTGGAGGCTATATTAAGTTTTACCATTTGTACCTACAATGAATAAATATATAAATATAATGTATATAAATAACTTGACCTTTGAGGTTAACAAGGCTTTTACTCTGAAAAGCTGTATTTAAATTTATTCACTGCTGGTTTGATGCCTCTTTAACATTTCTATTCTTAACTTTCATTCTTATATTTGTGTTGTAATCTTTAATGTTTTAATGTTTGTTGTAACACTTCTGCTATGAATGAATTTATGATGATTTTTACTGCGATTGTTTCATTCCCACCCCCCCACATTAAATGACACTACATGACACTACTCTTCTCCCTTACATACATTGACTCCCTTTTCTTTACACTTTCAAAAAAAAATTCCTCCTTATTATATGACCCATCCCAACTTGGGCTGCTCTGTCATTAAAAAGAAAATAACTTTAATTAATTTTTCTGGCCTTTAATCAAGGGATCAAATAAAATGAGGGCGAGGCTTGTGAAGGCCCTGGCGGCAGATGGGCGGTCGGCAGCGGAGGTCGGCGTCCCGCCGGTCCCGCCCGCCTGCTGCAGCGTTAAAGCCTGTCAGTAGCATTAGCACTAACGCTAATCTGACCACCAGCTGCTCCCACACCGTTCTGTGTAAAGCGCTGAGTGGAGGCCGAACAAGAGGAGTCAAAGGGCCATTCACTAACGCCGCCTGTTGAGCCTGACCAGCTGGGGAGCCGAAGAAACGTAAAGCTTCTCCTGAAGGTGGCGCCGCATGAAAGCTCACGGGGTCTTTAAAATTCCCAGGCTTTAGCCTCTGGAGAGCAGGAGTGAGATATGGATGTCTCATGACGATCCAGCCTCTTGTTGTTGAGATACGGGTTGGGGTTTTTTTGTTGTTGTTTTTTGGTCCAAAGTCTTTCAGTCAGTTTTTCCACGACTTTGACAAATTTCATAGAAAAACTCATGGTCCCCAGATGATGAATCCCGCTGACTTCCACTGATCCTCTCAGCGTTACTTTGTGTTCATTGCTAAGTTGAAAATGCTCGCATGCTAACTAGCTAAACTGAGATGGATAAAATGGCAAACGTTAAACCTCCTAAACATCTACATGATGGCACTGTCAGCTGTTAGCATCTAGCTGCTAGCAAGGCTGTAGGTTCTTAGACTTGCATCCTTGTTTTGACCAAAGTGTTGAATTTAAGGTAAAAAAAGAATTTCCTCATAACACGAGAGGCAAGGGAAGCTTATTTCATAGGCAAAGGCAATTCGACGCGTTTTACATGATGGGTTCCGACATAAAAAAGAAAGAAACAGCATGAAAACATTAAAATGCAAATGAAAAACAACAGGAACACTTTTAAAAAGTGAGAACAGAGACATTAAATACAGGACCGTTTTTATCTGGAGGCCGATTACTGTGGCTGCGGCTTTTTCTCTCGTGAATCAACAGGCATCCGTCGTATTTTATCTCGTTTCATACGCACCTGTGAAAGACAGACACCAGCGATTATCTTAGTTTCAACAGATGGTGTGTGTATGTGTGTGTGTGGGGGGGTGGTGGGGGGGTTGTTGTTGTAGTCAGTTTTCTGAGGGCTGCAGATTTCCTGCTGAGCAGACTCTGCTGCAGCCAGTTAGATTCCATGACGACCGTTCCCTTTCTTCCCTCTTGTCTCACTCAGGAGTTTCCCTGAGTTTTCTAAAACTTGCTGTGAATCAGATTTGTCATTAAACCCGATGAAGACCAGTCCTCCTCTGTCCGGGTTTAACACTTCTCTTCCGCACCAGATTCAAGTCGAAAAATCCCTGATTCCTTAATTCAAAGTTCCCCCATGAACCTCAAAAGGAAGTTGTGGGTGTTTCATACAGATAAAGAAAAACATTATTATAAAAACAAGCATTTTTGAAAAAATCTGAATCTCTCATGGCTGCATTGCATTCTGAGGTGTTTTCTGCTCCTGTGGGGAAAATAAGATGATAAACGATACAAAAAGTTAATGAATATTTCATTTTTTCTGATTCATTTGTAAGGTTTAAAAGAACAATATCATTAAATCTTTATGGGTGAATTTTTTTTGAAGCAGTAGAATGAAGTAATTATGTAGTTTTCAGATTAAAGTTCAAGGTGCAAGATTGAAAAAAAAAAACCCTCTTCATGTTCTCTATTTTACATGCTGGGTTAATGACATTGCTTTTATTTAATGCTATAGTGAACACGGTTAAATTTTTAAAAAGTAAAAGAAAAAGTACAAAGACAATAGAGTGAAATACTGAAGTACTGAGTAAAGTGTGATGAATTAAAATTGCTGTCACTCACATCAAGATGTGTCTCAGTGAGACCTCCCATTTAAAAAATACAAAATAAAATGCAATTTTAAAGATGAAATCAGTGGTTTGTAAACTCTTTTCATGTAACCTTGAAAAAAAAAAAGCAGCGTTTACTCAGAAAACTCGTCGAGTCACATGTAACTGTGATTTATCGCCATCGCTAAAGCGTAATTTCCCTTCTAAACTTCTCGGATTGTCCTGTTTAAATAACGACTGGAGGCTCAAACAGCGACGCATTATGTAACACAGATTAGTGCAAAGGTTGTGCTGCACGTCACTGTGATTCCCCGCAGGCACCAGTAGATGGCGGCAGAGGGCCGGGCCCTCCAGCCTCGCCTCTCGTCCGGTTTCCCCCGAGCGGGACCTCGGCGCCAGGCCTGATCCCGGTTTCCAGGCGAGGCCTGTAACATGAAGGGGGACCAACAAAAAAAGGACCAGCAGCAGAACGACGTGTGTTTACGTCAAATCAGCAGCTAAAGGTCGAGGGAACATTTCTGACGCAAAAACGATGAAACAAACAAACCCAGAAACACTGACAGAATCTCCTCGTGGCAGATTTTCATCCCTGTTCAACGACGAATGAAAATCGACTCCAAGTTAGAGAGGAGCGGCCGTGGGGGATCCCGTCAGAGTCCCCCCGACCCGCTCCCTGCCCCCCTACCAGCCCCCTGCCTCCGCGCCCAGGGGCAGGGCAGCGGCCCCTCGTCGCCACCTTTAAGGGACCTCGAGGAGCAGCTCAGGGGCCGCAGCGTCTTATGTTTGCCTCGTTGACCACTGATGAAAAGAACAGCTCCTCCCCGTCGTGGTTGTAGCCTCCGTCCGTCCCTGTCACGCCCTCTCGTCGCCCACGAGCAACAAAGGGAACAAAGGTCGTCTAAGGGAACCGACTCAAGACATCCGCCGATTTTTATTTCACCAACAATTTTTCTCTCAAGCAAATTAAACTGGAAAGAAATTTACTATGAATCATTGCACTTAAGAGACGGTGGCGAGACCAAAGCTGACGGACAGAAGTAAGAGATGTTTATGATAACAACGGAAAAAGTTTTACAGTAAGAGGTTTGGGGGCAGAAAATGTTTTGACTTGTGATTCTTTATATAAAAAATAAACAGACCTTCCCAGAACCTCTGTTTTTTGTTGTTTTTTTAATCTCTGGAGACTCAGACTGATTAACTAACAACTTCCCATGGATTCTCACGGTTTCACGCATCTTCCATCCGAACTCTGGAGTTAAACGCTTTGGGGGATTGGCGTCAACTTTCTTTTGTTTTTTCCTGCCGGAGTTGAAACTTGATACATTTTCATTTTGTATCGTTTTGTTTCCTCAGTGTCCTTCCAGTGTGGCCGCCGGCACTGGCGCCACAAGTTCCAGGCGATGGTGGTCTGGTAGGGAGTGACCTCTAGCATTGGGCCCGTCTGTCCGTGTGGACACAGACTGATGACCCGGCGCCACTCCGGTGAGATAACGGCGACTGAGGGGAAACACCTTCCCCAGGGTCGCGATGGTGAATCAGGGCCGTAGATACCCGTGAAGATATCGAAGACACCGAAGACAACAAAGACAACAAAGACAACAAAGACGCTGAAACAACTGAAGATACTTAAAACATTAAGACACCGAGTCCATGTCCTCTGTAGTTTTTTTTTTTTTTTTCAGTTTAGCACCCTGGCAATAAAACCTATACCTGATGTGTCTTTTATCATTATCATCCATTTATTATTTATTATTCTTTGGTATTTATCATTTATCTATAAGGTTTTTTTTAGGTACGATGCTGTGTTCTTTCATTGTTTCATAACAATACAATAAAGAACTTTTATGACCTTCTGACTTTTGACTTTTTTGACACTAAGGGGAACTAAACTCTTGGTTCAGTATTCAAATTTTGGCTGCTTTTCGACCAACTTACGTGTAAATGAATTGTAAAAAATTTTTTTCATGCTGCTCATTTCTTTAAAGCAGCAATTTGATCGTAATATCAAGAAATAAAAGAAATTAAAAAGTTAAAGAGTTAACTGAGTTTTTCTGTGCTTACTGGGGTGGAGGCAATGTGCACCGTGGGGATCTCAGAGAGTCCCAGATCCCTTAATTAGGAACCTGGAACCCATGAAAACCTCAATGCAGTTTTGTGGTCAGGTGATAAAAAAAAAAATCGTAATTTTTTTAGACTTGTTTTAAAATGTTTTTAAGAAGATTGTTAATTATTGGTTTACAGCACATTGGCTGGAAACTGTGTTTTGAACAACCCCCCCACTGTCAGAGAGTAATTTGCATGCTGCATAAATGGTCCTGGATCCCGTGATTTTCTAAAATCCTGGATTTGGACCCATCCAGAACCTGATTTTATCAGAGAAACCAAACAAAAACAAGGCTCCTCTGACACTAAGCTGTGTGTTTTTATTACACAAGTGATTTAAACACATTACTCCTATGGTGCAGTCTCACGAACTTGGTTTTTTACTGTGTGTGTGGGGGGTCAATTCCTTAGCCCCCCCCAGTTAACTGTAGTCCACAATAGGCCTAAAGACCCTGCAAGATGTGCTCCGGCCTGTTTACTCTCCAGGGCTTCACCCCTTGTTTGGTCCAGTAAGTGAGGAGCCCCGTTGGGCACCGATGAGGAGGGGCCACACCAACAATAGTGGGGGCATCTCTGCCCCCCTATTAACATCCGGGGGACCCCAGAGAGAGGGAGGGGGGGCAGAGAGAAGAGAGAGCTGAGCAGCCTTTTTCGGACGGACGTTCTCCGTATCTGAGGTTAAAACACTACAGGAGAGGGAATCATCTAAAAGTGGGGGGGGCTGGAACCTCAGCATGGTTTAGCGGAGACGGGAAGGTAAGTGGCCTTCGCCATGAAACCGTTTTTATTCCTGTTATTGAAGCGTTTCACCTCATCAGACTATAAATGGGGGATTTGGTCCCAGGTCTCTACACAACCAATCTAGTACCGTCATAAAAATTAAATCCTTAAACAGTTTATTTTGTGTTTTCTTTTTTTTGGCATTAATCTCTCTCCAGAGGATTTTCACAATGTTTTTGTATCGTCAGCAAAATTTATTTCCAGCTAGTGAGGGATTTAATGGACCCTCCGGCCTCAAGCGGTCTCGTCTCTCTGCTTTTTTGCCAAAGCAGGAGGATTCCCTTCTGGTGGTCCGGTCGGTCCGGTCCGGTCGGGTCTGGTCAGGTCTGGTCGGTCCCGTCGGTCTGGTCGGGTCGGTCCGGTCCGGTCTGGTCGGTCTGGTCAGTCTGGTCCGATCCAGTCTGGTCTGATTGTTCTGGTCCAGTCTGATCGGTCTGGTCCCGTCCGGTCCGGTCGGTCTGGTCAGGTCCGATCCAGTCGGTATATTCTGGTCCGGTCTGGTCCGATCAGTCCGATCCGGTCTGCTCCAGTCGATCCGGTTTGGTCGGGTCAGGTCCGATCCAGTCGGTATATTCTGATCTGGTCAGGGCCAGATTGGTCCGGTTCGGTCCGGTCCCGTCGGTCTGGTCTGGTCGGTCTGGTTGGTCTGGTCCAGTCTGGTCCGATTCAGTCGTTATGTTCCAGTCCGGTCCGGTCTGATCGGTCTGGTCCCGTCCGGTCCTGTCAGTCTGGTCGGGTCCGATCCAGTCGGTATATTCTGGTCCGGTCTGGTGCGATCAGTCAGGTTCGGTCTGCTCCAGTCGGTCTGGTCTGGTCGGGTCTGGTCGGTCTGGTCCAGTCTGGTCCGATCGGTCGGACCAGACCTTACACACCTTTACTTACATTGTGTCTCACATCTTCTTACAATGTAAAGAGACATTTTCAACACAGAAAATAAACGTATAAATGCATTAGACATTACAGACAGACACAGAACCGCTCTCAGGTTCTGGGCTAGCGTTCAGATTCTGGACTAAAGGGACCCTGGTCAGCTTGGTTTAGAGTACACCGGAGTCAGGCCAGGTCCAAATGAAGTTCCGGTCCAACCAGGTCTGGCGGCATCCTGCTTGTCATCCGGTATTCGGCTCTGGGTGTCGACGGGTCGGCGGAGGGTCATGCTGCTGCCTGGTTCTGTTCAGGCCCAGGTTCAGGCTCATCCGGTCTAGCCTGGACCAGTTCTGACTGTCTACGGGTTCGCTTTCGGTGTTGGGGGTCCGTTATGGACCAGGTCCTGGAGAACAAGTTTGTTAAAGCAGCTCACTTATTAAGTAAAAACTGGTCTCGGCTGTGCAGACACATTTTCAACTTCACACACGCTGGGAGTCAAATCAGCAGTGTGACTCAGAGTTTCTGTGGTTTTAAACCTCCCCCCAACACACACACACACCACTAACACACACCACACACACACACACACACAAAGACACACAAAGACACACACACACCACGACGCGTTGCTGGGTAATTACAGTCACTCTGCCTCCGGCTGCCGGACATCTACGCTGGACCACTAACCGTTAATGCACATTTTCCGATGGCGAGTTTTGAGCCGGACCCGAATCAAATGCAAATGCTCGGACTCGCCCGGACTGGCCCGAGACCCCGAGCCGGACCGGCCCGAGACCCCGAGCCGGACCGGCCCAATCATAGCCTCTAACTAGGCACAGCGGCTCTGTCACACCCTCCACATGTGAAAGTGATGTGGGCGGGGACTGCAGTAAGAGCGAGCTGGTGTGTGAGTGTGATTGTGTGTGTGTGAGTGTGTGTGTGTGTGTGGGGGGGGGGCTTTTTTTTCTTTAAGCCTTTCCAAAAACCACAAATGCATTTTCTGGCTAACTAACTTAGCGCCTGCAGCCGGAGCCAAGTGTCAGATCACTCCTGAACCACATTAGTTTCTGGTGTCCAGGTTACGTTCAAAGAGAAAAAAAAGAAAAATCTGTTCCCAACTAGCAAATATGTTCTGTAGTAATTCATGATTCATGATTCAGAACCTTAGAAGCTCTGTCCTGCTCTTTAATGGTTTTGGGGACATTAAAAACCCCAACATCAGCTTGTCCTCATCCTAGTCCTCATCCTAGTCCTCATCCTAAAAACCCTTTTTTCTTTCCATTCGAAAAATACAAAACAAATGTGTGTGAAGCGGCCAAACAACGTTGTGTTGGGACGAAGTATCATCCTGATCTTTCTCCTCGTCAGAAACAAACAGATCCATGGCGAAATTTAAGAACGAAGCCGTCGGCTGGTTTTCACGTCTTCCTCGTGGTTCATCCCTCGGTGAGAATGAAGACCAGTCAGATTTAGATCTAGCCTCAGTGTGACCAATATCAAACCGCAACAACAAATATGTTGCAAGCAAACGCATATTTAAGACTCCTGGTGAGTTTGCAGACTGAAACTTCTCAGGTCCATGATTTTGAGAAGCTTTTTTTCCACCTTCAATAACTCTCTGTTGAATGAAAACGATGCACAATGTGTCAAGGGGGAGTAGTTGGCCCAGTATTGAGAAAATAAGTGTCAGAAACCTCATTAGCCCAGTTGCTAATGCGAAAATAAGTTGACATAGTTTATTCTGAGGATGTTTTTTCACCACTGGCTTCGGTCCCATTGGTTATATAAAGATGGATGGTGCTTCACAGTTAACAAGCTATGATAGCTTCCTCCATGTGGACCCTGGGCTTCCGAAACCAATTTTAATGGCACCATTTTGGGCCACTAAAACTGAACATAATGGTGGCGGATTGGGGGGCTGGGTATTGGCCATAGTAATCCAGATTCTCTGGGGGACCTTAAACGTCTCTGCAAAATTTATGGCAATCCATCCAGTAGTTATATAGTTGGTGGGCTGTTTGAGTCTGGACCAAAGTGGTTGACTGACTGACTGACTGACTGACTGACTGACTGACTGAACATCATGCACGCTGGTACCCCCCCCCCCATCTTGTCCCCCCCATCCTGTCCCCCCATCCTGTCCTCATCTGGATCCAATTAGCTGAGTTCAGGTGCTTGTCGCCGTTTTGCTGTGCCTGCCTGAGACGTAACACGAAACCAAATCTCCCGTGTCGGCCTGCGCTCAGGCTTTGTGTCTGGGAGGTCTTTCTTGTGGTCCGGAGTCACGGCATTTCCAGAGGTTTCCGGGCCTTCTGGTGGTTTGGAGGACAGTCTGAGTGGCTTCACCGCACTCTGTTTGTCTTGGATCGGCATCACCGGAGAGACCCGTCAGTGCCGGGAGGATAACGAAACCGGCGCGAGGCGCACACACAGGGTTGAGAATGCTTCCCCCCGAGGCCCGGTTCGGACACAGAGGGGAAAACTTCTGATAAATTACAGCCTTCTTAAGATGTTCCGAGGGAAACATTTTTGACAATTTATTCGCGACTTGAACCCTGAGTCTTTCCCCGTCGTCTCCTCCAGCTCCCGGCTCTCTGATCCGCACCCAAGTTTACAGCAATCCATAAAGTTCTCGTGCCTTTAAAGCCATGAGGGAACATCAGATCTGGGCCGGAGCTTCCTCAGATGAATGAAGGGTTGAAACGATGGGAGAAGCCTCGGCCCACTGGCGGTTTCATGAAAACCCCCACTCTGGTTACAGTCCTGCAAAGGAAATAATGGGAGATTTTTCCGACGAGTCCTTGGATGCAATCTCGGTGGTCATGTTTCCCAAGAGCCGGGTCACAGTGTCTATCCCCAAACTCTGGAAAAACCGAAATATGAATTACTTGCATATGAGGGGGGGCGCCAATAGCAATTACATAGGGAGGGTGTGGGGGCTGGGGAGGGGGCTCTTACATAAAGAGCTGGAGGGAACCATTTCAGAGGAAGAACGGAAAATAAAAAGCAGAGCTATAAAAATACGAAAACACGTCTGAGTATGTATTGAATGTGCAACTCAGTTTACAGAGAAACCGTTTTTAAGCTTTGTACTTGTGGTTCATAAATAAAAAAAATATAGATTTTGTTTAAGGAAATTTCAAAAATTTCAAAAACGTATGGATCCCGTTGTCAGATCGCCACCTACTTTTTTTTCGCAAACAGAGGTGTACGCATGCAAACCTCATCTTGACCTTTTAACTGCGTTGGCCCCGAGACCAGCTCGTCATTTTTGAGGTTACATCATAAAGAACTGCTGACAACCAGAGCCAATGCCCTGGTAATCAGACGGAACGTCCATTACATTCATATCCATCCGGTCGCCATTTACAGTCAGCACAGAAGCTGCAGTTGCGGTTGCTGCGAGCAGTTAATGTTTGCCGTAGCGTTTGGGGAAATATATATTAATGCTTACAACAACTTATAAAGCTGCAAACATCCAAACGTATCAATATTTTCTCTGCTATTTTCTGTCGCTGTTTTTCACAGATGTAACTGGGTTTCTAGATAGTAATGCAAAAACATTCTGCATTCTCAATCAGTGTTACAATGGGTTTTGGACGGACAAAATCAGCAAGAATCTCTGAATCCAGTCCTGCAGCAGAGCCCAGCGGAGCAAGCATCTCTGAGTTAGAGTTTTAATGGATGTTAAATGATGAAAAGTAAGGGAGATGGGATTTGAACCGGCATTTTTTTTTCTTAATCATCAAAGCCCTGCTCCGGCAGAGAACAGGGGGGCTTTGTGTTTTACTTTGTGGAATTTGGAGCATTCACTTCACTGATCATCACTCATGTGTCCCCATCACAGGCCTGTGTGATTGTCTCTGCTCACTGAAGGACATGATGTGTTTATTTTCCCTATAAACATGCAGTTTCTCCCACTCTGCTTGTGCAGGACCACTAATTGCTCCACGAAGAATCGAGGGCCATGGTGCAGATGGGGCTCCCTCTCTTAGCGCTGGTCTTGTGGTTTGGCGTCGGAGTGAAGCTCCAAGCTGGGGGTGAACAGATGAAGCCGTCCCGTGCACCTCTGATCCCTCACCGGCCTTTCGTCGTGGTGTGGAACGCTCCCACCGAATCCTGCCGCCTTCGGTTCAAGGTGGACCTGGACCTCAGCGTATTTGACATCGTGGCAAACCTCAATGAAACCCTCAGTGGGCCGAATGTCACCATATTCTACCACAGCCACCTGGGATACTACCCATACTACTCCAACTCTGGGGTCCCTGTTAATGGTGGACTGCCGCAGAACCAGAGCATCTCCAAGCACCTGAGCAAGGCTCGGGCCGACATCGACAAGCTGATTCCTCACAAGGATTTTCGAGGCCTCGGAGTCATCGACTGGGAGAACTGGAGGCCTCAGTGGGTCAGAAACTGGGGCTCCAAGCACATCTACCGCAACAAGTCCAAGGAACAGATCCGCAAACTTCACCCCAACTGGCCGGAGAGCAAGGTGGAGAAGGAAGCGAAGGAAAGTTTCGAGAGGGCCGGGCAGGCCTTCATGAACCTGACCCTAGCTCTGGCTGAGGGCCGTAGGCCGGATGGGCTGTGGGGGTTTTATCTGTTCCCGGATTGCTACAACTACGGCTACAAGCAGCACCCGCAAAGGTACACTGGCGAATGCCCCAACGTCGAGCACGTTCGCAACGACCATCTGATGTGGCTGTGGAAGGAGAGCACGGCACTCTACCCATCCATCTACCTGGACTATGAGCTCAAGTCCTCCCCAAACACGGTCAAGTTTGTCCACTATCGAGTCAAGGAAGCCATGAGGATTGCGTCCATCGCCCATACGGACTACACGTTGCCCGTGTTCGTCTACTCCAGACCTTTCTATGCCTACACCTTTGTGGTTCTTTCAGAGGTAGGTTTTTTTTTTAGTTTTGGGACAGACCCTGTGAGCATCTGCTCACCAGACGTCTTTAAATAGCAGAAAAACCGCTGAATTTGCTGAGTCAACCGCCTGAACAAAAATAAAATGCTCACAAACCTGCACATATCAACCTCAAACCTGATCTGTCTGTCATTATGGTTGCATGGTTTGCCCTGCTGGCTTCGTTTGTGAGTATTGTGATTAGACTGTCTAAGCAACTGTCTTTATGGTAATGGCAGCATAGTGGACCATGTACCTTAAACACGTTTTCCCAGAGAAAGGCACTTCTCAGCTTGTTTGTAGCCTAGAGGGAATTTTATAAATGATGAAAAAATGAGGTCTAGGGATTGAAGCAGTTGAACCGCTGCATGTGTCATCACAGGTGTTTACCTGGTTAAAAATACCTGTGTATCTGTTCCAGAGCGACCTGATTCACACCATAGGCGAGAGCGCCGCCCTGGGAGCGTCAGGCGTCGTCCTCTGGGGCTCATCGGAGTACGCTCGATCAGAGGTGATGTCAAAAAAAGTACAACAGCAACAACCAAACGCTTTAAATTCCCCAAAATCAGATCAAAGGAACAGATTTAAACTTGTAGCTAATTATGTTAAAGCATTACCTCCACATTAAAGCATGCGATACATAAAACAGGCCACAAAGCATTTGGGAACCACATACAGTCCCAGGAACAGCGCTTAAAAACAAGACTTCATGATAAATACAAGCAGACATCATTATACTCTCCTCCTTATGGTTCCCAAAAAACTGCTTTTGATTTTTTCTAAGTTATGTTAAAAATCAGAGACAGCCAGCATCTGATTTATGTGTGGTCAGGATTTCCGTTGGATCCGTTGTGGTGACTCCTGACAAGAGCATCCGAAGGACAACAACAACAACAACAAATGTGAATTGTCTTACATCCCCAGCTAACTCACATTTAAACCATGAAGATATACTTAAATCCATCCCATAATTATGACTAAAGGGACGTTTTAAAACCTAACAAACCATAGATGAAATGGTGGAAACAAGCTTATTGTCACATAACTCGGACATTTCTGTCATCTCTGTCATCAGACTCCGTGAAGTCCTGGGAATTGTCTGAGTCTTTCCCTCAACCACTAGGTGTCCACTCGACAAATTGATTTATGGTGCTGTAGCAAGAGAGATGTAACTGTGTAAAACCAAAAAAAATGCAACGGAAAAAAGTGCAAGGAATATTAAACACAATGTTTGACATAGGGCACTAGTATTAGCATGACTACTTGCTCACTGTCCTTTTTAAGTCTTTCCTGGACCACTACGGTTGTCAATGAAAACCATCATCTGATTACAATGGGGCTCGGCAAGTGACCTATCGCTTGTTATGCAAAGAAACAAAAAGGTAAAGCCTCTTAAATTTCGATCTATATTGATTTGTGGTTTCATGTATTTCAGCCCGTTATCTTCCAATTGTGCCTGAGAGTAAAAAGACATTAAAAGAAAAAAGAAACCAGTTCCTGGAAAGTAGGACACTCGTCTAAAAACAGATGGTAATTTGTGAGATATGCTCATTGGACATGCAGGTAGAGATAATCAGTAGTTACAGTAGTAGTAGTTTAAAATGTGAAGAAACAAGAGCATGGTCCTTTAATATTTCCAGATTTTTGACCGTTTTTTCGTCTGCTGCCTTCCTCAGAGGAACTGTCTGACAGTGAAGAAGTACATCGATGGCCCGCTTGGACATTACGTCATCAATGTCACATCCGCCGCCAAGCTGTGCAGCAAAGCGCTGTGCAAGAAGAATGGGAGATGCGTCCGCAAGAGCCTCGACTCGGGCGCGCACCTGCACCTGAACCCGCGCTTCTTCCGCATCCACCGCAACCCGGCGCCCAGGGGCCCCCACTTCCACGTCAGTGGCCACCTCAACAACCTCGACATCCTGGACATGAGGCACAAGTTCACCTGTCAGTGCTACCAGGGCTGGACAGGTGTTTACTGCGAGATGCCCCAGGCTCCGCTCCGTCCTCCTCATCCTCCTCCTCCTCCTCATCCTGCCATCCCTCTGCCTCACCCCCACGAGAACAGTCTGCTGGGAGACATCCTGCTCCTCCTGTCCCTCCATTTCTCCTGCCTGTGCGTCATCACGTTTCTGGGACTCTGTCTGATTATCAAGTGTCTGATACTGTAGCCAACAGAGAGGCCTGCGGACTGAGCAGCTAAAGCCGCTATTAGTTACAGGTTTGATCAGCTGCAGCTCCTCTATTGTCCACTAGAAGGGGTTCCAAAAAAACTGACCACTCTGACAAGTACCGGAAAACCTCAAACCTTTCTCTACGAATACAAAGTTTCGCATGTTCGTATCATGAGCATCTTAGGAGCAAAAATGATTTTCTACCTAAATAGTCCGAAAGACAGATTGATAACTTGGTGCTGGTTTCACAGGAAAGGCACTAAAACATCCAGTTTCAGCACCGTCCTTCTTTGCCGCCATCGCACAGACCGCCTCATCCGATGTCTTCTGCCGTTTCTGCATCGCGGTAAAGTCAGGAAAACTAACAGCTACGACTACATCAAGATCTGCTCTGTTTTGGGGAAAAAATTTGGCGAAGACACTCGGCAACGCAGAGGTATAAATTCTCACGATGGCGTAGGACACTCGTGCAGGCTCTGTATAGACTCAACCTGGAAGCATAAATCCGGCATAACAACGTAGCCTAAAGATCTTTTTTCTTCATCCACATCCTCCAGCGCAATCGGGGGCCCCACCCATGTCCATGGACATCTCCAGAAACCACTTCAGCTGCTATCGCCGGGCTCCTTCCCAGCTCTTCATTCGGACCTCACGCCTGAGCTCAGACAGGAAGGGAACATCACAGGTCAGCGCCGACCTGAGGTCAAATCTCAGTCTCCACTGCCGTTCCAAACGGTCAATAAACTGCCTCTGTTTGCTGTGAGTGAAAACCAGAAGAAACACATGGACCAACGGGGGAGAAGTGAGTTATCTTTAAGGTGAAATCTTCCCATGGATGTTTTATGACGTTTTTTTAAATTGTTTTTTCTGCCATGAAGCTGAGTCTCATGGGAATCCATCACACCTGCTGTGAATCCAAATCTTACGTTAAGCTACAAACTTTTTCAGACCGTGCATATCCTCAGAAGATGGTTGAGTGTTGCTGTAATATTATGTAATGGTTGCCAGCTCCAAATAAGCTAATGCATTGTCTGAATTTGAGCCGTGTACAGTGTCTGAATCTCATTCAATGCTCCCGAACCCATATTCACCCTTGTCTTTGGGGGATATTTTTGTCTCGTTGCCGTTTTGTGTCTCAGCTGCTTTGGATAGAAACTTCTTCCGGAGGTTGTGTTGAAGCCTGATGTTCCACTGACTGTTGCCCGTATTTATTTTTTAAAAATAAAAATCACGGGCAACCTGTCACTTCTCATGACACATTGTCAGAGTCTGACAATGACAACTGTGAAGAAAACTAAAAGTAATGAGCTGCTCCATTTTTTATGCTTCAACTCTTGTATTTTTTTGGCTCTAAAAAGGCTGGAAAACAAACACACACACACACACACACACACACACACACACACACACACACCCCTCTGGACTCTCACTACTTGTCTGCCTGGTTACTGTCACTCAGCTATGATCTGGACAGTTGCTGTTCAGGGGAGGAAAAAACGCATTGTAGGTTTTCTGGGAAGAAACAGTCGTGTGTCCTTTTCATGTAAACGACTCCTTCTCTGTTTGGTTCATTTTTTTACTGACGTTCAGTCACATTCAATCAGTGTTACTTGTTTTTTTTTTCTTTATGTGTTTGTGTGTGTTTAACTTGAGGAATTACCTCTCATAAAGCTCCACATGCAACAAAAGATCTACAGATGAAACGATCTCATTATCTTAGTTTAGTTCTAAATCTTTTCTTCGGTAGTTGTCTGAAATTAAGGAAAATGCATCGCACTGATTAACTGTAGAGCGTAAGAATGATGGCGCTCTTTGCCAACAAGCATGTGCTGTTTTAGGCCGTCGCACAGCGAACTTATGACTTGCACCAGATTCCTGATTGTTTTCCTCTGAGCTGACTTGTTTGGTGAAAAACCTTCAGAGGAAAACCAGACACAGAAACTGAACCGGAGCCTTTTATTAAAAACCATTGTCAATAAATCAACAGAGCCCTTTGAAAGATCAGTTCAGGCGGTTTACGGCCTCAGTTGTCTCGCTTAATTTGGGATAATGACTGTATTGGGGCCAACATCACAGCCGGCGCTTCATTTGGCTGCCGGTGTCATTTGGCGGTGACGGTGCAGTCGGCCGGACGAGTCACGGCGAGCTTCGGGCGGGACGGGTCACGTGACCCGACGGCGCGACAATCATCCCCTGGTTTTGTCCCATGGGAAACGGAGGGACGGGCGTGTGTCAGACACTGTTACTGGCTATAAGAGGACGGAACTTCTGTCGCACGTGGAGCTTCGTGATTCAGACCTCTTAAAAGAAAAAGAAAAGGAAAAGAAAAACTGTCAAAACATAGTAAACTGCGGATTAGAGAAAGTGCTGAAGTCAGCTGAGTGTAAATGAAATTCTTCTACCAGCTTATTTTAAAAGGAGGTTTAGAGATTCATCTCTAATCTGCCGCCGCCGCTGCCGAAGGATCAGAGAGCTGCGCATTATTAAAGTTTTTTACCTGCAGATTAACTGAGCCGACCTCGTTTTACCTCACGGATTCCTGAAAAGCACAGGAAAGAGAGTAGCGCAACTTTCTTTTCTGTTTTTTTTTTGGAGAACGGGCTCGTCGCCTTTTCTGAGAGTGAGATGTTTCCAGATGCAGATCGATCACATGACTGAGCGCGGAGCCAGCGTCAGGATGTCATTAGACGAGTTTAACATAAAAGGGAGCGAGGGAGCTCTGGTCCTGACCTCGCGTTACCTCACAATCAAGTTATTCTACCACAGTTGGGTTGGTTAGAAAAATAGATCGCTGATATCAGAGCTGCTCTCAATATTGGCAGATACCCTGAGCTGGGCTATTGGACTCTGCATCAGAGCTCTGGAGCCCCAGCACCAGAAATGTCTCAGAACAATCTCGAGCATCAGATAAACATCCCATCCGGGAACCGGGTCCGGCACGGTCCGATCTGATGGTTCGGTGAGTTCAGGGCCTCACACGAGGGCCCCAGATATCGTCCAAAACGAATGTGAGAGTAGTTTCTCCCTGTGCTGCAGAGGGCGTCTGGGTATCCAGACCTTTCCTGGCCTCACGTCCAGGCGGTCGTGGTCTGACGTGGTCTGTACAGAAATGTACATTATACCGACTCGACGTGACCTTTATTCATGAACTGAACTAAATCACTAAACTACTGTGCGTTGACTGTTTGCTGTAATATACGTGTCGACACTCTATTGCCACCATCTCTGTTAACTTCTGAATAAACCTACGGCGCTACTCCAACGAGCAAAGGGCCGCCTCCACTTCTCTGTTCCGTTCATCACCTTCTGCTGAACCTGTTCATTAAAACATGCTTTTGAACATGACTGTGAGTCAGTCGCCAGGCACAGAAACACAGTGACTCAGAATATGTTCTCGGCCCTTAAATAAACTGGCGAGTTTGTCCAATAACAACACAGTTAAGCAGTGTTTGTGGGTTTGTAGCTCCTCCGAGAATGGACACGTTGACCCGACTGGCGAAACCACCAAACAGCTCTGCCCAGAGTGGAAAGGGGTAGTTGTTTTTTTTTAATAATTAAAATAATCACACTCCTGCCTCAACAAACGTGTTTCACAATCACCCGCTGCCTCTCAGTTTATCACGTGATACACTCACATCCAACGGTAGAGGCACATTGGATTTTTAAATATTTTGCATAGGAAGACATAACGTGATACACTACATGGGCTTTCTTCTTTTTTTAGTTACTTCAGCCTTATTCTGGTTCAGAGATCTGGTTTTCCTCTCTTTACTATCCTAATTTTCTAAAGTTGAGTGGGGATTAGGTGGAGCTGGGATTGTTCGGGCGAGCGCCCAAAAGCCACAGTCGAGTGTGAAAAAAACTGTTCTGAAAGTAAAATTATCTCTTGAGTGCTGAAGTTGAAACGAATGCTGCAGCCTGAAGCTGGTGGTTTTTCCCTTTTCACTTCTATACAGTTGAAAGTTTTAATTAGGTAGCATCCAGTGGAAACTGATGGAGTAAAACAACAACTTCAGGATGGATTGGTTTGAAATTTGGTGGAGAGATTCATGGTCCCCAGTGGATGAATCCCAATGACATTGATGATCTCCTATTGGCATGAAATTCAGCACAGACGCTCACGTTCCCCTGATGAATTGTAACAACTTTGGCGATCCCTCAATTTTGTGTCTAGCGCCACCATCAGGCCAACATTTTATATTCCCATTACATTAACATTTTTCTAATTTAGCAGATGATTTTATTCACCGCAACTTACTCTCACTTAGGGTTCAGCGTCTTGCCCAAGGACACTTCGGCATGTGGAGCTGGGGATTGAACCACCAACCCTGAGATTAGTGGACAACCTGGTCAACCCCCAGAACCACAGTTGCCCCATACTTTTTTTTTCCTGTTAAAGGTTTTTTTGGTGGCGTTTTTCCTGATCTGGATCTGGTCTCTGAGGATAGTTTATAAAAGAGGTTTTAGATCCTCCCAGGCAAAGCTCTGTACTATATAAAAAAAGCGTATATTAGTGCACATTTTGGCCTTTTGTTGGCGCTGGATTAAAAGTCTTCGGATCGCCGCAGCCATTAGGATTCATCCCCCTTAGTACATCGGATGTCAGAACCAGATTTCATGGCCCTCAGAGCCCCTCACGAGTAAATGAGTCATTATCGGATTATGATGATTGGCGGCTGAGGAAGTAAACAGCCATAGCATCAGCCCCCCCCCCCCCCCAGCCCTGTCATTACCATGTCAGGGTCTATTTTTTTTCCCTTGTTCAGCTTCTAAACTCAAACCTGAGAATGTGAGAACAGAGAAACTCGCGCCGTTCGGTGAAAGTTACATCACAGAGTTGTTGGTTTATTCTGACAGTTTTCTTTTGTTTGTTTTTATTTTTTTTACCAAACCACATTTGAAGAGTTCACCTTCCAAAAAGCTGTATCCACTTTATAAGGTAAACTCCTGAGGTTTATCATTTGTATATGTCTTAAATATACAGAAACCGAACACCTGTAATTTTACCAACCTCGGGCCCCGGTCGGCTCCATTTAGCTTTAGCTGGCTAGCTTTAGCTGCTCTTCAGCAGCAGTCGCTGGATGTCTCGCCAAGTCTCAAGAGAAGCGGCAGAGTTTCAGGAGTTTTTTGTTCTGTCAAAAGTGAGGGTGACAGAAAAAAAAAAAAAAAAAAAAAAAAAAAAAAAAAAAAAAAAAAAAAAAAAAAAAAAGAATCAGCGAAGGTTGCAGGAGCCTTTTCCTTTTTTTCTTTTTTTTTTTTTTTTTTTTTTTTTTTTTTTTTAAATAAAAGGTTTTTTTCTGTGTTATTCTTTCTTTTCTTCAACTGTCAAAATCAAAAAAAAAAACCAAAAACCAACATCCCAACCATCTCCCTCTGCTCTCCTGCTCTGTCTGCTCTCAGCCTCTCTCTCCAGGGCCCTCCCCATCCTACTAAACTCATAAATCTGTAAAATGGGACCACAGATATTATTTTCATTTTCAAAAAAAAGGAAAAGGAAAAATCGGGACTGAAAAATTCGGCAGCACTGAGACTCATTCTGCTCTCTCTGACTCAGCAGCAGACGAGCAGCAGCAGACGCGAACTGCGAAAAAAGCCGACCCCCCTCTCTCCGAGCTCGATGATGCCGTTGATCAGCCGCTCGTCACGACCTCTGCTCCATCGGCTCCGTCGACTCCGTCGGCTCCATCAGCTCCGCCGCCTCCATCAGCTCCATCGCCTCCGTCGGCTCCGTCTGCTGCAGCAGCTAAACATTTGCGACCCTTCGTACACAAACGATTAACGAGGTCTAAACAGCGGCGACCCACATTCCAGACGGGGAGAAGGTCTCACCTCCGAGACCTCGGACCGGAGAAGGAAAAACAAATATCCAAATCAGTTCCACTTCTGTCTCTCTGGAAGCAAAATGACTGATGAGGACCTGGAAAAACACATAATTTACTCCTCTCAAAACTAAAATGTGTATTGAAGGAAGAAAGGATCCAACAATTTGTACAGTTACATGTAAACTCATATGGTTGCAGGTTTGAGTCTTGGCTGCAGTCAAGAGAGAAAAACTAAGGATCTTCTATTTTGTTTTCCTTATTTATACAAGTTGAGTTTTGAGTTTTTAGAGGAAACGCTGAGTCACTGTCAGAAGGGTTTGCCTTTTGTCAACGGGTTTATGTAGCATATAGTGTTGTAATTGATAAAAGTAGGAAAAAACAAAAACGTTACAACATTTTTAAATGAGAAAAATTACATTTGCTGTGTTTGTAACAGTTTGTAGTTGCGTGACTAACAAGCTAATTTGTGTTTTCTCAGCATTTTTCATTCTCACTTTCTGTGACCAAAGGCATTTTCCGATGTGTGTTCGCCACAAAAGAACCGAAACCGTAACAATAAACACTAGTGAAAAACCGTTTCTTCGAATAGTGGGAACAAAAACACTGATACAATCTGTTTAAAACGACGTTCTCATAACAAGAGAAAGGGTCCAGAGCCACGCTTCAGGCCAATTTGCGCTTCTGTGTCGAACCTATTCGTGGCTACGTCGTTGTGAGCATTAATACTTCTACACTGGCGTCACTCTGCAGTTACACCACCACAGCACTAGTTGGCGGTGGAGTTTATGTGCCACCATGTTGAGTTTCTCTCGCCGCCGTTTTCCACGGGTTTGTCGTGCCACTTTAAAACGACGGCGACTCAAACCGAGTGGATCTTGATGGAACCGGAGCTGATGGGTGTTGAGCAGAAGCTGTTAGTTTTCCTGAATTTACTTCGACGCAGGAAGGAAAGAAGACGTCGGAGGGGACGATCTGTGAGACGGCGGCGAAGGAGGAGGAGAAGCCAAACATGGGATGAATTCAGTAGGATTCATCCTCTGGGCACCGTGGACACCTGAACTAAATTTCCACCTATCCAGCAGCTGCTGACACACCAAAATGGCGCAGTGACCAACCAAGCAACACAGATTTTAGCCTTGACACCAGTGTTTAACATCAGTGCAACATAAGTAAATGAAACAAAAGATGTGCCTTGTTTTATACATTTCATGCAGATCTGTCCAGTGGCACTTGTCATTGACCAGTGTTGGTTAAGGCAGGTCATGGGGGGGGGCTCTTTCAGAGTCGTCCTTTGGGAACCAGGAACATCGAACCTGGAAACTCCACAGAACTTTTTTTTTGTTTGTTTTCAAAAACCTTTAGATGTGGGAGAAAAAGTCAAACTGATCCAACTGAGTTTGGAAACAAAACAGGACGAAGCCTCTTGACGCCGAATCCGAGGCCTGTAAGAGGAGACCCGGGTCAGACCGAGCCGACGTCGTCCCCTCCAGGAAAAACATCAGCTCAGCCCCAGCCTGTTGACTCCGAGTCCTGCCGACCTTTCAGATCCTTATCCTACATTAACACGCCGACTCCGGGAGGCTCCTCCGCAGAGCTTGGAAGGTTGGTGGGCGAAGATGGCAGCGGAAACAATAATACCGGCTGCAGGGGGCCGGGGGGGCCGGGGGGGCCAGGGGGGCCGGGGGGGCCCAGCCACCGAGCCCACTGCCTGAGAAGTTGACTACAACATGCGACAGAAACCACGAGGCTGGACTCCTGAGTGTCAAGACTGCAGACGGTGCACTGAGCCTCGGTCCCTTGGGGCCAAAGGTCAGACCGGCTGCGAAAGGAAAGGAATTATGTTCAGTTCCTTCCATGTGATAATCTGATAAAAAAAATAAAACATCAGAGAGCACAGAGGTATGATGATAGTGTTTTAAACAGGAAAAGATAATTCTGCTTTACTGTAAACTCAGTTATGTAACCCCTCATGTCAGATAACTCCTCCTTTCACTGTGTATGGGGGGGGGGGGTTAAAAAGCAATGATTTCATTTCATTTTCATTTCTGACTAAGTTTAGACCAACTCTGTCTCCGGTTACAAGGAAGGTAAAGTTTTCAAATTACTAAAAAGGTTTTTTTAGATTTGGCTAGAAAAGGCACAAAGGTTGACAGAATACTGTCAAATTTTAAGCCTCTGCAAGAAGATTTTCACTGAAAAAGAACAAAACCAATGGAAGGAAGGAAATTTAAAATGCACGTAAACTGTTGTACATGCACCAAAACACACAGAACTACCTCTATGGTTTGGTCAAAACTAAAGGGAAGGGGAGCGAGAGGGAACCAGCAGTTCGGGTCGATGACCTTCGCCTGCAGCAGCAGCAGAAACCAGTTTTCATATTTCATTTTCTCTTCTAGATTTAATTTCTGTCGACCATAGTTGCACAGGGGAATGAAAATCAACTCATTTTCCCCCGAAAGCCTCCAAATCATAGCGTACAGTGCATATGAAACATAGACGACCCCCCCACCGGACCGTCACTTCCTCCTCGGGCAACTTGACGCCTCATTACAGCCGAGGCCGTTAAGGCAGCGGGGGTTGTCATGGGGGGGGGGCTGCTGTCTGAGCCAGGACGTTTTCATAACGCGCTCCACATGTATGTGTGGTGGCTCAAACCGCCACGGCCGGGGACACTGAGGTTTCTGGAGCAGTCGGGGGGTGAGGGTGAGGACACGTGTGTGTGTGTGGGGGGGTATGGGTTTTAGTTTGGGCCTTTCATCCACAGAGGTGGTGGAAAACAGCCCCCCCCCCCAAAGAGTATGTGGTTATGAGGACTCGAGGTATTATGAAATCAGTCTGTGTTTTTCTGAGTCTGTTTTCCTGAGTTTGCATTTCTTTGTATGAGTTAGGACAAAGTGTGTGCGTGTGTGTGTGTGTGTGTGTGTGCGTACAGTTCAGTACGTCCCCCTGTGCTTGTGTGTGTTCATGTCTCATCCGTCAGAGCCATGGACCTCTGGACCTCGGGACCTTGGACGAAGCAGGGACACTTCTGGAAAAGGCGAGGACACCATGGGTGGTTATTTGAAGACGCCACCTTCGGCTCTGGGAATCTATGGAGGAAGTTAATCCTTTACATTTTAATAAACTAAACAATTAATGCAAAGCACAAAAAAGACAAATGACGCATGATTCCGGACTAAAAGAAGTCGTCCTGTTCCCTTCCTCTGTCTTCTGTCCTCCGGGATTTAACGTCCCTCTCGTCCCCGCTGAGCCTCCGTCCCTGCTCATTGGAACGAAGTAGCGGCGAAGTCCCGGCGGTGGCCAGGGGGTTGAGCTGCGTCCGGATGGGTTTTGCGACACGCTGCTTTCCAGCAGGTCGCTGCCACCACCGCCACCGCCGGAAGCCTGCTCCGCTTTCTAGGCGAGTCCATGGTCCCGTGGCCTTGGCTAGAAAAAAGCGACAGCTGGCCGGGTGCGATTTGACCAGATGGAGCTTGGACGCAACAGGGGCTGAGTCGAAAAAATTTGTTGAAGGCCGAAAGTGTTGACAAAAGACGTTTTAAGGCGAAGGCGGGGCGGAGGCGGGGCGGAGGCGAGGCGGAGGCGAGTGATGGCCACGGCCACACGGGGTGGATTTATCCCTGTTTGCGCTCTTTTGCCTCATTCATTTGCCACCTGCACAGGTAGGACCTCGCCCACACAAAGTAACGCGACTCCGCTTGTTTGACTTAGAATTTACTCATCTTCAACTTTACATCGTTTTGCATGACGTGGACATAATTTACACCTGTGGTGTTACACATCCTGTGTTTCTGTGATGTTAACCATTTCTGTCTTTGTCTTTGAGTCGCCATGATTGTTTGGTGAGTTCACCTCCTGGTTGTAGCCGAAGGTGAGTCTGAGGACTGAGGACTCTTAACCTGAAGTAACCTGAAGTTCTAAATGCTGTGATGTTATTAGACCACTGAAGAAAATATGTAAAGGAAAATAAGTAAAGGATAGAAAGGAACTGCTACACTGCTGTTTCTAATCAGTTAGATTCTGATAAATTCTCTTCTCCTCGTGGTTTTAACTTGGATCTGAAAATGAATGACTCGTTACATCAAACCGTGACCTTCCTCAACTTTGCGTCAACAAACAACAAACAGCCGAGCCACGGCTCCCGAGTCTCCGGGCCGGCTGGGTCGTCGTCAGGTTTTCCTGTCAAACATCACGGTTTCACCATTTCTTTTGTTTACTCCTGCGTCATTAGCAGAGTTTAACGGCCAAGAACCCCCCCCCCAAACTATTTAGCTGCTCATGGCCCTTTTGGTGGAAAATAGAAAGAGCCAGAGGCAGCTCGGTTGGCTAAGTCTCCCCGGTTTAACCAGTGAGACTTAGCCAACGGCTAATCCCCCCCCCTCCCGGATGAAGAATGTGTGTTTGCACAAAGTCGAAACTTTGGTAGCTGAGCGGCCGCCGCACAGCATCAGGAAGTGCAGATGATTTCAGCAGACGGTGTTGCTCCAATCGCCCCCCCCCCCAAAATAAAAGACGCAGAGCGTGTAATTACAGCCCACAGTCCGTCACAGCTGATGGAGACTCACACCGGCCCTCAAAGGGCCCGGGGCTGCAGATCCGACCTTCGCCCCGACCCCCCCACCGCTGAAACACACACTGTGAGTGTATTTGTGTGTGCGTGTTTGTGTGAGTGTGTGTTTAAAGAAGACAAAATTAAAAACTGCACCTGATGAGTTGAGAGAGACGATCCGAGGGAGGGAAAGAAGAAAAACATCTGCGGTCGGCTCGAGGCGGCTGGTGATTTAGAGGAAAAACAGGAATTAAAACGCACACATAAACACACACGCACACACACACACACACACACTCACTCTGCCTTATCTCAGAGAAACACAGAGATTTAGGAAAACCATCTCTTTCCCTGTCTTCACCAGAACCGCACGAGAAGATTGATATCAGTTTCACCGCGGTGTGTCCAGAACAAAAAGACAGGGGGAGGACGTTTAGCCTAGCTTAGCACACAGGCTGGAAGTGGGGGGCTGCTAGCCTAGCTTAGCACACAGGCTTGTAGTGGGGGGGGCGCCCACTTTGACAAACTGTTCCCCCTGAAAGCAGATGTTCTACGATTTGTCTAGTTTCTAAATGTTTTTAGTCCTCTACTCTGACTAATGACTCCACTAGATTTGTCATGTTTTTCTTTTCATCCTTCTGACAGCAGTAAAAAAATTCTTCTATTTACTTTTGTATGACATTTATTATGAATTATATATATATATATATATATATATATATATATTATATAGAAATTTAAGGAGCGTTGACTATGTTTGTGTAGTTTTATTGGGGAATCCGACTTGGATCTCAAGTATGAACGAGCCTCAGTAAAAAAGTATGGAAGCATCCTTGCATCAGGCCCGTTTCCATGTCGATTTGGGCTCATCAAATACACATATCATCATTTCCATCTGAGTTTAGCCACCGGCTGCAGAAATGTACCTGTGCCGGTGACCTCATCTCACATCGTGCCGCTCATCCCTGACCCGGAGGCCTGTCGCAGGCCGACGACCCGGTTTTGACCCAAGTTCTGAATCTCAAGCGGCCCCTCGACTGCGTGAGAAACAAAACAGGGAGTCTGACAAAAGACTAGAGTCTTTAAAGCTCAGGACACACAGAAGACAGAAACCCCCCACGAGAAAGTTTCCCCTGTTTTTAGCTCCACTGGAAACGAGCTCTGTGACGCGGCGAGCTCGTAATGAATGAACGCGGCGGATCGGAGATGTTAATACTTTAATTATGGGTTTCCGAGTTGGGTTCCCGCCATAATGACACGTCCTCCCGTGAGCCGACGAGGCCGTTTCACAATTGAAAACACAGGCCGGGCCGTATTCCTCCCTTCAGATGGGAACCGCTCGTTGTTTACTCGTTGTGAAAAGGCAGAGTTTAAAATAAAATAAAAAAACGGGTATATTAAAGCAGGGGCCCTTCGGGGATCGGGTTCACTGTGACTTTTGTCTCGGGGTTGTAAATTCGTGTGGTTTGACCACTGGAATCTCGGCCCCGGAGCTCGGCTGAAGCGCCGGGTCTGCGCGCGACATCGGTTCAATCGCTGCGGCGAGTATACAAAAAAAACCCCACACGTAGACTCGGCTGTGCGTTTATTTTGGGGGGGGGGGGTAAAAAAATGAATAGACCTGTGTTGTCATATGACTCTTCTGAGCCCCCCCCCCCCGGGGGGGGATTTCCTGCTATTCCTGCAGCAGAGTTTTTCTCATGGTTGTTGAGTTTATATGTTGCATGGGATTCACCCATTGTTTTGCAAGAAGTTCTGCAGAATTAGGGTGAAAGCACTGACACGAAACTTAAGCTCTGTCTTTTGACTGAGTCATATTTCCGGGCGATACAGTTGTGGCAGCTCGAAGGGAACGGGCGTGGGACCGCCGGCCGGCGTGGGAACGCCAGCCAGCATGTCGCCCGTCCGGTACCAAACGGGGGCCCGCTTTCGGAAAGGTAGCGCCATAGCGTCGGCACCTTTGGAGCGGAGGCTGAGTGCTGTTTTAACTCAGCGGCTCCTGGTCAGTGGCGCTTGTTCCGCAGTAGATACGACGTGAAACTAAAAACGTGTTATGATCAACAAAACCACGCAGTCGTCTCCCTCTGCCTGAAAAATTTGAACGATAAAGAGCAGTTTTTCCTTCTTATTCATAGAGTAAATCTAGAAAGATCTGGAATGATTTTAGCTCAGCTTGAAAGGTTTTACACTTGTGCTTCAACTCAGTTTACAGAGTCTGGAGAAAATTCAGATCCACTCGTGTCTTTTTCTTTCTGTCTGTCTTATCCGTCTCGAAGATTTTTTACTGAACTGAATATCTAGAGATTAAAAAAACCCAAAACGTTCCTGATGAACGGCTCTGCCATGGGTTATGGTTTCTTAAAAAGGAATTAATAGAAGTAAAAGAGCTTATGCTGAAGGAAACACAAGGTTTTATATTTAAGTTCAACACACACACACGTGTGTTGACAGTTATTTTGACCATTGTGTGTCTTTGCCCGTCTGATGCTGATTGAAGCAGACGAGTCGAGACTTTTCCTCCAGAGAGGATCAGACCTCAGAGCAGCTCAGAGAAAACTCACAGGGAATTAAAACCTCTCTCTCTCTCTCCCTCTCTCCCTCTCTCACTCTCACTTTACCATGCGTCCCTATGTCTCTCACCCCCCCCCCCCGTGCTCTCTAATCGCTGTGTTGTTGGTGGTGACGCTCTCTCCTCCCTCTCTGCTCTACCCCTGTCTGGGCCGTATATAAAAGTGTGGATGGCTGCCTTGTGTTTCAGACTGACACAATGGACGTGGGTCTGATGGACGTACGGAGCTGACCCCCCCCCCCAATCTGCAGTGGCCCCCCCAAGGAAAAGACTCCCCTTCCCCTGCCAACACCTTTACCTGGACTTCTAATCATTGGTTGACAAGAAGCTACACGTAAGTTGTTGTTGTTTTTTTATAAAATCAGGTAACTACTTTTCACCGTCTTCTTTTAAATTTTTTTTTTAATCAGGCTAAAAGAGAAATTAAAGTTTCTTCTGCTGCACAAAGAGGAAGTCGAGGTGTATTTTGCTTCAGTTCCCGGGGGAGCTGGCAACCCCGGGTGTTACAGCATAGCTTGTTGAGCGTATGTTTTGAGTGATGCAGGAAAGGAGAGGAGGTGGTGGTGGTGGTGGTGGTGGTGGTTGGGGGGGGGGCGTCTTGTCATGCCAGGAATGTTGCCCCCCCCCAGCAACCCTCTGGCAGTGGACGGAAAATAGAGTTTTTCTCTTTTAGAGACCTGATGCACAGCAACACGTTGTTCAAGCTCCTCTGTGTTGTTTTTTTTTGTTTTTTGTTCTTAGTTTTTGCTGAGAAGTTGCTCATCGGTTGCAAGAGGATCATTCAAGCCGAGTCTCTGCCATTTAGCAGATAGTAGAAATGGTCGGAAATAGCCAACAACAACAACAACAACAACAACAACAACGACGTTTTTTCTTTGAGGAGACGGCGGCGAGAGCTGAAGCTCATCACGCTCGGCCATAAAAAGTTTTGCCGGGTTTTATTGTGGGCGGATGTTGTTTTTTTGAGTCCGCCCGGCGCAGGGAGAGACGCGGGGTTTAAGTGTCTGGGGGTTAAAGGTCAGGGGCTGAGTCTGGGAGTCTTGATTAGCTCACAGGATTTTGGGATTGCGCGTTAAGCTCTGCAGTGAAATGAGACGAGAAAAGATGAGATATAATCCCAGGGGACGCTCTGACTCTGGTGACTCATGACAACCAGAAGTAATGTGTGTGTGTGCGTCTTCCTTGACTGTTACACCAGGCTGGGATTTGCTGTTTTCTCTGGGTTTAGATGATAAGCTGTAGTACATCGCCATGACGTTGTTGTAAAATGCTAGCAGAGCTCTCTGATGAGGATGAAGTTAATCAGTCCGTCCGTCCGTCCGTCCAGAACCTTGGTCAAGAGCAAGGTATCACCTCAACAGGCACCTGACATTCCGGTGCCCTGGTCACATCCTCTGGTTACATGGTGCATAAGGTTTTTTGCCATGAGCTTTAACTGACGTAAATCTTGTTTTTAAAAAACAGGCTCCGGAGGGTCAAAGTCCTGACGCTGTATCCTGGGCTTGGATCTGATCCTTGAAACTCGATGCAGTCTCTCATCCAGCATTTCTTCCACCTGTCGCTTGTTCTTGGGCTTTGCTTTCAATAGTGGGAGAGAAATCAGTTCCTCTTCTTATTAGAAAGTAAAACAAAGGTGCACAACAGTTGTCATCAGTTGAAACCTCTGCTCTTTTAAAACTTCTAAACAGTCAAGTCCCTTCTGTTTTGCTGTTAATACAGATGCGTCTGAAACTCAACGCAACCTCTCGACTCGCTCTGACTTTTCTGTCAAGCCGTGATATTTAGCCAATGATGGTCTAGGACCCGATGAATAAGACTGCTTAAAAAAAAAAAAAAATACTGGGGACATATTGAGATTATTTAAAAAAAATACCATTCTTATTTAAATGGCATGAATAAAATAATGTACTGATGAGTAAGGTTATGTTCAATGGTTTGATTCTTAGTGACTTACGTTATTACACATTTCGATTGAGGAGTTCTCGCTTCTGGTGCTGTGGTGGATTTGGAGTCAGTTTCTCTTTGGCTCACAATTTTTACGGCTCCAACACGTGATTTCAAAACGAGCTCAAATTAACCTGAAAATGATTAGACGACAACCTCTAAAGACGTAACCTTAAACTCTTCGTGAAGTTTTATGTTCTAACTTAATCGAGTATTAATCAACAGAGCAAAAAAAACAACTTCTGCTCCCATGGCAATTCGCCAGTTCATCAGTGCAGGTCACTTGCGTCATCATTATCTCGGATTCATCCACATCCGTGACATAGAGAAAGAATTGGTTCATATATTAGCTGCAGCCAGACATGTTTTATCTCTCATGGCTACCACATGTCCTGTATGAAGCCTTAGTGTTCGAAGTAGAAACGATCTGATGTTCCGCTTTGGGCAGTGATGTAAAGCAGCGTTTGAACAAAGCGCCCCCCCTTCGTCCTGGTTTGCTTTCTACAGGAACCCACCCTCATTATGATCCATTCATTGGACCCACCTGTTAGAAAACAGGTGAGATACTGAGGAACCAAAGAAGTTGAAAATCCATGCGTACAATGTGGAATTCTTTCTGATTGACTGATGAGAACAGAAAATAATAATAACAATACTTTAAAACAGGTTTACTACAATTGTGCTAAGTTCCATTGCTGCTGAGCATTTTCCAAATCAAACCATCAGTTTTCAGGTTGAGTTGTAAAACTCAGGTTGAGTTGACGTCGATGTCACTGTGTTATCAAGCGTTCAGACTGTCAGAGTTAGACTGTACTAGTAGCAGTGGGACTCGGTGAGGTCCGGCCGGTGTTTGTTGGAACATATTTACATGACAGATGGCGCATTGGAGAAAATCTGTTATTTTTTTGCTCCCGGCCTTCAGGCCTCCATCAGGGGGTTCGGCTCGATTCCCAAACATAAAACCCAGGAACGTGCCTCTTCCTCTCCTGGCATCTCTCAATGTGCTCAGTGTTCTGGTCTCAGAAATGCCTCCATCAGACCGTCAGCCTTCATTTACCCCTGAGTTCAAAATGCTTTCTTTGGGCATAAATTCCCCGGTGTCCCAGGAGGACCCGGTGAGAAACCAGCCCCTTCAAAGGTTTGCTGAGGCTGTTGACCATGCACCACTTATAGAAACTGGTTTTCCTTTGGTCCTCGCATGAACTCACAGATAGGAGATCGGAAGTCGATCTGTGATGGTTTACATAGAACTGCGTGGTGGACCTTTGCCCCTGCATCATCGTCTGGCCCAGAGCTGATGCCCGGAGACTGGAGAACCATCCAAGCTTCAGACGCCATCGGCTCTGCCTCAAATTCGCCCTGATTTTTCCAACAGAGACAGTGGAAATTAGCTGTTCTCTCTGAGTGGAATGGCTCCACTCATTCCGAAAGAACCACAGACATCAGCAATCTCTTATCTTAATCGATGCCAGATCTGCCCGAGGCTCCAAGCTGCTGTGGATGAATAACTCACTTACACTCAAAGTTTAAATTGTAATGAGTAGAACCTTCAACTGGAGAACGTGACCAGTCTGGTTCAGCCCTCGACGTGGACCCAGACTCTGGTCACGTGACGTTTTTTGTTGTTGTTGTTGTTGTTGTTGTTGTTGTTTGGCCAATAATTTCCAAAGGAACTCAAGCTCCTTTTAAGTTGGATAACATGCAAACCCTCTAAAGTTTGAGGCTTGTTTTGACACGCACCTACTTGTTGTTGGAGTAATAGCTTCAGTCGTTCCTTGTTGTTGGACAGTTAGTTAAATGTCTCAGGAAATTCAATCTATTTAAAGACGTCTCTTTGGGAGGTAAGAAATCATCAGAGTCCTTTTTCAACATTTTCTGATGTTTTGTAGACAATATGGTAAGTTTGCTAACAGGGCAAATGATTTGTTGAGTAACCGATGATGAAAACGATCGTTAGTCGCAGCCACTTGTGGCTATGAGAGTCTTCTTGGGAAAAACAGGTAGAGACATGTAGATGAATTAAGAACCTATATGTGCAGCACTTAACAGAGCAGATAATCTTGTGTTTAATCCATAAAGGTATCTACACTGGCCACCTAATGGCTCGTGCTTCAATCAGAGTTTACATGAAGGATTGTGACCCAACTCTAGACTTAGAACATTTATATTGATCAAAACTGAAGCAAGTCCTTGATGACAACTGCCGCTGTAACCTTCAACCTTAAAAAAGTAGTTTTAGTTGCTTACACTCAACTAAACCATAGCGGTGAAATCAGGAAACGCTTATAAGAATTGTTTTTGTGAGTTGCTTTGGAATACAAAAGGAAGATAACAACATTAAGGCACATACAGTTCAATACAGTCATAACTCTGGCAAAAGTTGGAAACATCACTTGAAGGAACATGCTGTCTCTCTTTAAAAGGTCTTTCAAACGCCTGTTCATATCATTTGATGCTTAAATGTATACTAATCAATGTTACATATCACTTCACTTATCACTAAACAGGGATCTGTGATGGCATCCAGCACAGCAGGATAGTAATTTGTCTGGTACTGATGTCGTCCCGTCGGGATCAACTGGGAGCAGAGTTTAAAGAATTCGAGCTCAAACAGAGAGAACAGTCAGGGACCGAACTACAAAGAGAAAATAGGAGGAAAAAAAGGGGGAATGAGTTGTGTTTGAGATGTTAAACAGGCCAGGGGAGCGAGTTAAAAAAAAGAAAGGTCCTAATCAGAACCAGTCCTATCGTCAGATCGGGTCTGCTCTGCTCTCTGCCAGGCTTCAGAGGGAAGTGCCCCCCCCCCCGCTGGAACTCAGAGCCATTACCCGGCCATACATCCATACGCTCGCCGCAGCGCCGGCTGCTTTGAAAAACAATCAACGCAGCAGTCAGACCATTTCCCAAACCTATGGGAGAAACTGGCATGGACTTAAAGGAAAAGGAAAAGACTCCAGCTCCTACATAAACTCAGAGAGGAAGAAAAAACAACAGCTCTCATAAAATCATGAGAACAAAATGAAAACGCTGAGCGTCGTGTTACATGGACATGACACAATGCTACAGCGTTTCAAACTACAAAACCAATCGCTACCAGTTTCAGATCAGGTCGGATTTTTGATCAAGGGAAGAGTAAAAATCAATATGATCTCGGGTTAAATGGCTTAAACAGCCCGTTAACCATTTGAAAGTGGTTCAACTTTGGGGCAATTTAACATCATTCTTCGGAACAATAACTGCAATTCACGCTGACATGTTTAAAAACATTGGCGTGTGGTCAAAGGTGAACTCGAACTTGGGAATCCCTAAACGGGGAGTTGTTGTCGATGTGGATGTCCTGAAGTCGCCGCTCGAGGCTCATCAGGTAAATTACGGCGGACGCGCTGCAATACTGCATCTAGGTGTAATCTCTGTTAAATGGCCATAGTCTTCACTGCAAACATGGAACATGTTTGAACGAGTTAAGTAGTTGGAAACCTCAGGATCAGATCCCAATTAATGTCTAGAGTAAGTGGACTTTTCTCCTCTGTTAAGATGATAGCACGGTAAGGAAAAGGGAAATAAAAAAATCCTTTATTTCACAGCTGGCGAGGTGACGAATAAACTCTTGAATTTCCCTCAGTTGCAGAGAAACCAGGCTGAAAAGACTTGAGTCCAGAATTCAGACTCCGGATTTCTGCCCCTCCGACTGGATGTTTGGTTTTAACCAGCCGTGCATAAGATGCAGCAAACACCGAGCCTCACCGAGACATTTGGCAGGACAAGCCTGTTATTGTGGCCTGAGGCTTTAGTTCTGGGGGGGGGGGGGCTGGATGCTGACGGAAAAGCAGGAATCTACACGACTGAAAGTCCTGGCCCTGTTCCTTGGGTGTTGCTGATTTCCTCCTCTCTGTGACCTTTGACCCCTCCCCCCCTTTAGTAGCTCTTGACTCATCTCATCTCCATGAGCCAGGAGCTACCGATGTCCCTGAGGACAGCAGTGGTCTGGAGGTGAAGCTCACATAGGATATGATGAAAGTGATGATGTGGAGGGGAAACAGATGCTGTAATAGTTGAATTTGAATGAAAAAAGTACGGTTGGAGGTTAAATAAACAATAAATAATACAATTGAAACAAAACAAGGAAACAGCCTCAGCGAATAAATCATGACATACATGAGGCCTGCAATTTTAAAATTTCCACTGGAGAATCGAAAATTTGTGGCGGAAGAAAACATCAGATCTGTGAAGGAAAATGAGGAAACCATCAAGTTCATGAATTGAGAGAAAAGCCATATTTCCATTGCTTTTTCCACAACTATCTATCAATCTATCAATCTATCAATCTATCAATCTATCAATCTATCTATCTATCTATCTATCTATCTATCTATCTATCTATCTGTCATCCATCTATCCATCTATCGTACTGTAGCATATTGCATCTCTGGATTCTCTCCAACAACTATAACTTTACCAGCTGGAAAGAATAAACAAGGATTTAGTGTCTTACAAAACAAGGCTGTGCAGAATGTCAGTGCGCTGGATGAATTCCAGATGTTTTCAGAAAATTAAAGAAGAACTAAAGAATAAAAAAAAAAACAAAAAAAACACAGCTCAGCTCATCACATGTGAAAGCTAATGCTAAAGCTTTTTCGTGATCTGCTGCTGTGCTGTCAGTCTCATGGATGGAGAGAGAACAGTAAAAAAAAAAAGAAAGAAGGATGTTCATTTATAGGGCAGATGTTGTGGATGACTGTGAGGTTCATTCAGAGGAACCGCTGAGCTCATCATGTTTTATCTTCCATTAAACTCAGTGAATAGGAACCTGTATTAAAAATGGTCGGAAGGTTAAATGAAGTTGAAGAGACTTCTGGAGACAAACTTTCAATCTGATATCTGTAAATATAGGGTTTTATATAGCTTCTACTAATGGCAGCGCAAATATTCCAAAACAATGCAAACAATTCTCTGAAACAAAGCCCACGTCATACTAGGACTATGCTCCATGTTAGTCTGGCCTGTTGGTTTATATGTTTCCACCTACCGACACTTACAATTAGTATATTAAAAACAAAACATATTGCCAGAGGTTGAGGAGGTGAGATAAAAACTGACAGAGAGAGATTTTTCAAATTCTCTTTCATGTTGATTTTCCTGCTTTTTCATCTTCTGTTTACATAAAATACGTCCTAACTCATTGTCTTTCCTGCTGCTCGGTTAGTTAATCTTGTTATGTCCTTTTGAATGAATTCACATTTAAATGTATATAACAGGAAACACTGCTTCACTGACTAAAACATTTTATGGCGTGCAAACACTGTCAGCTTCCTATGGATTCGGGGGGGGGGGGGCAAACTGAGAGCATCATTGATCGGCCTCCCCCAATGAAAGTTGGAAAAAACAAATGGCAGTTTGATGTGAAAATATTTAGTATTCTGTTTTATCCTCCGTGTCCTCAGGATGACTGACAGCTGCTCGTCCTGAACCCCATGATGCCTGTGGTGCCAGTGGGCGGGGCATCCTCCTCCCACCATGTCGTACCTGTTGCCCTCACCTGCTCCTGGCTGCTTCTGCTCTTCCATGCTGCCTTTGGCCAGAAGCCCGCCAGGCTGCCCCTGATTGGCCGGAAGCCCTTCATCGCAGCCTGGAACGCACCGCTGGACATGTGCGTCCTGAAGTACAACGTCACCACCAACCTCGACCATCTCTTCCACATCCACGGGAGCCCACGCGCCGACTGGACCGGCCAGAACGTCACCATCTTTTACGCCAACCGGCTGGGCTACTACCCTTACTACAACACAGAGGGCGTCGCCGTGCACGGCGGCCTGCCGCAGAACTGCAGCCTGGACCTGCACCTGTTCAAGGCCTACCAGGACATCAACCACTTCATCCCGGCGGAAGACTTCCGCGGCCTGGCTGTCATCGACTGGGAGTTCTGGCGACCTCAGTGGAGCCGCAACTGGCACAAGAAGGACATCTACCGGAAGAAGTCGAGGGAGCTGACTGCCAGGGCGTACGTGAACGTGACGGCGGCTCAGGTGGAGGAGCTGGCGCGGCGTCGGTTCGAGAAAAGCGCCAAGGCCTTCATGCAGAGGACTATTCAGCTGGGGACGCGCCTTCGCCCCAACGGCCTCTGGGGTTTCTACCTCTACCCGGACTGCCACAACTACAACCTGCATGACCGGAACTACACGGGCTTCTGCCCCCTGCTGGAGAGGCTCCGGAACGACGAACTACAGTGGCTGTGGAACAGCAGCACGGCGCTCTTTCCCTCCGTGGCCATCAGGAAGAGCCACACCAACAGCATCAGCAACCTGCACTTTGCCCAGCATCGGATCAGGGAGTCGCTGCGCGTCGCTTCGCTGACCTCGAAGGAGTACGACCTCCCCACCTACGTCTACCTGAGGCTGGGATACCGAGACGAGGCCATGGCCTTCCTCACCTCAGTAAGATGTGTTCAGCGTTAAACACTTAATTTACATTCTGCCTCTTTTTAAAAGATGCATGGGGAGAAGTTTGGGTGCAATTTTTTTGCAACCAAAAAACAGCAAAGCAGCAACAAAAAACTGCCGACACTCCTAAAAGAAACTACCATTCAAAACAGCACATCTTCCTCAAAACACTTAACATATCTATCCTAAATGATTTACTTGTCTATTTGTGTTTACAACAAATGCGACTAGAAACAATTAATTACAATTTCTGGACTTGCTGTGAACTTCCTGAGGAGGAAGTCAAAACCTGTAAAACAGGTCATTACGCAGAAAAATATAAATTGAATCATATCAATTAAATAACAGTAAAGAGCTCCCAAACGTTCAGTCACGTCTGACTCTGCTATTTGAAATATTACAGGAACTGTTGGAACCAATCCCAGCGGTTTTAAACCTATCTTTTCATTTTGAGATGAGAGGCTTCATAAGCCATAATCAAACTGATGCAGTTCATGCAAAGCTGCTAATTAGACACACATATAAGCAAGCTCTGACATAAAGATGTGCTTCTTGCTATTTCTTGTCTGCTCGGACTGACACTTCCACCCTCTGCATCTATTCATTGCTGCCATCTGCTGGAGATCCACAGAAAAGCTGCTCAGACACAAACAAAAACTTGCTGAGTGCTGTGGTTTCCTTGCTGTACCTAAACATCACCGCTGCCAATAAAAGCAGAGGGATTTTTCTACACTTCTTCCTTTTTTCCTTCCTGTCTTCCAGACCGAACGAGGGGTTTTAGAGATAAGCTTTGGGCTGTTACTGAGTGGATTTATTTTAGTCAGCCAGGTAATAAAATATGGGGGGAAAAAAAGCACAAAACACAGGCTCATGTGAGAAATACTGAAGTGCTTCTTCCACTTGATCACGACCCGAATCAGCAGCTCCACCTTGAGGCTCTTTGCTCCATGTGATTAATCTCCCTGGTCACGTAAAATGCATCTATTTTCAGGAGTTACATCTTTTTATATTCATTGAATTCAACTGAAAATTCTTGAGCATATATTGCACTGTTTGCCACGTGCATGCTGAACAGCAGTTAGTCATTTTTCTTTTCTTTTGAAAACCAACTCCAGGTCATTTTGGTTCTTGGACTGGGCATCGGTCACTTTTCTAAAACCCCGAAATGAGTTCATGAGGCAAATATCTGCCTCTCATACTTCTGAAGGTTCACAGCGCCTGTGTTGTTTTATTAGGTTTGGATATTTAATGTACGACGTCCGACCCTATGTGTGTCTCCTGCAGAAAGACTTGGTCCACACCATCGGGGAGAGCGCTGCCCTGGGAGCTGCTGGCTTCGTCATCTGGGGCGACCTGAACTTGACCACATCCAGGGTAAATTGTCTTTTGCCTCTAATGGGGCAAAAAAAACCCTTGTAAACAGTTTCTACTTTTCGTCTGTTAAACTTTGGGTTTTTTTATGTTCTGGTACCAGATGAAGTCTCATTTTCAACTGAAAAAACATTCTGTCCTCAGGCTTCTCAATTTCTTTTGGACTCCAGACAAACCACCCCTGTAAATAGTCAGACAATAGAAAGCTGATACATGTGGTCACTCTGTGTTTCATGGCCTGTCGCGACCCTGTCTGCATGGAAGAGGTTTGTCTAAACAGCCCCTGATGGGCCTGACAGTTAGACCCACCAGGATGAAAATGAAATTGAAGCTCTGCAATTTGCAAATTTATTTATTTTTTTTTTTGTGCACAGTCATCGCACAGTCTCAACTTCGTCCGGCTTGTTTCTTAAAACTGACTGAATCCATGTAGTTTGGACAGTCTTAGGTATCTTCCACACCCGATGTCAACTGTCTCAATCAGCCAGTCACCGGGGCAACAATAAAAACTGCGATAATCATATCACGTCATGACTGTTGGGTGTTGCTCTGCTTCCTCAGCCTAACTGCACCAAGGTGAAATCCTTCCTGAGCCACCGCCTGGGTCAGTACATCACCAACGTGACGCGAGCCGCCGAGTTCTGCAGCGACTTCCTGTGCCAGAGAGCGGCGCTGCGACAGCATCAACGAGGTGAAGGAGGACGACGGGCCCTGGAGGGAGGGCGAGGAGGAGGAGGACGAAGAGGACGAGGACGAACGGGAGAGGAAGAGGATGGAGTGGGAGGACGAGCAGGGTGGGGGACGGGAGGTAGTGGAGAGCACGGCGCCCGCTAAAGGCTGCAGCCCTCACACGATGCTGCTGATGCTGCTCCTGAACTTATCGCTAGTAAAGTCGGTCGTATGATGCGCTCTGACAAAAGGAGGAGTCATTTTCTTTAAACACAGCCGTGCACAGATGTTACTTTTCAACACACAGTCAGTATAATGTTTTTTGATTTAAGATGGAGACAGACTACACCCTATGTACCACCAGCAGCACCCTCTTTAAAACAGCCAACAAATTTAGAAAACAAAGAAAAACAAAAAACAAAATGCATGAATACGGGTCCGAATTTAACAAAAATGACCTGATATTAATTCAGTCTATAATCATTTAGTCTTAACATGTCAAATAACACCAAATGTAATACCTGTTTATGGAGCGTTTCGGTCCTTTTCACAATTAATTAATTAACTCACCTATTTCTTGGCCAGGAGCAGTAACTTCTTCAGGTCTCTGTCGGTGGACAGAGCCTGGCTAGCTGTTTCCCCCTGTTTTCATGTTTGTGCTAAGCTAAGCTAATGGGCTTCCCATTCCAAAAATGTCAGAGGCATTTCTCTTAACACGGGTCAGTGTGAACTGAAAATGTAGAACCACTTCTTTGACAGCTGCTGTGTTGAAAAGTAACAGAAAAAGAACAATGTCGCCTCCTTTTGGAGGCGTTTGATGGCACTTTACAGGACCGAGGTTTGGCACGTTGACAGCTTCGATTTACTGTGACACAGTTCAACCAGGTGCATGGTCTTTTACTTCTGCAACGATCTGCACTGCCTCTTTGGCCACAACAACTGCATCGGCTCTCCCAGGAATGTTAATTAGTAAATGTAGATAGTGTTTGCTGAAGCCACGGACTGAGTCACCCTCAGCGAAGAAAGAGGTCGACGTTACGATCATCGGCGCCGTTACAGAGCCGAGGATCGTATTGGAGGGATCACACGTGTTTTTTTTTTATTTTAAAAGCCTCACAGTGAAATCTGGCTCTCCACAGGACAAACCCCTAGTTTGTTTTGTGGAGACACAACAGCTGAGCCTTTCCAATGGTGCTAAAAACAACCACACTGCCAAATGTAGAAAAGTAATCGCTAAGATCTCATGCTTGGTTTGTGGTACTTTCGAAGATGTCCTGTAAAGAATTACTGTTGGTATGAAACTCAATAAGCTGTCATTTCGCTTGCTCTCATATATAAATTGTGTATTTTTATTTTATTTTTTTTTACAGTTGCCTACATGATACTCTTGAATTACAGCTTTTTCAGGAAACATCACATATTTGAGCCTGTTGGGACGCAGCTTGCACATGTTGCGGGTGCTATTGATTTCAAAACAGCATGTAACTGTATCTATTCTTTCATTTCCATTGGGTTTACCAGCCTAAAACATCCTGAGTATGTGGTCTGTTTTATGGTCTGTTTTTTTTCAATGATTATGTAGAGGTTAATGTCACTGTATCTCAGTTTGGAGGAATCGGATCAACATGCTGGGTTATGTTGTGAATTTTTATTTCATCTCAATGCGGCTGACAGACAGCTACTGTCTCTGACGCTGATGTACAGTACTGTAGATATGATGAAACACTGAACAGGATGTAAAATATGGCACATATTGTATCTGAATACATGACTCTGTCGCTCTATGATTTCAAGGTTCTTGAATGTCTACTTCCTGCCTTACAGAAGTAAATAGATTGTCACAAGTCCCATCTTCTCCAAAAAATTTAAAAAGCTGGGGGCATGTTAAAATCTTTCCGAGGATGAAAATTTGTACCGGGGAAGCAGGGTCCTGACGGGGACCAAACCCAAACACATCCGTGTCCAGGAAAATGTTCTTAAAGGTTTGTTGGTGCTTCCAGTGAGTTTAAAAACCTTGGACTGTCTCTTTCTCTATCTCTGAAACAGATGCGAAAACTATATGATCAGCACCAGTTAAATCTTCAATTGGCCGGTTCGCCTCATTATCACACCCCCCCCCCCCGGGGGGGTGGGGGGGCTGTGGTACGGCTGTGTGAAAGGAGGGTCAGAAGACGTCAGATTGGTCGTTTTGAAAGGCAAAGTCAAATGGCATGTTTTGTTGTTTACGTGGGAGGACTCGTTGACTTTAGGATGAAAACAAGCTTCTTTTTTTTTCTCAAGTTGAAATATTTTCAAGTAGTGCAATTGTGTCTACAACTGAATTCATGCCCAGTAAAGCAGTTTGTGTCCACTTGTGTCTTCCCGTTAACCTTACACTCATCAGATTCACTTTGCAGTCAGTCTGAATTCACCTCCATGTTTCTCTGAGTGGACAACACCATTGATTTTTCTTTGGCGGCAGCTACGTCATCTGCAGAGAAAGGCCTTGAATGAGTCATTAACAGACATTTATTGAGTCCAATCCAAATTTATCACAGACCAGACACCTGGAGCATTTTAAGTCAAACCAAACCCAGAACAGAGGTGGGACTGACGCCCGGCGTCATCCCAAACACATTGGTTGATTTTCTGACATGGTCTTTCTGGCCCCTAAAGTTAAACATGTAGCATCTGCCATGAGCCTCTACAACACTGATCTTGGTTGAATCAGTAATTTCATCTCAAACTGACCTTCAGGTGAAGTTCAGGTCTGAAGAGTTTCTTTTTCTCATCACAATTCAGTAACAGGTTTCTGCACTTATTGTGTTTTTTTTTTTGTTCTTGGGGTTGTAAACCAAATATGCAACAAAGACTATGCAAGACGAGATAAATGTTACCTGAATGTAAATGCACTGCAAATAAAGACTTTTCTTCCATAGACCTTGGTTTCCATTTCTTTTTATCCGTGTACATAAAGGTGGGATTTCAGGGGAGCTGTTTTCCGCCATGGATCATCAGAGAAAAAAATTCTGCTCTGTGCAACACATGCAGCAAACCTGGAAACATGAATCATCTGTCCAAACAACCAAGGACAAAAGAGAGGAAAATCACAATCCCTGCTTTCTCATGAATGATGCCACATGAGAAATACGTCACATCCAAAAACCTGAGCGCTGCTCGACAGCACAGCTCACTCCCTCCCATTGTTAGTCCCTACACTGTGTCTGAAAGTGCAGAAATCTCAGGTCAAATAATGAGGCCATTAAAACCTTGGAGGCCTCAATACAAAAATGAACAAAAGAGCAGTCCATGAATCACTGATGAGTTATTTGTGCAGATCAGCAACAATGACAATGTTTGACACCACCGATGAACAGATATGTGACTATGAAAACATGGCAAGCTTAAGAATTAACCAGATAAGAGAACTAAACACACACAGTTATATAAAAATGAAAATGAATCAACAAAAGGCTCTGACCACTTCAGCGGGTGCCTCAGACATGAATAGGTAACTCAAACAGGCCAAAGCGCTTTATACAGACAACAGGAGAATATAGTGGGATGACGGTTCAAGTCCTGAAAGGGTTTTCTGGCGAAATGAGGGTCTTTTTATTACAGCAAAAATGTTAAATATTTGAAATACAAACATATTCAACTAAACCAAGCCAAATAGAATATCCAACATCCAGAGTTAATCTCCAAGCCAAAGGCCTTCCACTAACTCCACACTACTGCAACAAAACAGGAGATAAGTTGAGCAAAAGGCATATCTATGGTGACTGCATACAGCAAGTTGAGGGTGACTGTTATGGGGTCAACTCTTCCCACTCTGACCAAACAAAAACCAGGTCATTTTTTTGCAGATGATACAGATTTTGTGAGATCGGTCTCGCAAATTGTTACGTTTCTTCCATTTCCAGCATTTGCAAGTTTCTTCCATTTGTCCAGAGCCATGACGATGGCTGCAACCTTCCTGTCCCGTGTTGCCGTCTGTGTCATCGGATCTGTCACCACTGTCCTTGCCCTGGCAGCTACAGAGCCGCGGCTGTTCCCTGACCACCCCTTCATGGCCATATAAAATGCCCCCGTTCACCAATGACAACGACTCCGCCTCCCACTGGACACCGCAGCCTTCAAGGCAGTGACCACACCGCCGCTGTGCCCAGTCAGTTCCTCACCATCCAGCGTCAAATAGATCACAGAATCCCAAAGGATTCCTCGCCTGGGCTGGCTGGCTGTCATCGACTGGGAGTCCTGGCGCCTCCTGTGGGACCAGAACTGAGGATCGAAATCTATTTATCTGAACTTGTTTGTCGCTCACGCCCTGCAGATGGCCCCATCTTTATCATCAAAGAAAATTTACAAACTGGCCAAGAGACAGTTCCATTGGGCGTGTCAGCGCTTCATGGAGAGGACCATCAGCCTCGGCATAGGTGAGCGTCCAAGCCGCCGCTGGGGCTTCTACAGCTCCTTCCCATTCAGGTGTGTCAGTGATGGTTCTGTCTCAGTTGGACATGAGACAACATCCGTCATCTCAGTTCGTCTGGAGCCTTTGGGCGGAGTCGGGGTCGGGGATTGGTCAGCAGCGTCACAGACACTACAGTTTATGTTTTATGAATCAGAGCGTGAGTAATGGGCTGATAAGCTGACTAGACTTTACTGAACCATTGCTATGGACACCGGAGAAGCTGTACAGACACGACAGCCAAACTAACTCCTGACAAGTTATTAACGATGAAATATTCACTAATAAAAACATGCTAATGAGAATAATCTCTTCTCTATAACCTCAGTGAAACATAACTGTAGCGGTGCCGTTAGTAATAAGCGTAAAATGAATGATCGTAATTGGAGCTTTTGTAGCTAACGAGGAAGTTACGACATTATAGAGGCGTCTAGCTGTGATATTTTTCGGTCTTGGAAAATGTTCTGTGCAAATGTTTTGTGCAAATGTCTGCGCCGCTGGAAACTTGCAACGAGGAGGATTCGGGGCCCAAAGCACTGGGATTCATTTTATCGAAGACAGATGCCGACGGTTCTGGTTGTATTGTCTGTAAAATAAAATTTTAAAAAACACCAGGTGTGCTCAAATATCTCTCTGTGTAACATGGAGCTTAAATTCCAAGGATGCCATTTATTTAACGGTTAAGAAAACCTAAATCAGTTGAAAATCTAAACGTAAACTGAACAAATCTCCCTTTTCATCCACGGTTCAGTCAGATGCATTACTTTCGCCTACTGTTTCTACACTGTATTCAGAACCAGAGATAATGAAGCAGTTGGGCTGACGGGGAAAATCCGTGAAGGCCTAAATGCGGAAAACCGATCGGGCACCGTTACAGGAATCAATAAAGGATTGGACAGATAAGCGGGATCGATACTGGCATCGTTATCAATACAATCTCATTGGTTCTCACCAGCTCCTACATGTCATTCAGGGGAAAAGGAAATGGCGAGCAGCTGAAACTGTTCATGTTGGCTCCATAGTTGTAATGTACAGTTTATGACGTGAAAAGAGCTCCTCACCTGGCGATTACAGGTAAATAAAACTCAGTATTAATATCTAAACAGCCAATCAGCTAGTTTGTAGCTAATTTTAAAGTCATTTAGGACTTTTTGCTTCTATTTGGTTTGACTTTTTAACAAACTGCTCCAAATTTCTCCAAACACAGCTAAAGAGGATAATTTCAATTTAACACGTTTAGCGGCCGGGGAGAAAAAAACGCCCCCAGGCCGGATCAACAGGAGGATGATTCCCGGCTCTTCCCGACACTCGGCTCAAGGTGCTGATCTGGCTGCGTTCCAGCTAACTGGGTCAAGCATTTCAGTGCAGAACTGATGCCAGGGGTAGAAACCACAGACGCACAAAGACACAGTCGCACACACACACACACAAAATAGGCAATGAACATTGATGGAGGTGGGGCGTGAATATGGCTTGAGAGGGGCTGAAAAAGCTGGAAGTTTCCCGGTTTCGCCTCTAATTTATAATCCTATGACAGTGAATAAACACTAAGCAATATACAAAAGATAAGACTATTTTAATATGACTTTTAATGTGTTTGCTGCCCATTTGCACAATCTTAACAAAAATGCAAAAATAACTCCCCATAGCAACTTCAGAGTAAACATCTTCTCCCTTTGTTTCTTTATGAAATCTAACCGTGACCGGGCCGATATTGGCATGAGCTTTAATCAACAGCCAAGGCTGGTGACCGGCGATGGCAGCGGCCGGGTTCTCCTGTCTGACGTGATTTACCGCCGCTCTGACGCAGCCAGGTGGATATCCCTCAGGCTCAGTACATTTCCGAGCCGGCGGCTGACCAAGTTCAAACTCCCGCCACATTCCTGGCGTGTCCGGACAGAGGCCTCATATATATACCAGCGGCAACCGCTGTCCGCACGTTGTCCTCATCCCGGAGCTTTTATCAGATACCTTCCTCCGGGCAGGAAGGAGGGATCCTCGTCCTCAGCCTGAAAAGAAAAAAAACCCCAACAACAACAGGACATCCCAGTAAAACACCAGAAGGCCCTCGGGGAAGCAGGTCTCTCGGCTCTGACAAGTTTCCACAAGTGACCTGCCTGTAATCCCAGCTCCTGTAACGGCTCATTTAAAGAGCGGAGCCACCGAAGATTCCCGGGGGAGAGCGAGGGTGGCGTTTACGAGGGACAGGTAGCAATTTTCAGGGCTCACTGAGCGAGCGGCTTTTTTTTTTTTTTTTTTTTTTTGACGGCGTGGGAAGTCGGACCCTGAAGCAGGTTGGTGCTCGGCTAGCGACGTCCCGCTGAACTGTTTCGCTTGGGCTTTTCTGAGAGTTCGACCCCCGCAACCTCGCTGGGGTCAAGCTCACCGGCGGCTGTGGCACAGTTTAACCTTGAATCTGACCTGTAACAAGAGACTAATTTGATTCATTAACTCTGAAACTCTGAGTAGTCAGAGATCGTAAAGAAAAACTGTCAGACCGAGGGGGGATGCTTGAACCCCCCCGAGACGAGATCCTGCAGTTACACATCAGAATCCGTGACCTCCTAAAAGACGCCAGCGTTGCCACAGCGCAGAGCACGTAAACGGCCCGTCGGCGGTGTCGGCAGCGAACACCTCACGGCGCCGAATGCTTCCAGCCGGTCGGGCGGCGGAGCAGGTGAAAGACAAAATTGTTGAATCAATCGATCGGTAAAGACGGCAAAACAGGAAGAGTTTTAACAATAAGAAAAAGTTTTAAAAAATTTCTATCAAGTACAGATGTGAAACTGTTTGCCTCGAGGCCAGAAATGTGACTGTGGACAACTTTACTATAATTAGAACCAAGTTTTAGCCGTAGCATCTGCAAAGTGCCTGGTTTCAATTTGCTCTTTGTGTTTTTTTTCAATTCAACCTGCCTCGTGCACCAGGGACTCGATTTGTCTGTGGGTTTCTGCTGGGTGGCTGGCAGCAGGGCACACACACACACACACACACACACACTCACACACACACACACTCACACACACACACACACACACACACGAGTAATTTTAAACTTTGACCTTCGAGCCCGTTCGACGAGATGTCTGGGGTCGTCTCTGATGCTTCATGTGCCTCAGTCTGGCCACGTTCGTTCCTCTTTGCTGTGCAGATCTTAATCATAATAAATGATCGAGTAAAGCTAGATATAGATACTGACCCAGGTTCTTTCCAGAAAAAACGTAACATGTTAGGTAAACAAGGTAAGTGTAACCAACAGTAACCAGCCGAGGCCGGCGTCGAACAACATACACCAGACTTCACAGAAAAAAAACAGAAATGGAGTCAGGTTCACGGTGAACGATCAAGGGTCGGCCCCAGAACCGAGCGGGTCCGTCGTCGGCCGAGGCCCCGTCCGTCCGCCGAGTATCGGTTTAAATCGGTCCGGTAGTTTGGGCGACTTCACCTCTGTGGCGAAGCTGAGAAAAAAACTAACGGCGACCGCGTCGGCGTGTTGATATCAGAGGCGGCTGCGACGCGGCTGTAGAAAGACGGGTCCTCTGCTCTACTTATAGAGAAGTCTGTGATGTTAACAGTCAAACGTTAGCACCCAGCTCATGACGCTGGCATCTGGTTCGGCAGCTGATTGAAAACTGCCCAAAACAGGCGGTAGGGTTTTTTTAAACATTTTGATATATTTCTACTTTTATGCTCCGGTCACGTGTCACACGTTATGTTCTTGACCGAGAGAATCACTCAATGCTGGTTTAAAGACTTTATTTTCTCCAATTGGGAACCGGTGGGCTGATCACTGCAGCCTCTAGGGGGGCGCTAATGTGACCTAAGGCTTTCAGCCTGGTTTTATACACAAACACCAGAAATGTTGGGCTCTTGTTTTCTATAATGATAAACAGGACATTGTTCTTACAACTAATAATGGTGGATTATGTTTGTTCGAATTCTGAATGCATCTCGTCACACGTTCTGAGGGCAGCGTTTGATTTTTGCTTTTTTATTGCAAAAATCAAACGCGAGTTCATTGCCTCCGCCTGCAGCGAATCTCAGCCAGGGCACTTGCAGGTAAAGTGCCTTTCTCAACGGCTCAGCTTCCCGCAAAATGTTTTCATGTTTATTTGTTGCCGAGAACCGAGACGAGCCGAGATACTGACATGTGATATTTCATCTGGTTTTTTTATGCAACAGAGGGTAGATCCAAACAATTACTGGGTCAGCTTTGTCTTCAGGATATGAAAAACACATAAATCTTCCCTGAAGTCGGGACATTTGGTTCCATATCACTGACGTCATCAGAGGAAATCTTCCAAACTCATTTTTTTTAACTTGAAAAACACTGGCAAGACTATGAAATAACTGTCGGTTGAATAAATATGTTTTATGAGCCAAACTCCTGGTACTTGGATAAAATGGAGCCCTGAAACTTCAGGAAATATAAATAACTAAATGATTTTAGTAAAATGTCAACAAATTAAAGAATATGAAATGAATCCATCAATACATAATGCAGGTCATTAAATAATTGAAAGGAGTGTAAAAGTAAATATAATCAACCTCTTCTTTTGACCTAAAAATGTAGTAATAGTAATGAAGTTAATAATTTGTCTTCATTTAATTAAGTAAAAATAGAATTTTATTATATTATCAAAACTTGAACAAAACAATAACATATTAATAGTGAATAAACTGATCAATAGAATAAAAACACATACTTTCCCTCCAGCCTCCAGTAGCTTAAAGCCACAGTTTGGCAAAGGACTTTGTGCAGCACCCGTTCATCAGGTTGACACGTTGTGGCCCCTGCCAACCTGCTGCTGGACACGTTTTGACATATTACAGTGGGAAAGGTGCAGGTGTAACTGAATCCCACTCAGCATCCTCGGCTTCAGGGTCACGTCATACACAACATAGCCGTCCCTTAAAAACGGTTCTAGTAGAATTTGAGGGTTTAGTCACTTCAGATACATTTCTCCAAACATAAATGGGGAAAATGGGGATGAGATTTTTATATATATATATATATATATATATATATATATATATATATATATATATATATAAAGCAGAGAAACAAAACAAATTCTTGCTGTGACAACTTTAGAATGTAACTATTTGAATTCAAATCTGTATGAAAACATTTAACAGTGACGGCCATTTGAGGACCTTCTGATTTTCCTTCTCAGCTGACACATGTGCTCTATCTCCTCATTGACCAGGTAAAGGTGCTGAACAGTTTCTAGGTCGTCGCCCACTTTACAGCATTAACCTTTCAACCGAATGCTTCGATCCTGCACAAAAGAGTTGCACTTGTTACAGTTCCCAGAAGTAGCTGCAACACAGGAACAAGACTTGGCACCTACAACAACGCTAGCGGCTTTGTGCATTTGTGCCCAGGCAAAGTCTGAGCGAAACGTCAGCACGGTAACAACCTCACAGTGACGATGCTAGCATGCTAAAGCCTAGCAGGAACATTGTTACTGACCAACAAATGCTGCCATCGACAAAGCAACTATCTAGCATGGCTAAAAACAACATGCCGTTAGTTACAAATCTTGGGTATACAACATGAGACAGTACTGAATGAGGCACAGCTAAGTTACGCTTTACATCTGCCGAAGTTCAACAGACTATGTATGTAGAGGAAATCAAGTAACTTTGCTTCCACCTGTCAGCCAATGAATTTGCCAGCCGATGAATTTGCCAGACGTCATACATTTGGATACTTCTTTGTGTGACCACCAGCCTACGGTTAATTTGTTGTTTTACTGTTGTCCCTTTTCGGTTGGAACTTTGATGGACAAACACAATAAATGTAGAGGCTGAGGTACGAGGACCTAATTTTTCTAACTTTTGGTTGCGTTTCCTTTTCCAGATCAGATTCCCAATTCAACATGGACCAAGTCAAACTGGTTTGTGACAAACAGCATTTCTCCGTCCTAATCACCATATTGGCCCTGCTGAGCTCTGGCCAGGCCTTACCCAGGACGGACCCATCCATCCGTCCCGATTACCCCTTCCTGTTCATGTGGAACGCCCCAACCGAGCTGTGCGACACCCGCTTCGGCATGCCCCTCGACCTCTCGCACTTTGACTTTGTCAGCAGCACGCTGAAGACGGTAACCAACCAGAGCATCTCCATATTCTACGTCGACCGCTTCGGCATCTTCCCTTACGTGGACGAGGACACTGGCGAGATATATGACGAGGGGCTGCCACAGCTGATAGACCTGCAGGAGCACCACGAGGCGGCCAAGGAGGACATCGAGTACTACATTCCCAGCGACCTGCCCGGCCTAGCTGTGCTCGACTTTGAGGAGTGGAGGCCGCAGTGGGTCAGAAACTGGGGCAGCAAAGACATCTACCGACAGAATTCCATCAAATTGGTCAAAAAGAAGAACGCGGGGTTGTCCGACGCGGAGGTGGAGGACCAGGCGAAGGTCGTGTTCGAACGCGCAGCCAAGAGGTACTTCCTTCGCTCCATCCGCATCGGGAAGTGGCAGAGGCCCAAAAGACTCTGGGGCTACTACTTGTACCCTGACTGCTACAACTACGACTACAACCAGGACATGGCGGGCTTCACCGGAGAGTGCCCTGCCATAGAGAAGAACAGGAACGAGGAGCTGCTGTGGCTCTGGAGAGAGTCCACAGCGCTCTTTCCATCCATCTACCTGGAACTGGCGCTCAGGGACTCCCAGCAGGCCCGGCTGTTCGTCCGCCATCGGATCCAGGAGGCCATTAGGGTGTCGACCCTCCCCAACAGCTTATACTCCATTCCGATCTATGCCTACATCCGCCCCGTGTACAAAGACAGCACCGATGACTACATGTCAGAGGTCAGACACACCTGTGCTCGTGTAAAAAGACAGGTTTTTGTCATTTAAAGGGCACAATGTATGATAATGGATCATCGTACAGCAGAAAATAATCATTTCTGATTGGCTACCAAGTGTCTTGCAACCTTATTTAAAGGTTGAGGTACATTAAACAGCTGGTAACCGTAGCCGTATTCCTCAGGACAGGTTCATACTGAACCACTTCAAAGGTAGAAAACATTCCTAAGAAGTCGTTTACAATGTTTGCGCCATGTGACTCATGTATTCATACCATATAGCAGGACCTTACTGACCATCTGGCTCTACGCTACTGCTTTAGGAAACAATTGTAAGAAACTTTATCGTTTGTAGAAATAACTCCCTGATCCGTTGTTAACAGGAAATTTTGCCATTACTGTTTAAAAAAGAGGCTATTTTTCAGTGGAAATTAAAAAAAGAAAAAACATCTTGAAAGTTTTTCATATGTTTGTTACTTTTGATCCTTAGTGTTGCACCTCAATGGCAGGTTTTGCTGTACATCAATCAACATGACCGTACTGGACCGTACTTGACCCTTCCCTGCCCTCGTCTAATTGGCTGGATGTGTTTTTTTTTGTTTTTTTGCAGTTCGATCTGGTCAACACCATCGGAGAAGCCGCTGCCCTCGGAGCCGCCGGCGTCATTTCCTGGGGAGACATGAACGTCACAGATTCAGAGGTAGGAAGTGACATCACTTGGTAGTTGTTTCTTTTTTTTGGAGAAGGTTTTGAACTTTTTACAACCCACAATCACGCAGGACTCCTGCTTTGATGCCCGACGCCACCTGGAGCAGGTCATGAACCCGTACATCCTCAACGTCTCCATGGCCACGCAGCTCTGCAGCAAGGCGCTCTGCCAGGGCCTTGGTCGCTGCGTGAGGAAGCGCTGGGGCGATGACGTCTTCCTGCACCTGGACCCACTTCGCTACCGGATCCAGCGGCAGCGCCGCGGCGGCCCACTCACCGTGAGCGGCGGCCTCTCGCAGGACGACATCGACTGGTTCGACCTTAACTTTGACTGCATGTGCTACGGCAAGGAGCCGTGCAGATCGGTGCTGATTCTCAATGTCCATGAGGCCTTTGTCATTGGGCGGAGTCGAGGTGCTCACGGGCCCCGCCCCTTCCTTCTGTTGGTGATACTGCTCTGTCTGAAGTACATCATGATGTGAATAACCCGATACACGTGACGTGGAATGTAAATTGCACTGTTATTGTAGCCTGTCGTAAATTTCTTGTTAAATTCTGACTGCTTTTTTACTGTGTTTTGAGTATTTTTAATATTAGTTTAGTCTTTTCTCAAAGTCTCTTTCCCTCAGTTACACCCAGGGGCGAAAATCTGTTGGTAATGTCATTAAAGATTAACTTGACACTCCCTGAAATTCTTGTGGTTTAATGTCTCATCGTGCTGCAGTGATGTACAGGTGTACTCTGGGACCCCATGACTTCACTATTGGATGTGGTCGCAGGTAAAACAGAGCCAGCCTGGTATCATAACAATAATAATAATAATAATAATAATAATAATAATAATAATAATAGTAATAATAAAGTCTTAGAACCAGGTTTTGACAGGAGGACCCTTTAATACTAAACAAATGAGCAAATTTCTAGGAAACATATTAGTAATGTATCAAAAGACAAACAGTTTTAACAAAACAATATGGACTCAAGGACCACTTACTAGCTCGGTCCGGAGCTTTCAGTTCATGAGCCACAGAGGATGAGTCCCGATGCTTTAGGTAATCTGACTTTTTCCTCTGGTGCCACCATGAGATTGATGGGTCAGACTGAGCCGACTTTAACACTTCCACATGGATTGGCCATTAAAACCTGGTTCTGACATTCAGGATGAACCATAATACCGAGTGCGATGGTTCCTCCATCCCGCAAAACTGTCAGGCCAAAAATTCTGGTTTCCGACCAAACGCCTGCAAAACTAATTACATCCCCGTCGGCCTCAGATGAACTTTTTTTTTTTTTCGTCTGAGTCAGGAAAGGCAGGTTAAAAACAAGACTGAGCCTGACAAGCTGTTCTGTACCAAAACCACTGATCTCACTGATCCTGAGAACTGCAGCAGAGTACAAAATGTATTTTTGCCCTTCGGACTCTTGGATCTAAAAGGAAAAACATTCGTATCTACCTTTTGTTCCATAATTATGAACATCTCTAATGAAATTAAAAGTTAAGTATTGTATTCTTTACACCTCTGCAAGGGAGACCTCACCTAATTCAAATGCAAAAAAACTGACATATTGGAAAGTTCAGGTTTTCTTCTTTGAGCAGTGTTTGCAGCTCGTTTTTTGGACGAGATGTTTAGGACGACTACACCAGAATCCATGAACTGATGCTCCGGCCAGGTTGTTTAATGTCAGGCTATCGAGCAGGGCTGCTTTACTTACACACACACACACACACACAGTAAGAAGCCTCCGTGGTTAAAAAAAAAAAAAAAAGTCATGCTCAGCAGTGACATCAGCAGTGACACCGTCATGCGTGTGGACAGAGTTAAAAAAATGGTTGTAGTCAGGCATTTGATTTTTTTTTGGGGGGTGGGGTTGGTTTTTCTGCTCTGCCATCATCAAACAGATGAAAAATGGCCACAAGCCAAAATTTGGGTTCCATTTTATTTCAGGCCAGACTGTGACTTCCTCCCTTTGTCAAGAGTTTGTCCTGAAGGGAAGGAAAAGAGGTTCTTAACCAAAATCCCAACGGGATGAGAGCAATAAGGAAAGAAAAACCCAGAGTTCGTGAGGGTCACAAAAAAAGAGAGCAGGAAAAATAAGCTGAATTTAAACTTGAAAAAAATTTAAATTTCAAAGGCATAATTTTCCGTCGTTTTTTTTTAAGCTAACGAGGTTAATATACGTCACAAATCTAGAGGGCGCACTGAAGGACGCCGGGGCTGTTAGGGTAGGACTGAATGTATCCTGGGTGTGTGTGTGTGTGTGTGTTCCCACCTGTCCTGCTGCAGCGGATGGACACCATCAGCACGGTGGAAATGCAGTACAGCAAGACAACCACTGGGTGGCAGAAAAGCATAGACCAGAGGCAGAGGAGAAAGTGAAGGTGGAGGAAACCAAAAACCGTTACGGGAGTCCGGTCTTCTCGGTACGAAACCTCCTCTTTCTGTCACCTAGCTCTGCTGCAGCTCGGCGAGGGACCCCGAGGGGCCCCGAGGGGCCCAAGGTGGCGTATTCCTGGATGACCCCTGACCCCATTTGTGTCTCCACCATCCAGGGGGGTTTCAGGTCCGTCCGTCCGGGCTCCGTTAGATCTTCCAGCGGCAGGTTCCTCTCCTCGCTCTTCCATCTTTATGTGCAGGGAAGATGTGCTGCTTGACACTAAACTGACTCTATATATAAAAAAAATCATAAAAAAATCATAATTTCTCCAAATTTACTTAAATGTGATTTTGGGGTATTTAATTTGAGTGTTTCCACTTTATACAGTGACTCTGATTGTGAAATTGGCCTTGTCTGCATAATGAATCTTTTTAATTTGTAATTTTTAGTATATTTTGATGCTGATACTTCAGGTATCTTTACTTTTACTTAGTATGTGGTATCAGTACTTTTCCACATTGGTCAAATACAACTGTAGAGTGTGACAGGCTCTACTGACATTTTAGGTGAGTGATCACAGGAGGCGACAGAAGTTGGTGACACTGTTGCTGTTTTCAGGACACTAAGATAGAAGAGGATGTGTGTGTGTGTGTGTGTGTGTGTGTGTGTGTGGGGGCAGTGATTACACTGAGTTTAGCCACAGAGCATCTGTTTCCATAATGAAACGAGCGACGAACGCGTAGTTACGCAAATAAAGAACAGATATGTGGCTCATACTCAGACCAACGGACCAACAGTTATGATAAAAACAGACAGAAGGTGTCACTGACCTCTGACCTCTGACCTCTGACACTCAGCCAGCTCTTCCAATAGACCATTGCGAAACTGGTCCAAGGAGACACCTCTGGGCTTAACAGCGCGGAGTGAATTCACTTCCTGCTGTCAACAGGCGGGTGATCGAAGGCTGTGACAAGACGCACCAACGTTTATTCATTTCTTAGAAAGAACCTAGATGTGGTGCTAAAGCTGAGGTGAATGCGATGGTGCTTTCAGGTGTAATTGGAGTCTGGAGAGATCGTGTCTGACTCAAAACTGGACGGAGCTGAGGCTGCGGTCGGAGTTTACCTCAGCTCTGCTGCAGCAGCGACGGTCCGGGCTGCACCGCTCGTGGCCGCCCTGCGGGGGGAGCTAGAGCTCCTCCTCCTGGCCCGCTGAGGAAACCAGGGTTTCCACGCCCTCACTCATTCGCTCCTCCGTGGTCCCGAGGTGGACGAGTTGAAGTTCTGCCATGTTTGAGCAGGATTCCAGCAAGATTAGAAGAGAGTGTCAGTGAATTTTATGGATGAAACAAGGATACGATGACATGAGACTGTTGTTTTTGTTTTTTGTATGATCACAGTTTAATCGTGAGCAATAAGTAATGTTTTAATTGGATGCTCATTAGTGTCAGGAATATGAAAAGTGAACATCATGATTAATTTTTTTGCAAAGACTGAGGAATAAAATGAAAGAGAGGAGTTATAGAAACCGGCCCAGATGTGACGTCAGGACTTCACCTCTTTATATGGGGGGGGGGGGGGGTAATTGTGCTCACTTTCTGCCTTTGCTCTGACCAGCCACTGAAGCCTCAATCACATCTGGAGTAAAAACCACCGACACGAAAACAGGCCAGTCTGCTATGTTGGTGCAGGAATGAATGGATAAAGCCCCTGAGGGTCTTTTTTTTTTTTACCCCGAGTTTGGTCTTTGAGGTGCAATGTGCTCTCAGGCTTTGTACAGATCCCTCAACCCTCCCTGACTCCAGGTGACGCTGACCCCACTCAGCTCATCCTTGAAAGCGATGATAAGCTAACTCGAGGAAACGTCCAGCCTGGACCTTTACGAAGGGAATAAAAAAGAATAAATCTGCCTGAGTAAAATTTCATACCAGTTAATACAGTGTCCATTGTGAAGTAAAACCCATTCGACGGGTCTGGAATGTGCAGAGCTCAGTGCAGAGACACACACAGTCATTGTTCCTCCGTGTGAACGAGCGAACTTCCGGGGCCCGGCGGGGTTTTAATGCCGGGACACACGCCTGACTCCGTTTCACGTCGCCTCATCCATAATTCAGGACCGGGCGGCATCAGCTGGTCCCCCCTCCCCGGCACAGGAAGGACCCGGGTTGCGATCGACGGGGCGGCGCCGATGAACGGCCGGACTGTTGCGGTGCCGTATGAATATTTCATGTCCGGGACCTCGTCCTGGTTCCTGCTGGTTCCTGATCCCTGCTACAGCCAGCGTGGGCTGACGATGAAGGGCTGCTGTGTTGTGTAACCAGCCTCACTAGTTTTGCGAGTAGTAGTAAGAGGCAGAGGTGTAGAGGTGCCGTGTACACCCACCTGTTGGGGCTGGGGGGCTGAATCTGTCCACATTTTCAGAAGGAGGTTGAAGCCGTTTATGTCAAAATCTTCTATGAACTTCTGCCTCCGCCCAGGAAACGAGAGAACCCCTGGAAATAAGTAAACTGTAATGTTAATGTTAATAGAAATTAGCGCGTTGTCACGACACACATCTCCTTGTGTAGGAAGGGTGAGGCGCAGTCAAATAGATCAAACTTTCAGGTATTGTCTACTGTAGATATAAGATATACAACACAGTTGGGTTTAATCTACACGCTGAGGTCCTGTTCCAACATGGTGATGCTACATCGGCCACTTTTGACTGGACGGTCCTGCTCCAGCCTCCGCTGGACACGGCTTTTCTCCAGTAAAGACGTTAGAACGCGATTCGGTCACGTAACCATTGATTTACACTCATACTGAAGCAGACTTTACAAAGTACTCCACAATACAACGAAAAGGTCATTAACAACAGGAAGCGACGGCTTGAACATGAGTAAAAAAGAACGACAAAATCCATAACTATAACTTTTAATAAATTAAGTTATAAATAAAGTTAAAATTGTGTCTTTGATTGAAATTTTATTGCTGTGTAGAATGTAAAAATAACAACACAATAGGTGAAAGCAACAACAAACCTTTAGATTCTTGAGTTATATTCTTGAGTACATTCTTCAGTACTAATACCAGTTTATGTGTAGGCAGTGGATCATGATTTTTTGTGCGTATGTATCCTTTACACATCTGGCTCCGGGAGACCGGGCAGGTAATCGTGCATGAAGTTGGCATTTAGGTCAAACGGTGGCATCAGGGAGAAAAGGTCCAGGGTCTGAGCAAAAACACTGTGATTCAGCAAGAGTCCGCTCAGCTCTCTGGGTAACCTGTTCGGGCAAAGTGGGGTTTAAAGGGCTGATGGCGACCAAACAGGAAAGGTTGTGGGGGGGGGTCTCAGTTCCAGAAGGACTAAGCCACGTTACCCTGAGAAATCACAGTTGTCCAGTACGAACAAACCTCAACTGCCGTTTTCCGACCGAAACACAGTCTCCTCCTGGTGGAGCCATCGTCCCCCTATGCTCCGGCGGCCTGGTCCGACCCAGCCCGGCTTGGCTCGGCCCGGCCCGGCCGTCGTCCTGCCTGTATAATCTGCTCTGTCAGATGGAAGCTGTTGTCCAGGGAAAGGGTTGAGGGGTGTGGGTGGGGGTGGGGGGGGATAAGAGCTTTATTGTCCCGATTCTTCTCCTTTGTTGGGGATTGCAGCAACATTTCTAGGTCACCGGCTGTGACTGAACGCCCCGCTGCCCAAACCGATGCTCCACTGAGGGAATTCACCACCTCCACGACCCCCCCTCCACATATTTCACCCAGTACTGTCAGGGAGGGGGAACACAATTAGATATCGGCTCCCAGCAACAACAGCCGGGCTGCATTCGATCAAACGATCCCAGCTTCTGTTTTCTGCCGGTGCAGAGACATTATGGATGCTGACTCAAACTGTTTGTCAAAAGGCTCTTTCATGGTGGTAATTGGGCGGACGGGCCTTCAGACCCCCCCCCCCCCCCCGGGCCCCCTAATTCACATTTCTCCTCATAATTATCTTCAACCTTTCACCCTGATCTCTCTCGGAGGGGTTAAGCTCACATTAATGCTAAAGGTCTGAATGCTGCTATCAGAAGCCTCGACTAATGTTTTTGTTTCGGTCGAGAACATTCACATTGCAGTCATTTAGCATAATAGAGTCTGATGTAGGCATGTTTTAAAAGATAAACTAAATAGTAAATGCACTAGTCTCTTCTTAGAATAAGAAACTTTTGAGGCTTTTCAGACCTCAAAGCTTGAGTTAAGTCTTTGACGTATTGTTTCGTCTCCTGACCCAGTCTGAGCCCCATTAGGACACGTTTCATACTTAAGGCTGGAATCAGGACTTTCAGCATCATTTTCAGAGTTGTGAGGTCAGAGGTTGTCGTCCTCGTCTCTCCACCGACCCCCTGTTGTGTTTCTCTCCTGATTTATTGTCTTTTCCATGCAAACTGCAACATGAACAGGCAAGATGAACTATGGTGGCTTCGGATTTGTCGATGGACCTTGCAAGAATATGTGTTCACGTGGGATTTCAGACCCTTTGGAAACATTTCAAAAATTTGCTGCCTGTCCTGACGAGCCTACAGCCACTCAAAGGGCCCTGAGACACAACACTGCTTGGAGTTAGATGCTAATGTCATGATGAAGATGATGGTGATCGGTGGGTTTGCCATGTTCACCGTCTCAGCTCAGTGTAATAGCAAGCCAGGATTTACATGTCAGCACCAAACACAAAGTACGGCTGAGGCTGACGGGAACGTCAGGTATTCGGTCCTGACCTCGTGATCACGCTTGACAGGAAGTCGGGGCTTCGCCCAGGTGATTACAATTCATCCTGAGGGGGACAGGAACAAACTTTCATGGCAAACCAAAAGACACTTCTCAGGGCATTTCACAAATTTCAGGAAAAGTCGCCGCAGTTGGAAACAACGGCGACAGAAACTGAACGGATCTCGATGGAGTCGGAGCTGACGGATGTTCAACAGCAGTTTTAGTTTAACTTCGACGTAGAAACAAAAGGAGACGTCGGAGGAGACGGTCTGAACAATGGCAGCGAAGGAGGAAAAACTGGAAATGCGACGCTACCAAGCCGACCAACAGAGTTCTTGCGGTCTGCGTTGCCGCAACGCCTGGCTACAGTTTTTGGGAGGTGCACATCAGGCTATGGCGAAGGTCCAACGCAGAAAAGTAAATTGGCCTTAAAATGGAGTTATTTGCTCAGTATTTTGTTTTTTAAATGATCATAAAATCAGTTATATCATCTTGTTTCAGGGACTATTGTATGACTTTTTTTTTTTTTTTTACTGTGACAGGAAACAAGGGAAGAAAGAGAGATGAAGGGTTAACATGCAGCAGAGTCCCTCACCAGATTCAAAACCGTGGACATTATGGGTCGTGGTCGGGATCCTAAAGCCGCTGGGCAACGAGGTCAAGCTTTATCTAAACAATCATGTTATCTTTGAAAAAAGGTCCTTGTATTCAGTTTAATGAAATCATTACCATTGGATAACTGTATAAGTTAAAGTTGTTTTTTAAAGTTTTTCTTTTTAGAGAAAATAGATCATTTATCAAAAAAAAAAAAATCAACTGGTTTTCTCCTCTTTGTTTCACGTTGTCCTTCTCATCTCCTGCATCCACTTTCAGTTTTCAGTCACTGTTGAAGTTTTTTCAGCTTTTATCCAATTAACTTTAAAGGCAATAAATCACCATCAAAAACTCTGCAGCAAAAGTGGGTCTCTAGTATTTATCCACCCTTTATCTACAGCGTGTATTTTGGTGGTCAGTTTCCTTTCATCATAATTTTCCAGGGAACAAAGTTGAATATTTCTGCCGCTTTGCCACGACACACGAACACAGCGTCTCAGATTGAGCAGGAATCCTGGAAAAAGCACATCTCCGGAAGAGCAGCAGGAGCTTCACCGACCGCCTGGAGATCCCCTTCTTTGTCTTTCCTAGTCTTCCTCTTTCAGTCTGCAGAGTCTCCATTCGTTATGTGCAGAAGCAGATCGGATGTGACGGGGAAGCCTGCAGGGAGACATCTGGGGGAATCTTCAAGAGTGAATAAGATCGGTGCAGCTCTCCGACAGCAGCTGCCGACCTCCGATAAAGACTCTTGGCTCGAGGCCGCGAGGGGCTGCTGCGGAGTCACAGCTGGTGGGCGGCAGAAACGCTGCCAACTGCAGAAGAATCAGGAGAAAGACTGAGTTTCAGCCTGTGAAGAGCTTGATCGTCCAACACTCCGGTCGGGGGAAAGATGTCCTGACGTGTTCTGCCCAGACTTGGACGAAAAATGATGTAGAAGAGTCTCTAAAGATTTGCCCAAAACCTACGAAACCTGCGCAAACTGCAGGGAATGATTGTTTGCACCAACTTGCACCGATTTTTTTTTTGACAGTTAAGAATGTGGAAAAAAAACATCAAAACTGAGTAAATACATTAAACCATACACTTAGCCATCACCCAATAACCAGCAGAGTTCTGGGAGGATGCAACATGGATGGCAACCAGCTGCACTCACTGTCTATGTGTTGAGACATTTCGCTGAAAATCTGAATGGAGTGATGAGTAGGACTTTAACCTATAGAGGGATTGGACTTTGTTAAACAAAGCTTAGTTCAGGTAAAGCTGTTTATTTACCCAAACATCCCCCTCAGGCGACACAGGGGTCACATGGACGTCGCTGATGTCCGTCGCAAATACCAAACATAAAGACAAAAGGCCTTTCTGAAGACTTCAGATTAGAGTCCCTACATATCACGCACCCTATGATTTTATCTGCAAACAGTCAAAACCTGCCGACCCAGACTGGAACGGACCCGATCCAACACGGTCCCATTGGTTGTCACGCCCAAGCCGTCAATAATCGGTCCGATGGCCGTGATGTGTGAAGTTTCTCCCTGCAGTCTGTGAAGACTCGTGTTCAGCTCCTCCACTGCGGTGATTGGACCCTGGTTGGGGACGGAGAAGGCGGCCCAGATGCATCCATGTTTTCCAGACCGCGAGAGCGAGAGCTGCAGCGAAAGCATCGCTGTCAGTTTTCTCATCAAATGGGAACCGATCAATGTTTCAGTTTATTGTAAATCACCTTGAGTCTCGTGCTTTGAGTGACTCTGGGCTTTTTCTTTATTTAACTGGATGATGATGTTATCCAACGTGCTGTGCGTAAAACATAACATTAAAAAGTTTAACATTGCTTTAGTCCCTCTGAGTGGTAGTGTATTGCAACATTAGTTATTTTGGTGGAAAACAATTGCAATACGCTGCCAGTGAACATTTAACTGATACATTAAGCATCAGCATCTCTTTGACTTGCAAAATATGACGACATTTCCTCATGAAGTTAATTACAAAGAACAATTACATTTATATTATTTCCAGTAAAAATGTATTTGTGGCTGCAAATTAGTAGTGTGTGGTTGTAATTACTTGGTAACGTTGCTTATTGAAATTCTCTCAGTTCAAGTTATTTTAAATGAACTAAAATATTCACCTGGCACACCAATGCTGATCATGTCCTTTAGTTATTTTAGCTAAGTGATCATGGCATACTGTTGATTATTGTTCACCACAAAAGGGTAAGAAGAGGATCAGGGAGTGAGACTAGCGACTGGTTGTCGAGACTTTACCCTTTGATGCTTCAACAGGTACTGTAGGAACCAATGAGCACATCATATAATTCATATAGGGAGCTCGTATTGAAGGGCTGTTATTTTAGACTGCAGTCATTTTAATTAAGTGTACCTAATAAACTGAAACCTGATTGTAATCGTCTGGTGTGTTTTCTAAATTTGGTCTTTTAATGTGACCAATTACAGAAACAGACACAAGTACAGATGCAGCTACTTAGCTGCAAGTTTTGTCGTAATCATGCTCAGAAGTTTGTTTTTTTTTGTTCTGATGTTCAGACACATCAGCAGAAATAAAAGTTACCTGGATTCGCACCATTCAAGGACGAGTGGTTCAGTTACCCCGGAGACCCTGGCTGCCCTCGTCTAGTTGGAGGGGGGGCAGTTCCTTCCTTCCCAGGACGTCCGTGCCACCCCAGAAAACAACCCTGGGAGAAGCTGGGAGAAGGTCAGTGAGCAGCCCGTTGGGCAGCTGAGCCTCAGTGTACCTGTCACCCCATTGTTGCCGAATGAATGGGGCTGTCTAATTACTGGAGCAGCGACCGGGGCCTGCCAGCCTCGTTTACCAAAAAAAAAAAAAAGACCTGAGCACGCAAGTTCGGTGCCAGGGAGCAAATCAAAGCCCAGCGGCTGATTGGAGAAGACTGTGGGTTTACATACAAAGAGTCCTCTCTGGGTGATTCTGTGATGAATACAATTAGATAAGAATGTTATGTCATTATCCAAGGACACCAACGAAATAAAAATTTGTTCATTTTTTAAATCGTATAAGCTTAAATAATTGGGGACAAGTAAAGTGAATGATTTCTAAGAAAACAAAAAATTGTCCAACGTCTTGTGCTTCTCAAACTACAATAGGACTCTTATTTCTCAGATGCATCTGATAGGATCTAATTACAATAAGATATGGGAGTTTATGTGAACTCATCCAGAGCATGACGCGTTCAGGTGAGGTACAGGGTTCGACTTTTCTTGCAGAGGCATGAAGATTAAACGGCTGAGAGCCTTTGCTTACAATGAATCAATCCTCCCTCTCGCCAGGTCTTTGCAGATACACATCAGACCTTCAAAGAATTTAACGGTGCGGTTCCGGTGATCAAGCTTCCCACGAATCCCGCATTCCGAAATGTTAAGATATTTTTCGCTGAGGTTCTCGCTGGGAGCTGCGCAAGAAAATCCAAGTATCTGTCCAGGTCAAGGCCAAGATCCCTCCCGTAGCTGTTGGATGATCATGGCCCGAGCTAACAGCAGAATTTACAGAGACACCTCGGAGTGAAATAAATACGATTTGTCGTGAAATTTTCATAAAATTCTTAGAACCCAGATGATTAATCCCAATAACACTGCTGATCTCTTGACATTTCATGAAGCGCCAATTCTCAACGAATCCGATACAGTTAAGGCTCTGATAGTACACCTCTACCACTAATGACTGTGCCTCTGTAAATCTCAACCGCACTTTGAGATTAATGCGGAATATTTATGTGTGAAATGTTTGTATCTTACTCAATTTTCTGAATTTTTATTTTACTACTACTGAAATGTTATTAGAAAAGATAAAACTCATGCTAGAATTAAAATATTTGCACGCTAATGAACTAACAGGCTAAACATTACAAATAAAACAGCCAGTTAACATGTTTGCACGTTTATGCTTCACTGCTAGATACGAAAATGATTAACACTACACTATGGCATGTTAAATGTAAGGATGTCGCTATGCTAAATCTTAACATAATAGTGTACCAAACATGAAAGATCAAAGATTACAAATAAAATGCTCACATGTTAACAGGGTAACAATTAGCATATTAGGATGATAAGCTAAAGGGCTAAAGATTGAATATAAAATATTGACATGCTAATACTGGAATATTCATATATCAAATGTTAAAGTAAAATGTAATTGCTAACATGGTAATTAGTACATGATTATATAAATATCTTAATTGTGCTTTTCATTCTTTAAAAAGAGCCCCTCTAACAGGTTAAAGAAAACATGGTATGGTGCTAAATATACACATTTTAGCATAGTAAAATTAAAATATTTGTATGCTAATGAGCCAACAGGCTGAACATTCAACAAAAAAGTTTGCCCTTGCTAAAATCCTAAATACTATGATATAACATGCAAAAAAGTGTATATCATAATTATTATGCTAAAAAGACATTCTAAATTTAACAATAGCAAAATGCTGACAAGCAGAGCGGACAAAGAGGCCTACAAAAAAGGCTTACGTAATTGCTACAGTCTGTAGGATTAGCGCTAACACACAGTTAATATCTTACTAAACGTGAGCATGTCACCAGGCCAACTTTATGAATTGCTACCTACCTACATGCTATTATTTTAGCTTGCTTACATCCTAAATGTTACATAAGGTACCGAATGTTGGCAAATTCACCTCATAACTTAATACTGTTGATACTTCCTAACGTACCATAACACAGAATGATGCCACGCTCCGTCTATTGCTCTCTTTGTTCGTGCTGAAGACTTTGTTTTACACCGGTGAGGATTCACAAGTTCACACTGCCGGTTCCGACCAGTCACAGTAAAAAAACATGTGGACCTAAAAACAGCTCCACCACAAACAAGCACTCGCTTGTACAGAAATCATGTGAAGAGATGAAGCAGCGGATAAGGTATTGGTTGGTTTACTTATCTACCTCATCTAGACACAGCCTGACCTGATGCACTTTTATTCAGTTGTTATTTAGAGTTGTTTACCAAACGGTAACAACAATAAGCCGCTTACGGCTTTTCTCCCTGAACAAATGAACCCCGATGTGCTGTCTGCGGTACTGTAGCGCTGTTCATCGCGGCGAGCCAGCTGAGCGGCAGACTCCCCTCTGTCGTCATGACGACGGGAGGCCGGGACAATGGCGCGCTGTGTCCTCACCCCGGCTGGGCGGTGACGGTGATGACGAAAACGATGGCGAGAGATATAATAAAAAAAAAAAGAGTTGAGAGTTGTTGCTGAGCGTGATGCAACGAATCAACTGTCACGGTTCTGGTGTTTCTCTGGTTCTGTTGCTTCTCTGTGGTTTGAAAAAGGGGAAAAAAAAGAAACTTTTCGTGATAAATCATGTTCTCGCATCGACTTGTCAGCTCTGGAGCTGCTTCTCTGTCGCTGCCTGAGGGAGGTCCAGCTCAGCTGTTTGTTGGACTGACTGTAACATGCTGTGTCGAGTCTGAACTGTACAAACAATGGCGGCTGTGTCCTCCGGATGGACGGCAACCACGAGTCTCGCTCGCTGCTTCGTATCTCTTCTCTCGCGTTCACACGTTCCCTCCTGCACATCTCTCTCCATCGGTTTTTCCTCTAGAGTAAATACATATTATCCAAATAAAATGCGTCGCAGAAATTCAAGGACAAACTTTACATTTTTAGCTCCATCACTCCTGAGGCCCTGAGTAGTTAAATAACTGTCTAATATTTTCATATTGGGGCTGTAAGGAACGTTCCCATTCATTTTTGCCATAAACCGTTTTATATGCCTTACTTTTATGTCTTGGATCAGCATGAAACTGCCCTGGTTGAATGATTAGAACATTTGCCTTAGAAAATGCATTGATAAAAAGTCAAAGGTGCGAGCCAGTGTACATATAAAAACTTTTTCTTAGAAGTAAACTACAGCTCCCAAGGTTCATTTTGGTGAGACACATCCAATCATCAAGCTTAAAATTATTTGACGTGTGGTGCCAACAGCGGGCAGAAGCTAAAGGCTACAGTGTTAAGAAAACTTATTTTACAATATGCAGCTTTTATCAGTTTACTTTTGCAAGGGCAGTAAAGGCCCATGGGAATTGTAGTAGTTTGATCTATCTGCCACACTGAAAAGATGGGAAAGGGGGGGGCTATTTATCAAAAACAGAGTGAAAATAATTAAAAATTGTCTGCCCCCACCGGCCAGGAGATAGCAACAGAGAGGGAGAGAGGGAGAGGGAGAGAGAGAGAGAGAGAGAGAGAGAGAGGGAGAGAGAGAGAGAGAGAGAGACAGAGAGAGAGAGACAGAGAGAGAGAGACAGAGAGAGAGACAGAGAGAGGGAGAACAGGAGACAAAGAGAGAGAGACAAGAGGGGGGGCAGGGGGAAGAGAGAGCATAGTACATTACAGGTACAAGTTAATAATGAGACTAATAATAAAACTCATAGTTATACCAAATGGGCTAAATCTAATAATAATAAGGGAAGAATATATAAGGTGAATAGAAGTGGTCCAAGCACAGAACCCTGTGGAACTCCCTGAAACTCCCTGACCCTCTCTTGAGTCTATGGAGGATCAATCGTTAACGTGCGCACCCTGAAATCGATCTGATAAGTAGGATCTAAACCAGCTGAGAGCAAGTCCTCGAATGCCAGTGAAATGCTCCAGGCTCTGTAATATGATGTGATGGTCAATGGTGTCAGACGCGGCACCGAGACCTAACCAGACAAGTCCGAAGCCGAGTCCATTGTCCGATGAGGTTAGAAGATCATTTGTAACCTTCATCGGTTCCGTCTCTATGCTATGATTCTCTCCGAATTGCTGGAAATCACATAAATAAAAACATAAAAAGCAGAGAAGCAGAAAAGCAGAAAAAATTTCATTTTTCCGAACTTGGGAGCGTTCACACTTTGTTCAAGGATGATTATCCCAACTTCCGGCCTCGTAGTCACAGCACATAAACAGAAACCTAAATTTGTAGTGGTTCAGACCCGAACCGTGTATTTCTCCTTTTAAAATGTAGCTTAACTGATTCTGTTGGTTCTAATTGGGGGTTTGGATGTGACTGGGACTGATTGTGACTACGGACAATTCGCCACCAGTTTGTTGAGACATTTTTACTTCCCCTTCCGACCGGATGATGTGATCAGTTTTTCCCATTTGGCCGATATTTTCCGAATCATATTCCAAAAATGCGGCACCAGTGCTATTAAAGTGACCTGCTTTCGGTCAGTGGACATTTGCGGTTTAAAGGTCACTGGAGTTGAACTCTATGAGAAAAACTCACGTTTCCCTTTGTGATTCGACGGAAACAAACGGATTCTGCTCAGAAAACGCGAATTATCAAGACATCAATTCTACCACATAGTTTAAGATTAAGTGACATGAGTTACATTCAGATTCATTTTAAGATATTATGTCTTAGTTCCCATTTCTTCAAAATACGAGTTTTTGAGAACACTTCTGCAGGCAAGTGTGCTACACAGATAATTCAACTCTTTGAAATGCACAAGGTAAAAAAAAAGTCTATTTTAAAATACTTTTAATTAAACTGATACTTCTCATGTGGCAAAAAAACAAAGAAAAAGCAAACTGAGTGAAGTGCAGTTTTTTTTCTGCTACTAAACAGAGTAAAGAACAATATACTCACATGCAGAACTGATTCACAAGAACATCAGCTAACACGACACGTCTACAGCCCTTCCCAGTATATTACTGTTTCATTTAACTCACTCGTACAAAGAAAAGAGCCAAGAAACATCCAAAAAAAAAAGAAAATTTGCTGACAGCATCAGTGGTCGATGAAAACTTTTTATGCCCATTTTAAGGTGACACTTTATTGTATAACCTGTTATGTCCCAATAGTTTCGTGGAAAAAAAAACCTATGCAATTTGGTTCTTGTTACAGGGAAAATAGAAACTGTTAGATTGGTACATGCTTAATACCATAAAATTCCATTTTGCTTGTACAGCACAGCAGGACAGCTGCACATGCAAATGTGAAATTTGTCCTTAGGAAAGATAATAATTCAGCATATATGGAGAATAAAGGTTTTTTATGCTTCCATGTCAAACCTACACCGTAGTTTGATGTGCACCAAAAAAAACGTAGCTATGCACCGCGGTGATGCAGACCACAAAAACTGTGATTGGTCGGCTCAGAAGCTTCGCCTGTTGGAGTAAATTCAGGAAAACTAGAAACTGCTGTTCAACATCTATCAGCTCCGACTCCATCTAGATCCGTTCAGTTTTAGTTGGCGTCGTTTCAAAGCAACACCAATAAACTTGTGGAAAACGGTGGCGAAGAAACTCAACACAATGGCGTGTAAACTCCACCGCCAACTAGTGGCTTGTGGGTGTAACTACAGCAGCAGCAGCAGCAGCAGCAGCAGCAGCAGCAGCAGCAGCAGCAGCAGCAGCAGCAGCAGCAGCAGCAGCAGCAGCAGCAGCAGCAGCAGCAGCAGCAGCAGCAGCAGCAGCAGCAGCAGCAGCAGCAGCAGCAGCAGCAGCAGCAGCAGCAGCAGCAGCAGCAGCAGCAGCAGCAGCAGCAGCAGCAGCAGCAGCAGCAGCAGCAGCAGCAGCAGCAGCAGCAGCAGCAGCAGCAGCAGCAGCAGCAGCAGCAGCAGCAGCAGCAGCAGCAGCAGCAGCAGCAGCAGCAGCAGCAGCAGCAGCAGCAGCAGCAGCAGCAGCAGCAGCAGCAGCAGCAGCAGCAGCAGCAGCAGCAGCAGCAGCAGCAGCAGCAGCAGCAGCAGCAGCAGCAGCAGCAGCAGCAGCAGCAGCAGCAGCAGCAGCAGCAGCAGCAGCAGCAGCAGCAGCAGCAGCAGCAGCAGCAGCAGCAGCAGCAGCAGCAGCAGCAGCAGCAGCAGCAGCAGCAGCAGCAGCAGCAGCAGCAGCAGCAGCAGCAGCAGCAGCAGCAGCAGCAGCAGCAGCAGCAGCAGCAGCAGCAGCAGCAGCAGCAGCAGCAGCAGCAGCAGCAGCAGCAGCAGCAGCAGCAGCAGCAGCAGCAGCAGCAGCAGCAGCAGCAGCAGCAGCAGCAGCAGCAGCAGCAGCAGCAGCAGCAGCAGCAGCAGCAGCAGCAGCAGCAGCAGCAGCAGCAGCAGCAGCAGCAGCAGCAGCAGCAGCAGCAGCAGCAGCAGCAGCAGCAGCAGCAGCAGCAGCAGCAGCAGCAGCAGCAGCAGCAGCAGCAGCAGCAGCAGCAGCAGCAGCAGCAGCAGCAGCAGCAGCAGCAGCAGCAGCAGCAGCAGCAGCAGCAGCAGCAGCAGCAGCAGCAGCAGCAGCAGCAGCAGCAGCAGCAGCAGCAGCAGCAGCAGCAGCAGCAGCAGCAGCAGCAGCAGCAGCAGCAGCAGCAGCAGCAGCAGCAGCAGCAGCAGCAGCAGCAGCAGCAGCAGCAGCAGCAGCAGCAGCAGCAGCAGCAGCAGCAGCAGCAGCAGCAGCAGCAGCAGCAGCAGCAGCAGCAGCAGCAGCAGCAGCAGCAGCAGCAGCAGCAGCAGCAGCAGCAGCAGCAGCAGCAGCAGCAGCAGCAGCAGCAGCAGCAGCAGCAGCAGCAGCAGCAGCAGCAGCAGCAGCAGCAGCAGCAGCAGCAGCAGCAGCAGCAGCAGCAGCAGCAGCAGCAGCAGCAGCAGCAGCAGCAGCAGCAGCAGCAGCAGCAGCAGCAGCAGCAGCAGCAGCAGCAGCAGCAGCAGCAGCAGCAGCAGCAGCAGCAGCAGCAGCAGCAGCAGCAGCAGCAGCAGCAGCAGCAGCAGCAGCAGCAGCAGCAGCAGCAGCAGCAGCAGCAGCAGCAGCAGCAGCAGCAGCAGCAGCAGCAGCAGCAGCAGCAGCAGCAGCAGCAGCAGCAGCAGCAGCAGCAGCAGCAGCAGCAGCAGCAGCAGCAGCAGCAGCAGCAGCAGCAGCAGCAGCAGCAGCAGCAGCAGCAGCAGCAGCAGCAGCAGCAGCAGCAGCAGCAGCAGCAGCAGCAGCAGCAGCAGCAGCAGCAGCAGCAGCAGCAGCAGCAGCAGCAGCAGCAGCAGCAGCAGCAGCAGCAGCAGCAGCAGCAGCAGCAGCAGCAGCAGCAGCAGCAGCAGCAGCAGCAGCAGCAGCAGCAGCAGCAGCAGCAGCAGCAGCAGCAGCAGCAGCAGCAGCAGCAGCAGCAGCAGCAGCAGCAGCAGCAGCAGCAGCAGCAGCAGCAGCAGCAGCAGCAGCAGCAGCAGCAGCAATCCAAGAAGGCTTTGGTGAACGGCTGGCACAGGCAGAAGAGCAGCACCGGCGTCACCGCGGACTTGCAGAAGAGGAGCAGCTGGCTGACCAGTTGCAGGATGTCCAGGGTCCTCCGGGGAACGCCGGCCGCCATGTATGCACCGACGATGTTGCAGATGTTCTCCGGGATGATGCAGAACCCGTAGAGGATGGCCAACGCCACCACGGCGCAGTTCATCTGGCTCTCCAGCTGGATCTGCTTCTTGCTGCCGCGGACGCAGGCCCGCTCGGCACGGCGGATCTTGCGGGCGGTCACCAGCGAGCTGCAAATGGTGAACAGCGTCGGCAGGCAGAAGTAGCAGCCGAAATACCACCAGAGTCGCGCGCCGTCGTAGGTGAGCCCCAGGACGTAGAGCGTGTCCGGGAGCTCGGTGGAGATCCGGACCACGCAGCGCTGGCACGGCTTCACCTCGGGCGGGTCGCCGTCCTCGGTGACCAGCTGCCGGATCAGCAGCTCGGGCAGCGCCAGCAGCAGCGCGCCCACCCATATGACGGCCAGCTTGGCCGCGGTGGACGCCCAGTTCTCGATCATCTCGTAGTACATCTGCACGTTGGTGGCGGCGCGGAAGCGATCGATGCACAGGGCGCACAGCGTGAAGGTCGTGACCCCGAGAGACGCCACCTGGGAACAAAACAGGACGCTGGTTAAACGACTGTTAAAGCTGGTTCTTCTGGGAAAAACGCCCCAGAACAGAAAAGTGAAACGACTTTTTACGTTAACAGAAACAATCGATCAGTTGATTGTATGAAAGTTTTCAATTCAATTACATTTTCAGAAAGTTGTTGTATCACTGTGAGATTTAAGTCAAAACCTCAAGAGTAAATACAGTGAGAGGGAAATGTTATAATATTTGCAAATAAAAGTAATGTTACTTAATTTTGCAAGTGAAAATATTATATAAATATTAAAGTCAGAATTCATAAGAAACAGTCACATTATTATGAGTCTGAGTATGAGACTGTTAATATGATGAACATCCTGGGGATTCTGTGCAGAACTGACTGTGAATACACGTGCACACACACACACAAACACACACACACACACACACACACACACGCTCCTAACCCTCCTGCTCAGCATCATAGTGTCACAAACCACATACACTGTGCGTCAGCAGCTGTAAACACGACACTGTTGAAAGGACAACAGACAGGCAGGCCAGTCGTGTGTGTGTGTGTGTGTGCGTGCGTGCGAACCAACTGTAAACGCCGCTGAGTTAGTCGTGCGCAGCCAAAGTTCTGATGTCACTTCCTGTCTCCCTGCCGTAAACTCAATGTATTTTCTCATAATACATGTTCCTGGTTAATGTCCGTGATCTAAGAGGAGCAAGTGTCCACCACAGAATCTCCGTGTTAGAACGGAGCCAGATTCTCTCGTCTCCATTCTATCAACCCAAAATATGCTGAATAAAATACGTTGGTTCAACGAGACAGACAGCTGTTGGAGGTGAAAGGTCGCTAAACGAGCTGCCGGCGGCGCTCGAACGACGAAGAACCGTGTGGAGAACATGATGTTCGGTGGAAGCCTCAGTGGACGTTTCAGTCAATTCCTTCAAGATTTCTTCACCAAGTCTCCTTCCACTGGATTTTGATTTTCATTTCCACCCTGATGCCAACTTTTCCACTTCAGCCAAGGATCAAAACTTTTTTTTTTTTTGCTTTATTTCGACTTTTGTCGAGCCAGGTGGATGGAAACGCATCCAAGACTTGGTCCTGTGAGGTTTTTAAATACTGATTCAATGAAAATTTCACACTATTTTGACTAATCCTGGGTGTAACGACTCAGATATATCAGTTTTTTCAGAAACACCTGAGTTTTTCAGTCATGACTACGCCCTGGCTGTCTACGTGAACAGTCTGTGAAGCCGTGTGTGCAGTGTGTTTTTGTGCTTGTGTATGCATGTGTTTCTGTGTTTTTATGTGTGTGCGGTCGTTTTTATGTGTTATGTGTTTTTTTATGTGTTTGTGCATTTCTGTCTGTTTTTAATGTGTGTGTTTTTTATGTGTATGTGTTTGTGCGTTTGTCTGTTTTTATGTGTGTGTGTTTCTGTGTGTGTTTCTATGCGTGTGTGTGTGTGTGTGTGTATGCGTGTGCCGTCGGTTGTACTGTCCCAGGAGTTTGCAGAGTTAATCCTCTTGCTGTTTTGTGTGATTATGCTCCATTGAACAGTCAAAGAGGTGACAGCTCTGATCTCAGATCTGCGGCTGAGTCTCTGACCCGTGTGTGTGTGTGTAAGACTTTAATTTAGTCCATTTTTAAATAAATTAGTTAATTTCTAACGTATCTAATATCACATTCTATAAATTGTTTTTATTCAACTAATTTCACTTTGATTATTTTTTAAAGTTAAAAAGATGAACCTGTAAAATACATTTTATCATGTTTTCTCTTTCAGGACTGTTATTTCCTAAAATTTTTTTTGAAGTTTATCCGGAAAGAACCAAATAGTTTTGTACTAATCAGTTCTGCAAACATTATTTTGTTGAGTTCAATTAACGTTTGCATTGACTCCCAGATGAAATCGCTCCATTTAACCCTCCGTGCAATATTTACTACTCATTCATTTATTAAAACAAACTTTACCCTTCATTTATGCTAAATTGTATGTTTGTCAACACATTTCACATTTTACATGTTTACCTCACCTGTCGTCCTCTGTAAGAGTCTCAAGGTTGTGCTTGTATTGCTGTTGTTTTATTTTTACTATTTTCTCATATAAACCTGAAAGTGTGTATATTTAGCATTGAAACACATGTATGGGGTTTTTTTTAGTAATCTGGAATTGAATTAAAGGAGAGTTTACCCTAAAATTTAAATAAATACATGAATAAAAGTTTTAAAAAAAAGAGTGAAAGATCAAGAATTATCAGACGACGGCTGACGACATCAGTAAACATGACTAAAGTCATGTAGGTCATCGCCTGGAACGAAGAGCCGCCGCCGCTAAGGAGCTTAAACCTCATGGAGCCGACCTTTTGTTTTCAGGCTCCACGCTGAAAAGCTTCTCCATCGCCTCGGCGGACCCGCCGCTGGTGTTCAGCCGATTTAAAGCCCACGTCGGCACCGTCGACTTCAGCCCAACAGCCCCCGCAACGCACACTACATGGACAAAAGTATGCAGACAAGTACGTGGACGCGTGACTGAAGTGCTGCCACCAGAGCCTTCGCTTCTCTTGTCTCAGGATTTCCACCAGATTTTTTTGGATCAGGGGGCTGCTCCCATTCAGACACAGGGGAATCAGTGAGGCCCAGAACCGATCGGGTCTGGGACAGGGTCCGGGCTCCAGTTGATCCCATAAGGCATTAGATGGATTGAGGACAGGTACAAACATGGACCCCCCCCCTTTAGGATTTCCCTTCACTGAAAGATGTGACAAAAATCTGATCCACACAAATTAAACAAAAAGTCTAAATGTGTCCAGATCTAACCATTGACTTCTTTGCCCCCCTCCACCCCCCGGTTTAGTTTGATGAGGACAGTCACCTGATCGGGGGGGGGGCTATCATGGTTCTCTAATCTCAGTCTGTTCAGCATCGCCTCGTTTCCTGGAGCCTGATGTGACACTGATCAGATTAAACAACCTTCACATTAGCTGACATTAAACCCGATGTAAACGACCCCCACCGCCGTCCAACCGAGTGTAATCTGGAGGCCCCCCCTCCCACTGAAGTCTACTCCGATGGCACCTGACCCAAGCACCTGTCTGTCAGGTGTGCACATCTGGTTTATTACACCTAGACAGGTCACTTTGTGCCATAAATGACACCAGGCCTTCCACAGCCGGGCTCCATGACTGCAGCTGTGGCCTCCTGCACTAAATCACACTTTGGTTTTGTGACTACCTGTGAAATAAATGTAATTCTTGCTCTTTCACTCCCCCCCCCCAGGTCCATTCAAGTCAAATTTTTATGTTTAACTTTTATCTCAACTTCCTGTCTCCTCATTTAACAGTGAATTCTGAATCAACTCCACTTTAAAGTCACCATTTAATGTCGGTGCCTACAATGTGGAAGATTTTCATCATGTCTGTGGTATTTAAGTTTTCTTATAGTTACTTGAATATGACTGTGAAGCCTCTGTACTTCTGTCCTGTGAGGCTTCAGTGTCCCTGATCAGTCAAGTTCATTTAATTTTGCTTTTTTAACCAGCAGCAGAAACTCTGGGGAAGATGAAAGAGACTTTTCATCGAACAAACATGATCATCAGACCAGTTTTCACCTGCAAGACAGTGAAATGTCCCTCACACACATTCAAAGACCCGGACCGGACCCGGACCCGGACCCCGACCCTCTCACCTCCAGGTACGGGATGATCTTGCACGAGAACTCCCCCAGCAGCCAGCTCTTAGTGAGCTCGTGAAACACCACGAGCGGCAGGCAGAAGAAGACGATGACGAAGTCCCAGAGCGCGAGGTTGGCCAGCAGCGAGTTGGAGATGCTCCTCATGTAGTAGTTATGACAAACGATGCACATGACCGACACGTTGCCGATGATGCCCACGCTGAAGACGACCACGGCGGTGATCAGCACCGCGTAGGCGCCGTAGGACTCCGCGGTCACCGGGTAGAACGGGTTCCTCACTTGCGTGCGCCTGGTCCGAGTGTTCACCGCCACGAACGGCGTCGGGTCGGGGAAGTCCGGCGGGCTGTACTCCTCCTCGTAGTCGCTGGCGTTGAGCCCGAAGGGCGGCGGATCGGCGTCTTGCTCCTGCGCCTCAGCCGCGGGCATGACCCCCCGCACGGCCTCGGTCTCGGTCTCGGTCCCGGTCCCGTCCCGCTGCGGCTCGCGTCGCTTCGTCCTGCCGAGTCTCGCGCTCCGCCTCTGTCGCCGGTCGCGTCCGGTCCTCGCGGGGCTGCAGGTGGGTCCGTGCCAGGTGTCCTCGAGGACTTCCCCCGGACTGCATCTGACTCTCCGCGCCTCGTTTCCATCCGTGCGTAAAGCTTCCCCTCCGGGTGCCAGTCCGATGCGCCGAGCTCCTCTTTGCGCGTCGCTTTTACGCAGGGCGCGCAGGTGTCCCTCTGTCCCCAGCAGCTCCGGGGACGACCGGTCTACACCATCCATCCACGAGGCCTGCGCACCCGCACCGCGCGTCCCCGCACCGTCCTCCCCGCTGACTGTGCGCCATCCCCGGCTCTGCGCATTCCTGTCAGCGGCGGCGGATTCATAATGAGGACTGAAGGTCGCCTTTGTCTTCTGCCAGTGGAGCTGACCCGCGACGGCCTCGCTGCACAGCCACAAACACAGTAACCTCAGCGGTGGATGCGGCATCGTGCGGTTCCGTCTAACCCGTGAGATGAAACCGTCCGATCCCAAGTGATCCGTCCATCTCTGGTCTGATAATCTCACGTTTAAAAAATAAAAAAGCTTTGAACTTATAAAATAAATTCAGTTTTCCTTCATTTTTCCAGCGCAGTTGGAGCTTCGGTCGCGTACAACAGGCGGACCAGCCAGGTTCGGGTGCGTCCCGGAGCGGCTCCGGACGGGAGGCATCACCAAAGAGACCAGAACCCGGAGCGGAACTATGTCCTCTAACGTGGGTTGGAAACAGTTAACCGACCGTCCGGATCCTCCGCTGTAGAAGGTGGAGACGGGGGAGGAGTGCTGATCCCCGGGCGAGGCAGGTCCCCCCCTTCCGCCAAGGAAAGTTTCTACACGACAAGCCCCCCCCCACCACCACCACCCGCGCTCCGAAGCCGGGGGGGGGGGTAGAGATGAGACAGGAGGAGTCGCCGAGCGCCGTCTGAGACGCAGGAGAGGAGGAGGAGGAGGAGGAGGGGGAGGAGGAGGAAGGGTGTGTGTGTGTCTGTTTGTGTGGGTCCTCCTCCGATCCGATAACAAATTGTACAAAACACACACTCACCTACAACCTGCGGGCTTTTTTTATTCACCACAACAAAAAACATTTCTCAGGTTTTATTTGGGAAAAGTTCTTTTTTCTTCATGAAAGAAACTTTTCCTTATTTACGTTTGAGAAGTTTTGGTGATGATTTTCCAGATAGAAACTTTTGTGTTTGGCAGGAACCTGATGTGGAAAAATTATCTGACACAAAATGTAAAAGCTTATCAGGAAATATATTCTTAACCTGCTCCTTTAAAAAACAAAGAAAACTTTATTTTTAAAGCTGCGTTTAAGACTTTACATAACACTTCTTTATTCATAGCATGTGAATATTTAGAAAATTTATTTCCTTCAGTTTCCCTAAGTTCGTATTTGTATCAGTTGCTGTCTTTCATTAATTTATTGGAATTTTAAATACACACTAGTTAAATGAACTAAATCTGTTTACTGTTATTTGCTGTTTAACTCTTTAACTGAATGATACTGCAGGTTTTTACAGTTTGTCGGGGAAAAAAACAGTTACACATTTTTAAATCTTCCTGCACTTTGTGTAACTTGATTTTGTTCTGTTTCCATGTGAGGATTAATTTTAATTTGCTGAAGTTTTCGTCAAACTGCAGAAATTAACCGGTATATCTTTGGTGAGAGATCGAGGAAATATGAACTCAAGTGAAGAAACTGTGCCTGTTTCCTTTGTATTAAAGGAAAGTTCAATGTTATTCTGTCAGGACTAACATTTATACATGTCCTCTGCCACCTGGTGTAAAGTCTGGGTATTACACCATCATCCTGCTGCTGCACCAAACTGATCTGGAGCAGTTAAACTAAAGGAGACTTATAAAGGTGACAGGTTTTTATTAGAGCCAGTGTTTGACCAAGATCTTTGTGAGCGTGCATTTTCACTTTTTAAACCAAGGCGCTGCCACAAAACCAAAACTATCTGAATTCCTTTGTGTGTGTTTGTGTCTTTTGTTTCCAGACTCTCAGGGTTGTGATCTCTGTGAGTCTGGAAGCCTTCGGTACCTGGTTAGGTGGTTTAGGCCCGAGGTTTACCGACAGACACTCCCTCTGGTTTCAGGTTGACAGATGTTGCTCTTCTCCAACATTGGTCCTCTGGAGGAACAGGGAAAAAGACAACAACAAAAAAAAACAGGTAAAGGTGATGACAGAATCAAACACTTGAAAGTTTGGGTTAGATTAAACTCACCAAAAGTTTGACAGAGGGAACTTTTCTTCTTCTTCCTTCCACCTGGACAAGAACCAGTTTAGCTTGATGCTCTAGAAGTACATGAAATTAAACACCAACAAGTATGTTAAAAGTCTACAAGAAAACGATTAATAAACCTTTTTATTTCATATTTGTGACCCCCTCCCCTTCCTGTACCTAATTATTATTGGTCCTTTCTAAAGAGCATTGTGTTGTCAGTTGACCAGCAGGTGGCGGTGCAGCACTGCAGATCGAGTCCCGATAGATGAACGGAAGAGTTCGTAAATGAACTCTCACGTTTAGGCTAAAAACGGGTTCTACTCAGGATTAAATGTCGTCCTGCAGAAATCGTCTGATCCAGCTAAATGTTCTTCTATAAAATGCATCTGTTACAAAGTCAGATTATAGAGAATATTTACCTGTCCTTCCATTATTCTCCATTATAGTAAATCCCCGGGAAATGTTTTTTTAAAAATTTATAGATGTACATCACTGAAATGAAAAATAAAATGAACAGAAACGCCTGATTGTTGTTTTCATGTGACACATGAACGATGTGAACAGCCGGAGGCACCAACAACTGCACGACTGACAAATTATTTTTATTTATATATATATATGTGTGTGTTTAATATGTTTGAGTGTTTTTGCATTTTGATTCTGTAAAAATGTGGGAGATGTGTGAACTGCAGCATATTCAAAATCAAATAAAATTAAATCAGCTATTCATAATGCAGCATTATGCTTTACGCAGGACTGAACACCTGTTTATGTTTAAGGTGCAAATACCAAAAACATAAATGAGAAAAACAATATTCTCGGTAAGACTTTTGTCTTCATATGTAACTGTGATGATGAAATCATTAGACTTTGCTTCACAGCCTTTTATCGGTATTTCAGGTCTAGTTCAGACAGTAAACAATTCGGATCACATAAACCTGGATTAACTAAGCCCCCAAGTCTCAGATCCTCATCTCAGCACAGACACGGCAAATTCTGCCAAAAGGAAAGAAGTCACACGCTGTTTTTTTCAAACTGCAAGAATGTCGACAACCTCATTAAAAGTCATTGTTTAATCTTTTATTTTGAAAGCGACATTAAAAGACTGAGGCTGAAAGGCCAAATTTCTTAAAAAAATAAATATGTCAGTCTGCAGTTTTTACAGCACCATTTTATGTACATTTAGTAATTAACACAATGAATAAAAATTAGAAAGCACTAAGTTGATAAAAAAAACAAACAAAAAAACCCAAACAAACAAAGAAAATTTGATAGAAATGATTTTTTCCTCCAGGATTCTGGTTTAAAGGAGCCAAAACAAACAAAGAAAATTTGATAGAAATGATTTTTTCCTCCAGGATTCTGGTTTAAAGGAGCTGGTGGTTTCAGGCCGGGTCTGATTCAGAGCGCCTCTAGGAGGCGGAGGGCTTGGTGACGGTGCTGTTGCAGACCTGGAAGCAGGTCTGGCTCCGCCCCTCGTCATCCTCCGCTTGGTACGCCGCCAGACACAGGTCGAGCCACGGACGCTCACCTGAGGACGCAAGACCACGAACACGCACACATACAGTTTAACTCACCTACACTGCGTCACACTGAAACATCAAAGAAGAAAAATTTGTCAGCTAATTACTCGTCACCACGATCACGTCACTGTCAGTGAAGGTGCTGCTGCTGGACCAAAGTCCTCCACTTTACACTCTCCCATGCAGAGGTGTGTGTGTGCGTGTGTGTGTGTGTGTGTGTGTGTGTGCGCGCATGCGTTTGACTAATGTACCCGCGCTGCCCTCCGGTGGACAGAGGGCGTCCATGGTCTGACGGATCCTGCTCTGAGCCTTGCCATCGGCAGCCGTGTCCTCCGCAGTCACGCCGAAGAACAACTCCTGATCAGAGACGAATCCGATTTAAAAAAAACCAAACCAAAACAAACAAAAAAAACAGACCAAGTCATCACTTTTTAATGTTTATCAAAAAAATCGCGTTATTTAAGATGTTTGTTTTTGTCTGTACTCTCACTGCAATCTGTCCACTTGAATCATAATTTCCTCCTGATGGATTTTACTCATCAAAACTGCAGTTTTCATCTGATTTATTCACTGAACTTAAATGTTATCTCACTGTCAGAACTGACTCGTGCTCATTCTGCAGTAACTCTTCAACGGCTTCTTCTCTTTTTTGTTTTAATTGCTTCTCTATGAACCTTTCTTTAATTTTTTTTTTTAAAGTAGCTTTATGATGTCATTAATCCCCAGAGGGAAAACTGGATTTGCTTATTTATGCACAGTGATAAACAGACAACATACAAAACAAAAACTACATAAGAATTCTTTTACATCATTTGGTAAAAGTTCATACAGAGCTTTTTTTTTTCTTTTCCAGATTTTCTTCCCCCTCCTCCTCATGACCAGATCCTGAGCAGGTGGGATGTGAAAAAGCATGACCCAAGATACTCACGGCGTCTCTCCACAGGAAGGCGTCCAGCTTGCCGGTGGCGTCCTGCAGCTCCAGCTTCATCAGCAGGACGAACTTCAGCGGCTGAATGCCGAGAGCTGCGGGGGGACAGGGGAGAGCGGACGCACGTTTTAACACCGAAAGGTTTATTGCAGAGGAAAAAAAAAAAAGCAAAAAACCAAAAACAAAGCAGAAGCTGGAACAGACCCGGGATCAGCCGCAAGTCGTTCCAGGACTTTTACAACCTGCTGAGTCAGGAGGGAGGAAAAGGCGTTAAACTCAGAGTCTGGGTGAAAAAGTGCCAGATTAACAGCCGAGTCGTTGATCCTGCAGCTGTGAGCGGTGATTATTTTCTAAAACTGCAGAGCTATAATGTCAGAAAATAAATGCTGAGATTAACAACTGTTTTTATCATCGATTAACGCCAATGTCCACAAATCGCCCGACACAATTTCCTGTGAGTCCAAAGTGACATCTATGGATTAAAATCTTGTTTCATTCGATTAACAAAAAAAAAAAAAACCCCAAAATTTTCAGCTTACAGGGAAATAAAACAGGGCAAAGCAGCAAATGCTTCAATTAAAGAAACCTTTTACTTTATATTTGATTTAAACTGACAGAAAAAAGTGGTGATTAAATTTCTGTTGATTGATTTATTAAATGTATCATCCAAACTTTGTTTTCTTCTGTTAAAATGTCAATAATTTACTTCTCTTTAGCCTTTCAGGAAAGAGAGAACAGGCTGAAATCAACACTGATGTATTAGTATGAACATGGCCTGTTTCCTACGTGTTCTCCTCCCCAACGGTCCAGAGGTTCCAAACCAAACACCCCCCCTCACCTTCCGCGATGACCTTCTCATCGATCGCCTCGACCCCGTCGACGCACGGCTCCCCCACCACAGCATCAGAGCAGCGTTTACACCTGAAAACACAGACATGAAGGCCATGAGCAGCGACGAAGCACGTGCAGGCGTAAAGTGCTAACCCTGACTCTGAGGAGTCTGAGTAGAATGAACTTTGAGGCTCGAATCTTAATGTTTGTTTTAACATACTCTTCTCTCAGTGAGAAGCTGGTCAATCAGTTTCAAAATCATGGTCAACAACTTTTTAGTCTTCTGTGCCTGACTGTCAAACAGATCTGGGTTCAGTTTCCAACAAGAGGCCACCTGCTGATCACCGACCACAGCGGGTTGTTTTTTGTTTTGTTTTTTTAAACATGCCAGAATTCACACTAAAAAGACACAATTATGTTCCAGCACAGGTTCATAACTGCCCGGCTAATACGCCATGGCATGAATGTGTGTGATTTGGTTGTAAAGACAATCATAACAGCGCCGTTTACTTTTTTTTTTTTTTAAATCCCTTTTATAACTTTTAGAAGTTTATTTTTATGCCACTGAAATAAAGGGACTCTCATCAAAAAACGTTGCCTTTTAACTCGATAAATATCAATATTTACCTCATAATCCATTATCAGTTGTTCTCAACGATACTGAGCAGAAAACGGGGAAGATGGCCGACATAAACCCTTGCAAGTTATCGGTTTAGTAGCGGAAACAAAATAAATTTCTCCAATGAAGCTCATCTCTGACCCATAGTATCTCTTCCTGCCCCTGAACAGGAAAGGTGCCGACAGGTCGAGCAGAGCCAGGCGACCCCCCGATGACCTCAAAGGGACAATGTTCCGGTAGCCGGACGTGAGTCGATGAACTTCCTCCAGAGTGGAACCTGCAGAGAACCGTGTCACGTCACCAGGCATCTGATCTCGGGTTAAAAAACTGACTGAGACAACAAACCTTCTCCTTTCACCTGATGAAGGCTCTAGTGTAACAAGCTCTATCGTTTGCCCCCAGAGGTGTTGGTTCATATGATTTAGCTTTATAGTTACTAGTTAAAAAGACAAAATAAAGCTCATAAAAAGTGTTGGTGAGGATTTTTACCAATGAGGAAGAGCAGCTCTTTGGTTTTGCCCTCGGACACGAGCTGGGCAGACAGGTGGACGTTCAGAACTCGGTGCGTGGACCCCGGGAAGCCTCCGGGGACGTCAACCTGCCCAGAGAGGGACCACGGCGGGGGACTGCAGGGTCTGGCCTCTCTGGACGCCTCAGAGAACAGAGCTGCCACGAGCTCGTCGTCCGGAACCTCCAGCCTGAGGCCGGAAAAAGGAGCAGAGGGAGAAGAGATGGTTTTAATTAATCTGACACAATCCTCACGGACTCAGAGGGACATTTGGGGGTTTTTTGCTACCTCAAGAATCTGAAAGGTAGAAAGATGAAAAAGTAAATAAACACAGATGCAGTGAATCAATTCTCTCCTTTCGTGCGCAGCTGGATCTCCGTTTGTCTGCTCTGAAAGTGAAATGTGCTGTGCCCTGAAAATTTTGATGAGCAAGTTTGTAAACCCTCATTTCTCAAATTTCATTTGATAGAACTCAATTTACTTTCAAAAACCTTGACTTTTTTTATTGTCATTTATTTATTTTTTAATCGCATACAAATTCAACTGAATCACATTCAACTTTGGAGCTTTGCTGTTCTGAAAAAAAAAATACACAAACAAATATCAGGATGGAAATTAATCTAAGTACAAAAACAACATCAGCTGCTGATTAGTCTTTTGATGCAGTGACTGTGTGTGTGTGTGTGTGTGTGTTTGTGTGTGTGCGTGCGTGTGCGCCTACATGGACATGCACTTGCTGCAGTACAGTTTCAGGGCCTGGTGGAGTCTGTGGGGCTCGTAGGATCTCAGCTGGACCCGGACATGGTGAGCCTGGACCGGGTCGGACCGCTTCAGCTCAGACAGCGTCACTGGTGTCGTGTCGTGGCTGCAGCGTCTCTCTAATGAGAAATAAACAAACAGAGAAACAATTAACATAGATACAAATTGACAGTGTCAAGCAGGGCGTGTTTTTATTGCTGTGTAAAGGCGACGGGTGGAAAAACGATTCTGTGGAGCTTTCGGGACGGACTCGTGGCAGATTCTAGATTAACGCTACGACAAAAATCTGTTTTCACAGGAGAAATCAAACGATTGGAAAAACTGTGAGTTTCAAGTCTCCTCGGAAAAGTTGACCTGGGAGGTGGGGAAAAAAAAAGTTCACGCATCAATTTGGATTCTAACTACAAGATTTACAGTAAACGGCCTAAAATCGTAGAAAAATGCAGGCAGAAGAAAATACCACGTTGTTTCGGACGCTGGTTTAACTTTGAACGAGTGAAAAGCGAATGCTTACCTGTGAAACCAGTTGACAGAACGTGTAATAATAATCCTGAAACGTGACGTTTGGAAAACTGATAGAAGAAAAGAAAAATCTCATGAACGGTCAAAGTCTTACTCGTTGAGAGCCTTTGTAAAAAGTTAATGAAAACATTTGGGATATTGAACCACTGAGGTTCCTTAGCTTGGTTCTACCTTCATTCATCATTCATATTAACTGTGATATTGTTTGAGATTCTACAGATCTTTCTAACCTTGAGATGAAACTTTCTATACCGCTTAGGAAATTAAATTTTTTAACTGTTCGTAGCATTAATACTTAGAAAATTTATGTTTATGTATTTATTTGTAATCTTATAATTTAACCAGGACCTCAAATGACTTAAATTAAAATTACTGTTGCGTATATACATATTTTCTCTTTTTTTCCTATCAACATACCATTGAACATAAAGGTCCCTCTACTTCATTATATCTTCCACTCAAAATCCACCTAATTCAATAATAACAAAATAACTTTTTATTCATCTTCGTTTCATCTATCGCTTTTAATCGCACACTTGTGTTAATTTTATCCTCTTTTGTTATTTTTGTTTTGTCTGATTGTTACAATTCTAGTAAATGTTTTTTAAATTGGGGAAAACATGCACTTGTTTACACACATCTTTTATACCATGATGTTGTCACTGAGCGAAAAAAAAAAAATTAAATAAATTCCCTGAATTTTTCCGATTTTCTCAGATTTAATCGATCTCCTCGACTTTGACCCACTTCCGCAAAATTTTTCCTCCAAAACCCAGGAAACTCCCGGAAAAACAGAACCACTAAGAAATGACATTTAAAAATGCACAAATAAATGACAGAAGAGCAGTTTAATGGCGTCTACTTATCCATGCAGACAGTTGAGGAGTCCGTAGATTTGGTGGTGACTTTAAATGTCTTCCAAACTGAGAGGAAAAGTTATGAAGTCACACATGATGAGAGCAAATTCCTCCATAACCTCAAAACAAGTCACTAATCCTCAAAAGCTCCACATACGTTCTTCCTTCTGTCGGGTTGTGTTATTTCCTACCTGTGCTGCACTCAACTGTATCAGCATCTAAAAAAAAACAAACAAACAAACAAAAAAAAAAACACAGAGAAACCATCATGGTCAGAACCAGAGGCAGAAGTCAACAAAAATCAATAAGCAATAAAGAGCAAAGGCCTTTAAACAAATTGTGTATTTGAAAAATTTGTTTTTAAAAGCTTTAAAAAGAGCAAACAGACATCGCCTCGCGAATCCCTCAGCATTAGTTTTTTCATGTCATTGCGGTCATTGGAAACTGTTGCTCAGCGCCCGTTTCTAAGGAACCATCCACAGATGCAGAGCTGGCGAAATACTGCATTTCGAATTTTGATTTAACTGAAGTATCAAAAAAAAAAAAAAAAAAAGTTTTATTGCCTTGTTACAAATGTTATTTAAAATCGAGGAGGCAAAACTACTCATGGCAGAAAAAAAGCAAGAAATATATGCAAACATTATGCAAACAAGAACCTTTTAAAGAAAGAGAATAAATAAGGAACTAAAATACATAAAGTGTTGGACCACTGGGGATTCTCAGTGAGGCCTGAGTAATAACTCTAGGGGATATACAGCATGTTCTGAGTAATCATAGTGGTACACATCAACCCGATTTTACTGGCAAGTGGTTTGATTGCTGATAAAGGACTAGATTTGAGAAGAAAAAAAAAAAAAAAAGAGGATTTTTGTCTTTTGTCCTCTTGCAAAGAACCGTGTCCCAAATATTGTCCACTCTGAGTTACACAACAGACATGAGGCCTGCAGGTCTGAGCGCAGAGGTTTGTTTTTTTTCTTTTAAATGTGGGAGTTTTAAAGCCACTGCCGTTTGTCTGTCTACATGGAAAACCTTTGGGTCACAGTCCTAGTTTGGAGGTTTTTAATTTTTTTTTTTAGCTTACTACCCCCAGTGAAGCGTAGGCTTTTAGAAGGCCCTGCTAATGGAGGCGGCTCCCTGCGGATTCGTTCCATTCATCCATCCAACCTTCCTTTCGTCAGCAGAGGGACTGGCGTGTCTGAGCCGTCAGGATTTTTGTATTTCTGTTGTGCATCATTCCTTCTTCTTTACACGAAAATATTTTGATTTTCCTCTGCGGCCGTTTGTGAGCAGACACTACGAGAAGGAGGGGGGCTGTCATTGGAAAAACTAGACTTCAGACTCAGCAGACATGCTAGCTAACTTTGATTCTGCAGCATCACCTGAGAGTCTACAAGCATGCTAGTAGCTCAACAACTCTAAATTTAACCGGACGATCAAAGTTGGTGCAGGAGCAGCATCCGGTGGTTGAGAGAGGGACTGCAGCCGCCGTTCGGTCACGGACACGAGAGAGTTTGGGCTACGAGCGGTTTCTTACCCAGATACTCTGGGGGGATGCTCTTGACCTCCAGCAGCTCTGAGTCAGTCAGCTCGCGGACTTGGTGCTCTGTGTCCTCCGGGAAGGCCTCAAGGGCTCTAAAGAAGAGAACGACCTCTTGTTATTAGACCTGTCATTGCCAGTGACCTTAATCAAATAATAATGTGTTTTTTTATTTAAACATCTATATTTAATAACCTGAGACATGGCTTTGCCAACTAGTGTTGATGTTAAACTTGGATTAAATCCTGGATTATTTCATACTGCACCACAGTTTTAAATCTGCCTCCAAAACCACTCCAAAAACTTTAAACCCTCAAGTTAAAATTAATAATCTTCAAAAATGGGTGGATGGAACCAAACACACTTGGTCAGGTTTGAACCTTAGGGCAGAAAAGGGAAGTTTTTTTTAAAGCTATTATTAAATTAATCTTTTGTTAAATAATCCTCGTTGGTACATCCGGTGCAGATTTGAATAAATGGAAGTCACCTGCACACACCCTGTCTACACCAACACTGCTTTGTCCCATCGTCAGGCAGAACCAGCACCAGAACTCAGAGTGCAGTATGAAGTAGTTTTCTACAACAATTTAATTTTTTTAGCCTCAGTATATTCTTGTCCCTCATCTCCCACTGTACCTCTTCAGCTCCTGCACGTCGGGGCTGTTTTCCGGAAGAACCCGGATCCCCCTGCCATACGCGGTCCCCCCGTGCAGGTGAAAAGCCAGGTGGTCCGCCTCGTCCGACTGGCTGCTGGTGAGGACGGGTACCTTGCTGGATCCCGGGATCGCTCGCAGGTTGTAGATCCTCAAGAAGGCTCCAGGCTGATGGGGCAAACAGGACAATTAAAACACAAAAAAAAAAAAAAACTGTTTCCAACTTCTACATCCAGCAAACACAGTGTAACCTGGTCATTCATTGAAGGGAAGTCCAATATTCGCTCTCCTTTTACCTCTGCTTTGGTCTCCACCACCTGATGATAAATATATCTGTCTATTTAGCAGCCAGAGGTTTCTACTTTCTTCACCAGCGGGTCCCAAACTTTGTCTGTCTGCTGTTTAGCGTGGGACAGGAAGTTTTTAGCAGGTTCATCAAACATCTTTTACAGAAAACGGAAAAGCGACCGAATCAAAAAAGTGCCAAAAAACAAACAAAGTAGAAGCAAACAAAATATACTGGAGAAATCAAACTAGGTGAGATCTTCTAAATTGCAGTCTTTATACATTGTTGATGTAAAAATAATGATTAGAGCAATTATAATGAATTTCTTACCCATGTGTGTGTAAAGAATCAATCAGGTGAAAAAATAATCTAATCGAATGCAACACCTCTAGAATAAGCTCCACACTGACACAGTGAAAGCAGGCGAACATGTTTCAAAAGGGTTTATCCAAAGCCTCCATCACAATGTTTTAACCTGTGCAGGTTTTCCTATTTCTCTGGTCAGTTGGTGCTCCAGTCCATCAGAGAGGACTTCATCAGGGTTTTGTTTTCTTTTTTAATCAACCAGCAGGTGGCGATGTTGCACCAAACTTACAGGGACTTGGTTTGGAAGGTCTGTGTCTTTTTTTTTTTCCTTCTCCATCACGAAGAGCCTGCAGCCGACAGAAATCGGTCCTTGTTCTACTAATCAACAGACGCTTCACTGATCAAGTGTTGGAGGGATTCGCTCTGTTCAGGAAAAAAATAAAATAAAAATTCAAAAACCCACTGGAGCCTTTGTACTATCTATTTATTTATTTATTTTTTTTAGATGGCAGCGTTCGGTTAACACGAGACCCAGATATTCATGTACACAGAAACTTTAATTGCATTATAGCTGGAGAGCAGAAGAATGTGTCCGAGAGCGAATCATCTGTGAGCAGCGGCTCCTCTTAAATCCATTTTCTCCGTTCACAAAGTGAAGTTCGAGTCCGTGTCAGGGTGGATTAACGGCCCATCTCCTGAGGCCTCTCCTCTTCTGAAGGTCCACACAAGGGGCTTGAGAGATGAACCGGAGGGGGGGGGTGTCCATAGAGCCCCCACCACTCTTGTGGATGGACTTTTGGATCATCTGGAGTTATCCTTTTATCCAGAATTATTTCCATACAACTGGATGTTAGTTTGAAGTGCTGCCGCTTATGTGAGTTCGGAAAATGGAATTAATGATTTGAGGACAGGATGTTTAATGAGATGTGGATAAAGTAAAAGACTAAAACAATTGAAGTACCTCTAGAAAGGAAAATGACAGATTGCCAGATTATTTAGACAAACCATGAACGTGTCTAGGTTTGATTGATGCTCTTCAACTCAACAAATGATAATGTTGCCCCGAGGTGTAGATAAGTAACCGTTGGCTGCTGCAATAACTAAAGTGATACGTAAATGATGTGTTTACAACTTGTTTCTGCTCTCGCCAAGTGGCCAAGAAAATCAGTTATGTCACATTTGAGGCTCCAGAGTTCATTAAAAAAAACAACAACAACAACATATCCTGGAATAATTCCGAGGGGTTTGATGAACAGCCATTGTCATTTTGATTTAAGGCCTTGAAAAAACTTCACACCTGTGGTCTTGGTGAGTTTTCTCAACATGAAGCGAATCGCAAAGAGGCTCTGAATCCATTGAAATTGATGAAAGATCCAAGTGGATGTGAACGGGTGAATTCTCCTTAGGCAACGCACATCAGCACGAGTTGAAAATGTCTGAACTCAAGATGACAGATCGCACCAAACCCAAAACACATTCAGAACAAGGAGAGAAAATTAAAAAGAAAACTCCAGAATGACATGAGATGAAGCCTTTTGGTGCATTCAGCCTCAGTTTTCAATCACAAAATCACTCCACCCTTCATCTATCCGACATGGATTGTCTACCATCATCTGGAAACGTTATTTGCCTTCATTGTCGGAGAATATTTAATCCCATCAAAACAACCCTGGAGGATTTTAACACGTTATTTAAAACAGTCTGACCCTCGTAGGGGTAATCTGATTAGTAACCTCTTTAACTTCATTTAAATAAAAATTGGCTTCAATGCAACGAGGCTGGATGAACCACTATCCTATTCTTCTTTGCATGTAAGTTTTTGTTTTTAGTTCTGTTCATCTTCAAGCGGCACTTTTCCAATACATAGACAACATGCTATTTGAATATGAATCATAATTAAGATTGTACAAATCCCTCTGAGGCGCGAAGCAAACAATGAGACCAAACAGACAGGATGTTTGTTTGCAGATTTCCCAGACACTGCCCAGCTTTTATTTCGTCTCTGGGGACCTGGATGTTTTTGGCAGAACGAGACAGGAGAGAAACAACCGTAGGTGCCAGCGAGCGTTTCCTCAGAGCTGCAGGGGAGTTCAGCCGAGATTCGCCGCAGTCGGAAACAGGTGTGGTGAGAACCGAGAGCGACTAATGCTGGAAGAGTGGGCGAAAACACCAGGGAAGAGACGACGGGGTGAATAAAAAGGTGGCTCTGATCCCAGTCCGGTCCGGCTTACTGTCTGTTTTCATGTTTTTTATATATATATATATATATATATATATATATATATATATATATATATACACACATATATAAAAAGAATCCTCTAAAGCAGCCCTGAGCAGCCGGCAGTGTATATATCGGACAGACTTTCAGCCCAGTCTCTCAAAAGAGAAAGAACAAAGAATTATAAGAAGAACGTTTTGGTTATGTTGAAGCGACACGATGATACAGTGTGAGCCAATTTTGAAATTTATTTTTGTTTCATGTTTTTGTACAGTGATTTAACTCAGGCAGGTTTTATGCTTCATTTTATTTAGACGTGGTTCTTCATCCATTACTTTTGTTTCTTATGTTGAATTAAAATAATTATTTAATGGAAGAGGTCTGTATCTCCAAAAGGTACAGAAAAAGGGTTGTTTTGGTCTTTCAGGTGCTGTCTCAGCACTACAATCAAAAAATTTTAATCAGTACCAAGACCTCCATCAGGGGGTATTGGCTTGTTCTCAGTTTTACCATTTCTACCATCTTCTTGAACCATTAATAAAACCCTCTGTATCACTGCCCGCCTGTGGTTATGATGTTTAAAAAGAAACTACAAAAAACATTACTGGAAAGCTCTACAGGATTTATGTGAGTCATTCTGAGTGTAGCTGAACTAGAGTTTCAGGTTAAAACTGCCAACCCCCCCTTTTCTTTTCTGAACTACACATTATCTATACTTTCCACCGCAGGTGACAATTCTTCCAGAGCTCCCTCCTGAATTAGGGACGTCAGGATGTCCTTAAATGCGTCAGCGGAAGGCTGGAACCTTTTTCTTTTTTATTCATTAATCTGTCAGTCGGCCTCGTCTCACCTGCAGCTGGATCGAAATGTGGCAGCCAGACTAGTTGACCTCCAGACTCCTCACTGAGAACCACGAGGGAAAAACCATCTCGTTTCTTTTGCCTTTTAATTGTCATCATAAAGACGACTGACCACACCGTCTTTTATTTGTTTGATATTCTATACATTATTTATATCCTCTCATTTATGCTTGTGTCTTTATTCGGTCATTCCTCTGTTTCTAATCCCCCAACTGCATCATTTAATCTCTCTGTAAAGCACTTTGCTCAATTGTTGTTGTTTTAAGTTTGCTTCGTAAATATATCTAGTTGATTTGTCTTAATGTGACATGTCACAAAGAATATCTGGCATCGATAGCTAAATGCAGGTGTCATACTTGCACCTCATAATAGATGCACGTTTTAATCGAAGCTTAAAAATATGGCAACTACAGTATGGCAGCTTGTTGGTATTATACAGGAAGTATTTTTCTCTATTTCCTTGTGGAGGTTTTCATTAGAACTAGAAAACCTGAGAATATTTTCTTTTTTTTTTTTTTTTAAAAGTAAATAAAAGCTCAGGAGAAAAGAGAAAACCACCTTGTGGCTCTGTCATGGTGGGAGAATCAGCCATACTGCCCAAGCTCTGACCGGCTTTTTGAGCTCTTTGACCCATCGCACCATTCGGCCGAACCCTAACTTATTATTACCAGCAGGAGCCCAGGGGGCGTTCAGGACACGTCGCGTCCACGGCTCAGAGCGAAGCTGGGGCCGTGCGACAGAAAATGGCTCCCCGCAGCCTACCCTGCATTTTTCTTTCTTTAAAAAATAAAAAGAAAAAAAAGAAGTCGAGGGAGCTGAGCAGGGCGGCCCGCGGTGGCTTCTGTAAGCACTTGATCCGCATGAAAACCAAACACTACGCCGTCCACCCACCGCCCGACAGCCAAGAAACCGCCGCCGCTGTCTCGTGGCATTAGTGCTGCTCGGCTGCTCGGTACGGAAAAGAAAAAAGAAGAAGAAAAAAAAAAACAGAAAAAAGAGAGATTCCCTTAAAATTCAAAAGATTGCTTAGGGCCTCCACAGCTTCTCGGTGAGCTGAGGCTCAATGAAGCAGCCAAAAAAAAAAGAAAAAAGAAAGAACTTGTGCCCACGCTGAGAAGAAGAAACATTCATTTCGCACTAGTGTCTTTATGGAGCAGCAGGAAATGTGCTTTAAGAATCAGACAAGATCCCGCCTGACTCAACAGCAGGGCTCTTTATGGAGGAAAAAAAGAAAAAAACAATCAACTCAATGGGGAAGAGGGGATTGGAGCGAGCGAAAAACACTTAATTTCAGATTAAATACCGTGACTGCAGTGAGTAAAACAACTGAGGACTGGAAATCAGTCAATCATTTTTCAATCCATCGATCCCTTTTCAAGTCCCGATGTGTATCGTCATTGCTCATTTTACGTTACCGCCTATACACACACACACACACACATATACACACAAACACAAACACACACACACACAAACACAAACACACACACACACACACACACACACACACACACACGCACACATTTATTTCAGCATCTGTACTTCTTGACCAGTAAATAACAAGAAATAACAAGAAATGCGGCCACTGAAGCCCTCAGCAGAAGGATTATGTTAAATGAAATAAAAGTTGAGGGTTTTTTTTTTTAAATTTCAGGTGAGGTGGTGCATCTCCACTATTAATCGCTGCCACCAGAGAGCACTGATAATTTTAATATTTTTTTTTGGACATTAAAATGTAAGTTTGAAAATAAATGAAAAAACTAAAACTCAGGGGCACCTATTTATAAATTAGTATGTTATGCTCATGTGTTAATCAAAAAAAAACATCTGCCAGTATCTCCTTTGATATTTTTTTTTTAAACTTTCTGAAACATTTTCTATCAGGTATTGGCCTCAAAAATATAGCACCGTCAAGCGTTAAAACTTAAAAACTACACAACAGCTAAATATTCCAAAAAGGAGGCATTTAAAATTTCAGTTAGTTCATGGGCATAATGTTTCTCTATTTTGTGCTGTAAAACTATTACTTTTTCCCTTAAAAACTGTTTTCTTTCTTGTGCCACCAAATGTACAACCCTTAAATTAGCATGCGACGTGTCAAAGGTTAAGTTAGCGCCTCCGTCCTCATCACATTTACGCCCCCCAGAAGATAAACCCTTTGTATTTTAACTCCATAACCTCACCTCAAGCACAACCCTCAGGAAAACCTTTTGAACGGAACCCGAAAAGAACCCCCTCGATAAGAAGGGTTCGCTACGACGACTGTTTGTTCATCAATACTTAACAACTACTAAACCACTAGTCAATTGGCCGTAGTCTCTGAAAGAGTGGCATTGGGGTCTGGGATGGTGTACTTTTCCGGCTCCGTATATCTCTTCATGAATAATAGAGGGAGGCTGAGGCAGTCAACAACACTGCCATGGAGTAGGACGGCCACCGGGGAAATCGAGGCCCTCACAACGTTGAAATCATAAAAATAATAAAACCCTCAGCAGAAGGATTTATGATTAAAACGGGTGAACAGACTTGGACCATTTCTATGCTACAGGAACACAACATTCATTTTTTTCCTGCTCAAAAGGTTGATAAAGAGCCAAAAGAACAGACTGACGATCTGACGCTGGAAAATGCTGCAGAATAAGAGTTTTTGGGTTTTGTTTTTTTCTTAAACTCTGCTCTTCAGATCAAAAGTTACACCCACTCAGACAGATAAATCCGTCCAAAGCCGTGTCATCTAAATAAACGATCTGTACGCGAGACGGAGACAGATGCAAAGAGCTGTGTAATGAAGCGTAAGTGTGAACGCGGATCCAAGCCCTCCGTTGTTCGGGCAACGCTCTGCCGCCTTCTCGATTGCCTGGGCAAGATTTGAGCCCGCGGGGCCCGATATGAGGTCCCGTTGTCCTCGTGGCTGTGTTCACTAAACAGGAAACAGCGTGGGAGTGAAGAGCTCGCTGCATTAAAGCGTGACACCCCCCCCAATAAAAAAAGAAAACACTCAATGAGATGGAAATGTGCACTTGGTCGACCGCGGAGCGCTAAAAACGAGATAACAAGCGGACGCTTCCGGAACCGAACGCAGACTGAGGAGATCAGAAGGGCAACGTGTACATAACGATCAATGGCTCAAACCTTCTCCACAGAGTCTCAGGACGCCACCACTGAAGAAGGAAAAAAAACAAATTCTGCATTTTCTTCCAACAACTGAATCCAAACCTCCCCACTGCACATGTTGATTGAGCCTTCACACAATCAAATCACTGCATAAAGTCAGAGTGCTGACATTGCTCCTATTTAAAACATAACCTTTAAAAGAGCAGCATTCCCTTTCTCTTTGGGAATCCAGTTTTTGTATTCCCAGAGAGTTAGCTCTTTGGGAATTTTGTGCATCGGTTTGTTTATAGGCGACGGAATGAGGCCAATAAGGAAGAGAGCCCCTCACTCGCAGTAAAACGCGGTGGAGGTTTCATGATGCTGTGGGGCTGCTTTGCCTCCGGCACCGGAGTCACCGGGTGTATCAAGGGGAAAGATGAAATCAGAAGATCCCCGAGGCATTTTGGAGTGAAATGCGTTAAACGGTTCGAGGCGAAGGCGTTGGGTCGTTTAGGACAACGACCCAGAGTGACCATCCAGCGGCTGAAAAGGGAAAAGACAGACTGCTTCAACCTGGCCAGCGATGAGTCCTGACCCAAATATCACTGAAAAAGCTTAGGAGAGAGCTGAAATCTGCTGTTGCAAAGAGGGGCTCCTGCAGACTTCAAAGAGCTCGAACGCACAGCAATGGAAGACTGACAGAAACCACCAGCAGACAGGGGGAAGAAGCTTCTAGAAAGCTACAAAAACATTCATTGGGTGCCATTGTTTTCAAAGGTTCAGCAACCAAATATTAGCTAAGGACACCAGTAATTGCCTCTTGGGTACATTTTGTGTTTGTATTATTTCACTACCATACAAGTTTTGTTTTCTTATTTTAATCTGATCAGTATTTTGAGGTATTTCATTAAAATATTGTGATTAGATAAAATTGGTTAATTTGCATTTGTTTTGAAGATATTCTTAATTCTGCGCATAAAACTCTGGGTTGCCACTAATAAAACTTTCCTCTTAACCAACAAGTAATGGCATGTACATTCATTTTACATTTTATTTGAAGACATTACGTGTCTTCTTGAGGTTTTACAAACATGTTGAATTGTTTCTTTCCCCATCGATGGTATTAAATTTATATGTTGATAACTGTTGATATAGATCAAAAAAATATTGCAACACTGTTTTTCGGCAAACCCCAAAACCCAGACAGGATTCAGACTCAACGCGGATGCGGCTTCAGCAGGAAGATGAAATGAAGTGAACGCAGAGGTAACCGGGAAAAATCTGTACCAGAGATTCTGCTGAGAATGAAAGAGAAAGGCCGCGGGATTGGGGGGGGGGATGTAAACGGCTGAACGAAGAACGGTGGAGTCAGGGGAAACTGAAAATGAAAGATGGACAAATGGATGGGAAGAGACAGGCAGAGTGAGAGAGACACAGCGTGGGGGCGAACAATAGTGAGAGACCCTGGAGCTGGAACCAGGCAAGAGGAAAAATCTCCCCCCCCCTCAAAAAACGATGAGTTCATCAGAGTTTAGTTTAAGGTCCAATGTATCTGTATTCAGAAATCAGCTCTCTGGACCAGAAAGACTATTCACTATGTCTCAATCCGCCCGTCAGGAAAAAGGTCAGGTTATATCCTGAAAACCAGTAGAACCAAGCTGAGGGGTTTATCATGGTAAAACCTTGATTAAGTGATACTGTATTTTCAGCAATGACGCTGAGTGAAATGACCTGTAGCGCCGAGCTGTGCCACCAGGTTTAATGGTTTAATTAGATGGGGTTAGGCATGCAGCTACCCCCCCGCCAACGAGGGCCACACAGATTATAAAACAAACCCACCTTGTTGACGCCCATAGGAGGAAATGGGTTGCAGTGGCCGGGGGGTTCTTCTCTAGCCCTTGAAGAAAGAGACCGTCCAGGTCACTATGAACAGGACAGTTCATCCCCTGGGGAACCCAAAAAAGCACTGCTCGTTTCGCACTATGGTAGAAAAAAGGGCAGCTGCCAACTCGTCCGGTTGCCTCTTGACAAACGAGGCGATCCTCACCTTGGGCTAAACTGAAGGAAACAGTTTTTTAAACCCCGCTAACAAGTGGCTGCAGAGATGGCAGCGAAGGACGCCATCGGATGTCAGAAGGTTATGAACACACGGCAAAAAACAAACAAACAATCAAACCAACCCTGCAGGGAGCAGAACTCAGGCACTTCTTATGGGTTTCAACTCAGGTGGGCGAGTGCACACGTGAGCAGTCGGTCGTTTCTTATGGACGTAGTCTGCACAGCCATTAACATCTGTGTGTCTACGTGACAGGTGAAGAAGGGTTTGTCACTTGGACTCCCTGAGCGACGCAGGCTCAAAAAAGGATATATCTGCTCAAAATCTGTAGGAGTCAAAGCCCGGTTCATCGGGTTTTCACTCGATTAACCCCTGCCGGTTTCTGTGACTCCAATGAAAGCGCCAACACATCATGTAAAACCAGATGAGGCAACCAACAGCGCTCATGTACATGACGCCGTGCGGCGCAAACTGTGCGCTCATCGTCTCCCTAAAACAGATTAATAAGCGTTTCCGTTGACGAAGGTGGCGATTGGGTGACGGACCGTGGCCGAGCTCGACGGTTCTTTATGCCCTGATTCCTTGCTGCAGAGGTTTTCTTCCCTTCTTAAACAAGTACCATTCAAGTGAATATTTCATCATCTGTGCGTTAGCCGAACGAAAAATGATGGAGGAGGCAAAACATACACACCCACTGACTGCAGCCCTCCTCCTCCTCCTCTTCCTCACTCTTGTTCCCAGCTTCTCTTTTCATCATAATGGGCTCCTTTCTCTCCTAATGGCCTTCCTCTCGCAGAAATGCCTCAGTCAATTTCACACAATATCACTGATGATTCACCAGAGGAGCCTGGTAATTGGGGGAAATATATCTATTCAAACACTTCCTCGGTGGAAAGGCTCTCATTGTGCGTTGCACTGCGAGAGTGCGAGGTGAATGTGACTGACGTTTGTCAGGAAAAAAACAACAGTTAAAAAAAACCCAGATCCAATCAAAGTTATATTTTACCCATGATACATTTAGGACCATGCTGATCCCAAAGCTTTAGTGTTCTGAATGGATTCTTGACCATCTGGAGTTCAGACCAGTGTTCATGGGACCATGTCGACCCTCCTGTCAGACAAATGTGATCAAATCCAGCGACGTTAAGAAGGTTCTGGGCTCAACGTGTCAGAAAAACTGTTCCTGTGAACAGCTAAGAGGGTAAAGGCTGAAACAGTTTACAAAAGGGATGAAAGTTGGAAATGACACTTTTCCTATATATTTTAAGCATGATTTTTAAAATTTTTTTTTTTTTTTAAATATCAGTCTCAGTTTCAAATCACAAATAAAGGGACCCACAGCAGATGTTTGGGCACCCTGAAGAATCGGTACTTATTAACACCCCCTTTGGCAGGTATCACAGCCTGTGTTTGCACCTTTCGTAGCAGACAAGTTCAGTTCTTGTCTGGGGGATTTTCATCCACATCTTCCTGCAAAGGGCTTTGAGTTCTGAGAGATTCTCGGCCCTTCTCGCATGTGCTGTTCTTTTGACGTCTATCCACAGGCTTTTGATGATATTTATTCCAGGGAATGCAGAGCCTGTGGCAAAACCTTCAGCTTGCTTCTCTTGAAGTTGTCCATTGTGGATTTTGAGGTGCGTTCAGGACCATTAGCCTGTCGTAGAAGCCTCCTCTTTCCATCTTCAGGTTTTTTTGTTGTTGTTTTTGTTTTTTTACTGACTGTGTGCCGTTTGTTCCCAGAATTCACTGGTATTTAATTGGATCCATCCTTCCCTCCACCGTTGAAACGTTCCCCGTGCAACTGGCTGCAACACGAGCCCGAAGCAGGACTGGTTTTGATTGGTAATTAAACTTCATCAACTCAAGAATGCGTCTGGCCTCTGTAGATTTTCCTTTGCAAACTTCTGGCACTGAATTCTGTGGTGAGGAAGCAGGAAAGGTTTTCTTCTGATGACTCTTTCACAAAGGTTATACTTGTGCAGGTGTTGAGGTAGGGTAGAACAGTTCACCAACACGAGAGACTGATGAATCTTCCCTAAGGTCTTTTGGAGTCAAACAGGGGTTTTTACATTTCTACCTGCCAATCACACCAATACTTCTCTTGGAAGGTTTTCTTGATTTTCCAGACCACATTTTGACCTCCACTGCCACTTCTTAAGTAGATGACAAACTGAGGAAACGGCTTCCTGAAAACACTTTGGTGCCTTTCTGATGTCCGTCTGCTTTTGTGGGGATCAATTATTTTAATTTTCAGAGAGCTGAGCACCTGCTTCCAGGAGTCCATGAGTGCTGATTGTAGGTTAAGGGGGTCAAAAGATTTTATAAAGCTTTTAAATTTGCATCATCTGGCCTTCCCTTAAGAAGACTGAACAAGTCAAAGCGTTTTCATGTCACACTGACAAGAGATCAGAACCAACATGAGAAAAGAACCCTGAAGGTGTAATGACTGAAAGTGAAATGAGGATTGTAAAAAGCACAAATATGAGCAAGGATATACTTGTGTACATGCACAGCCACAGCCCATTAGCTGTCTGAATGCATGGACACATTCCATACGCCTCATAGTGGTATCAACCATGTCTGCAAAGTCTTAATGTATCTGACAGGTTTCTTATGGGACGTTTTTGGTCTGGAGCTTGGTTTTACTCATCACTAACGTCTTTGTCGGTTATTCTGTGACCTGGGGAAAGTTGGGGGTGTTTCCGTTCACTCGAGCAGAGGTTTTGCATTTCCACATATGTGAAACTCCTTTGAATGGCCAAAACATATATCTGACTTATACTCCTTTTATACACTACTCGCATGTGTGATGCAGGCCCAGGCTGAGCTGTGCTTTGAACTGAATGCTAACGTTACCATAGAGGCTTCCATTAGCATTACCATATCTATAGTGAGCTCGATCGTACGTTAACATCTAGTATATAACATTTAAGCATCTTTGTTTACCAATGCTTTCAACATAACATTTAGCATGTTAGCTGTTTGGATAACACCACACATTACATCCTAAATGCTAAAATTCAATAGCTGACATTACGTCATGGTATTTATTTTCAAATTCAGGAAAAAATGTGGTGCTCCAGTGGTAATAAGTAAAAAGTCAAGTAAAGATGAGGCAAAAAGTAAAGCAAAGTCTTTGTAGTTTTATACGCAACTAATTGACTGACTGACAAAACTTCCACGTTTCAGTGTGAAGCCAAGGTGGCATTGCCATTTCTATTCAGGCACCTGGAAATGTAAAATTAAGCAGCACTGCATATCTCGAGCAAAAAGCCTTGAGATTGGTGAAGCCGCTTACTCACGACAGAATACACAACATGAACGGAGACATTTCTTGCCAGGCGGTTCAGTATTAAGTCGCAGCAACAGAACCTAAATTTAACCTTCTCTAAAATTAATTTTTTTACACCTCAGCTGTGAGTTCTCACACACCTGACAGGCTCCTCTCACACAGGAAGAAAAAAAATCGCACTTGTTCCTCAGTCACATGGGCTCTATATATTTCTCTCTTTTTCTTTTTTTAAACAGGTTTCGTCTCTGTGATGTGAACTGATGTCTTTAGTTCACGTCAAGCTTATGGGGACATAGATAAATGGCTGTAAATGCAGAGGTGTGATGACAGGCCTAGTCGATGAGGACACTCGGTCAATGCTGGGCAGCAAACTCTGTCAAGTTTACCACAGCGGACGTCTCACGCAGCTGATCGGTCCAACGCGACCGGAGTCTGGGGTTGGAAGAGTCACAGCTGCCAGGATTCTCCAAGAACCTGAATAGGATACTCCCAAAAAACACAAAACCAAAAAAACGAACCACATAGGGACACTTTGAAAAAAAAAACCTTGATCCTTACACAGCTCTTACAGATTTCTGGACAGAAAGAACCATAACAGAAAGAACCATAACAACAAAGATGGTAGATGTATGACCTCCCCCCCCCAAAAAAAAGCCACTCATCTGCTTTATAACAGCTGAACAGGAAACATATTGGGCCAATCGTGACAAAAGCAAAACCTTGTGCATGTGTAGTAGGAGTATAGTTTTAAATATAAAAAATATAGAGGTATAAAAAATTTAAAAAGTACAAGTATAAAAAGTAGAAATGTTATTTTGGGGCAAAGCCACCAAAGTTCAAAGGTTTAAAAAAAACAAAAAAAAACAAAAAAAACAAAAAAACGATTTTGATTCTAAACATGCAATTTTTATATCCAGGCAACCACTGAAAGCGACTCTATGGCCTCCTCCCCATTCATTTAGTGAGGGACCTGCTCTCGGTAGCCACGTTTCACGTTGATATTTCAAAGTATTTCACCGAGCCGACTTTAAGCCAGAGGATCTCATTAGTCGCTTGACCTCAATCTCATTCCACTTGACATTGTTTTAACTAAAGAGATGCGTCAATGAAGTGCATTTACGCTGCGTAACGAAGCGGCTGCGTAACGATCCTGAAGGGCCCTCTGATGCCCCCGGGGGCCGATGGCAGATGTGCGAAGAGGTGCTCACGTCGTATAAAAGAAACGGGGAAATTGGCCCCGCGGGCTCGACGCTGAGCCGACCCTTTGACAGGGGCCGACAGACAAACGCCTCATGCGGCGATAATTAGTACAATTAATGAGAAGAAATTAGCTTCACTCGGGCAGATTATTGGTAAACGAAGCAGATGCTGAAGAGCAACAGCCGTCTTTTCTGTGTCCGTTAAAAGTGTGAACTCGCTGAAGATATCTCTACAGGAAGAGGCAGCTCCCACCGTCTGTCCCCATCAACCTCAGAGCATAAACCCAGCCGTTAATATAAGTAAATAAAACTTCAATCCCTCTGGTGATTTTCTCCATGGTTTTTGTTGGTTTATGGAATTAGCGCATACACACACACACACACACACACGATTGAACTGGGGCTGGACAACACAGGAACCATTTTTTTTTTTATGACATTCATCGGCTTCGGTGAAGGTGTGGTGACCTGGGTCCAACTGTGATGTTCGGCTCCCAGGAGTTTCATTTTCAATTTTTCGGTAGGATTCTCACGATTTTGTGCCATTAACGAAGTGTGAATTTCAAACACGGATGTTTGTATAATTAATGATGCAATTAAGTTCACTAATTTCTCGATGTCCCTCGTCTCCATATGTCTTAGATCTGAGTAGTTCTATAGTGATGAGCTGAGGTAAATACTGCTTTGCTGGCAGGAAGGAAAACATGTAACTATCTGTTTATGTATTTTAAACTCATTGGCCTGGTCTTGAAATCATGTCATGTCATGAGCCATGAAGGCACAGGTGGGAGGTTTAGTTTTTCTTCTCTATTTTCTGAATTTTCAGAGACATAAAAAAGCAATTAATTGATAATTTCACCAAAGACAGATTAAAGATGATGAAAATAATCCCCCTAGTTGCAGCCCTTGACTGCAACAAGCACCACTGCCGCAGCCTTAAGGTCACAAAGTCACGTAGCCGAGAACATCTGGTAGTCCTGCATTGAAAAAGATGCTCGGACAAACAGAAAACATCTGTACGCATCCACAAAGAAGCCTCCGCCGAGGGCCGAGAGGCTGAGCTGGGGCCAAAAAAAGGAAAGGAAGAAAGAAAGAAAGACCAAACCGACAGCTCGCAAAGAGCCGGGGCCTCGAGGCTTTTAGAGATCTGAGGCTGGTTTTTGGACTTTCAGCAATGTTAAACTCAAGGTTACAATGAAAGCTCCTCCAAAAGAAAGAGAGAAGAGAAATATCTCAGAGAATAAAAAGCCTGGTCAGAGCATTGTGGGCCCTCCAGGAAAAACACTGGTGTAACAGATGCAAATGCATCGGAGTCAGTGAAGGGACGACGGAAAAGGCACTGAAAGTACTCAGAGGTCAACGCGAACTCGTTTGTCTTTCTTTTCCGCCCCGTGCGTAAAGTCCAACGATGACCGGGTCAAGGAATGCCGTTTCCCATGGCTGTAATTCCGCCCCCCCCCGATGGAGCAGAGTTATTTGTGATTACAGGGTGGGCGTCCTTGTGTGTGTGTGTGTGGGGGGGGCAAGAACAACAGCCCACCGCGAAGGACAAACAAGCTCCCAGTCTCCCGCCAGCTGTCCTCTGTCGGCGTAGCGCCACAGGCCATCGATACCAACTGCAGACGTGTGACAAAAGGAAGAGGACGAGACCTTGGGGTTGCTGAGACACCAAGAGCAAGATACAAAGCGAAGGAGCAGGCTGAGAGCACAACAGTTATTCTGTTCCGTTGGCGGGAGGACGGCTTTTTAACACAGGAAGAGACATTTATAAAAGGCGCCTATTTGATGAATCAATGAATGTAAGAGAATGACCCCCCCTCCCCTGAGACTTAGAGAGAAGGAGTCAACACTAGAAAGTAAATTCATTGGGAAAAAAATGCACACAAAGAGAGAAAAAAACAGTCAGTAATTAAAACTGAAATCATCTAAAATTAAAAAAAAAAAAAATTATAATAATTTAATTTGCCACTGAGACTTACAGTAACGACAGGGTTGTACAAAACCAGCTGGGAACCAGGCAGAACCAGGCAGAACCAGACAGATCCAGATGTTGGTCAAATGTTCATCTGCTCAGACTTACAAATCGATGTCTAAAGTAATAAACAGGCGCCGCTGAGGAATGTGGAAGATTCTCTGTCGGCTTTGTCATCCCCACTGACAGACGTCAACACAACAAGGAAGTTTTTAATCCGACATTCTGCGTTTTCACCCAAAAAAAAAAAAAAAAAAAAAAAAACTAGCTAAAGCTAGCTAATGTATGCCGATGTAGTCTAGCTAGCGAACCTTCAGACAGGTATTTAGCGTAATGCCGCGAGATGGTAACCAGGTGGTAAATTGTGAGAAGGATCCCCATCGACAGTTTCACTTTAGGTTCTAGTTTTTCCACTTTTTAAAACATTGGAAAGTAATGAAATAGAGAGAAGCCACAGTGTTTGTAACTAGAAAGCTTGAGACATTTTGTAAACTGCTCAGTGTAAAAACGATGCATTCGGGATTCGTAATAAACCCGTCTGAGAAAAACAAGACCGACAGCGGAAAACTAGCAATGACACAACAGCTCTGTGTGTGTGTGTGTGTGTCACTCAATAGTTAGTCTTGTAATTCAATGTGACTTTGTGACCGACGTGGTGTAATTTATGTCTCGAAGATGTGAATAAAGATGGATGTGCCTCCTCGTTAGTGTCCCTCGTACACACACACACACACACACACACACACACACACACACACACACACACACACACACACACACACACACACACACACTTCCAAGCAGATGGGGAGAAATCGTTTAAGAAAGACTTGGGTGGATTTGTCTGGTGTTGCATCCAATCCAAGGGAGGCTAAGTGAATGTGAATCCCAGTGGACGCAGTAACTCCTGACCATCACACACGTGCGCTCACACACACACACACGCACACACACACGTTATTTAACATGTGGATTTTTTTAGATTCGCATGAGAAAACAGGCCTATTAAAACTCTCAGCTTATTTTATTCATTCTGTCCATTACTTCTACCAGAAATTCACTTGTGCTTCTCGACCCATCAGGAGTCTTTTACTAGCGTTTGTAAACCTGTGTGTTATAACTCGGTGAGAACAGTGTTATTACATAAAATGATGGATTAAAAATGCCAAAAAAAGGAGTCAAAGTAAAAGGAATTATCCTCAAAGATTCATCTTGTGAATTCAGGGGAAGTTTGATGGCCCCCCTCTCCAATCACAACAGGTGCTTAACAACAACAACAACAATATAAAATGTAAATTAGAAGTAAAACCCCTTCTCGTGTAGTGCCATGAAGTTTTAAAAAAAGAAAGTAAGAAAGATAGAAAGAAAGAAAAACAGGTCTAACGAGCGACAGAGCTCTGTAGCTGTATGTTAATGAGTCCCGGGCTCCGGCACAGATAAGAGCATCAGAGAAGCAAAGAGGATCAAAGCTGCAGTTTCACTTCCCAAAGAACGAGGGGGAGTTGGGGGGGGGTGAGATGGAGATCCCTTTATTAAAAATTCAGTCATTACTGCTGTGGGAGAGCGATTGGAGGTGAGCTGGAGGCGCTGCGAGCTCCGGAGAACACAACAGGGTTAATGTGTAACATAAAGTTGGAGGAAGGAGACCCGACGCCACGCTGCCTGGCGAAGGATGCCCGAGGTCGGGGGGCGCTCGATACAGATTCCTCTGTCATCGTCTGTGGCCGTGAAGTTTGAGGATTTGATTCGAGTTTCCTATATTCATGTGCTGGCTGAACACGGTCCGCAGATGCAGGCATCTTTTGTCCTGACGGGATTTTTTTTTTAGACACAAGTTCTAACCCCCCAGTGGGAATCTCTGTTTGGGCCGGGGCCTAGGTCGAGGTCCCCGAGCTCCTGAAAATGTTCCTAGGCTCCCGGAGGGGTTCTTGGCATGGATAGAGACTAAAAACCAACAGATAAAGACATAAAAAAAAATCAAACAAACAAAAATTAAGTGTGAGTCAACGGTCTGAGCCCATCTCTCCCCGAAAGGGCCTTTTTCTTTCCTTTTTTTTTTTTTTTTTTTTTTTTTTTTTAAATCATCTACATCGAAACGCAACCCCGAGCTTTTCAGCACACGCTCGCGTTAAAAACCCAGCGCAGAAACAAACCTCTGACTGTTTATCTGACTCCCAGAGATAAACATCCCGGAGCCGCCATCCATCACAGCCATTGGTTCGAGCAAACAAACAAACAGAAGAACAAACATACAAACAAACAGACATGCAGCGGCGGAACGGACCGACGGCACCGTGCCGCTGACTGATTCCTATCGGGGATGATGCCGCGTGCAGGCGGCGGGTAATTTTTTTTTTTTTTGCATCGGTAAAAATCCCTTCGTCTCGCTTTGTGATCTGAAGAGGCTCCACAGACGCCGGCTGCTCTCATCCTTTATCTACTCAGAAAAGTTGACCGAGGCGTCGAGCTACTTCCCCAACACTTTCATTTGTCTCTCTTTTTTTTAACAAACTTTATATATAAGCTTATGGCACAGTCACTATATCACGTATTATACATGATGACAGGCCAAATATATTGTTTTTAATTAGAAAAAAAAAAAAACAAAACACGTATCCAACAAAAAGTCCATATCTCTGTGCAGGATATTCCCACAAAATAAAGCTGGGGAATATCAAAGTTATCCTTCGGAATAAAAACTTCCAGAGTTGCCTCGTTTCTCTTGAAATTACTCAATGAAAAAAAACAGGCGTTTGACTGATGAAGTCAGTGACGAGGCAGCAGGACTGAGCTCGCCGTCATTTCTCCACCCCACTGGGCAGGGGGCCAGGGGCCAGGGTCTGGGGGCCGGGGCTGTCGGGAATGGGACAGAGTCGTCTCGTCACAGGGTGGCTGAACCCAAAACTTTCTTCATCTTTTTCTTTTGTTATGAGATATGAAAGGCGTTTTGTCAAAACGAAAACGAAAACCAGAACGCAAAGAAGTGATTTTTTTTAATGTCGGAATCGATGGTAAAAGATGGTGGTTATATAGAAATCATGCTCAAAAAATTCTTGTACGTGAGCGGATGGAGAAGATCTCGATTAAGACTCACGTCAATGGTCGGGATGAGGACGGATGGAGGTTCCTGTTTCACGTTTCCATTGTGCTTCGGGTGATGTAAACCCTAGCGTGACGTCCCTGCGGTGGCGCAAGCCCGAGGCCAGCAGCCGCCTCCAGCAGCAGGAGAGTTCGGAGGAGAAACCATCCCAGTGGTTACGATTGCCCCGGACAAATCGATTCTACCTTGATCGACCCAATGATGGACACGCTCGATCATCTCTACCACTCAGACTGCTCTTTTAAAAGCCCAGACTCAAGCGCGTCTCTGGGTCTGAGCTTTTAAAAATGCAAAGAAATATATGGATCTGCCTAAGAAGTTGTCGTGCCGCGTTGGAAGTGATCAATTACCGTTATGACGACTTCCATACAGGAGGAGAACACATCTAAATATGGGGATTATGAGGGAAGATGTGGAGTCATGAGGAACATTTATTCATGATTCGTTGACAAATTTATCGACATCTATCCTCAGTGAATCCATGTAGGTTCTGTTTATTCTATCAGTATGTGTCTGATGTCTGTCGATTTGATTTTCAATGTGAGACGCGTCAATACGGCAACAGATGCACAATAATTGTGACTTAAAACACTAAGCTGTGGTGTAACGATTTCTCCTGCTCGGGTTCTGGCTTCCGTCGGCGAGCTCTGACCTTTAACTGCCCGGCGAGCTCCACGTGGTTGTCGTAGACAAAGACGTTGGCGATGAGATCCTCCTTCTCCTTGGGGAAGTGGCACCGCCCCTCCGTGACATTCGGGTTAATCTCCACCTTCAGCAGAGCGTGAGGACACCTGGTGCCGTCCCACACCTGGGGGGGGAATTAAAAAAATAAACAACCCAGAATCAGGACACGGATGGCGAGGAACTGCGGACCGGGAGAGGAGATGGCGTCCCTTGTCTGCTCAGCTCCACGGTCACAGGGAAACTTTTGTGTAGCGTCACAAAGGTGTTGCTGCATCCGCCCGCTGCCACGCGGCTGCGTTGGAACGGTGCCGAACGACCACGGTGCCCATCGTCAGGCCGTCTGGCGAGGCGGCATTTTGCCGCCCCCCTGCCAGGTCTAGGCTTCTTCTCGCACCTTTCTGTTCTGTGTTTTCACCGAACGCGAAGCACACGCACACACAACGGCTGGTGAAACAGAAACACCTCACTACAGTGGAGGCGAGAAGAGATGAAGACATGAGGGGCTCGAAACCTGGACTGATGCGGGAAAACCGGACTGGACGGATACAGCTGGAGAGGCAGAAGAGAAGTGTAGATTTTATGTCAGGATCAAGGAGGATTCACCAGCTCGTACATTAAAAACAAACACAAAAATCAACAGAGGAAACGGTGTTAAGTGCTGAAACTAACCAATATTTTCATCATCGATTAAAAACAGGAAAAAACAGTTTACAACTTATTGATCTACTCTAAACCGTCAGAACAGGTGCTAATCATTATTGTCAACTGATTAATAGATCAATTGTTTAAGCTCTAATGATGTTGGACCCAATATTCAATGTGAACAGGCTGAGGCTTTTTATCCACAGCGTCTGAAGACGTTCATGCTGCCTGATCCGTCGCTGTCAGATTTGGTCGACGTACGATGAATAAAGCGTTTTTGGAGCAGGGAGGGTTTAAAAGAGCCCCTAGTCGGCGCTCACGACAGAGGCGCTTAAAAACAAACAACAACAACAAAAAAATCTATTCTTCATCTGTAAACTGGTAACGACTTGGACGCAGATCCTCCTCTGGGTGCTAACGACAGCAGGCCAGGAATCGGTGGGAGGGGGGGCTGGCAGGAGGACCGTCGCTCGCTGCCAAAACTCGTTCAAAATTATCTCCTCTCGCCTCAGGATCGAGATGAAACACGCGGGGCCCCCACTTCACGGCCGCGAGACCGGGAGGTGGATTTACTTCGAGATGAAGAGGAAGACTCTGGGTAAACAGATCCATTAAAAGGCTGTTTAAAAAGAAAAAAAAGGAGGAACGACGACGACGAGGCTTCAACAGGCCGCGTTAACATCTGTCACATGAGAAAGCCGCAGGCGGGGGCCATTAAAAGGAGCCAGTAAGAATGAATGGACGCACACTGACGGTAAACGGCTGCTCCAGGCGTCGAGGCCCCCGGGGCCAGTTCCCCGTTTTCTAACCAACTACTGGTAAAGAGTCCACTTGGTAGCTTTTTCTCCAGAGCTTTCGACCGTCCCGGTCTTAATCGGTGGATATAAAACCTCTCAGCCGTCGGCCCACCAACTTAAGAGACTCCCCCCCCACACACATACACACGAGGCATCTCGCCCCACACACGGTCAGAAACGAGTCCTGACACCCAGTGTGGCTAGAACACGCACATAAACAAAGCGCTGACGTTAATTATCACGAGCGGGCGCCAACAGACTGTTGTTTAAAGGCGCGGTTCTTTTTCCACCTCTTCCGCCAATTAACTTGATAAACGTCGCCGTTATTAATCCTGCTTCAGTTACTAGAAAACAGGCACATAAAAAGAAAGATACTTGGCTGGTATCTTTGCTTGTGAAAGACGGTTCTGAGGGTAAAACCTCCGATCGGTGACAACAACATACAACCTGAGTGTTTTTTCTTTATTTTTTGTTCCAACAACTCCAACAAGTGTGTCAAAGAAAAATCAAGGCGACAAATTAGTTTCAGATCTGGAAGAAATTTCGCCATCTCGTCCGAGAGGCTTTTCCGGTGCGTTGGTGGGGGAAAGCCAGGTATCTGAGCCTGGGCAGGGGGGTCGTTACCGAAGCCACCGTTACCACTTGGTTCGTTAGTGCCCCTGGCTGTTGTCACGACAGACGCTGGAGTCGTTAAAATCGCCTGAGGCCAGGCGTGAATGTTTGTTTCATTTCCTGAGAAGAGATGAAACTGAGACGTCCTCTCTAGAAAATTCTTATCTGCTCCATATACCAACAAAAATGAACTTTCTAACCTGTTGGACCCTAAAAGAGAAAATCACCATAACATCAGAAATATCACCAGAGAAATGAGCCACCGGTTGCTGCTTCCTTACCCTCAACAGGGTGCAGGTGGTGTCGATGGGGGTTCTGGCCAGCAGCTGGCAGGTCAGGTCGAAGTACGTCCTGGGCCGGACAGCGGACAGGGGGGCGGCGGGCAGCACCGGGAGGAGGGCCTGGCCGGCCGCCCAGGACCGCAGCTCCTCAACCACTCGCCGGTCGTCCTTGTCAAAGTGGAAGGAGCGGCTGGAGGTGCGCGGCTCCACGGCCGCACCCACTGCACCGTCGAACGTCAACGCGGAGAAACCGAAGGTGTTGACCAGCGTGATGCTGTTGTTGAAGAACTGGGTCTGCACAGGAGAGACACGGGGTCATTTATCATCGGCCTCTTCAGCTCTACTTCCTATGTTGCTGCTTTCAAAATGACAAAATAACATGGAAGCTCTCAACCGGGCGACAGAGGCTGCGCCCTTTCGACCCGGGCAGGACCTTGACTCGGTGCATGCGGACGATGTCTCCGATCTGAAATATCCTGGGATGGTCCTCCAGCCTCTCGCAGAAGATGGTGCAGCCGATCCTCTGGCCGGACTGGTCAGTAATCTTCAGGCTGGAGCAGAAGTCTGTTTGGGGGGACACACGTCTCTGAGCTCTCTGGGGATAAAGGCGAGCGAGCTGCTGCTCCCGCCACTGAAAACAAAACTTCGGGGATTCGGTATCAATTATCGATGGCTAAAAAAAAAAAAAAGCTTTGGAAACAAATTCCGTCTAGTTGATTCTTAAATAATTCAAACTCTCATATCAGTTTCAAAATCATCTGGCATTCATTTGCTCCCTGGTCCTCACAAAAATACCAAAACAACAAGTGTGTTTGTGCATGTTCTCAGCGGAAGATTTTTTTTTTTTTTTTAACCAGTAAAATAAACAACTATATTATTTATAATTAGTTTAAATGATATCGCCTTTGGAAGATGACGTTATGAATTTTCTCTCAATATTGTGACTTTTTTAAAGCTTTTCGTTTTCATATCTGTAATATGTGTGTTTGTCTGACAGGATTTCATCAGTGTGTGTGTGTGTGCTCCTCTATTGTCTGATCAGATGGATTCCTCTCATATCTCTGTTTACTATAAAAGACGCCTGAAGGATCCAGCAAGATGAAGATGAATAAAAGTTTTGACAGTTTCCAGCTGAGACGCTGCTTTCTCTTTATTATCCCTCTTAAACACACTCTCACACACACACACACACACTCTCTCTCACACAAACACAAACACACACTCACACACTCACCATCCTGTTCTGCATGGCTGCAGGTTGACTCAGACTGAACACCCTGGTGTTTTATTGCCTCATCATTTTGATCACTCCTCTTCTTCCTCCTCTTCAAATTTCTTCTCTCTCTTCTGTCTTCTTCTCCTCCTCCTTCTTCTTCCTTTCTTCCTCCTCTACTCCTTCCTCTTCTCCTCCTTCTTCCTCTTCTTCTTCTCCTTCCTCTTCCTCTCCCTCCCGTCCTTCTGTTTCTGACCCCGTCTCCTGGGCGATAACCCACGTGATGACCGAGATACCCCTCGACTTCCCGCCAGTTGCGGCGCTATGATGGGGAAACGGAGCAGACGACCGGAGGGCGGTGGACTGGGTTAAGGCAGCCTCCAGTGTTGTGCTGGCGGATTAACACAGCCTCCCGCGTCAGGTTGGCGTCCAGAGTCCCCCAGAGCCCATCATTACACGGTCGGCGCGTAAACTAAACACGCCCTCCAGCCCCTCCCCTACACCGTTCCCTGATCCTGCTGCAGATGTGAAAGCAGAGGCATTTTCAATCTAAACAAAAACTCCCTGCCCCCCCCCGTCCGGCTTTCATCAGCTCGTCTCCTGTCTCCGAGGAGGCGGTTTGCGGGGTTTGGGTTTTTTTTCCGGTTTCGGGGACCTGTTTACTAATTAAGTATTAATTCTTCTTGCATTTTTAAACGCGTGGGCAGCCGCCGAGCATCTTAATGCCTCTGTCCGTGGTGCTGAAAAGGTTGAAGCTTTACTCCTGGTTTCACTCCGTTTCTGATGGAGGACCACAAGTGCCATGCACAATTTGAGAGGAATTTTATAAATAATTTAAAAGGCAAGTCTCTTCTCCAGTTGGCCTTTGCATTTCCATGCTGCTTTTCCTTTAATCTATTTGTTCTGCTTTAGTCATTTAGTTTCTTCTTCTTTTTTGCCTCTTTGTGACAATGTTGCGCTGATAACAGCAGGTAAAACCAAGAAAATCCACCAAATTATCATTATTATTATCATTATTATCATTTTCATAGTAATGCAATTTTTGTTATGTGCATTTCTGACCTAATTTTACTGAAATGCTTTTTATTGTAAAACTGTAACTTTATTCTAACAACACAGCACTGTGTGTATCGTTAGCATGACATCATTCTTGTTTAAATTATGAAACTCTGTAGGAAAAAAAAGATTAATAATTAAGGCTTTAAGGTGAAGATTCTTCAGTTTTATGATGTTGTGACTTATTCTAAAAACATCAGTATTTTTTTATAATGGGATAATAATTATGCTTATCTTTAATAATTTCAATTTTTTTAAATAAAAAAAGTCAGCAGTACTTGTACATCTTTAAGCTAGATAGCAAATATTAGCATGCTATCACACTGGACATATTGAACATCATTAACCATGTATCTGTTAAATAACAGCGTTTTAGCCTTTTATCCGAGGCGCCGGAACTCACCCGTCCCCCGGCTCCGGAACGGCTGCTTGAAGAAGACCACCACCCCGTACACGTTGACCACCAACCCGACCCTCAGGTTGACCAGTCCTGTGTACGTGTACTTGGGAACCTTGGTCCCGGAGACCTGAGGAGAAAGGGAACAGAGGTAAATAAGCAGCAGCAGCAGCCTTGTTAGGAAAAACTACGGCTACGCGACCACGTTAGCGCAATATATCTGGGTGTTAACAAGAGCTGCATTACATCTACATGTCAAACTTCTGCACTCACACTGGTTCATCACCATTTACCGGCAAATCTGCTGTGGTGAACCAAACAAAGCCCCAGCTGATACCGACCCGTCACATCCTGCCCGAGTTTTATGATAAATGTGTTTTAATGTGAAAGCAGTGGCGGGCCTTTACTCTGAAAGCACCAGATCAAAATTTCAATAATGCTACCTCGCTGACTAGTAAATCTTCAATTAGTTTTCAATTTAAGCCTCAGACATGATGTAACAGAGATGCCAGATCAAAGCAGCTCAGCACCGTCTGTAGGGTAGGGAGAAGCATCAATGTGTGTGTGTGTGGGGGGATCTTGTTTTCTGAGGGTGAATTTTGTTCTTTTGTTTTTCACTGTCCTGCAAAAACGATGCATGAACGAACGATGTGTTTGAAATCAAAAACTCGGCCGAAGGAACCCCATTTGTTTCGGACACGAGGCCGGAGGACGCTGCATCTGACGCGACAGGACATTTCTGTTATGGAGAGCGGATCGTTTGAAATATTTTCATTTCGAATTTCGCAGAACTGTATATCATGAAATGTCATGTGGCCCCTCCTGGTTGTTGCCGTCGCCGCCGCCGCCTCGTGATGTCGCACTTGAATAATCCAATCGATCAGTCGATCAAATACATGTAATTTGGCCAAACCTTGGAAATGAATAGTCTTAAAACCCTTGCGTGAGGCATGAATAAAACCTTCCTGTCTCTAAAATATCGTCTGAAAAAGAAAAAACAAAACCCTCTTGCGAAGGATGATGTGAAGTCTCATGCCACGACCATCGTCCCGGCACCATGGCACGTGTACACGACTGAGCTGACGGCTGCCGAACACGCCTGGCGACACGTCAACCGCTTGTGATGGCCGACGCGAACCGGGAGCCTCCGAGCCCGGTCACCTCTGTATCGTCACCACCAACAACCACGACTGATCCCCAATAATTATACGTCTTCTGAGACTGGAAGAATTTTTTTTTTTTTTTTTTTTTTTTAAAACCTTGGCATTTACTCTAACTAAACAAATGTCATTCTTGATGAAAGTTAAAAGCTCGTGAGGCGGCGGCCGATCAAAGCGGCTGATTTCCATCTCTCTCTCTCTCTGAACCTCCTCCGTCTCGGCGTCTCCCTCGGTCGGATGCGATTAATTCAGGGGAGAAGTGACGGAGATCTGAAAGGTGAGCATATGCTCATAAAAGAGGAAAAAAAAACAAAAAAAAAAACAGGAAGAGAAGAAGAAACCCGTCCAACAATTATTTTTTAAACTGCCGTTTGTTCGTCAGTGCAGATCAGACCAGACTTAAATCGAGCCTTGAAACTTTGATCGCTGAAAATCCCTGGTCTGCCCTGCATTGTTTATTCCTATGCAGCATGGGTGTTGCTTCGTGTTTGCCTGTTATTTGTTCGGTCTGAACGTGTTTATCGCAGCTCCGCCTCATCAACATTCTTTCCCCCCGCAGCCCCCACGCCGTTGGCGGCCATGTTTTGTTGCTATATTACCGTGCTTTCATAGATCATCCCTGCTTCTTGTCTTGGCCCGGAGCTCAGAGTCGACGCCCACACCTGCTCTCGCCTGTCTCTGCAGCCTTGAACAGTCAGATGAGCTTCGGCCGTTTAAGTCTCGATGTTGTTTTTGTTTTATATTTCACCGAGGAGCCGAACACTTTTGTGTGATTGTATTTATTCATGCCTTAAAAGACGTACATTCATTTGCAACATTCAACATTTGAGAGGATCCATAAAATATCTCAGAGTGGAGGCCTGGTAGCTCGTTAGCTTTAGAATATTAAGCTAGTTAGACACCTGTCAAGTTATCAGCTGCTCACACGCACACTGCGCTGTGCTGTGCTCGTCCTGCATCATGAGAGGGAGGGAAGCTTGCTAGCATTAGCAGTCTCCCTCCTTGGTCTCGCTGTGGCGACGGCAAAACGAAACAGGCCATCGACACACTGATAAGAAGGAGAAGGACTGGAAAACCCCAGTCAGCAAAGTGAAGTGATAAAATTGTCATCTGTCTTTAAAATCCCCCCCAGTGGTGAACAGTACTGCAGGAGGTGGTGTCCATGACAAAGAAAACAAAAAAAAAAAAAACTGTCATATCATGACAAAATGTTGACATGTTGTGATCAAAGTCAGAGATTTGTGACAAAAGACGACTTATGACAAGAAGTTGTGAATTCAGAAGAGGAAAAAAAAAAAAAAAGTCCAACAGCCTGAAGAAACTCACCAGATTTCTACTCTCGTCACAGGAAATTGTCTTTTACAAGTCAGATAGTAACTGATGCTAAGTCATATGCTAAAGCGTGTTCATGTAATCTAATCGTGTCATTATGTACGATATTTTGCTACATTTTTTTCTTTTAACACTATTTTCCCCCCTTCGATCCGACACCTCATTCTAAAACGCGACCCGGCTCCCGCTCATCCCGCACACGAAGACCGGTTTCATTCATGGTTAAGGTTTTATTCATAGGTTAAGAGATACCCCCCATCAGCACCACCATCACCACAGGGGCCGAGGGCTCTGGTGAGACCCCGATCCACCTAAGGTGTCTCCGGAGCGGCCGCCCGCTGACATAAAGTGCCCTTGACAGGTACAAGAGCTCCGCGGCGCACTCTGGCGCCGGCGGACTCTGACTCTGACCTCAGCAGGCAGTGCGGCGCTCTTCTTGTCGGCCGACGGGGACCTGGGGGCCGTGGGAGGAGGCGGTGACGGCGGCCGGGACACCTGAGGGATGAAGACAGAGTTGAGACTTAACGTCTTGGCGATGTTTTTATATTTTTTTTTTCCTTTTTTGGAGCACATGCCACCGCTGCTGCTGCTGCTGCTGCTGCTGCTGCTGCTGCTGCTGCTGTTGCTGCTGGAGGAAAAGCAGAAGTGGGGAGGAAGGAGAGCGGAATAATATCTACAAAGAATAAACTTTCTCCAGTGAAAAACAGTATAAAGTGAGGGAGCTCTGCCTCAGAATTCGATAACAAATCTCCCTAAAATCTATCAACATTCAGTCGATCCTGTCCTCAGAATCTAAATTTGGATGAGGGGAAAAATACACGACTCAGGCCTGATCTCTTCTCCTCGGCCTCCTGGACGTTTGGTGGGAATTTCAAACCTTGAATCTCAGCAACTATGTTTCGACGAAGCCAATTTTTCGGTCAGAATCGTCCTCGCTGAGATTAATCTGAATATAGTGTTGTCACATAGTTTTTTGTTGTTTTTTTAAATTAGATTTTCTATCAGAAATTGTGGAAACAAATATCTTACTGTTCATGTGCTGAGAATAAAGTTTCTGAGTTCCAGAAATTAGCAGGTAAGCTAGCCCCTGCTGTAGATGTGAGGAATCCTATTGTGTTGACAGAGGCGGCAGGTGAGACGTGGAGGATGTGAAACTCATCGGCAGGTAAACAGAGACGCTGCGGTCACCGGGTGTCGCCGGCATTATTGTGTCGGCCTGACAGCAATGCAGAGTGAGACGCTGTTGAAGATGAGTCATGTGCAATTTACAGCTCAGGCTGACCATCACCCGCACGCGCTCTCAGAGTCAGAGTCAGAGTCAGAGTCAGAGTCAGAGTCTCACACACACACACACACACGGTTAACAAAGCGGGGATGCATCCGCTCAGACAGGGAGGATGAGCAGTAAGAACACGGACCTGAGGTCAAACCCTCGCTGGGGGTCGCCGTGACTCAAGGTCCCCATTAGGCAGCAGATCCCTGCCTAATGTCAGAGTTTTCCTTTTGTCATTTATCCTATTATCTGATTGTTTCCACTGATCTGATAACAGTCGGACTGTCGGTAAGAGCCTCAGGTTGCAAACACACTCTGCTCTTAAAACATCACTGATAATATCAAAGCAGCATTTAAAGCTGTACTTGGTCAAGATGCTTCCAACATTGACTTCTTTATATACTGTTGTGTAGTTTAATCCTTCAATCTCATTTATATATACATATACATACATACACACACACACACACACACACACACACACACACACACACACAAATAAATAAAACCATATGGTGAAAGCATAGTTAGTGTAAACAGAAAATGAACTGGACAGGACAGACTCAACAAACGAGCCTTTTCATCTATTCATATGTACATTCCATCCTCCATTCAAAGGTAGTAAAGTCCTCACATAAAGACAGGCGTTGTCTCCTGACAGCAGCAGGTTACAGGGGTGGAGCTTGTCCTTATGAACCGTGGGAGACTTGCCCACAGTGAAGCCAGAGGCCGACACCACATCCTGCAGGAAAACACACAAGACAAACAGCAACGGGCAGAGAAACCAGGGATTAAAACTGAGAGGAGAGAGAGACAAATATACGGCCATGTTCCCTGAGGGAGGACAGACTGAAGCGTCCAGGGTCAAATAAGACGTCACGACAAGCTGCCGACCGTAAGGTGTGAAAAGTGGCGAGCATCTTTTGTTCGGCATACCCCCCCGAGATGGATTTAAAGCCTCCGCTCGGGGCCAACAAAAACCGGCAGATAGCGCCAAATAATCATGCTACAGAGACGAAAGCGACCCAGCCATCTACTACAGCCGAGCACGGCGGCTCGGGCCGTGATCGCTGCCGCCACAGAGCTTTACAGGGCTTCGACCTCCCATCCAAACGCTGCCGAAGGGGAACAAAAAAATGTGTTCACTGTCCCCTGTACAGGTCACAGATCAATTTCACCGCCATGAAAAACCAGAAAAAAACAAACAAAAAAACCCGCAAAGTAGGGAGGAACAGAGCTGCAGATCACCTTGCTCTTAAAAGCGGCAACAACTGTGTTGTTTGACAAAAAACATACAAGTTCTGAACACAACCTTTACACAGAAAACAGATACTTTTTTTTCACATCTAGCCTTTACAGAGCAACGTTATAATACGTGTGGAGCGGTGTTTGTGTCAAAGTCCAGTGTGTCCTCCTCTTTTAGCTGCGTCTTTGGTCTCCACCTGCTGCCCCAGGGAAACGCCAGGCTCTTTAGCTGCCGAACGATCCCCTGTGTTCCCCAGCTGATCTCCGACAGGGTCTCTGTATGGCTTTTTACAGCAGTTTTCTCTGAAAACATCTGCCCACCGTGGCTGAAAGGGACATGAAAGCACTGAGAGTGGACTGGGACAATAAATTTACGGGGCCAAACGAGCTAAAAAACTCACTGTGAAGCTCAGATCCAGCTGCAGCTTCATCACTACGACATTGTAGTGGATTTAAATCAAACCTTTACCTTAAACAGTTCAGCCCTGCTTGTAATGATGATACCTGAGGTTATCGTGGTAATGCTAAGTGTGGCTTAATGCCTCAGGTCCCTCAATTCCTCGAGCAGCTTCTTGGTTGGAAAAATACAGCAGAGAAGGTTCTCCTTGTGCAAATCATATAGCATTTGTGTGGCCGCTTCACAATAAAAGCCCACCTGCGTTTCGCCGGCTGAATGCACCAGTAACAGTAAGATGTTCCATTTCCGTTCGTGGTAACTTAACAGAGCTGTCGCCTTCCACCACAGGTGAAGGTACGACTTTTAAAACACAGACGATTTGGTTGCTGCACTTCGATACGACGGCGACTGAAACTGAGCGCATCTTGATGGACGTGAACAGCCGTTTTGGTTTCCCTGATATAGCTGCAACGCATAAACGAAAGAAGACCCTGGAGGCAACGGTCTGTACGACGGCAGCGAAGAAGAAGAAGGGGAACCCGGAAATGCAACGCCAACGACCTGACCAATCGCAGCTCTCGCGGTCCGCGTTGCCACAACCCAAGGTTACCTTTTTCGGGGCTGCGCATCAGGCTAAGGCCTTTTAACGTCAGAAAGGAGGCAATTTTGTTGATTAACTGAAATCTAACCTTTCCTGAAGCTAAGTTAAGCTTCTTCTACACCTGATGACAAAAGACTGTAAAACTGAACAAACACATTCCTCATCTTCTCTATTTAGTCTCATGCCCCTCCACCCCCCACCTGACTTGGGGCAGAGCACAACCCATGTTTCATCTGTGACTTCATCATGTTCAAGACCTTCACTGTGGTGACGGCAGCACAGTGAAACTGCCGCCTGCATCCTCGAGCCATGTGTGACGCACCACACATGCACAAACACACAACCTCTAAAACGACAAAATGAGCTTTAAAGAAAAAGAAGTACGGCACTTGGAGCTTGTGCTTAAGCACAGCTGCATGTATGGTCCACGTAACAGGGTAGCGTCCAGTCCTTTGTATCAGTTACTGATATAAGAGGGTGCAGCACAGTTGTTTCCGCTTTTTCTCGGGAATGAAGTTGATCTCTGTAGTTGTGTCGTCCTCCGTCCGACTCTACGTGCATGTGAAGCGGTTCGAACTAATCTGCACCAAGGGCCACGCACAGACTCTTCTTCTTATTTATTTATTTCTTCATTATTTTTTCTCCCAGGAAAGCACAGGTAAACAAATTTATTTCGTCCTGCCGTGCTCCTCGACAAAACCGCGTTTGAATCTGGAAAAAAACGATTTTCAAGCAGACACAATGAAAAAATGAAAATGCCATATTCAATCTCATCATCAGCATCACCCGAATATTCATTCCAAAAAAACCCCAAAAACCTCTGTTCTCCAAACTCCAAACTGTTCGACAAGGACACTTCCTCCAATTCCCAATTTATTACATTTATCAAACAAATTGGGTGAGAACAATAAATGTGATAAATCATATATTGTTCCCAGCAGGGTGATGAGTTTCGGAGGGGAAAAGCAAAACAAGTAAACTCTGTATTTGTGCCAGATGTTCAACTGCCAAGATGAGCTTAACAGTGACGATAAAAAGGCACGTTAATAAACCAAAGACATCCATGAGAAGAATAAATAAATAAATAAAAACTCGCTCTTTTTTTCGCTCAAGGTGAAATGTTGCCAAAGTTTAGCATTGAACGAGTCAAACCAGAGGAAAAAAATAGATGAAAAGTCGCCTTTTTGGTATTTTCTGCCTCATGGGACGGACAGATAATGTTTGGATATGTTACTAACAAAATCATCATGATATATCAGCATCATACTGTATTATGCTCTTTTTTTTTCTTCCAATACTCATTAGGTAGAACTGAATCTGTTTTTTGTTTTATTTTCTCCCACGTAGTTTCATTAAACTTTAAAAACTGTTTTTAAGAAAGGAAGAGAGAGTAAACAAAAATAAAAGGCCGCAAAGAAACAGAAAGTTATTCCTCAAACGTTCCTCTCCTGGGAAATATTTGGCACAAAAAAAAGAGAGGGGAAAAAAAAGTTCTCTCCTCTAAAGTGAAAAAGATGAAGAATCATGGAGCAGATTCTAAAATAATCATCCGTCCTCATTCGGCGGGAAGCAGCAGATGCGTCATAAAAGTTGAATTAGAGAACAAACAAGCCGTTTTGGAGGAGCTGGCTGTTTGTATGTTTACTGTCAGCGGAGCCTCGACGCTCCGCTGAGGGCGGAATTACTTTCCTGATACTGTCTAGAAAATGGCAAACAGTATAATGCTACAGAGTCATGTCATATTCATCATTCTGCTGAAAACAAATAAACGTATTTTTGTTACCATACACTGATTTAACACCCGTACTCTGCTGGGTTTTTGTTTTTTTTTCCCCACAAATCAATTTATGTCAATAAATAAAACACTTCCTGTAAATATTTCAAATTAAAAGCATCTCAGGAACAGGAGGGATGGCATGTCATTCGCGATCTATTCTAGCTTATGTTTAATTCATCTCCCTTTCCAGTTGGAGTTAAGTTTTTCCTCCCCGTACATCTGCACTTCCTTCATCTGTTTCACATTAAAAGCATAGTGAAAGGTATAGGTTATATAGTTTGAGGGGCAGGAATTTTAAGGCCAATTTCTGCTTCTGCATCAAACCTTCGTTGTAGCCTGATGTTCACCTACCCAAATGATGTAACCAACCACTCATTGCGACAATGCAGACTGCAAGAACTGTAATTGGTCGGCTCGGTGGCGTCACATTTCCAGCTTCTCCTTCGCCGTCGTCACACAGACTGTCTCCCCCAGTGTCTTTTTTCATTTCTGCGTTGCAGTAAATTCAGGAAAACTAAGCCTGCTGTTTAACAACCGTCACTTCCAACTCCATCAAGTTCAAGAACCCTGGTCTGAAAACGGCAGCAAAGAAACGCAACACTGTGGTAATAAATGCCATCACCAACTAGTGGTTTGGCTGTCTAATCGCAGAGTGACGCCACTTGCAGACTCGACTCTGAAGCATAAATGTAGCATTACGTTTCCATGTGACACTGTTGTAAAGATATTGTGATTTCCAATGTGATAACATCCATAATACTGAATCTGACAAGATACCAGGTAAACCTGTGGAGTTTGTGTCAAACGCAAATGGATTACATGATCCAATACACCGATCGGCCCCAACTTCAAACAAAGCTTTCCTGGCCTCTCTGCAAAGCATCCTGGGACGTCCAAATGAAGCTTGTCTGGGAAAGGGGAAAAGTGTGTTAGAGCACACACACACACACACCACTACGGTTCGTTAACACTCGGCTGACACGAAGGGGCGCGAGGGGGAAACAGAAAATAACTCAAACTGTAAATGAGATTCAGCAGCCGAGCGCATCTTCGCCGCCTCCATCCGCCTCCATCCGCAATTCACCAGAAGAGAATATGCGCACACGCCAAATATAGATCTGCGTGATACATGATTAAATAGACAAGGTTTTAAAAGTCTCCTATAGATGCAGTTCAGAAAAAAGTCACGCGCCTCTTTAGTTGTTTCCGGGTCAATGAAGACACCCAAGAGGTTTTTATTAGTGCTTGTGCTGTGGTGTGTATTTATATCATATCATATATTATATTCATATGACTATCATCTGATGTAAATGACACTGACATGTGCATAAAAAAAAAAAAAAAACAACAAAAAAACACCCCCCCCCCAAAAAAAAACACAATAGCGTCTGTAGCTTTATGTGCATTTCTGATTTACAGTTTATCATCACATCTGTAATGACCCGGCAGAACTTACCCCTTGATTGACAGCCCAATTGAAGTCCTCCGCCAGTGTTCCGCGCAAAATGATGTTGATGGACGAGTTCTGAGAAGGGTCGTCCGGCTGGGGGTCTTCCTCTGGGAGGGGGGGCAAAAAAAAAAAAACTGAGGCGGTACAGTTTTTGAACCGGGGGAGATCAGGAAACGATGCAGATAAAGTACATGTTTACCATTATATCTGTTGTCGAAATCTATCGCTGAAATAAATCAAATCAATTGATTAGTCACTATTTTGATAGCCTGATTTTTAAACAAATTGAAAGATTAAAAAAAAAAAAAAAGTCTAGTCTAGTTCCAGCTTCTCAGTTGTGAGAACCTTCAGGGACTATGCGGGAATAGCACCTTGTATTTTTTTGTGACATTTTATAGACCAAAAGATTAATAGATTAATCAAAAACAATAATCAGCAGATTAAGTGGTAAGGAAAGTACTTGTTTGTTGCTGCTCTACTCACATAATTCTACCTCAGAACTACATAGAGGGGGAATAATTAAATAAATAACTAAAAAAATAAATGAATAAAAATAAATAAATAAATAAATAAACATTGAGAGGAGCATCCTGTTGAAAGAGCTTCATCTTCGTTTAATCTGCCCTCAATCCACAGTATAAAACCCTGCAGATCTACAGGCTTTTAATTAAAATTATTATAAAATTGTTACACTTTTGATGATGTTCAGGGCTAGTTTAGAAAAAAAAAAGAGGGGGAATATTTTCTGCTTAATTGCTGTTTCTATGTAACGATCCCATCGACAGATTGATCTTTTGGGCCTTTCCTCAGTAAACGTGTTCATCTGCACTGAAGATGACATGGTGCAGTGGTAACTTGTTTTGAGTGTTTCCGTTCAGGCTACAGGATACGCAGACAACTTCTCAGGGGAAATCGAGTTACGACAACGTGCAAAAAATATAATAATATTAAAATTTAAAAAAAAATTAAGAAGGCTCTTTTAAAGTCGCAGTAACGTAGCTGATATCTGACCACCTGAGCCACAGTTTACAGGGCGGTAGCAACCCTGGAAGCTTCGCCTGGCTCTGGCTATTACCTGGTAGATGTAGAGATCACATCTAAAAAAAAAAAAAAAAAAAAGAGGAAAAGAAAAGAAGGAAAGGACAGTACGCTGGTCTGAACTCTTGAACTCGTAGCCAGAGATAAGAGATGAGAGGCTGAAGAAGGTCTGTGTCTGTGTATTCTACTTTATTTCAGTCGGTCCCTGCTGGGGGGGGCAAGACCTGTCTGCAGAAATCAGGCTGATATCTCGTAAACACAAGCAGTGCAGATGAATTTGTGAGCAGACTCTCAGTTTCTAATCATTAACATGGAAGCAGGTATCAGCTACTCACCATCCATAAATGAATATATATATATATATATATATATATATATATATATATATATATATATATATAAATAAAAAAAAAATCAGGTCAATGAGGTCAATGTAAGAGTAGCCTACATCTGTCTTTACAGCACCTTAAAGAAAAGAACCACAAAATCCCACAATGCACCAACAGCTCAAACAACGGACAAAAACTGACAGGGTGTCCATTACCCAACAATACAGAAGAACAGGGGCTGTTCATCCTGCACTCAGGGCCATGGACAGGCTGTCAGAGAGTTTAAACGAATGAAAGGAAGGACGTCGCCGCCACAATAAGTGCCTTGGCCCTCCGCGGCTCTTTAATCAGGCAGCTCAGAGATAAGACGGACAAGTCGGCAATGAGACACGCTGGCCTCCATCTGCTTCTGCAGTCCAGACAGGCTCAACAGCTTGACACACACACGCATGCACGCACGCACGCACGCACACAGTCCTGAAAGCTCTGCACACATTCAGTCAAACACTCCACATCATAAACTCTGCAGTGCTATGCAGCGTTTTAGCCTCTTTTAGCTCCTAGTTCTTTGGTTTTGCATTACATCAGCTGTATGATTCTCAGTCTGTGTCTTTAGCAGCAGCAGCGGCTGTTTTCGGGTAACGAGCTCTGAAAAACCCTCAGTGATCGACCTAGATACTAGTACTAGTGCTAGATTACCAGGTCCTGTTACCGACTTACACTCAGTTACCAGCCTAAATCTTTTGGCACGCACGCGCACATATTTTTTTATATATGGAAAAATAGATTATAAGGGTTGTTGTTCATTCCATTTTTCTTTTGTAATTCCAACAACACCGTGAATATTCATGAGTTTGACCAGGATTTTATTCTCATTTTGATTTTAACACAGTATCAGTAATTTAAATGCGTTCATATTGTACTGGGACTCAAGGAGTTAGATCTAATTTCTTGTGTCAAACCGTCTTTGATCGAGATGCTGAACCCGACACCCCCCCCCCCCCCCAGTGCGCTGGTGTTTGCATGACATGAAATACGAGAGCAATACTGCAGAATTTTACATCCTACGCTTAAAAAAAAAAAAAGTTGTTTCAGTCTCAACCCTGCTAAAAAGCTTTGCCTTGACTTTAAAGATTCAGTCACAGATTAGAAATTATGTTGACTGAACTTCAAATATTTGGTGTGAATCATTCCCTCATTTTTTTTTTTTTAAAGTTGGGTCGAGGCTATATGATTTCACAACAAGGAAAATGTTAGTTAACGATGTGCAAATGAGTGCGCAGAATATTTATCATAAAAATGAATCAATCTAGCACTATAAATTCAATTTGGTAAAGACTGAATATTCAAAACCTCTGACCATAAAAGATGGTTTCCTACGGAGAGGTTGCCGGTTCGATCCCTTGCGGTAACACTGCCCTTTAGCGTACAACAGCTACTTAACAAATGGCTACCAGCTCTGAAACTTCATTTGAACACAGAGAAACTAGGATGGCAGCTGATTGGACCCTGCCGAGGCACAGACAGACATGCGGCCAAACACAAACGTTTGAGCATTACCTTGGATGACAGTCTTCAGGATGAAGTCGTCAGCCGCCAACGACACCAGCGGGCCTTTGTGAACCACTCTCCCCTGAAAAAATAAAAACACAACGGGCTTGGAGACAAACCGAGGAGGTTTTTTTTTCCCTTCACCCCCGACCGGAGCCTGGCGGTGTCGCGCCGAGCGCCTGTCAACTGATCAAAGCCACGTTAGAGAGCCGAGCGGCGTTGATGAGAGCCGAGCGGCGTTGATGAGCGCCTCGGGGAAATGAGCCGTGAGACAGAAGTTGGATTACTCTGCTGCTTTGGTTTTCATAAGTATATTTCTGCGGCATACTAATCAAGAACAAGAAAGCAGCGTCACGTAAAGAGGGAGGAAAAAAAGAAGAAGAGAAACCACGTGGATGTGAACAGATGGTGGCAGGTGACAGATGAATGGAAAAGGGGAATAAAAGGAGAAAAATACGTCAGTCAGTGAAGGAAAACACCAAGAAAACAGTATGATACATGAACTTGCTAACTATCCATGGTGGGCTTTACAAAAAAAAAAAAAAAAAAAGTTTAATCTTGGTGAGGTAGAGACGGGTGAGAAATTAAAAGAAAAACATAATCCGAACGAGTGGAAGAACGTAACGAATGCAGATTCCACAGACTTTGAGAGGCTTTGTGTCAGAGTTCGTTTTCATTTTTCACCTGTCTGTGGTTTGGGGACATATCATCAGGCCTGAGACAGTTTATCAAACACGATAACAGCATTTACACATTGCATCTCAATCGGATAATATTCAACTTGCGATCCGAGAGGTACCGACTTCATCTGATTCAACACAGCATCAAATCATAAATCAGACCCACTCATCACATCGATATGTACAGGTCAGATTATTCACCGTATGTTCAACATGAAACTCAATGAGAAATCAAGCGCGTATTTCAACGAGGTGCTTTAACTCTCTGCTGAAGACATAACATTGAAATGTCGTTACTCTACCTATCAACTCATCTAAGTTTGTGATTTTGTCGATAAGCGTAAACTAAATACTTGAAGCGATTGCGCAGCAGTAAGATTTTCTTGTTCTTTATTGGGACCTTTGTTTTTAGCAGTGGCTGAAAAGCCTCAACAGTTGTTGCTGTTCTCAGATTCAGAGGCTGACAGCTTCACAGTTTGGGTTCACAGATACCGGGAGGCTGCTTCGCTGTACATCTCTGTCTCTGCATGAGTAATGTGAGCGCCTTTCTTTGTGAGGGTTAAACTGGAATTATGACCCCTGCAGGTTTGTTTGCAGTTTTGCAAATGAGGAAGAGTAAGGAAGGAAGGAAAAGGATCCATATCTGTACAGACTCATAAATGTAGTGGAGAATTTAAAAGGAATTTAACAAAAGGTATTCAGTGTAATTTGTCGTAATTACACTGTGACCTCTTCAGTTATGGTCAAAGATGGCTCTTGTGAAGTCACAGTCTCCTCGACCTTTGACCCGTTCATCCCCAGTAGAGGTTGATGTTTGTGCCAAATTTGAAGAAATTCCCTTGAGGCGTTTCAGGGGATGTTACCGTGAATGGGATGGACCAAAGATCAAACGCCGCTGTTACCTTTGACCTCCGAAAATCTAATGAGTTGATCCTAGAGTTGAGGTTAATGTTTGTGCGAAATTGGGGAAAATTTCCCTGAAGTTGTCAGTGATACATCACAGTCACAAGAATGGGACAGACACACAGGCGACTGGAAAAGCAACGGAGGCAAGGAAAGGTTCTGTATGAGCTGTAGATGGAACCGATGTGACCTAGACCTATGAACAGTGCAAACTGTTGCTACATTAAGCTGACAGGTAATAAAAATAACAGTAGCGCAGATTTCTTGCCTGAGGCCGCAGGAGAAATATCAGTTTATCATCAGTCTCTCTGATTACAGGACCGCCGTTAACAAACCTTGACCATATTGTTGGAGTAGTCACCGTCGAAGGCAATCACCGGGATGGGAATCCTGCTCAGGTGCGCTGGTACCTGGGCACCAGGCCCCTCCCCCTCCAACAGCACACAGACTGGCATGACGTTGAAGTTTCCTTGAGATACGACGGAAAACACAAGATTAAATTCTGTACCATAAAGGTGCCAGCAAATAATTTGCATTTGAATTAACAGGGCTGATTTCAGGTTTTTAAGTAATTATGTCGCAACTGAAACGTCTGTAAATATCCAGTCATGTTCATCTGGTTGTGACACAAGTGAATGTTGGTGGTTTCAGGCTTTAATCTGTCGTCCGGTGCTGATTGGACCTGTGTTGTCTGGGCTAGAGTAACCATCCTCCACCAAGGACGTCTCATTACCAGGATGACGGGAACACGGCAGATCCGCGTCGACAGCACGGCGCGAGGGTTCGGGTCTTTTGAGGCGTTCCGAGGGAGAAACGCGGGAAACAGCGCCCGCCAAGTTCCCGGCAGGTAGCACGTCGCCTCCTGTCAGAGCTTGTTAGTTTGATTTCAGGCGGATTTGACCAGCGAGTCCTTCGGCAGAGCCCCGCTGCAAGGATGGCCTGCGAGGCGGACGGGCTGTTCACTCAACTGTACGGCTGCTCGACCGTACGGCTGCTCGTTTTGGCAGAAAACCTGGCTGTGGAAAAAAAAAAAGAAAGATAAAATCAAATAAACCTCACTGATTTAGACAGGGGGGCGCAGAGGCCTGAACTAGGGCATGATGAGTAATTCATTCATGGGCTCAGCGCTGCTCTCTGGAGATACCGCAGACGGTTCCTGGATCTGACCTACGGCCCCCAAGAGACACTCTGACCGTCTGACCCCAACCCCCCCCCCCAAACACACACACACACACACACACACACACCACTCTCCAGGTCATCGTCCGCAGGTTACACATTTATCTAACAACAGTTGATGCAGCATAACACAGAAAGGCTGCAGGTCGCACAAAGACAAACTGGAAAAGAGCTACAACACGTGATGACAACATCCTGATGCCTCATCTGGTTTAAAAAAAAAAATATAGGACCTGTCAATGTTGGGCTGAATGATTTGTGGTAAATGTCTTGTGATTTTTTTTATTTTATTTTTTTTTTTATCCGTTATCAAGGTAAGTTTACGCTGAGCCCAACTGAAAATGTATCTTGCCTGTTCATAAATAGAGTCAGATGAAATGCGGCAGTAAAACTTGGCTCTTTCTCCACAGAAATATCGACCAGCAGGGCTGTTAACTGTCACTCTGACTTTAACCTGTGGCGACGTGAAAGTCCTCTCTTTCTTTGACGAGTAGCCTTGAGGTCCCCATTGAAAGAAATCTTTCAAATGTCAATTTTATGGCTTTCTCTGACTCCGTATTTCCATCGCCCGGCCGTGCCACGACAACGAAACCCACACCTGTACGATAAAATCCTGGCAAAGCTTCAGACTCATGTGCAGCCACCTGCCCCGTATCTTTCTCGCCCAGGGCCAAGCTGAGGGCCAGAGCCCAACTGAGACCCAACCGGAGCAGCAACGTGTCGGATGAGACCACCAGTCGGCTGTGATCAGACCCCCCCAGCAGACCGCAGCCTTTCCCTGTTGCTCCAGGAATCACTAAAGCCTGCCCCGTTCGGTTCAGCTGCCCCGGAGCCGCTCGTAAACCCTGGAGGATTTAACGAGTTCATACCCAACAAAAGTCGCTCACGAGGAGAGGGAGGGGGTTGAGGTTGACGGAGGGTAGACACCCCCCTAAAACGGAAAGAACCTGGAGAACATGGGCAGGAGGACGCCGCACAGTTCCCCTCAGAGGAAAGCTTGACCTACTGTGGGTGTCTTGGTCGACCCGATCTGTCACCTGAGCAGGTGGTTTTAGGGCCCCAAAGGCAGAACCATGATTACTCTAAAATGACCTGAGTGTTAATCTCTTTGCACTGTCCCTGTTAACTGTGAACCATCTGTGTTCTGTAGTGGGAACCGTGGACAACATGATGTCATTTACAATAATTATTTTCGTAAAACACGTTTACGCTCTCTTCTACATGCCCTCTCATTCTTCTCATCTTTTAAACGACGGCTGTCTGGTTGCAGGTTTGCCGCTTCACCGTTTCCATCCAAAATGTTCCGAGTTTCCATAAAGCGGAGGAGCTCATGTCTCCACCTGCGGATACAAGGAGCTGCTCGCGTAAAGATAAACACCCTGTGTGGGGAACGTGAGAGGGAACACAGCGTTTATGTTGGTTTCATGCAATAATCTGTCTACAGCTGATGTACAGACAGATTCAAAGACATAAATCACAGTAAAAATCTAAAACCCTTAATGCACAAATTTAATTGCTGTTTTTACAATCTCTGTTTTTCCAGCAGAGGTGGACCCCAACACACACACACACACACACATCAGTGTTCATTTTCTACAACATAAAACCTCCAGATGCCACAGGCACACACTCTATAAGTTTAACCTATAGAAATAAAAAAATAAATAAATAGAATAAACTCAGAGCTCTCAGCAGCTGATTTCAGGGTTGGTTGTTTTTTTTTTTTTAATTTTCAGGTCAGCAGCAGCTTGGAGGGAGTCGAGGGGGAGTCGAGGGGGAGTCGAGGGGGAGCAGCTCTGCAGCGCTTACAGCCCCTTTATTAAAAGAACGCCTATAAACCCACACTTCATCGCTGAGTCACGGAGTCTCGGCGGACCGGAGACGAAAGAACGGACTGAGAGACAGACAGGCAGGGAAACCCTGGACGCAGTCCGTCATGTTTGATTTGACTCACTGAAAATTTAAAAAATAAGTTTAAAAAAGTACAAAGTTTATTTTCTCTAAAAATAAAAACAAAGCCCCTTGATTTTTTTGATTTATGCTCCAGCTCCTCACGCTACAAACCCTCCAGGCCTGAGTCACGACGGTAGTTTAGACCTGCTCCGATCAGTTAATATCTGTATGTGAACATCCGGCGACGAACCCACGGAGAAATGGCGCCGACACTGCAGGTGCCCTCGGCTCCACGCCCCATTTAGCCTCCTTCAGCTCCAGGTTTTTCGTTTCAGGCCACATTAACTGTCAGGTCTAGGCTCAGTGGTTTCCAGCAGCTGTTTTCAGCACACTTAAGCAGGATTACATGCTCCTTTTATGCCTCTGCGTTGGCATTTCACCACCAAACCACTAGTTGGCGGTGGCATTTATGTGCCATTGTGTTGAGTTTCCACCAGTCTGTCGGCGCGCTTCGAAACAACGGCAACTGAAACCGAGCGGATCTTGATGGAGCCGGAGCTGACAGATATTGAACAGCAGTTTTATGATTCATCAGCAGAGGCTTAAAATATTCAGTATTTCAGAAGAAACTGGAGGCGATACGATGATACAGACTGTGTGTGCAGAGGTAAGTTTTTTTTATTTTTTTAATATATCCAATCATCCCCACAAATCATCATCCGTCTTATCTCCTGACCCACGGGTTGAAACACAGATCTCAGAAAGGTTTATTCCCGTCGCATATTCCCTTTGGAGGGGTTTCCTCTGTAGTGGGAATAGGAAAGTGAGGAAGAGTAAGGAAGGATGAAAAGCAACAGCTCATGATCCAAAGTCACCACATCATCTGTCAGACATGGTGGAGCATTGTTATGGCCTGAACAATAAATGGCTGCAAATGGAACTGGGTCACTGGTGTTTATTGGTGATGTGACTGTTGATAGAAGCAGCAGGTAAATCCTGAAGTGTACAGGGCTGAACTATCTGCTCAGATTCAGCCAAATGCTGCAGAACTGATAGGAAGGTGCTTCACAGAACAGATGGTTAATGACTCAAAACACAGTGTGAAAGCAACACAAGAGCTCCACAAGGTAAAGAACTGTAATACTCTTAAATGGCAGAGTCAGTCAGCTGATCTCAACCAAACTGAGCTTTATTTTTACTACCTGAAGACAAAACTGTGGGTGGAAAGCCCCACAAGCAACAAGCAAATGAGGGCAGCTGCAGTAAACATCTGGCAAAGCATCTCAAGGGAGGGAACTCAGCATCTGGTGATTTCCATTGGTTCCAGACTTCAGGCACTCCTTGATCCAACTATATAAAATAATCCCCATATTTATAATTACATTTGTCTGTCCAATCTTGAATATCGAAAAATCAGGGACTATCTATAAAAATGTTTTTTTTGTAGAACCTCTTTAATTAAAGCTGAGTATCTGCACCTCAGTCACATCTCCATAGCTTAGTTTTGGATCCATTTTGGTGGCGTACAGAGGCGAGATCATGGAAACCACATCACCGTCTGCATACTTATGGCCCTAACTGCGAATTCAGGCACCATTCCCACTGAAACACGGGCCGCCTGAACGGCCTTGGTGGCTGAGGCTCCGGAAATCTGTGCCACGACGATGAACCAGCTCTCAAAAGTCACTTCCATCTGGATACGAAATCAGAATGAGACTTTGAGAATTTGTCACCTGTCAGTCTGTAAGAAACCGACACAGCTCTTTAAATGTCAAATCACTGCTAGGAGCCCATTCCTGAAAAACTGACTTTTGAAACTTTTCTTGAGGACACAGGGCTAAAACAAATAAAGAAATAAATAAAATATGACCTTGATGTAACTTTCTGTGCTTGTAAAAGCAGATTATTTTTTTGGATGAGCTTCTCAAAATTTAAACACTTGGAAGTTACTGACTGCCAGCCCCACGGTGGCCGGTTTTATTGTTTTAATGGAGATGGTTAGAAGTTTTAATGAGCTCCCATGGAGATATAACCTCGCTGTAAAAAAAAAAAAAAAAAAATTCTTCTTAAATGAACCTCCCTCCTTTAGTTTTTGGGCTGAGAGCCGCTCGGAACCAAGGCTGTCAGGTAAAACGACAATCAGCATGCCTGTAATTACTATATTCATTGCTTAACTACAGTAAATGCACAGTTTTGGGGGTTTTGTACAAAAACACACCTTAGAGCATTTTATGGGGTAGGAAGAAAGTGCTTCTGTTGCGTTAGAGACATTTAAATGACAGCTCATCATGGCAGGGAAAGTAGGGAAAGGCTCCTATAAAGAGCAGATTTTAATATACATCGTAATGAATTCTCCATCTGGATACATTCTGTAAATGTCAAACAGGAGATAGTATTCAAATAAAGGCCAAGTTGCGAAAGAAAAGTTTGGTAAAAACCATCGAGGACGGGTTTAATTATCTGCACCATAATGTCTCACTTGATAAATTCTGTATAAAATAAAGGACAGTTGAAGCTAATAAAGCCGCCCTGAGAATTTAGGGTAAATGGCCATTTTAGGGGACGGCCGCGGCCTGTGGGAACACTTTTATTACATCCAGATCTACCGTCGCCTCGGCACTGGAAATTATCTACGCGTAATTGATAGTCACCTTCTCAGTTTAAATCCGCGGTGAGTCTCAACCAGCGGGGGGCCACCCCATTCTGATTTTACAACGCCTCAGAGTCCAAATCCAGTGAGACGGGAAGAGAGGGGGGATGAAGGGATGAAGCGAGGCTTGGGATGGGGGGGGGCAGACAGACTGACGGCCGTAATGGGACGCTGCTTCGCTCGTTTGCATTTGTTTCTCTTCTCTGACTGCACGCCAATAACCCGAAAACTGTAGTGGAGCGTCTGCCAGGACACAAGCCTTATTTTGTCACATATCTGTGACATCTTTGTCTCCTTTTCGTCTGTGGGGACGAGAAAGGCTCAACTCAACGGAAGCAGGACCAAAAAGAAAACTACCTCCCGGGGTGCATCTCACCCCCGGTCAAAGTGGAGCATTGCCATATTGGAATCAGCAGCCATGCAGCTGGATGCCGTTGCCGAACTTAACCTCCAACCCCACGAGGTCGACATCAGCACACCTGCAGCACAGCCGCCTTCTTTTGTGCTCACCTGTCACCTGTCGTGTCATTATCAGAGGAAACACTGACCTATTTGGGCTTCTCCCGGTCCATCTAGGGCCAAGCTAAACAAGGGTGATGGGTAATGCAATGGGAGCTGGTTCGTTTTTTAAGTTATATTAATTTATATTTAAATTTCGTCAAGGATGAGACAATACCATTCACACAGTAAGATTTCATGTTGCGTTACATAACCTGTCGTACGTCAAGCCGTGCCAGTTTTTGCCTCTTCATGCAACACCACCGCCACTCTCCCCCGTGTCTTTATGCAACCCCCAACCCTGTTCCCTGACCCCCACAAGTTCTCCTTCAACGTGGAGCGAGACAGCGGCAAAAAAAACAAAAAAACAAAAACAAACTTACACACACAAAAACACCCAGATTCAATCATTTCCACGAGCCGATTAAGGCTCCGTCTTTACATTCGCACCAATGACGATGACTTTACCACAACCTGAAAGCCACTAAGATAAAAACAGGCAAGTAGGAAAATGAACAATGGTAAAAAATGATCAATTTGTACTGTTGATTTTTGGCAATAGTTATTTCTTTTAGTGGAAAATGTGCTTAGTCGAGCGGAGACCTCCAACAAGAAGGTCTCAATAAAGTCTCACTAAACACTATTTAATAAATGATATCTAGCCGCAAATGTAAAGGTAACTATCAAAGAAATCACATAAACTCAAGTACAGGGGACGTCAGATTACTGCATATCATGTAAAAGCTTTAATAACAATATGACTTTCATCTTATTATCTACCATCATGTGATTACAATTGTTAAAAATGCACTGATTCATTCGCAAAGCACACCTGCACATGAAAAAAAAAGCAAACATGAAAACTTTACAGTATGTAAACTGCAGTTTTATTGAACATGAAAATAATAAGCAGGTCCGTGCTCTACCGAGAGTGTTTTCTATTTACTGCAATTAGATTTAAAGATGACAATTAATGAGAACAGGATTGGTATCGAGACATTTAGGAAAGGAATCGAAGTCATAATTTTGGGAACGTGACAACACCACTCGCATCACTACATCATCTGCTGAACACACTCGTTCAGCCTTTTTTTTTTAATATACAGTGACTTTTTACTTTGACACAGAAACAAAAGGAGATGTTGGAGTAGACGGTCTGAACAACGGCAGTGAAGAAGGAAGAGCTGGAAATGAGACACTACCAAGCCGTCCAATCGTGGTTCCTCTGGTTTGCGTTGCTGCAACATGCAGTTACATTTTTTGGGAGGTGCTCGTCAACCTACAGCACAGCGTACAAATTCACCAGGGAAGCTGACATTGGCCTTAAACTTCCTGCTCAGATGTTTTCATTCGAGGACTTCCTGCCCCTAAAACTAGATAACCCAGACCTTTCATTGTATGCTTTTAATGTGAAACATTTGAAGGAACTGAGGATGTACAATGACAGAAACTTGATTAATTTAGAATAGACTGTGAATGACATGTCATCGCTCCTGTTCCTGGGATGGTCTTTAATTTGAAATATTAAGAGGAAGTGTTATGTTTTTTGACATAGACTGAGCTGCAAAGAAAAAAAAACAAAACAAAACAGCAAAGCGCTGGAGGTAACATGAAAAGTAGCACCTTTAGGAGGTGGGAGGTGGGTAAGAGGAAATGTGAAGCCACCAAGCCGATCGATCAGTTCCTGCGGTCCGCATCACCGCCACCCGTAGTTACATTTTATTGGGAGGTGCGCATCAGACAACAGCAAAGGTTTGATGCAGAAGCTTAAATTGGCCTTTGTAGGATCCTTTTACAAAATCGTGTCTTCAAAATTTTAATTTATTCAAAAAACCCAAGTCTCATTTCATCTTTTTTCGGCCTTGAATTCTATTAGCGCTGATTAGAAACTGAAAAACATCAGCCAGGGCAAGAGGATTGGAGGATTTTTTTACACAGTTGGAGGGAAAAAAAATAAATCCATAAATAAAAACTCATTTATAGAATAAAATTAAGGTTCTGATAGCTTCATTTCACAGATTTAAGAAAAAAAAAGATTTCTAAGTCACCCAACAGACACACACAAGAGTGCATGTGGACCTGATACACACTCCTGCCGTTGGCCATGTTTATCTAATGAAACATGAGGCCTTTTTCAAGGAATTTATCAATACACCATCAAAAGGCGAGGAAGAAAAGATGGATGGATGGATGTAAGCAATGCAGATTTAAAAAAAATAAAAATAAATAATAATAAAAAAATATATATATATATATATATATATATATATATATATATACAGATTACGATAAGAACAGTTAAAAATAAAAAAATGAAAAAATTTAAATCCAAAACAGCAGAGGCCGAGATATCTTGACTTTTAGCGCAGACTACAACATCCCTGGTTTAGATTAGAATACATTCTAATCGGATGAGAGGCGAGATTCCCGTATTAGCAAGCAGCGGGCTTTGACGTCGACATGGCTGTATGATTACATATCTGTTTTTTTAGGAAGAAAATACCTTGCAATGACAGCATAATACCACATCCGTTAAATCTGGGTTTAATTACATTAAACAAAAAGGTCTTTGGCTGATGGCTCTCTGTTATAGATTAATGGTCTCTAAGCCAAAGCTGAGATGAAACCGAGGACACCACAGTATTTTCTCAAAATGCAGCCCCCCCAAACGCAGGAAATCCCAATAATTTCATTTCATGTTATTGACATTTGCGCCCCAGTCGCTCCCACTCAAAATCTACAGCCACTTTCCTCTAAGAAAACAAAGTAGTCGGTGCAGCCTTCGGCCTTTTGCCCCTGCCGTCCACTCATCTAAAGATCCAGGTGGCGCCCCGGTGAAAGGTCAACAGTTGGAGGACCCAGGGCGGTGAGCTTCACACAAAGGAAATGGAAGAAACGAGGGGAAATGAGCTTTTAAAGAGGTCGACTGCTGCATCTAACCGTGACATCCTCTTGCAATCGTCCCGCTCCGAGCTCGCCGTTCACTTCCAAAGTCGCCTTTCCCTTTATTTCAATCAGGTGTCGGGTATATGAGACAGTCAGCGGGAGGAGGTATGACACTAAAAGCTGCATTATTTTAGTGCCAGCCACAAATTTTGGTCTAATGATCTAAAATGACACGAAGACGAACGTTGTGCAGGTGTTGATCTGGAGTGTCAGGAGCCAATGGAAGAGCAGGAAACTCCAGGCGACACCAGTGGTGGCACAAGCTGCTAAAAACAAGCGTGCAGCATCATGCTCAAGTAACTTAGTACTGTACACACGGAGTTAGCAAACAGTGTCAGCACCAACAACCAAATACCACCGCTGGTGGTTACAACGCACCCCACGTGTCGGTTCCCTCTGACGTCACCGGTAGGCAACCGTTAGCTAGCTAGCCCGACGGGCGAACTTCGGCCCCCGCTGGGGGAGACGCTTCGCCCCCCTCAGCCTCGGCGTCCCGGGACAAGCACACGGTACAACTCGCTTTAAACCTCGTCAGCGAAAAGAGGGAAAACCCCGAGAACGCAAAGAGGGCGAGATAACGTTCTGGTCTGAGGTGGAACAGAACGCTCAGCCAGACTCCGTTCCAAAAACCGTCGGTTTAAAGTTGCGTCGACTCTCTGCGACCATACACAAAAAATATGATTATACAATTTTTTTTTATCAATACGCACACTCTCTTGCTAATTTCGGCAAGCAATCATAGTGGTGTTCATAGTGGATTTCAGAGATTTGTAAAATTGTCTAAAACCGTGTTGGAAGCGGTATGTGTTGGTGCCAGTAAGTCATGACGCCAAAACCGTACGATTTTTACACCGGGTCTGGCCACACGTTACCTTCCTGTCAAAGACAACGGAGATCCGAGCAGCGCCGAACTTCCACTAAACAAACTTTTACAAAGTAATGAACGACGTTAATAAAGTGCCTTCGTTGGAGTGTGTCAGTGCGTCGAGGGATTAATGCGTTAAATGCTGGACCTTGTAAAAGAGAAAGAGAAACTTACGGCCGCGGGACTTCGGTCGTTTTCCCTCCTTTGGTTTGGAAACGCCAGTCACTGTCCCGCGCATGCGTGAAGGGAACCACGAGGGCGCTGTACATAGACACTAGACACAGGAAAATGTAAACACAGGATATAAAACAAATAAACAGGCAGAACAAAAAGTACGACATTAAAACTGTATATGTAGTAAAAGAGGGTAAAAGTGTTTTATTATTAAAGGTTTTCTTTATTCAGCAGAACAAGAGAAGATCTTTTATCGGTATTTTTCTTTTTCTAAACCATTGACTTCGATCGAGCGTCCGGATTTAAAGAAGGCGGTTGCTTTATCCAAACAACACCCACTCGAAAATTTTCCCCCTCGGCAACGTGAGGATCCGCCGCCAAGCTTGACCACCGGTTGCCCGCGGCCGCCCCAGTCGGTCCCAGAGCTGAAATCAAATATTCATTGCTGCCAGACTGGTTTGTTTAAAGTGAATGTTCATTTCTTTTTCTTCTTTTTATTGGACAGTTTAACATTGAACAACAGCGCAGCCTCTGTGGACCTTTGGGTCTCGGATCTCACCGCGACTCAATTAAAAGAAAACAAACAAACAAAAAATTCATGAATGAAAGCAAAGGCGGCCTTGTGTACGCTGTCTGATTTCATTTCGGTTTTTAAACAGAAGTCGTTGCAGGGTGACCGGTGTAAAGGTGTGCCAAGGTCACCGTGTCGGAGAGGGGCGCCGTTGCTCTAGTCGTCAGCATATTAACTACATTCCCCTCTTCCTCCGGGTTTGGACACTGACGCTCAACTTTCGGATCTTTAACTCCCAAATATCCAGGTTCGAACTCGGTGCACTTTGTACCCAGGGAGGCTTAGTGTCTTTAAATCGGTGCCCTGGAGGGCCAGCACGTACAGCTCGTCCCACCGATCATAGGAGGGGAGGTGGGACCAAAAGTCTAAACTGCATCCAGTGGTACAAGAGGAATGATCACCAGAGTCTTCAGGAACCACCCTTTGGTGAATTTCACATCAATATGTCAAGCAATTATCGGGATATCTCTCCGTGGATCAGCCTGGATCAATCAGTGCCATGTTGCTCAGGGGCAGAGACAACAACTTATCTCTAATCAACGGCGGCTCTGCTGCGAGCCTTCGCCAGGTGTCGTACCTGCTTCGCGGTATCGATGGAGGCCCCAGACACCTTACAAGCAGATTACTGATGGTTTAATTAAATTGAAAGATGCCAAGCGCTCACTCGCTTGCTGGCGGAGCCTGTGATGGAGAGCGTCAGTCCGCCGCAGTATTAGCAGGAGGCTCGTTACTCAGCGCTAATGGGTCCGTCCTGCGGGGACACGTGGTGGCAGCTCAGCCCCGATGCTCCTGCTCCTGCCTTACATTTCCAATCGGCCGCCCTCCTCTGTGAAGAATATCACCAACAAGCTGCAGACATGAAGCTTTCTTCCCTGATGGAAAAACGACGACTCCCGTGTTGTTCTCTCCACCTCCCCTCGCAGCCTGGGGGAAGAGGAGGGGGATTTCATTAGCTTCTATGGATGAATACCATTAACACTGACCGCAGGATCATGCTGCCTTTGCCCATGCCGGTGGTGAGAAAATGGGAATCTTTCCCCGAACATCCCCTGGACCAGGCCGCTGGGGTTTCAACATCCACTAACCCGCTGATGTGATTTTTATTTCAGAGCTCTGCTTCTGAAAATACCTCCTGATTAGTCAGAATAAGCACCGGCGAGACTCCGCCACTGCTCCAGGGCCAGGTTGTGGCTATGGCTATTACTTTGGGTTTAACCCCCCCTGTTGATATTCTGAGCCATTAGTAAAGGGGGCAGGGGGCTGTGGCATTGTTACACAACCGCAGCGTTTCATTGGCCCACGCAGCAAACTGCCCCCTTGTGGACCCACAGGTGTCACGTTCCCTTGTTATGGACTCAAGGGGTATTTGGCCGCATGTACGAAGGCGTGACTCAATCGAACATGCCGGTGGGACCAAAATAAGGTCATGATGTTGATTTTGGTAACTTTTTAAGCAGGGGTCAAAGCAGGGGCTGGAGCGATCCGGAACGCCGAATCCCCTGCCCCCGCACCTGCGACCAATAAGTAAATAAATCAGATTGGCAGTTTCATACATACTGATGTGGGCCGCTGGACCATCAAAAAAAGTCCATTACGTTTTAACCAGCCTGACAGCCTCTTTACCGGCCCTCTCTGTCCGCCCTTCCCCTTCAAGGTCTCAGACTGCTCCCAGCAAACTTATGGTTTCTGCACTCAAGAGCACTTTATTAGGAACACCACAGTAAGGCTGGGCAGCTCCTCCCTTTGCTCGCAGAGCATCCCCGGTTCTTCTCAGCCCCAGCTTCAACAACTTGTTGGAAACATTCAGCTGAGATTCTGGTTCCATCTTGACGTGACTTCATCACATCATTTCTGCAGATTTGTCAGCTGCACTTTCATGCTGCCGGTCTCCTGTTCTACCACATGCCAAAGGTGGTTCTACTGGATCCAGGTCTGGAGACTGAGGGGGTGGCGCTGAAGTTTACTGAAGTCATTGTCACGTTCATGAAACCAGTTTGAGACGACTTTTATGTTGTGACATGGAGCTTTATCCTGTCGGAAGTTGCCGTTATAAGTTGGTGAACTGTGGCCGTAAAGGGATGAACATGGTCACCAACGATACTCAGACTGAGGCCGAGGCTTTAAAACCATGATTGATTGGTACTAAGGGGCCAAAGTGTCAGGAAAATTTCCCCCCATCATTACACCACCAGCAGCAGCCTGGACTGTTGACACGAGGCAGGTCGGGTCCATGGATTCAAGCTGTCGACTCCAGATTCTGACCCGACCATCTGCCGCCTCAGCAGAAATCCACATCCCTCGGACCAGGCTTCAACCGTCCAGTTCTTGGTGAACCTGTTCCCACTGCAGCCTCAGGTTTCTGTTCTTGTCCGACAGGACCGGAACCTGACGTGGTTCCTCTGCTGTTGTGGCTCATCCACCTCAAGGTTCAACGTGTTGTTCGTTCTCAGATGCTTTTCTGCTCCCCACAGTTTTAAAGAGTTTTTATCCGAGTTACCGTTTCCTTCCTGTCATCTCCAACCAGTATGGTCGCTCACCTCTGACCTCTCTTATCCACATGAACTGCTGCTGTTCACTGGATGTTTTTTTTTGTTTTTGGCTCTGTTCATAATAGAAACTGGAGAGGCTGTTGAGTGTGAAAATCCCAGGAGATCAACAGTTTCAGAAACACTCAAACCAACAAGCATGATCATGGTGAGAGTCACTGAGATCACATGCAGGACCTAACCTGAGTCTGCAGGGTTGAATGCATTGCACTGCTGCCACATGATTGGCTGATTGGATAACTGCCTGAATAAGCAGGTGCACAGGTGTTCCTGATGATGTGCTTGGTGAGTTTACCTGTCCTGATTGTCCACACCTGATGATGGAGCGAAGAACTCGCTGTCACAGTCCTCTCCCGGCTTCGTCAATGTTCTCTCTCCGTCAGCTTTGGTTCTTTTCTTCTTTAAAAAAAAAAAATCTCTTTCCAGTCTCTGATCGTACAAATTGCATTTACATTTACATTTCCATGGCTACAGGGCAACTCCATCTGCCTACATGGATCCTTTGACAATTTAACTAAAACACTCAGAGCAACTATTCAAAGTCAATTTGCAGTTTAAGAAGAAATTATTCACTTGGATAATTGGTTGAATATTTCTTAATTAAATTTATTAAGTTTTAAACAGGACAATCATTTTATACATTTTATGTTTTATAATGAGTAATGTTTGAAAATGTAATGTGTTTATCTAATCTAATCTAATCTATTCTAATGAAATCAAACTAAATCATTCTAATTTTCTATCATCTAATATTCCATAGTTTAATGTAATCTAGTCTACTCTCTAATCTAATCTAGTCTGGTCTGTCCTAATCTAATCTCAGGAAACCGAACAAAGAAAAAAGTACAGCACACAGAGGGTCTGTGGCCAACAATCATAAATAATCCCATGAAAATAACTGGGAGGTCAGAAGCGGGGCTGAGTGGGTGTCGACGTCGCCTGGCATCAACAAAAATTTGACCATAAATCCTGACGCCAGCCTCCCAGCAGCCTCGGGGGCAAGGGAAGAGCTAGCGAGGAGGAGGACTCGGAGGAGGAGGATGACGGGGAGGAGGTGATTTACTCGCCCTGTCCCCTCCGCAGATGAGCTCCATCATCTCTGTGAGCTCCAGGGCCGGGCCGGGCCCCTGAGGACTGTTGGTGTTCTAAGGTGTTGTTTGCAGACAGAGAGATGACCCCCCCCCCCGATCCAGACTGAAACACAACACAGTGTTGGCTTGTTTCTACCGACAAACTTGGTTTACCCCTTCCCCTTTTTTATGTGGTTGCAGAAAACAGGTGGGGGCACAAAGTCCCAAAAAGTCCAATCAGAAGACTTTTTTTTGATGTGATTAACTATTATTTTATGTAAAGAAATTAATTAAGGCCCAGTAGGTGAGAGTCAGGGCTGTTTCTGGCCACAGTAAAGACACTGAGGGTATTGGTCCGTTCATAACCAAATAACCAGATAACCGGATAACATAACTTTTTAGTTTTTAGTTTTAATCTTTTAGTTTTTATAAACTTTATTTTGTGCCGTATCATCAACTCATGGTCTGTCATTGAGGATCTTTTTGTGCAACCAGTTGTGTGTCTGACCAGCTTTAAAGGACTGAGTCAAGATTTAAAACAATAGGTGCCCACATAAACTTTGATACTGTTTGGTTTTGTTTTTTAAAGTTGCTGTAATCATTTCTTTTTTTCTTCAAGGTCTTTTCGTGAAGTTTTTTCAATGTGTGTGATCTGTGGGACAAAATCCATATTTCTCATAAGATAGAGGTTTTCAAATTGTAAATCTACAGTTAACATGCAGCTTCAGCGTACTCATTCAGGTCAGGTGGCCATTTCTCCCAAACCTGTTCTTTTAAGAACACATTTCTGTCTTTTTCTCTTCCCAGTGTGTTTCCTCGTTGAGTTGCAGTGGAGGGATATCAACAAAAAAGACAGAATTTCAAACTAAAATGACCCAAGTCTGGAGGAAATCAACTCGGCCTGTCAAACCCAGGCCATCGTAGCCTCATATTGACTACAGATAAACTTTTTTAACAATACAAGGACTATGGATTTTGTCATCCGTCAGCCTCACTGGAGGTGCACTTTGAAAAAGGATCTTTTAATGGCGTGGTTCATAAACTCCAGCTGAAAAGTTCTCTCGGCTGCTCGGTCACAACCGACATCCATCAGTGAAATGAGTCCGGGGAAAGCTGAAGTGGGGGTAATTGATCGCAGGACTAACACACGAGTTAACAGTGAAATTGCAAATAACATTTTTATGGAGTTAATTGCTGCGGGCCGATAGCTGGAGAGGGACCTCGCTGGCGGATCATTTCCCTTGATCGACGATAATGCGCGGGAGCACATTCGGTGCCCGATCGCGGCGCGACAATGAAGGATGCCGGTACAGATAATTGCAGACACGAAGAGTCAGAGGAGATCTCAGACCTCATCAAGAAGACGGAAGCTCTGGCAGAGGGACAGTCACTCTGAAAAGAGCGATGAAATGAACGTTCGCCGGAGGTCCGCGGCGACGAAACTGCAACCATTAATAACCCGCCAGATTATTTATGTCCTGTGCGGCAAGTGGAGTTTGCAATGCTTCTGCTTTGCTGCTCCGACAGATGTTTTAATTTAGGCCTTTAACACACAAAATCACAGCTGTTTGCTTCCTATTGAGGCGGAAAAGGCTGTAATGTGATATAAAATGATAATAATGAAGCCCTTCACCAGACAGCAGCTCTGGCAACCTTCTCCCCTAGGAATTCAGTTTATATGCAGCTCATTTCTAAATATCAGAAAATCTACTTGTGAGGAATTGTAATTATCATGATGAAGTTAAGGTCAGGAGAAAGATCCTGGTCTGGTTTAATACAGAAAAAGGCCACATGTGACTTAAAATCACCGTCTTTCCCAAACTCTAACCTAAGTGGTTTTGTTGCCTAAACCACAGATGGGACTATGGATGCCAGCTCCGACCTCTTTTGGGACAGTCCTGCCCTTTTTACATCCCCCGTCCACCTTCGCTGTCTGAACATAATCCAGCAACTACAAGGTATGAACATAATTTCTAGGGAGACATGGTTTTCACAGTACATCAGGGGAGAATTTCGCATACTCTAAAGGCTAATTTGTGCTTCTGCGTTGGACCTTTGCATAGCCTGATGCGTAGCCTGACCCGCAACCTCCTAAGAGACTCAACATGGTGGCATGTAAACGCCGCCCCCGGCTAGTGGCTTGGCGGTGTAATTCGAGAGTGATGCGAATGCAGAAGTATAAATTCTAATGACAGCTTAGGCTCCACGTAGACTCAACACAGAAGCATGAATCCAGCATAAGTTCCTGACTTTTCCCTTGTTTCCCAAGTTGCGACTCTGCTTCCTCTTGGTGGCCAACAGGCTACAATCTCTCCGATTTGGGAGCAGAGGTGCCACTACGGCTGCGAACGTTTGCTCATACATGGATGCCACAAACACAATCGGTGTAATACAATCATCTGGGTGTCTTTGATGGAGGGGTAAAATGTGATGAAGCTGTCTGAGGACTCTGCAGTGATCCTCCTCTCTGCCATCCTTGATGGGGTAAATGTCATGGCGCCCTGTCATCTCTACTTACGGCCTCGGTCGCTTCCTTTCTGTCATAAGCTGCAGGTGAATCGCTCCGTTTATGGTGCTGCCGCTGCTGCCGGTGATGATGATGCAATTAATCCTGAACTCAGATTGAATTTGTGAAGGCTCCCGAGCGAGCGCGGAGAGGATTAACAAGCTCCAGGTGAGTCTGTGGAAACTCTGAAGACTTAGCAAACAAGGAAAAAAAAATCGGATGAATTTTAAGCAGAAAAGAAAGTACAGTACTTGAAAAGTGCTGTGTTGAACCAAATGAAATGAAGACAGATGCAATGGAGGGAGAGGGGGAGAAGAAGTGATTATATTTCTCTCACTTCCTATACAGAAAGCTACTAATTCCAGTCAATTTTCACTTCATGGTGATGCTCCTAAATTCGATGAAAGCTATAGGTCAGTAACCATACAATCAGCGGCGGTTTAAATACAGACTCTGAGCTCGGCGGACCGCCTCTGAGTAATGAAGATTTTAAAGCAAAGCGGCTGTTTTCCACTTTCAGCTGGTCTCCTGCAGCTTCCTGCGGTGTCGACACGTCATGGTCGGAGAATCATTACTCCGGACAGCAGAAGGCCTCGGGATGAAGCATACGCGGCCTTCAATGGGCTCCTGCCGCGCCAGGGGTGCCGCCATAACTAGCCTGGGGGGGGGGGGGCTTACGGAGCCAGTTTCAGGAGCGTGTGAAGCGCATCTGACGGAGGAGACGGTTAGTTAAATGTCCTGGAGTCCCCAGAGCGTCGGCCAAGCGGACGCCCCACGAGGAGCTGCCGACACCTGCGCGGCTGAACTCGCAGTCTTTCAACAAATCGTTCAACCTTTATTTAAACAGCATGAACCGGTGAGACTGCATTGATGCCCTGTGTACACAGATAATGAAAGCTGAGAAATTAAATTTCTTAGCAGAGTCGGATTAACCTGCTAAAGAGCCAAGGGGCAAAAACAAGCTGCGGACTCCTATTGACCCCACTCTGTATGCATTAAAGGGACGGTATTCATTCCATATCAGCATGCGTTTCATGTACTACATTATATTCTTAAAAGCACTGATGTGCAATGACACAGAGAGGAAGGGATGAAAAGAAGGGAACCTCTACGGTACAAGATCCGTGGTCCAAGTACAAAATACTGCACATACCAGCTCTAAGCAGGTTTATGGGCCTGTAGTGTCTGTTCTAGTGGTTCCTCCATAATGTCATTGGACCCGTGAGAGACATATTAACAAAGCTGGATTTATGCTTCTGGGCCACGCCATCGTGAGCATTTATACTTCTACGTTGCTGTCACCAAACCGTTAGTTGGCAACAGTTTGTGTAAGCCACCTTGTTGAGTTTCTTCGTCGCTGTTTTCCACGATTTTTGTCGGTGACAGCGACTGAAATTTGGCGGAGCTTGGTGGAGTTGGAGCCGACAGATGTTGAACAGTGGTTAGTTTTTCTGAAATTACTGCAACACAGAAACGAAAGAAGACAGAAGAAGCTGGAAATGCAACGATACCAAGCCGACCAATCACAGCTCTTGCATCCTGCGTCGCCGCTACGCATAGTTAGATTTTTTCGGAAGATTGCGTGTCAGGCTATGGGGTAACGAATCCGGCTAAGCTATAGCCATGGCGTAGGTTCGATGCAGAAGCATAAATTAGCCCTAAAGGTATACACCCACGTTAGCGGCTCTATTTAACTGTGCTTATGCTCCCTTCAAGGAATATCGACAGAACGGAAAGAACAGGAAACACACCCGTTATCCGTTATAAGTGATCATTCCTTATTATTTTTTTCCCCACTCAGTTGCTTGTGATTACAGTTAAACAAGATGACGTGAGGCACAGCAGTGCTTTGAGCCAGCGGCTAACACTAGCATGCTAACACGCCTAAATTGCTGATGTTTCATAGATAACAGGTCTAGGGCTCACCGAAGTTTTTGCAATTCATCCTGAGGGGCACATGAACGCCCGAGGCGACTTTCATGGCAATCGGTCACTAATGTGAACCTCATGGTGGCACGAGAGGAAAAGCCAGGCATCACCAGTAGTCAATTGGCCTCAGCCTCTGGGCAACAGGGATTAATGTCTGTATGAGTTTCCATCCCATTGCTGAACTGTTTTGTGTGGACCAAAATGGTAGACCGACTGGCTGACATTGCCATATGCCAAAATGCACAATTAAAGCCTTTGCAGCAGAGGCTGAGATATCCAGACTAGTGTGGATCAAGCTCTAAAAGACACCTCCCAGCCTGTTAATTATTTTCTCTTTTTTATTTTATCCTGGGTAAGGTGACAGAACTTCCTGTCCTCCAGACCAGGGCTGTAGACAGATTTCAATCAGTCTCTTGCACTCGCTCTTACTTAATCTCTTACTTTTAGGAGATGCCGCTGCAGCAGCAGGATTCAGTGCCGCCGCCTGCCTCTCATTACGACACTGTGGAAACAGATAAGGGTTTGTTTGGGCAGCTCCATCATGGGCGCCATTACAGAGGCTGTGGTGTTTGTTTAGCTGTTAATTAAAGTTGTGTGTGTGACAGGGGTGCTCCTCAAAGTCTGTTAAGACTTTGAAAAGATGTGTTGGTTGTCCAAATGCTCTTATTGGATTTCATGTGAAAGATGAAAGCTGTTCACCTCACACAGGGTCCCAATTATCATACTTCAACAGTGAGGCTGTGCTAGACAGAAAGATGGCTCAGTGCTGGAATTGTTCTTGTGTAAACATTTGATTAAAGACACTTTTGCTTTCTGCTCCGCGGCGCAATAACTTCAATTTATAAAGTGGTTTAAACTTAATGAATCCTGCTTTACCAGCCAGATTTGAAGTCAGACTTTTGAAAGTTAACATATTCATGCCATCACCGGGGCAAAATGCCTCTGGAGGTGAGAAAAATCGATGTTGGGATTAAGACTGTGTCGAGACGTCAGATTTAAGACAGATTTGAATATGTGTGGCTTTTGGACATTATCCTGAACACTGATGCTGTTGTATTTTTCGTAGGGAGACAATCTTACTCTCTCAGATAGATAAATAAAATGTCCACAGACAGCAGCAAAACAATTTTTTTTTTCCCAATAACAAATCAAACAACAAAATTTTTCTGCAGAAACAAGCCAAATCAAACGAAATGAAACAAAACAAAATGAAACGAGACGTGACAAGGCGAGGCGAGACGAGACGAGACGAGACGAGACGAGACGAGACGAGAAGAACTCTGGACTAGTTAGTCAGACAGCATTTTGGGAATTTCCTACATGGCCTCAAGAAGAACTTGACTTTGGTCATAACAGGTCTTGTCATATCCAGGATTTAATCTCTCCAGAAAATTAAGTTGCCAAATTTTTTAGTTTTTCCCACATTTCCATCTCAGTTGAAGGTTTCCAGGTTCCTCTGCGGGTCCACGAAACATTGTTAAGCTCAATTATTCTGCGCCCCCCCCCAAAAAAAATAATAACAGTTGAAGAGAAAAACCTTTCACCCAGGACAGCAGCAGCATAATATTGACTGTAAAAACCCTGAAAAAAACCCAACTTAATCAGCTCATTATTTCTGTAGTCTGTCGTATGTTTTACCTCTTGGCAGTATTAACTCACACTCCAGTTTTATATCAGTTGTTTTAGAAAGGGGGCTAGAGATTTTCCTGAGCCCGGGGGGAGTTTCGAGAGGAGTCTGAACTCAGCTGTACTGCAGAGGAAATGCTCTTAGAACCTGCAGGTAACCTCCAGGAGATGTTTTAACAGCATAATACAAAATGTTCATGTTTGACTTGATGCCTTTTATATGCTTGATTACCTCGTATATAAACCCGTATTCTTTGCCTTTGCAGTGGCTCGGTCTCGCCCGCATTAATATTTCACGTTGCCTAAAAACTTTAAATGGGAGTGAGGCGTGCCAATCTTTAATTCCAACACGCTGAATAATTGATGCCGACTGGAATCTGATGCACTGCTGAGCAGCAGTGGCTTCTCCACTGGAGGAAATTTACATCCGCTCGCCCACTGATCTACATTTCCCATCAGGCCTCGGGTGCGGCTGCCAAAATCCTCCCCAAAAGAGAGGGAGGGAGGGAGGCAGGGGGACGCAAACAGCATCATGCTAGTTCTTTGTTCAGGTCCTTGTAAATGTAGACTAATCTGTTGCTGAAGAAGACAATTTTCTCCTGTTTGTTGGGTAAAAACTGTGTCCAGCTGTTCTTAAAAACAGAACCATTTGTGAGCTGTTTTCAAAGATTTACATCTTAAGTAGGAAGCATTGACAGGGACGTCACAAAGCATCAACTGATGGACTGATACGGTTCGGGTCTTCTCATGGGATTTCTTGACAATACAATAAGTCAGGGCTCAGTCTCTAAAGCTTCTGTTGGAAGGAGCTCGACCAACACAGAATAGTGATGAGTCAGTTGGCAGGAATCAGTTCCCTTAAGTCTCCAAGAGTCGGTCAAAACCATTTGTCACCAATGGCTTTGACCGACTCTTGGAGACTTAAGGGAACTGATTCACACCAGATTGAGGCACATTCCTCATATTGCTTTCAGCGTATATCATTCAAAACACTTTATTCTTATGACTGAGGAGATTTTTGTCTGGGAATATGATGTTTTAAACGTTAATAGTGGCAGATGTACCTTTGAAATTTGTAGATACTTTTGAAATTATGGGTCCTCGATTTTTACTCAGCAAGCATTTATGAAGCCTGCGAGCTGGTTCAGGCGGCCCAACCCAAGTCAGCTGTTAGACCAACAAGACGCTCTCCTCTCACGGCACCATGAATCCACAACGAACGCTTCTAATCCCAGCGGCACACTGAAGCCACCGGCACTCTGCTCACCCTTTTGCTGTATGACTGGGCGAAGCTGGATGGAAGCTCTATTGCAGCTCGCTGCTGCCGCCATCGCCGCCACCGCCGCCGCCTCCACCGCCGCTGCTGTGGCTCAAAGCCTTTCAGGAGCCCCACCTCCGCCACAGCATCTGCCATTAGCCTCTGACCCTAGCGTCCCCCAAGGGGTGAGATAAGTATCAACATCTCCCCTCTCTGCTGAAGGTCAGAGCCCAAACACCAAACATCAACACTGTTCCTGTTCTACATTTACAATGATAATTGATTCCAACTGTGTTGACTAACTGTAACTGCCTATAACTAACCAATCCATCCAACCTGATTGACAAGGATGTAATCCGACCTTCTGTCTCAGGACCTCTCCCCATTGGTCAGATGGGTCTCTGCAGTTTTCTTGCTTTAAAACAAGAGGAGCAGGGGAACAACACTGCGGTCACACCCTGACTTATTTTTTTACCACTCTAAAATAAATCTTAATCCCTGGAAGTTTAATCACCTGCAGCTTTAAACCCAAACACTGATACTAACGGGGGGGGGCTGGGGGCTGCTGGGGACAGGCCTGGATTTCTCTTTGGATTCACCCTGTTTACTCCCTCTAACATTTCTTTTCTATAAATACAAATGACTGCTGATTTTAAGCTTAAATTTGCTGCTTTTCCTGCCCATAAACATTGAAAACGGCCCAAAACCTGTTGTTTGAACTTTACGGCAACTTTGAGAGAAACTGTGAAGTCTCTCCACGACGTAGCTCATCTTTGTTGCTGGAGATGTGAAATGACTTACACACAATCTCTCACTATCTGATCATCTCAATATATGATATTATTGTTTTGCAGCTAATTTACAAAGAGGTCTCAGGTGGTTTTTCTGCAATCGTACACAATAGTCCTGTAATAGAATAAAATATTACCTCTGTAAAGCTTATAGTTCTCAGTTTGTTTGGTATAACAAAGCCCATAGAGGAAAATTAAGAAAAAAAATAGATTTCAGCAAAACAGAGTTGGGTTTCTTTGATCAACCTTTCCTCAAACGTTTTTCATTTTCTATCCTGCGGATTTGTTGTAAAATTTTACACCGTCAGGACTCTAAAAGACGCAGTAAGAAGTAAGTACAACGTCAGGGTCAGCAACAAGGATTAACACCACAGGCTAAATTGCGACTTCTGATCTTTTCCTTTAAATGATCATAAAGCCAAAGGCCACTTGTTATTTGTTGATGTAGCTTGGTTTGATGTGATGGATCTGCTCACTGATGCAAATATGATCGCTGTCCCCCAAGAATGATGAAGGGGCATAAATCAAGATCTCAGTTTTAATACGACTAATCATGCAGCCCGACATTGTAGGTGTCCATCGATTTATGTCTCCTTACATCAACTCTGGTATGGGGATTTTTTTTAAGTGCCGTTCTGTTTATTTTCAAGGATTTGGGCAATTTTCCAGACAATAAAATTGCTGCTTGCTCCATTGAAGCTTCTGAATGGCATCTCTAATAGTGTTGTCGGTAGTACCAGCTGTCCCTTTCTATACAGCACCGCAGTCAACAAATAAAACATCTTACTTAACCCTGTTTTCATCACACATCTGGTTCCCTTTAGTTCTTGGGGAAGAAGGCGATCCAGGTTTCTGCCATGGTACCTGCACTCGCATGTTTTCTGTCTGTAAAATCATGTGTGAGACTCCAGAGGTGTTTTTTTTCTCTTTTTTTTGCGTATTGCCAGAAAGCTGCTGTTTTTCCTCCAGTGGGGCAGAAAATGTGAAACGCTTCAGGGATTTTCAACGGGCCCTGAAGCGAGACACAAACTCCTAAAGTGCTTTCATCACTCCGGGGACAAACAGGATTTCACAGCTTTCTGCCGTGAATCCCGTCGCCCGGGACTGAAAATGGCTTTCTGCCGTGAAATACCTCTAAGAGCAGCAACAAAGGGGACTTTAATACTAATGACAATTCTGATTCAGAACCATATGCTGAAAAATAGGCTCAGTGTGTTCAGATGAAAATGGATGGATCCATTTTTTCAACCATGGCCATATTCCAAAGTTACAGTGTAGACTTTGGTCTTTGATTACTTTAGTAAAAACAGTGGACTCACATCATCACACATCCAAACTGCCTTATTATGTTCATTTTCAAGTTCACTTATGTCTCCATTGGACCAGGAAATTGATATTTCACAAACCTTATCCGAACCATTGTTGGGCTGCGTTGGCTGACACACCTCGCAGTGGAGGTTGGTGATGGTGCCTGTGGACCAGCAGACTGGGTTCGGGGTTCCCATTTTTTAAAAAGGGGGACTGGAGGGAGGGTGCCCTCAAGTCATCAGTGGGAAAGCTTATGCCAGGGTGCTGGAAAGGAAGGCTCTGACTGGTCGTCGAACCTCTGATTCAGGAGGAGCAACGTGGATTCCGTCTTAGCCATGGAACAGTGGAAGCCCAGAACCAGATCCCCTGGGGGATCTAGTGGGGAGTACTATACGAAATATGGGGTTTCTGGGGCTATTGCTAAAAGGGATTCTGTCCCTATAAAACAGGGGCGAGAGTTGAAGTCAAACAAGTTTTCTGTGGGTGTTTGCCTCTACTAGGGTTTTCCCTTCTTTGGGGAAGGGGTCCATTTTGTGAGGGGGGCTCAGAATTGAATCTCTGCTATTTGCAGATGCTGACTCTGGATAAGCAGTAGATAATGGATGAATGCATGGAACACCTTAACCTGAATATGACTAATACTTGTTTAAGGTATACCCAAGGCTGCTGATATGGTGATTTCCAAATCGAAAAAAGTCTTCTTGTTACAGAACCTGCACCGAGGTTTCTGAGTTCACACGTAACGAGGATCACCGTCCTCTCACCGACTGAGATTCTTCTCCTCTCCTGGATGCTGAATAAAACAAAATGTCAGCGCAGCAACTTCGACTGACTCTGCATCTCTACATGCAAATATGTCCGCTGTCTCCCCATCTCAACGCAGCCATTAAAATACAACACCTTAGTTCTCAGCAAGTACACTCACAGTTCAAATCTTGCTGCAACTTAAACACAAAGGCAGGCTACTTTATCCAGGGGTTTCAGGAGATCGTTAAGGGAAATATCAAGCGGGAGATTCAGAGCGAGGGAAAACACTTCCAGAACAAGTGTCTCCTCCCTGCTCGAAACGCAACAGGCTACCGTAGTTATGCATCAATGACCCTGAACCTGCCGCAGTCTGGCGACGCTGCATATTTCTTCACGTTTCCCCACTGAATGTTTGAGTGGTAGGTGAGACGAGAGGTCTAACATTAGCCCTAATATCCAAACCCTATATTTTGGTGTTGCGGTTCCTTCCAAATCAGCTGGAACAATGTTCCTGGAGTTCCCAGTGCAGCTCGTAGCAGGAAAGGTTGGAAAAACCAAGACCCCAGAGCTCCTTGGCAACACTGAGAATTTAGTGTGAGAAAAGTTTCCAGGAAATTCACTAGAAAATATGGGAGTCGTAATATAAACTGTTAATGATTTTACCTCAAACAAAGCCCATAGATGCTGCCCACAGGTGGAACCAGCCACAAGATGACCTGAAAAGTGCCATAACTTTAGCCTCTTGCAAATCCAGATTAAAAACTCTGCTGCTCCCCCTATGATTGATTACCTGCTCTCCCCTGCCCCTTTTTTTTTCCTAATTGAATTCAGGGCAATGTACAATTTATTGCCGTGGTGTAATTGCACCGTAAAGTCGGGACAGTTTTATTTATAAAGCCCAATATCACAAGTCACAAATTTCACTCAAGGGGCTTTTTACAATCTGCACTTCACAAAACATTATTTGTCCTCAGACCCTTGTAGCCAATGAAGAAAAACTGCCCCGAAAAAAACCTTTAATGGGGGAAACAACGCCCCCCCCCAAAAAAAAAAAAAAAAAAAAAAAAATTTGAGGAAGCTTAAGGGAAGAGCAACAGAGGAAGGATCCCTATTCCAGGATGGAGAGACATGCATTAGAAGTCATGTGGAGAACAGATCATAGTAGATTTACTGTATGGACTTAAAGAATGACAACATTATAGATAGACAGTAAACATGAACTATGAAGACCACAAACCAGACGGATGTCCAGGAGAATTGGACCTGAGCCACAAGACCAAGGGCAGGGAGAAACCATATTTCAGTTCTAATTATTTTACAATTTTTAGCTCTTTTTATTCCATTTCATTTTATCAAATGCTTTAAATCTTGTTTTAATTTGATTAATTCCTTTTATTTTTCTTTTAAACATCATTCTAATGCTCTTGCCTGACTTTCCCTTACTTCAATAAAGCTTTTCAACACTACACTGCTACTCTGACTATTTCTGGACATAAGCTGTATATGCACACAGTTACTTTGCCCAATGCACAACGCGTCCATTGTGCACAAACTGTTGAGTTGTGCTCTTTATCAACAGGGACCGAAGGACACAAATAAGAAGATCCTCTGAACAGAAAAAAGAAACAGACACACAGAGGGATACACACTCATGTACACACGCACCGCATAGATAAGCGCACGCACACACACACACACACGCACACACACACACACACACACTCGGAGCTGTCTGCAGACAATTACAGTTAGAGTATAATTACGGAGCTCATTATGTGTCTGCAGAGGCTTCAGATGATTTGTCGTCAAAGGAGTGCTTTTAAATCGTCGGCCGGAAAAAGGAAGAGAGAGAAAAAACCCCAAAAATCCTGCCGACCTGCTGCAAGTTCGCCAGCTGCGCCAGGAGCAAGTCGAATCCGCCAGGTGGAGGGTCAGAGGTCAGGCCTGCACCTGCATCCACATGAGGGAAATTTTATTTGGGATTTTAGAGGCCCACTGTGGCGTTACCGCAAAAAGCAGTGTTTTATCAGTGGTTTCATGAGTGTTTGTGTCAAAAAACATAGATTTGAAACATAAGTTTGTTTATTTTTTTTTAGTTTGTTTACAAGAAAACTCCACGGGGCACCGTCAATATCCTCTTTCTGTGAACGAGCCTGTCACTTTTGAACATGAATTACTGTTTGCTTTTAGAGCTGGTAGTTAGTAATTTATATCTTCAAATGAATAATTCCTTTTGCATAACCAGCATGTGTAAGTGCTGCCTTCGCTGTCATACAGGCTGCAATTACCAGCACCTTTTTTTTTAATTCTAGGCCAAAACTTGGACGAGATCTTCAATATACTTTTATTTGGCTCATAAAGGACAAGAACACAATATCATACAACATCCTAATGTTGTAGTTTGCTAAATGTAAACAGGAATGTAACACAAACCAGGTTTTTATTACACAGATGCATAACAATTACCATAAGGAACATGGCATCTCGCGGTGTGGACCCAACGGTATGTCAATCTGAAACCCAACCCACAGCTCACGTTATAATTATAAAGTTGAATGTTTGGTATTTTGAAATAAAATTTCAATTATCAGTAAAATAGCTCAACAGAGAACAGAGAGGCGGCTGGAGATCACTTTCCAGCAGACTTTGGGTAATCAACAACACCGTCATGATCACCATCATCACCATCATGATCACCATGATCACCACCATCATCACCACCATCAACATCATCATCATCATCATCGTTTCCCTCCTGGAGAGGCTGGTTGAAAATTTTACATCCTGCTGGTCTGTACCGGATCTCCATTCCTAGTGGGAAATGTGGAGGAAGTTTTCCATGAAGGCCGAGAGCACCTTGCCATGGCAAAGCGGAACCTCCCGGAGAACGTGGCTCGCACCGCAGCAGCCTGACCGAAGAACGTGTCCATCAGCATCTCAGTCCGGCAATCGCAGCTTTTGCACCTCAGTCCAAGCAAATGATGGCGGGCAAACAATGCCCTTTCCCCCATGAGGCTCGAGTGTTTTTTGACCATACCGACTTTCTTTAGCTCGAACTTGTCTTGAACTTGAACGTACGCTGCTTAAAAGTCGACTAAATTCTATCTCGTTATCTAAAATTGTTCTGGACCTCCAAACTTGAATAAAAATCAAATGCGTGAGGAACCCGCGCAAGAACCCCTGTTCTGAGATGTTGTTTGTTTTCTGTATGGTTATTGGCTCATTTGCATAAAGTTCTGTGGTTTTCCAGGAGAAATAAACTGCAGTGGAAAATCCATTCAGACTGACTGATGTGCTTGTCCAGTCCAGTCCCAGATGTTCAGTATCCTTGAAATACTGCAGGACTTTCACTGTCCTCTCACTTTTCTTTGAATTGGAGCATTTTCCTTCACGTCAGTTGCAGGCAGAGTAATTATTTTGACAAACCAAATTGAATTCCAGCTTTTGTCAGGTTCTGGGTTTTTCTCCACCGGAAGACTTATTGAAGTGTCACTCTGAGCAGCGCCAGTGGCCACTTATTTTTCCATTATTCCGGGTGATAAACATTTTGACGTCTCTGTTTTGTTGAGGCAGCACACAATAGCCACCTGGGAGCCACAAAGAGAGAAGGGAACATTCCACCAAGCACTTTACTCTTTGTTTTATTAAACAAACTTCAAATCTGGCCAAAATTAAACTAATTTAAGCAAAGAAGATGTAACAGCTAACGGTGTTTAACATCAGGCTTCATTACTAACGGCACTTGATTTCATCTTTTTTTCCCCCTGCACATTCAAGTGAGATACATCCTTAAATTTTAGCTGGCAGTTGATAATTTCACCTCTTTGGACGTGTGAATGTGATGGGATGTGAGAATTTCAGGATAAATATTCCATTATGTGAGATATGAAGGGCTTAAACAGTAGTTTTGGGGCATTTTTCACAGCTGTCTCAGCCAATTACCGTCAAGAATGCCAAAAAGACATGTTAATTTTTAACTTTATCAATATCTTGATGTTGGTAGAAAATCTGTGTTCCATCAGGGGCTGGTTGGATGGATGTTTGGTTTATTTATTAGTTGTTGGATGATTAGCTGGCTGTTTGTGTTTTTGGTTTATTGGTTGATCGATTGGTTGATTGGATGTTTGGTTTGTTGGTTGGCTGGTTGGTTGGATGATTAGCTGGTTTGATGGATGTTTGGTTTATTGGCTGGCTGGTTGGTTAATTAGCTGGATGCTTGTGTTTGGTTCATTGGTCAGTCTGGTGGATGATTAGCTGATTGGTTGGATTTTTGGTTTATTGGTTGGTTGGTTCACTGGCAAGTCATTCAGCGTGTCACCTGGCTTGTTGGTTGTTTGCCACCAGGTGGCGTAGAAATAACGGCGTCATGTTTCCAGCCTCCCATCGTCACATGGCGAGCAGGAAAACGTGGTCATTCAATCAGCGAGTTTGAACCCTTTTCCTTTTGACTGGAGAATAAAGAACCCAACTGGACCAGAGCTGCAATTGAGGTGATGTTGTTTCGAGGCTGCATTGCTTGATTCTCTACAGAGCCTATTTGTGCGTGATCTCATAGTTATTACTATTAGTTTGTGTCTGCTTCAATTAGCAGTTTCCTTTTGTATAGTCACCATTACAGCCACAAAGAGCAAATAGTTTCTCCGTACCTTTATCGTCTTTTTTAGATTATCAGGTATTTAAAAACCACTAATGTGAGAAGTTTACCATCCTGCTGAATGGTGCCTGACTGGATGAGCTCTTCTTCATGGAGCCTTCACTGGATGCTTACAAGCAGTTATATTTATGAATGTGCAGCTGGATGATCTTCATGTCTAACGGCAGCCAGAAGATTAATTCCAGCCGTAAAACTTGAACTTTCAAAGCACAAGTCATCAAGGGTTTGGCGCGTAATTCCCTCCAGTAAATGTGTAGTGTTGTGATATTTGGTTCTGTTACAGTCAGCGACGGTTGTCAGGGCCAATAAAGCGGACGAGATGAAGGCAGGGAGCCAGGAGAGCAGGATTTCTTCTGACTTACCGCCGCATGTGACACAATTGTACTTGCGGAAAGGTGCGTTTGATTTTTATGCGCCCAGACATGACGGCGGGGCTGAGCTGCCCCGTCGCAGCGTGGGGCGACGTCTGAAGACAACATGTCGGGTGACAGCGGGAGACAACTGATGAGCAACAGCCGAGCTAAAGGCTCCGGTAGCGGCTCCGTGTCTCATCCGCACTGACAGATTCAGGACGGCAAAACTGCAGCGCATCGCAATCTGCATCAGCAAGAGATGGGACACGACGACGGCGATGACAACAACAACAACAACAACAACAACAAAGTGCACGTGTTATCGTGGGATTGAAGAGTTCAGGTGGTGAATAAGTGCGTTGTGTAATCTAAATATGCCAGGTAGGATAAACGTACAGCGTAAAGACACCAGCATCTCTGAAGCGCTCGTGCTCATAAACACGGGGACGGATGGACAGAGGACGACATGTTGGCATCTTTTCCTACTTTAAACAAAGCAAGATGCAAAGATACGTCCGATCCACTCTGTCCTGTAGCTTTGTCGTTTGTAACCTCCCGCAAACCGTCTATGCCTGCGTTTTAAAAATACTGTTTGGTGCCGTACAGCCCAGGTGGTACGGTTCATGGCATGGAAACGCATTGTAATCGTTCGTGCTGCCGCTAACTTGACACAGATTCGGTTCTTGGAGCTCCGCCGTCTGGATTTGAATGCATAACAGTTTCTTTCCTTGAAATAGAATCGCTCTGCCTCCGCCGTCTTTGTAAGATTATTTGCTTTTTAGCATCTGTAACACTGACATGCTTCCCTCGGCATGCACACAAAAGCGCATTTGCATATCATCCATTCTTTTGGCGGTTTTTCTAAAGCGTTCCATGAATTTTTCTTTTCTTTTTCTACGGTCGGTTGTCGTCCCCTAAATGTTTTTTCCCGCTCAGAAACGGCCGACTATCCGTCCGTCTGTCGGTCCTCCCTGCGCGCAGCTCCGCATTTGCATTTAAAGGCATTTTCCTCCCCTTACGATTCAGGAAGGAGAAGGAAAAAAAATAAAAGGCCGGGGATGGAGTATATTTAGCAGCTCAAATCCCAATAGGCCTATGTACAGAGCCATCCATTGAATGTTTTTTTATTTTTTTCATTTTTTGTGGGGCGGTATAATGGCTGTGAGTCGGTGTCGTCTCGCCGGGACGCCTGTGATCCTCTGCCGTATTTTTTTTTTTTTTTTTTTACGCCAACACAAAAGCGTTTCTTTGTCGAATCTGTTTAGGCGTTGCTTCCCGCACTTATCTACCCGCGGCATGTGTTTCTTCTCGGGCCCCTGCCTCATTCTGAATGCATTACACCGAAAACATTCATCCCCTGTCAAACAGTACACCTGTACACCCAGATACACTTCACTGGTTCTTTTCTATCCACACTGTCCTATTTAAATTCCCTGCAATGCTCGTCTGCTAAGGTGGGGGGGGGGGCACAACGCGCTAGAAGGCCTGCAGCCCAGAATTATTTAAGTCTTTCCGTTGGCAAAAATCAAAACAAGACCACTGCAAAGGAATGTTTACAGGTAAGTGGCACACATCGACATTCTCGTCGCAGTCAGCCCCGTGAATGGCATCGATCCATCGCTTGATCCCGAGGAGCGCCACCTCTCATCAGCCGCATCGGTCTTCGCCCGTCGCTCATTCCGCTTCGCCGCCACGCCCCGCCGAACCACGTTTAGCGAAACCACGGTTGCACAGCCGGTGACAAAAGTGGCTGCAGAGAGAAAAAAAAGTGTAACATTTCCCGACGAAAAGAGAGAAACCTAGAATTAAGATGTGTATCTGCCACTTTTAATGCAGATTCTAGGGGGTTGGCTTGTCAAGATAAGTGGCCGCTGGCGGTAATTCTCCAGTCGGGTGCCTGTAAACTGTTGAAGAGGAAGAGGAAGGTTTGGGTCAAAAACATGGAAGAACGGCAGAGAAACCGCGACGTTTCGTGTCTCGTTTTGCGTGAGGTCAGCCGCCATGTCGTTGCCTGCCGCCATTTTCAGCCTCCTCGGTGGAAGCCTCACGGTCGCTTGCTACTACCAAGCACTGAGGCCTGGGCTCGGCCCCCCCAGAGTCTGGATCGATAAGGGCGATGATGTGGAGAAAGGAAGGGGGAAGGTTACCGTAATCAGGGACTGTCGGTGGCATCGTTGGGGGACTGGGGGCGTCCACGGGGGTTTTGGGGAAAGCAACACAGGACGATTTCATGGCCTAGCGTTGACCTTCGTCGTGCTCGCCTCCCTCTTCCTCTTCAGTCTCCTTGGCCTTGTTGCCACAGGGGAAAGTCTGAATTTATCGAAAATAATGATGGAGCAGAATTGTTGGCACAAAGAGGAAGAAATAAACTTTGATACGAAAACTGCTGCCGCTAATCTCACCGTTGCATCTAAATAAACTTCAGCTCCTGCAGTGTTGATTTAATGGAGCGGTTTTATTCCGCACTCTGTCATTTTGTCTGTTTTTTTTTCATTGTTATTCTCTGGAAGTGGCATTAGCTACAAAGGCCTGTTTTTTTCTCCCTGGGCTGATTTCTTCTGTCTGTAGATTTACCCTCAGATCTCACATCTCTTTCCAGGAGAGACCCTGGGAAATAAGGCTCCGAACGCTCATCCAGGCCAAAACGTCCAGAGGCAACAGGCCGTTTCCCAGCAGCCGTCATGGTGGTGAAAGGAGCTGGCTAGAGGCTCCGCGTACAGTAATACAGTAATAATAATTTGAATCTGACTCAGTTTTCTAAAAAAAAATGTTGAATTAAAATTCTTCAAACTATATACAATCCCTCTCCCTCATTGAAAAATCCAGGTTCTGTGAATATGTAATTTTCATTTTAAAAAGTTTACCTGTTGGACACAAGATGCCTCCTCCTGCAGCAGGACACGTGAAGTCCCACTTGTGTACGTTGCGTACTTGAGTGTTTTTCGGCTTCAAATCTGGTTGTAATGTTACAAAATCCCGCTCGGCTCGTACGTGCAGGACTTTAACTCAGCAGTTTACGCTGGGAGACTGAAATTTAACATAACCCATGTGCAACTTGCTCCTCTCTTCACGCCTTCAGCGAGGTACCGAAACCCTCCAAACGCAGCGACGAGAGTTCGATTCGGTTCCCGTCGGTTTACTTGCACCAGCAACAAGCGGAAGCCAACAAGGTCGTCTCCGGGGCCGGTGGCCGGTCGGATCAGAGACGTCTCACCCGGGGGATCCGGAGCGTTCCCACGCCTCCAGACCTGGATCCCGGTAGATGCTGTCTCCTGCTGTCCGCGCTCCGCCTCCCCCTCGGGCTGATGCCAGGGGTCGCGGTCACCTGGCCGGTTGCTCCGTGTGTCACTTGTATGGTTTAACTCCCCTTTTTTTCTGCGGGGGGGTCGTTTTAGCGCCCCTCCCGTGCAGCCTGGGTCTGATATTAAATAGCCGTGTCTGGTCAGCTGATTACCCCCGAGGGCTCGTGTGGGAGACGGTTGTGACAGGACTCAGCTGATGATGTCAATTTTTGTTTTGTCACTTGTGCAAGTGCCCTGTTAAAATCATAGTGCGTGGGATCATAACACACTATGGAACATGAGCACATAATGAGGAATGATACAAATAGTAACAGTGTCACAGGAACGTGTCTCTGCAGCATTATATCACCTTTCGCCATTAGAGCTTCTTCATTAGAGCCTCCTCTACCTCGAACTGTAAAAAGAAAAACCTCCTCGGTAAAATACTGTAAAATCATTAACTGCCATTATCCCGACCCTTTGTGGCAATTGGGAGGATTTCAGCTCCTCAGAAACCTCCTCGTTAAATTAGGTTACTGCAAATGAAGCACTTTAGGTGAAGCCAAAGTCAAGGAAAGTCTGATCCGCAATCATTTATTCGTACTTTTCGGTGGCAAAAAAGAAAGAAAACAAAACAAAAGGCTCAAACGGCACAAAAAGTGCCTCCGATTATTATCAAACGTTTTCTTACTTCCCACATCAAATAAAAAGTAGCCATGGTTGGCGGGAACCGGCTCGAGTCCAGCAACGCCGGGGACGAAACATCCACCAACAATATCAGGAGCAACGCGAGGGAACGATTTCTGATCGGTCTCGGTTCTGTGGGATCGATTTAGCTGCGTCTCTGCCCTTGAATCAGTTTTCCACCAGGGCTTAGGTTTAACCTGTCTCTCTCACATTTAAAATGGGGATTTTTCCACCCGGCAACAGCATCTTTGGCGTCCGGGCAGCGACCGGAGCGGCTGACGGGAGTTAGCTCCCTGCGTTCAGGCCTGATTCGGACCGCTGACCCGGTTTTTGGTGGTGTGGTTTTTTTTAAAAGCAGAGCGGAGGCGAGCTTCTTGCTCGTGGGCCCGTCGTTGCTCGGGCGTCCCGGAGCCTCGTCCGCTGGGTCCCGCCTCCCTCGATCCCTTCAGCTCAGACCGGGCGGCGTTGGCGGCGCCTCTGAGGGAGAAATAGAAAAGAAAAAGGACTAAAACCCACAACTATCGTCACGGACATCGTCCTCGGCTCCTGAGCCGGATTCCGTCTCCCACAATCCTCAGAATGTTTTTTTTGTGTATGGACACGCCGCCTTGGGACACCCTTGAATAGTAAATAATAACAGTGTGTGTGTGTGTGTGTGAGACAGGACAGGGTGTGTATCATTAATTTTTAGCGCGTCCAGGATGGGTCATCTATGCCTGCGGGGGCCCCGGGGGGCGCACTGCTAATTATAGCCTCTACCCAGGAGGGAGATGATGAAGAGGAGGCAGCTGGAGAAAGTGTGTGTGTGTGTGTGTGTGTGTGTGTATTTACATTCGTCGGGCCGATTTAGCCTCAGGTGTGCAGGTGTGCATCAGCAGGAGTGTGTTTTCCGCGTGTGGTGTGGCGTTCAAGCACCTGTGTGTGCTTTTCAGCTGCACTTTTCTCCGGAGTGTCAGTTTGGCTGCGAATCGCCTGCCGTGCATCGCAAACATCCTGATTACATCACGTCGCGTTGGAAAAAACCTCTTGAATGACACCAAGTCACCAATGTCAGCGCGCTGGCTCACAGTGACAATGCTAGCACCCTGAGTAGCAGAAGGTGTGACAATTTATCCTCATCACCACCTTACTTCAGCATTTTAACTTGCTAATATCGGCTAATTAGCGCCAAGCACAGCTGACACCGATGGGTTGACGTTTGTGCAGGTATTTAGTGTCGGAATCAAAGTATCGTGGGAAAATTGAAATATTCGCCTCGGCAGTTTTCGGGTGATCACCAAACTGACCAGGGCTCATCCTGAGGGTGAACAGGTGCCAAATTTCAACCCACTTGTTTGTTCCGTCCTTGCCTGGGAACTTTCCCCCAGAAGAAGGAACGCAAACCTTGCGGCCGATCGCCGGACCCACTGGCAGTCGTCCGCTGGAAAACCGTGAACATCTGCACCAAAAAGTCCACCCGATGCTCACGGAGATATTTTCCACTAAGGGGGGTGAAACTGTTGGGCAGCTGACCGATATTAGCCTCACAGGCACTTCAGGGCCAAGTTGAACAATGAGGGAATTTACTCTCCGGCGCCGTCTTTGCCCTGATGCATATGCATGAGTTTGCACTTAAGCAAAAGCCAATTTGTTAAAAAACATTTTTTTTTTCTCAGTCAGCAGTTTATGATCAGTCGACGCGGACGCCCGCAAAGATGTAAACAACGGATTCCACATGCTAATCATCCCTCTGATTTACATGCTAATAACACACAGGGAGAACGGCGACTGATCTGTGAGCAGCCTTATCTGAATATGAATATGTTCAATCCGCAATAAAGAAATAAAAAAAAAAAAAAACAGCCAGGAAGCAGCGTCCTCCCCCGGCGGGTGCAGAGGCCTTAAAAGGTCAAACGGTAAAAACAAACTGCCGCGGCGTGGAGGCAGTTTCGGTCCGGGGAGCCGTCGCCGTGTAGTTCCGTCTCTACAGGGTGGAGGGGCTTTGGGGCTTTCTTTTCCGGGGCAGAGGGGAAGAGCAGGACTCGCCGTTTGCCGAACCCCCGCAGTTTCATCGCGGACGGCGTTTTGGGTTCAGGTAAAAGTTAGGGAACTTTTTTTTTTTCGCCACAGTTGGCTCGGGTCGTAAATCAAGCGCGCGTAAAAACGCAAAGTTCTGCACTTTCATCCTCTGGGTGATTCACTTTTACAGCTCGGCGTCTGAGACCGAGTTCTCGGTCCAGGCCTATTAAATGGGGGGGGGGGCATGGTAATGTATAAAATATGCAGCAACGGAGACAGTCTGAATTATGAAAACATCATTTCTAATGTACTCCGATACCCAATCTACCCATAACTCTGCATTTGCGCAGAATTAGACCTTCACTCATGCCTTTTTTTTTTTTACTATGTAATCTCATTATACGAAGCAATATCAGACGGGTGTCAGAGGCAAAATGAAGGGGAGTCATTGTTTCGGGTGACTTGAGACCACGGATGGAAATCCGTTTCCGCCGGTCTGATATTCGGTGAGGTTGTTCCCACCGAAAGCAAACGGTTTACTCAACCTTGTTCGCATTCAGACTCCGCCTCATTGGGTGTCCTGCCTCGTTTTCTGCCCTTGGTGTTTTCAGACTCTGCTCTTTTTATTTCCTTATCTGATTAAATCCAAATTGTTTGAGTTGAGACTCGGCTGCTTTAAATAATGTTTAATCTGCATCTCCAGTTTTGTCCCCAGGTGAAGCAGTTATTGGAAAACAATATGGAAAATGAAATCGCTCTATTTTTTTGGGTGGGGGGGCTGGAATATGTAAAAGATATGGCGAAGACTGCAAGATGAGGAAAGGGAAGTTTGTTTCCTACACAAAGTTGGTTCAGAGTGCTTTACATAATGCATCATTACAAAAAGAGAAAAAACAGCATAAAAACCATCAACATGCAAACTGAAAGAGCAAAAAGCTTTTGAGGGTAATTTCAAAAGTTAAGACCGGATTCTTAAATACAGCTGAAGGGGGCAGAATGGTTCATGGCAGGTATTTAAGGTTAAGTCAAGGGCTGTGCAACATCAAAGTTTTATGATCTGAATTTACTGGTGGTCCAAGTCGGGGCGGGTCTGATACCCTCCGGAGGTTCTTCACAGCTCTTCAGTGCCTAGTGACAGATCGCTTAGGGTTGGTAGGTTTGACCCGACAGCCTCAGAGTCTGAGAGGCCGAGGATGGTTTCTGGTCCATAGCCACCGGGGGGGGCAGCAGACTAGCAGCAGTTCTGGATGCCGGGACACCTGAGATCTGGTGTGATGTGTTGAATTTTCCCGGTCTTTGTAAGGACTCTAGCAACACCTTTCTGATTGAGCTGAAAGTGTATGAGTGTGTTTTTTCCCCCGGGCGTAGGGAAGAGAAAATCATTACGACAAGCTAACCTGCTGAAAATTAAAGCATTGATTGGATTCTCAAAGTCCCGTTTGGACACAAATCCTCTGATTCTCTCTGATGTTTATAAGATGGTCAAAAGCAGACTTTGTAACTGATTTGATGTTGCTATTAAAGTTTGAGTCTTAGTCTAAGACACTAGCAATTTCTAACTTGGTTATGTGGAGACAGAGAGTTTAGGAGAATGCTAAAAGACTGATATCTCATTTTTCTCTGCTTTTAGTTGGAGAAAGTCGTACCTGTTTGGTTTCCTTGCAGAGAGAATCTATGGGACTTGCTTGGTAAGTGCTCTGCATAGTTATGATAGCTAATGTTACTGTTTTGTATAACATGGCCTCATAAATGAATGTAAATGTTAAATAGAGGAGGACCAAGGATGGATCCTTGGGGAACCCCGCATATCCACTCTAATGCAAATTGACCACTTCAGACAAAATAGCTTTTCTACCCAACAACATGATTCAAATTTTTAAAACAGTGGAGAAAAAGTGGTGAAAAAAAAAAGCAAATGGGCCCCCCCCCCCCCAGGTGTCAGGGAACAACTTTACCTGCTCCACCTCAACAGCACCTACGTTGAATGTTTCCGTATCAAATCAGGGTTTCCTGAATGAAAGGGAACCTGGAACCATTTGCGGTCGCCGGGTCTTTGTCTGTAGGGGTCCGGTTTATTCCCTGATGCTCCACGACCGCCAGGCCGGACTTCAGCACTCAGTTCTACTGTGGTCTGATCCGGGGGTTTCAACGACTGGTACAGCTTCGTCTGTCTTATCCACACATCACCGTTCTTCTGGTTCAGGAACGGGAAGAAGAAGAAGATGTTCTCGATCGGGGCTAAAAAAGAAAAGCTCCGACTGGCTCCGTCCTTTTTTTCTGGTCTGGAACCAGGCTAGTTCCACTGAAAACTGCAGACAGTGACAAGATCCCCTGGTTTTTAATATTTTGATGATTTTTGTTTGTGTATTATTTTGATTAAAAGGTTTTTTGCTTTTAAGTCTTCTATGAATTTTATTTATACACTTCTCACTATTGTTACATTAATAGAATCATATGTTGTGTAATATCACTTTATACATTTAAAAAAATTATTTCATCTGACATGGAAATCTTTGTGCAATTTTTATTTTTCGCTGTAATTGATTCTATGTTTCTTGTCTTCCTTTAAAGATGAATATATATTTTTTTCTTCAAGGTTAGGAAGATAATCTCAGATTAGACCTAACGCTTTCATCAGGTATCTGCCTTCCTTCTCCCTTTGTTGAACTTTTTCTTTGCTGATAACAATTCACTTATATCTATTTTCCATCTAACTTTTTTAGCAAATACCAAAAAAGAAAAAAATCTTTTCAATTTATTTCTATATCTTTATTTCTTCTGTTTGATATCATGTTTGATGTATGTAAATATATATATATATATATATATATATATATATATATATATATATATATATATATATATATATATAATGTGTTGTCTCAAATTTCTTTGTGTCTCTTAAATTCAGAGCTGATGGTTTGCAGGAATTTAACCCTTTTTTTTCTTTTTACATCAGCACGACTTCTACACACCAGTCCGCCAAGTGTGCATCAGACGACACTTTCATTGACTGAGAAAAATCCATCGCATGAATAAAAACTCTTGTTGAGTATTTGGTCAAATATGGTATGAATAATGTATGTGTTGTATGTGCTGTATCTAAAGCGCAGCTACTACCAGTGCAACCGCAGCCGCTTTTATTAGCCAGGAAACCTGCTGTTGAACAGAAACATCAAAGCAAAGTGAGTACGTTAACTTGGACTCCACAGAGTAACGATGAGCATATTTTGTATTTACTGACGTTCTTTTTTTTTTTAATATGCTGAGAAATCGATTAGCTGGTGAAGAAAGTAAACTGTTGAGACCTGTCGATAAAGAAAACAGTTGCAGGATTCAGCCTCGTCGTGGGATATTAACATACAACCTGAGGTAGTATTATACCTGTGAGTTACCTGGCAACAAGGCAAAAAAGATAAAAGAAAAACTGAAGCAATAGGATTAAAAAAACACATGAGCTCAATATGTTTTCTATGGTTTTTGATGTATATAAATATACATAAGACGGGTTGTCTCACATTTTGAATTCAATCCATGTCCAAAATGTTGTGTCTTTTAAATTAAGTCTCCAGGAATTTGTTTTTGTTTGTTTGTTTCCTGGCAACCAGGAAAAAGAAAAAACCTGAAGTAATTAGATTAAAACAACAAAAGCTCGATGCCAGATAAAACATCTTCAGAAGGAGATTCTGACGCAGGGTCCCTCTGTAAAACCAGGGCCACGAGACGGGGGACGCATCATTGGGGTTATCGGCCAGTGGGGGACTCTCTATTTCTTCAGTGATGGTGCAGGATGTCCCGCCGGTGTCGGGCCGGGTTCGACAGGAGATAAAGGAGAGGGCCGGACCTGCCCGAGTCATCGTCATCAGTCAGAGGAGATTCACAATGCGCTGCAGACGGGTTGGGGCTTTTTTTTCATGGCGTTTTGTTACAGGTTGGTTTATTTGATTCTTTTTGGTGGGAAAACTCGCTGCCACGTCGTCACAGGGTTTTAGGTGCAGATGCCGTCGGCGCGTAGAAATAAAGAAGGCCGCAGGAAACCCTTGAAGCACCTGTTGGCTCTGGCGATGCCGCCGAGACACAGAGTAAACAGAGCAGCAGCAAGATGGCCGTAATAACTGACTGCAACCGGAGGAAACTAGCAAGTTAAAAAGCTCAGTCGTCCTCGTCACAGAAGCCTTGGCTCTCACAGTGTCCAGTGGTGACAAGCGCCGGATAGATTAGTGCCTGCAAGGGTGTAATTTACCACTGGAGATTGGGGGGAGGTCATGTAAATTTCTTTATTTTTTCCCAAAGCATACAGTATTTATAACGCGCCGTGGCGCAGCGAAGTGCAGCAAACGTCACGGAAAACGGCAGAGAAGCAAACGATCTATTCAGAACAAATGTTTGTCAGGCCCTGAAACAAGGAGCGACATGGCGAGACATCCAGCCCCCCCCCCACCTCGTCCCCCTCTTCCCAATCCTCACACTGGACACCTCAGCGAGCTGTTGATTTGTTGATTACTTTGGCGGCGTCCGCCCCCTGAGCTGATTACGACCTGGCAACGGCCTCACAAACACAAGCGGCAGCTTGTCCGGTTCTTCCGTCCCCTCTCAGGCCCTGATTGGCTCTCCCTCGACCCTCAGCCCGAGGGTCACCGAGGACGGAGTCGACGCCGGTTGCCGTCGAATGGATTCGACTCTTTTCTGGACATGGCGTCCGCGACACGTTAGCCGCACCTGGGCTTCGATCATCCACGTTCAGATCGTTCAGTGCTCAGGCTGCATATTCTCAAAAAACAAAAAAACAAAAGGAGGATAAAAACACCAGTCACACGCTTTGTACACGATTTGTTCACTATTCGCCTCCTGCATGTTTGTTGGTGTCAGGACTCGTCTCTCGCGTTCAGAGTCGAAGGTTCACAATGTGCCTCGCATTTTTTTTTCCGATGGCGGCTGTTATGTAGAAGTTGTGAGGTTTTAGGGTTTTTTTTGAAGATGGATATCTGAGGGCGTGTGAGTGATTCGAGTCGCCGGGTTTTCAAAAATTGCAGAATTGATCCTGTCTCAATCATTTTACTGGGATGCCAGGAAAAACGAAGAAGGGGAGGTTAGGTGAGAGCATAAATGAGTAGAGAGGACGGGCTCAGACGTTTTTAGAAAACATCATTCAATGATGCTCCAACAGAATGTTTCCACTGCAGAGGTTTGTTTGAACGGACTTTTCTTGTGGAGACAATGAGTCTGACTCTGCTCAGAGGAGCTGTCACACTTTTGAATCTTATCTTAAAAAGCTCATATAAACCTATTATCCAACTAGAACACCGTGCTCCCAGGATGCAGACTCACTTGTGGGTCCCAGAGTCTCCGACAGTAGAGCGGTGGACAGAGCCTTCGGTTCTCAGGCCCCTCTAATGTGGAACCACCTTCCAGTTTGGGTCCCGGACGCAGACACATCCTCTCCACGTTTAAAGGTCGGCTTATATCCTTCCTTTTGATTTAGCTTATCGTTGGAACTGGATCAGGCTCGGCTTGAACCGTCCCCTAGTTATGCTGCTATAGGCCTAGACTACTGGGGGGGCTTCCCATGATGCACCGGACTCCTCTCCACTTGTACACATTCATCAATGCCTGTTACTACCTCTACTTGTCCTCCCGTTGCCTTCTGCAGGTTTTTCTGCCTCTGATGCTGCAGAGTCTGGATCAGAGTCTAGATCAGAGTCTGGATCCGGGACTCTAGACCATCTACTGGCCCATGATCCAGATCAACACCTGCTGCCTCAACTATTATGATTAATAATATTGTTTTATCTAGTCTTATTAGTATCATTACTATTAGCCCTGTTTTCTAAGTATTAGTTCTATTATTAGTCCCATTATTATCATACGTCTTTCCATGGAACCTGTATTGTGCTGTGCTCTCTCTCCTCCCTCCTGCCCCCTTCTCTGTCTCTCTCTCTGTCTCTCTCTCTCTCTCTCTCTGTCAACCCAGCTGGTTGAGGCCGACCCCCCCCCACACACACACACACCCACCATGAGCCAGGATCTGTCTAACATTTCTACCTGTTAAAAGGGAGTTTTTCATTGTAGCTGTTGCAATATATAAATGAGACTGAACTGAAGTGGACTGAAGACTGTTCTCAGACTCAGGTGGACCCAAGCAGTGGAGGTCTGAGACCTAGTGGATGGGCTTTTCATGTGGACCCGTTTTGAGGTTTCAGTAATAAAGCGCGGCACCTTGTCGACGCCTCCTTTTCCGTTTTCCTCTCTGTGATTTCCGAGTCGACAACCCCCCCCCCCCCATGTGTCTGAGGTCACCGCCACCGCATCAGATCCAGCTCGCCGCACCAGCGACCTCTGACCTCCCTTTTTTCTTTTTTACAGGCATACTGAGCCGCTGAAAGCTCAAGCTCCTTGTTTTCTGTTTGAATAAAGACTGTGAGAACGCGGACTGAATATTCTCACACAAACAGGAGCTGCCAGCAATAAAAACGAACAAAAAAAAACACATAGCAGGAGACTGTGGGTCCAACGCTGGGTTATTAAAATGTAAAACGGGGGAGCAACAGAGTGGATGTGTTCATTAGACGCAGGAAGTGAGGCCGCCGTGGACCGGCAACCGGGGTCCGGCCACCGAGGACCGGCCGCCGAGGAATGGGCGCCGGGAGATCGGGAGAAGTAGGACAGACGTCGTGCTGCAGCTAATGGGCCGCTCTGGGAAGACGGCGTCAATATTCATCAGCCGCTACTCCGGCTGAAATGTGAACAGAGATAATGAGATCGCCGCGTTCGCTTCTCCGCTGGAAACGCGTTTCCCTTTCCCCTGGGGGGGGGGGCAGGCCGGAGGCGGCCAGAAGGAGCAGTCTGACATCTAGGGAAGCAATTCTTACCGCCTGTCACTCCTTGTGAGATGAGGACGCTGACACTGGCCGGTAAATCCAACCGGGAAATACTGTATGTTGGCGGCGGGGTTTATATGCCGAGCTGGAAACGTGACGCTACCAAACCGACCAATCACAGCCCTTCTGGTCTGTGTCAGCACAATGCGTAGTTACATTTTTTTTGGGAGGTGAACGTTAGACAATACTTTAGACCCGACGTAGAAGAATAAATGGGCCTTAACACCTCTAGACAAGGTTTTCTGCAGGGTTCACCAACTTAAACTGAAGGTTCAAAGACCTTCTTAATACCCAGCGAGTCCTCACCCTCGTCGTCACGGTTACAAGAAGAAAGCAGTGGTTAAGGTTGTCGAACAGTCATGGATGAAAACACATCATCAGTTACAATCATACGATGATGGGACATAAAGACCTACATTTATTTTTTAAGTACATGAAATTACTGATATTAACTGTAAATGAAACTGACTGAAAAAAAATGCATTGGACCCACTATAAAAAGAAGTCATACTTTCTTTTGTATGTCTCCCAAAGGCATTTGTTACTCTCTACAGCTGGAAATTGAAAAAATAAACATATATATATATATATATATATATAATGTAAAAGTCTTTATCAATGACTTTTTAAAATCTAAGAGTTTTTTTTGGACTGAATTCAAAGGTTTTCAAGTCTATTCAAGACCCACGGAAACCCTGAGAGCTGTAAAATGATGTAAAATGATGTATCTCATTTGTTTTATATGTACAAACGTGCGGAAACGGTGATTTGCCATGTCGGAGGGGTGTGTGCGCGAGTGTGTGTGCGAGTGTGTGTGTGCGACTCTGCACGTGGGTATTTATGCCAGCTACTCAGCTAATTGGTTGCTTGACTCTTTTCTCTCTCTTGAAGAGAGTCAAGCAGCCAAACTGAACCTGAAAAAAAGAAAGAGCCTCGGCGGCTCGGTTTTTTCAGCCAGCACTGATCAGGATGCTACTGGCGTGTGGCGCCCACGACTCTCCCTCGCCTCCATCGATACGCTGCTACTGTATGTGTCCACAGAAAAACAAACAAAAAAACAAAAGGACCCTTCAAACTGCTTCTAGCTTCGGGTTGTGAAGAAGTGAACGTGTACCAGAAGCAAGCACATATTTTATTTGGGTAAAGACTGAAATATAAAAGCACAGGATCGATGTATTTTTATACTTTAATAATAATAAATCATTACTGATTTGTTGATGATATCAATATGCAGATTAACTACAGGTATACGTTTCCCTCTGAAAGTGCCAAAGATTGCATTTACATTTCACTACTGACAGACGGTGTTTCTCGATGGTCTACTTCCTCCTGAAAACAACAATATACGACAGGAGTGAATAATCCTACCAATAAAGCTTCACAGGCTCCGTTGTCAATAATTGTCGTTTTCAGATTGTCGCATATGTGATGATTTGTTTTGATTTCCTATTGTCAGGAGACACATTATCCACAAAAAAAAATCACAGGTGCGAGATGGTGGAAAAACATTGAAGTGCTGAAGCCGAAAAATCCAAAACTCCTACCTGAAGACGGCAAACACCTGATCAAACGGAAAACAAAACATAAAAAACGAAAATCGAAACTCGTGGAGAATTTCGGTCGAGCCGTTTCATCTCTGTCTTATTTATTTCACCCCGCCTTGTTTCACTTTGGGCCACGAAACGCGAGAAATGGGAGCGTCGGCGTCGTCGGGGGAAATAAAAGCAGGAACGCCCCGCAGGCCCCATCACTCAGGCTCTTACCTGTCCTCCCCCTCATCCTCCTCATCCTCCTCCTCGTCCTCCTCCTCCCTTCCAGGAGATGCAGAAATATTCATTACATGCATGAGCGGCTCCCTCTGGCAGCTCCTATTGATCCAGCCTCTCCCGTTCCACTCAACGTATTGAACGCATCGACTTTTTTTTTTCCCAAAAAGAAAAACAAAAATTAAAAAGAAATAGCCGTAATGAGGCACGTGCTGCGCTCTGTGAGTTTCCTGCCAGACTCACGTTTGTACGATGTTAAAGGTCAAACTCGCTGCACATGCCTTCCCTTGTTCGTTTCCTGCTCCGCAGCTTTTGCCTCATCGTCCTCTTATCGTATCCAGTCCACCGCCACATCCGGATGGCGTCCGGCAGCTGAAGTGCAGTTCGAGGACAGGAAATGCATCAGCAGTTCACTCGTGTTTCTCCAAAATAATTGAATTCACATCTTGTGTAAATCCAAGGTCCGATGGCCGTGGCGAGCACCAGCGACCACGACCACGACCACGTGGAAGGTCCCCGTGGGCAGGATGTCAGGGCCAAGCCACGCCCCCAACATCTCAGTGAAATTCAGAGTGATCCGTTCAAACCGGGTCAGTAAATTCCCCCCAAAGTTTCTCGTGTGGAGTCCAGCTTTGCTGTTGCACATTCACCTCTCCCCGATCACAGTCGCGCGTGCATCATGGCCGCCTCGCCCGTCCTCTGTCGGGAGCATCCGGAAGAAAACCGGTCTTCTGACGTCTGTTCCTCCTGGTTGGAAAAAAATTTACAATTACGCATCCTAGACGGTAGCAAAAATGAGATTCCCAGCTATATATCTACAATATTATCATTTTAGGGGCTTAATTCAATTGTCTGGATAAAAAGCCTAATTTTATGCTAATCACAAACTAAGTCAAACAGCCTGTTGACTCTATTTTTTTACGAAATCAATCAAAGGAAGTAAAAATGTAGCCTGTCATAGCCACTTCCCGTAAAAACAACTTGTATTTACTTGAAGAACTTTATGAAAAATTTAACTAATCTTAGGTTAAAAGTATGAACTTTTCCTTCGTTAGTCTGCCACAGATTTTGGATATGATGAACCAAACTGTACAAACCTGATGTCGAGAGCTTCACGCCGAAGGATCGGTAGCGTCTCCGGAGCTTCAACACCTTACCACGTTTTCACTGAGAAGAATACTGAAAAAAAAACAACAAAAAAACAAATTCGAAAACGCCAAACCCCAAACACCCACAGCAGAAAAACAATAATTTACGTTTTCTTAATTTCTTCCTCTTACCTTCTCTTATTCAAAGGTTCCCTCTCGAATAGACCTGAACACGACACCAACTTGTGAAACATTCCTTTATTATAAATAGAATTTTATTTTATTTATTTTTTGTATAAAAACGAGCATGCTCCAATTCAACCATGGCATTTAGACATTTCACAACCATAAGCGACCGCTGAGTTTAGCCGGAAACAGTGACGGACTCATCATCTCATAATGCAGGTCAACGGACGAACGACATGAGACAAGAATTGGAAATTTTTCACAACCACAAGTTTTTTGTTTTTTTTTTTTAAACGTACAATTAGAATAACAACAAATAGGGTTGGTCTCCATAATTTCTTTTTTCTATTTCTCCTTTTTTAAAGACTTGTTTAGATTTTTTTTTTTTTTAGCTCAGTTTTTCAGGACACCATCCTCCCACTTCCTCGCGGTCTCCCAGATGTTTTTTTCTTTTTTAGTCCAGATGCTTTCAGGTTTTTTGGTGCCGCCCAGGCCGGCTCCCTGCTGTCTGTAAACGTGAAAACACCAACGATGTGCTGGTTCAGTTCTTGACAGCCGTTCCGTTCCCTCAGATTGTTCGAAGCTCCTCGCCTCCGTCGACGTCTCCTCGGCGCCTGACAGAAATTCGCCCCCGTCGAGGGACGTCCTCGTGTCGAAGGCGTCGTTTTTCACATGGCGTGGTTGGTGTAGCTGACGTAGGTGGTTTTTGTTGGTGGAACTGGGGGGAAGAGGAAGGAAAACAGCAGGTTGGTAAAGTGACACCTAATTTTCACTTTCAACTACCTTCACTACCTTCCCCTGCGGGTTGAACAGATCTTCAAATGCAGTGAATGGCACAAAAGTCAAATAATATAAGACAAAGTTCACAGGTGATGAATTACACCTGTGGGTCCGTATTGGTCATTTTTCTTCTTGGGTTCAATTCGTAACAGAATTTGGTTTTAACAGGACTCGGATTTTCCTGTCCAAATAGATCGCCAGACCTGGGGGGACTGGCCAAAGGTCACAAGGTCTCGTAAGTCCTCCTTGACTCCCACCACTGTGACTTGAGAGACTGTGGCCACGTGGTGATGCATGCGGTGGCCACCAATGCTCAAGTTGGCTCTGGCATCAGTGAGTAATGTCACTAAGAGGTTAACACCACTACACCACCACAAAAGGAGTCTGTTTTCTGATCCAAACCAAGATTGTAGCTGGAAGTGACACAAAGATTTTTTTATGAACCAAGAAAAACATAAAAATATTATTAAGGAAATAAAAGAGTAAAGAAATATACATGGTCAAGCTTTTGGTTCATATCTTAAAATCAACCGAGGAAATACCCTCTTTAACCAACAATTTCTCGGGGGGTTGGAAGACTGTGTTGAAATTTGGGCAGACAGATTTATTTATCAAGACTGGTTGAAGAGTCTGAGGAGACTAGTAAAACAACCCTGTTCCGTTTTAAGGCCATCAGGGATTTGTCTTTCGGAAAAACGGATATTTAGCTTTTGGATGAGGCCCAAACTGAGGCGGTCATCCAACTAGTGTCTGCTTGAGGGTAAAGTGTTCACTGGTGCCGCTGGTGCCGTTGGTCCCGTTGGTGCCTAATCTCAAGGGGAATGTGGGTTCCTCCTTAGGGGGTCATGAATATTCTTACTGAATGTAAAGGCAAAACATCCAGCAGTTGTCGAGGTCTTATTGCTCAAATAAGCCTCCCGAGCATTTTCACCCCGTGTGGTTTCTCCTGACTGAATCTCTGTGATTTCTTCCTCTCCCACTGAACATGCTGTGTGATAAAAGAGGAAGTTCAGCCCTGTGCGAGGTTGAGAAAGCAAAACCCAATGTGGGAGCTGCTGCTTGTTAGATTAACAGATCGGTTCAGTCAGCACATCTCCGATGAGTAAACAATCCGATGTCTCCCACTTTTCTGCTGACGGGCTGAGAAGTAACTTTTGAAGTCTAAACTCTGGGCTGTAAACATTTCTGCTTCATCAGATCTGGTCTCAGGTGACGTCTATGCACCAACTTCCTGTGCAATACTCATTACTGTAGAGAGGCTTCACTCTGACTCTTCACCTCCAGACGGTGAATATCAAAAGCCTTTAACAGTGAAACCCACGCTTTTCCTCTCACACCTGGATTCACACAATAATTAACAATACTTACTCAAGTGTCTTTTGCTTGTTCGTCTTTATTGCTGCCTGACGGTAAACATTTCCGGCGTTATTCTGAAGGGTCATTTAGGTAAATCTTAGTCTACGCCAGATTCAGATATGGACAAAAGAAGGCGGATTCCCATTATAATTGGTTCAACTGATACCTCAGGAAAACCTATAGAGAGCAGAGGTTCGGACTAATCTCTGTTGCACAGGCTTTTATATGTTGATAAAACCTCTCACTTAGCATTTCTTCCATCTTTCTTTCTTAAAAAATTGCTCCTGAGCAAGAATCACAATAAAATGAGATATGAAAACTCCAGCTCGAATGGAAAAAAGGACTACAAGTGTGGCAGTGCAGATTCTTGTAATATCCAAACTCGATTTCATCTACATCCATAGAACTCACGAACAAACTCGTCTAAAGTTGTAATTGCCGCTGTAAACGGACGTGTCTGAACAAACCCTGAACCCTCGACTCTCTCGAGGATTCAAGATTTTCTGTCAAGCCGTGACATTTGCCTCATGAACGTTGAGGGCTTACGGGGAACGTTTTTCGTTGAAGGGCACCGGAATATTAAATAAACAACGATATTAGATTGTTTTTCAAAAAACTATCATCCTCATCTAAACATCTTTACATGTTTAGATGAGCCGCACCACATGCTGTTGGGAAAGACTTTCAAGGATGGACTTTTTATTATTACTGTAGTCAGAGGGATTTTGAATGAGGTTCTGGATGAGAACCTCTGAGATCCAGTCTCACTTTGGCCAGCAGGTGCATCATGTCAAGCATTCAGACCTCTAGATTCCACTGAAAAACATCTGCAATAAAACGGATTGAACTGAACACCTCAATGACTTTTATTGTGGTGCTGTGATATGACAATGTCTTCCCAATGATCCTATTTGAAAGGCTTCTATCCTGCTAGAACTGTCGGTGCAGTGTTTACCTGTAAGTCCTGCCTGTTAAAGTTTTATTATTATCATAAAATTGTTGTGTGTAATTTCTTGTATCTGAATGGCACCAGTGCAAAAGCCTTAAACTACGATCCCGAGGGTTCCGCCAACCGAAAACATATCAACACGCCCCCTCTCCACTCACCGCTGGCCTCCACGCCCTCGCACAGCTCTGTCTTCACCTCGCCATTAGGCCGCTCGGCCGCCAGCTGCGACAGCTTGCTGGTCATGGTGGCAGCGGTGACGATGGCCTTGAAGCTGCGCTTGCGCTTGGGGACGTTCTGCTCCGGGTGGAAGATAATGATGTAGACCTTCGGCATGTAGAGCATCCCCAGAGAGACAGAGGCGCTGAGGCTGAGGGAGACGGTCAGCGTGGCCGTCTGGATGTACATCTGAGGAGTGAAATAGATGGGGGGGGGGTCAGCAAGATTCAGAAAGACAGCAGGACGTCATCGCTCAACAAACCGTCTTTGGCATCTTACACTGATTTACCTTCCATTAACTGTCTCTGTGCTCCTGGGAAACATTTTAAGTCCAGTTTTGGTGCTTTTCATGTTTTTGCTTTGACTTGACGAGTAAACACATTTAACATATGGATGCATCAAATGAATGAATAGCGACATTATCACTCAAGCCATAAAACAATTCTCTGGAGAACAAGGTGCTTCAAACTCTAATACTGTTTAAGTGGTGGAGATTTTGTCAACTGAAGTGACATGATCTGGTGAGTGCAGCTGTGCCAGATGTGTTACACGTTTCCAGCGGTTTTATGCCGTTCCAATGAGCGGCTGGCGGCGGAGGTGGCGTGCTCAGAAGCACCACAGTGGCCCGACAAAATACGACAGAGAAGAAAGACGCGGGCCAGCGCACACTGCTGCATTCATAAGACTTAAAGGACACACGCAATATCTTTTAGTGAGAAACACTGAATGTTCACAGGACTTTGTTTACAAGTAAAGTCGTCTTTAATTGATACTCAAATTACTACTTTCTCGCTCTCAAATTGTTCCTTTAAATTAATAACTCTAAACAAACGTGAGTCCACTTATGAAAATGATTATTCATACCCCAAGTTTCCCATTTGTGTCCTAAGGTTTACAGCTTATTAATTGTGCACAGAACTCACTAATGTATGGTTTGGAGGTAGTAATTTGTGGTGTCTTGACCAGTTAGAAATGTCAGACGTAGTGAAATATTAAAAGATTGCAACGTTAAAAACAATAAGCGAACTATACATCTTCAAAGCCTATAAAACAAGTTTTTTTCCAGAAATATGAACCACACGTGAGTGGAAATCTGTTAGACAACCCTGCAATAACAGTGTTATTTTTTATTTATCCCTATAGCCCTTTTATACACAAAATACAGCTTGGAGTGATATGCAAGAAGAAAATAAAACCAAACTAAATAAGCCAGAACACTGGGAAAAGGCAAATGCCCATCCAAATTCAGAGAGGAAGGTCATTGAAATTCATTTTTATTTAGACTAGATGGTCCGTGGATTGACAATCGTCACTGGTCATTTGCTGCTAACTGACAGCAGCCAAATGAATAAATTCACCGACTGCAGGCTCCTCGGTGCCTAAATGCAGCTGCCGGCCGGCGGCTAAGCCGTCCGGGGGCTCCCGCCAAAACTCCCATAGCTACAGAAACTTTGAAGTTATTCAGGAGCAAACATTAATAATTTATGTGCACTCGCTGGGCTCTGCACAAATGAATCTCTTTGTTCCCTTAAAATATTCGCTAAAAATATTAATTTTTGCTCGTTCAGTCCCACAAATAGCCAGAAAAAAACAAAATGTCCCTATTTCCTGTCCTCATTTGTTTGTTAAACACACTTTATTAATTTCCTGATTCAAATGTGTCGGAGAAAAAAACCTGATAATTTGACGGCACGAAAGACCGAACGCGGCACCGTCATCGGCATCGGTCTCCATTGGGCCGGCAGGCGGTCGACCCGCTGCCCGTCTGGCCGGCAGACGGTCGTTCCCGCGCCTCAGACGTGTCTGGATCAGTTCTACAGGTCACAGTTCTTCCTCGTTGCCATTTTTTTTTTGTCATCACCGTTGAGCTGCTGTCAATTAAAATTCAACTCTTCCTGCAGACTTTTCACATTAAAAGTCCACCAGGTAAGGGGCATGTTTCGCCCGCTGATAATGGAACCTTTGTGCAGGAAGTGCTGAGTTTCCCTGGAATAAGGCTGAAATTTTATTTTAATTGGACCTGCACTGGATAAACATTTAATAGATGTTTTATGACACATTATGATGTGGTTGTAAGATCCATTCATAAATAAGTCTTAAGTAGAGTGTTACCTTCATATTAAAAGCACATTAAAAATAAACAGGAAGGACAATTAATAAAGTTAAATAAAATTTAAAAAACTGTGTTTTCAGCAGAGTGGTGAGTGTCACGTGGATTTGTTTGTCCATATTGAATTAAATTATATTTATATTTTACTGAATTCATCAAGACAATGTGGATGAATATTCTTATGAAAAAGGAGAAATTAGAAATAAAGATGCATCTTAAAGACAAGACTGTTTCAGACATAGTACAGTACCTGCTCTCACTAAAACATCAACCAGAAATAAATAACTGGACAGAGTGGGAAAAAGACTCGTGAATTCTAAGCCTTTAAACCATTTAACAGTCACAGTGGAGGACGTGAGTGGGCTCTGCCCCCCCCCCCCCCCCCCATATCATCCTGTTAACTGTGAGCCATATAAATCACATGTTTTCAATGGGCGACAAATTGCTGGAGCCCCATCGTGAGAGCAGCTGGATGATCATTAACTCCCGATAATCTCTCCGTCTTCAGACGTGATCGACGACAGAGCGGAGGAGCACCCACCCGGTTTTTTGACGGATGACCCTGAATGCACCATTAGGCGCCGCGCCGCGTTCACGCCTGGCACGAGACTGTCGATCCCCCCTGTTGTTGTCTCCGTCTGCAGCGTGCCGTGACTGAGCGGGCCACAAAATTCAGATCCATGGTCAGACCAGAACCTGGACCCTGACTAGAAGGTGTCCTTATGCGGTTTCCTTTCTAGCTAGCGCTAGCTTTTCTTTCCAGAACTGGCAAAGTGGATTAAAACCATTTGAGCTCCTGAGTAGAATGACAGTATGTCAAAAGTCCAACTTTTGCTTTTACTCTCTAATTACGATTTCTTTTTCAAGATGTCACTCAACCGTTGCCTTTCATGACGCTATTTCATAAATTTAGGTAATGCTGTGACTTTCCTTCATGTCAGACCGTGAACTCCTGTCTTCATCTTCTCTGAAAACGCCGGGACAACGACGGAAATCAGTCCAGGACTTTTTCATTCCCCGAAAAAATACAATGTGTTATAATTGTGTTATAATGTGTTATAAATACATTTGAAATGTCAATTGCAAATAAACCGAAACCATCATAACATTTTGTATGTTTTACAGCGGGTTGAAAAAACATTTGCATCTCATTTCCTACTGATGTGGTGACAGATACTTTGTTTTGATGAGTGCACACCACGCCATCCAATCTTATTTCTGTATTTCCTATATAGTGAACATGCACGTGATGCTGCTTTTAACCAGCGGGAGGGCAGCGATGCACTTCCTACGCCTTGTCGAAACAGAAAAAATTGGGTATGATCCTTTGGCGTGTTCCAGAATAACCAAGTTGTCTGAGATGTTCAATGCATTCCTAATATATCTCTTTGGGCTTTTTGAATCTTTCACACATTGTCAAAGCCAGTTCAGGCGTCTCGTACGAGTTGTCCTTGTTTGCGAGTGAATTCGTACGCCCGCTTACGAAGAAGACGTCAGTTGATCTGACGGTCCTTCGACGTGGATCACTAGCATTCCCACCGCTAAAAGAATGTGTCCAATTGCGGCCCTGACCATGTCCGAATGAGGTTCTGAGGGATTGGATCTCAGCATGTTCTCGATGCTTTTCAGATGCATTCACAGCTGCAGTCAGAATTGGCCACTCGGGACCGGATCGCCCGAGACACACGTTGGCGTCGTGTTCCAACGGGGCCTCGATCCAGAAGGTGAAGGCGGCGGGCCGGGACGGCGCCCGTAAGGACGGTGGACTTCAGCAAACCACCTCCGAGCGCTGATCCCCAGAGCAGAAATGAGAGGCAGCCGAATCCGGCCGACGATATGGGTAAAAGGCGAGAGAGCTTGTGTGTGTGTGTGTGTGTGTGTGTGTGCGTGTGTGTGTGTGTGAGCACTCTCAGCTGTGAGAGGAAGCATTAAATTTACGTTTCCTTTCCCTCCTGCCGCCGCCGCCACCCCGGCTCAGAGGTTGCCCGCGTCACCATGGCAACCACCTCACACAGGTCGAGGCCCTGGGTTAATGGCCCTCTGACTGAATGTCAGACTGACAGCGGGGATCCCTCGGCTGGGCTAAGGCACCGCGACCCGAGAGGAAGGAAGGGAATGTGCCGACAGATGGTGAGCCCCCCCCCACCCCACCCCACCTCCACCCGACCCCCAAGAGCCCGAAACGACGACGGCAGTGGTTCTATCGACGGAGGAGCCATTATGAGAGTGTGTGACAGACAGTGAAGCGTTTAGTCATTTGCTGGCCTGAGAGGAAAACACAAGCTCCGAGCTGATTTATGTGGCCTCTCCGACACAAGCTGTTATCACGGAGCTCGACGACGTGGGGCGTCAAGCGCGGAAGTGCGTCAAGCGTGTCAAGCGTGGAAGCGCGGAGGCCGACGGTGCGAGGACGGGAGAAAGGTGAGGAAGCGCCGGAGCAACCGCTCAGGCGGGTTCAGACATGCGGGCACAATGCTGGGAGGGGATCCAGCCTCGGATGGATCTGTAGTCCCGGGGGGTGCGTGGCGCTGAGCGTGTAGCCGTTTTTGCCAGGGCGGCGTAGCGGAGAGGCTGTGCTGATGACCAGCTTTCCCGCCGTTTCATCTGAAGTTCCTTCACGCTTCGGATAGCCACTGGGATCGAGACGGTCGCGGTTGGCTGCCGCTCGCACGCCCTCGGAGGGTATTTTTCCTGCGAACCCGTGCCCTTCACAGCTGTCTACTGTAGAGAAGCTGGTCGCCATTTGAGTCAGTCAAGCCCAGGAGGGAAGTGGAGGGGGGGTTGTATAATGAACATCAGCCGTCGCTGAGCATCCTCCTCAGCATACCAACAATGCAGAGTGGAGCATGAGTGGTGTGAATCCTGACTTTTCCCTCAGGCACCACCGTCAACTTCATATTCGAGGTTTTCCTCGAAATATTTCAAAAGCCACTGGATTGTCTGCCACGAAATTCGGCACCGACATTCACGCTCTCCTCAGGTTAAATGTATTAACTTTGGCTGATCCCCCTTCTAGCGCCATCATCAGGTCAGGTTTTGATTTGTCCAATGCTTCAGTTTGTGACCAAATATCTCCAGATCTAAGGACATTCCCATCAGCTTCAGCTGTACTTTGCATTTATACTTGTTTTAACATGATGCCCAGCAACTATATTTCTTATATGGTATTTAATTTGCGGTTGTACCACTGGCCCCTTTTGGTGAGAACCTGTCGCTGACAGGGATTGTGGAGGAGACCACCATTAGAGCAACCCTTCACCTTCAGGAATCAATAACCGGAATAACTGGGCAAACCATGATTCTTAAAATGACCCGCTTCCGACCAATTTAGGATCGGTTCCGATTCATAGGGTTTGTTCAGAACATAAAGAGCACGCAGGAGCAGCAGAGAGGTGGATCATGGGTCAGTTCCTGGAGTCTTCTGAGGGATTTGGACCTAAAATTATACACAAAAGAGATGCAGCCACAAAGAAAAAGTTTTAGGTGCAAGAACCACCTAACTTTAAATCTCCTTAACGGGGAAGTTTAAGGTTAAAAAGGGAAGTTCGGGAGGTTAATGGAGGCTGAATCCGGCGCCCATGCAGCCCCCCCCCCCCCCCGCCTCTGCGATCCTGGGACACCACCTCCCTGTCTGATCAAAGCAGAGCTGGTTCAAAGCACAGGACTGTGAGAGTCTGATCCGAGAGCAGCTGAGCCCCCCCCCACACAACCCCAACCTCCCAAGTGAAAGTGGAGCAGCAAATACTTAACTTGAATGTCATCAGCGGGCTGGCGGGAGAGGGAGGACCAGGTGGACGAGCCGGACGGGATCATAAAACACGTGAACAATCGGCATAATGAGCTCATCGTTCCATAAGTCAGCGGATGAGCCGGGACCGACGGCGATGCGCTGCTTTGAACTGATCACGCTGCAGATGATTTTTTCAGGGGGAGACCCACAAATGTCGTGAACCGTGGCCCGGAGGTTCCTCGTCTTCAGCCGTGATCGAGTTTCGTGACTTTACACTGAGTCGTCGCCTCTGTAGAACATCCGCTCTCTTAAACTGGGCCCCTCTCTCCCCTGATCCGTGCAGAAGTACATGCTTCACCTCCAGCAGAACAGACTTTCGTCATTTCTTATATTTCAAGCCGGTACGTTCTGTACTCAGGCGAACAGGCGGACCCGAACGTAGAGCAAAGGATCTGGATGTTCCTGCAGTTTAAATGCCGTTCGTCCTTTATTTGTTGGCATGAAGCTAAAGCGCCTAAAACTGCTCAAAAAAAATAGTTATGTCCGAGTTCTTCGGAAAAAAAGAAAAAGAACGAGAGCCATGGAAAACACTGAGCACCTTGAAATCCGTGCATCTCTGCGCTCCAATGTGCTTCGTGAAACTTAGTGATCCCCCAGGGAAGAGACCTTTCTGTTTTATTTTCTCTGAGAACTCAGTGATCCCTCATCGGCTTCCTGCTCGTGAACGCGTTCATTTTTCTCCACCCCGCAATTAGAAACTAATTGCTCTGTGTTTTCATAAGGTTAAGACAGACTCCCTAATATTATACCGCATAGATTTCATCATACTGGCAGCGATTCCCGTGGATCTTTAAACGTCCTCCCGGACAAAGGGAAGCTGTTGGACTTCGGAGCCTCCACTGAGCGCCGGAGCAAAAATGGTGGGTGTATCTTGTCAGATCGGACTGAATAATTTCGACTGAGGTTGGGTTCATGTTAAGGTTTGTTAGAGATATAATAATACACTCAGAATCTGCTCTAGTGCCCCCCCCCCCCCCCCCCCCACTTGGCCTGTCCAGAAAACCCCCACGGGAATGCTCTAGAAGTCCTCGGCCATAGGTGGGGTGCCACCCTGAAGCCGGCGTATGGGACAGCCTCCGACCCCTCTGCCGCCTCTTGGGAGTCTGTTGGTAAAAATCATGACCAGAATTGGTGAAACTCTGCTTCGCTTTCCTGATATGGACACTACTTTCCTCCTGGTTATATGAGGGTTGCTCGCAGCGTCGCCGCAGCCCCCTCGAGTCCGTGGAGCAAAATCCGCGGAGGGTGTGTTTGGGTAAACTTGGTCGAGTCTGCGGGGGGCTACAATGTAATTTGCATACGCTGTATGATAATAAAAAGAGGGAATTTGTTTAGATAACCCGAACTGGCTACGGTGGAAATTCAAGTTTTTTTCATAGTGCCATTCAGACATAAGACAATTCAAACGCATGAAGATACATTAAAAATAAGACGCTAATAAAACATTGAAATTTCTCAAAAGACCATAAAACCAATAAATACTTAAAGATTAAAAGGCGGTTATGTATGTAATAGAATCTTTTAAGCCCTGATTTAGACAAGTTGACGGTTTTGGCAGACCTCAGGTAACAAGGAAGCTTGTTCAACAGGTGGGGGGGGGGACTAAAAGCTGCTTCATCTTGTCTGGTTCTGACTCCGTGGACCTCGAGCGAGCCCGTCCCGTGGGTTTGGGGGGTGGGGGGTCCGGATGCTTCGTTACATTATGGAAGTAAATCAGAGACGTATTCATGGCCAAAGACCATTTAGTTCTTTATAGACGTGATAAAATCCATCCTCTGACACTCAGGGAGCCGGTGCAGTGATTTAAGGACCCTGTGCTCCACCATAGCTATTCACTACTAAATACAAGGTTTATTTATTTATTAACGTCAATATTTATAGCTATACAGCATGGAGCAAGGCCAGGTACCACGGCATCGATAGCCTAAGCCCCCAAAAAACCCTTAAAATACACAAAAGTTATAAAAATAAAACATAAAAAAAAAAAAAATTCAAAACCTGAACGATTACACAATAAAATCCACAGGAAACTCAACGACAAGCAGAGAATCCTTCTATGTGGCCCAATGCCCCCCGAAAACTCCTTTGACCCATTTTGGGTCCCGTGGGCAAGGAGTTCCTCGCATTGATCCAGAAAAAAGCCTTTTCCCTTCCAGATGAGTGGAACCTTACGGAAACACCGGAGGGGCAGCGCCAGGTCGCCAAGCGCCGAGGGGAGCGGCGGCTGTCAAGGCCGTTTAACATCGGCACATGTGGCGAAAAGATCAAAACTTTACCGTGTATCTCTTTTTCTCAAGTCCTTCATAACGCAGCGACGTTGAGATCTAATGGGCAGATAAGGTTGTTTGATTTCAATTTCAGTTTTCAGAAACATCGGGGTTTCGTATCATTCCTGCTCATCTACTCTCTTTTCTCTCTGTTGTAAACTGGTCAAACCTTTTTTTTTCCTTTGGCCCCAAAACAATGCTTCCTAAACGGCAGCTATGGAGGCGAAGGCAACAACCCTGCTACTGGTATCGACTTTCTCTCAACAAGTCTGAGGCTCACGTTGGAGATAAGCAGCAGGGAAATGCCGATGCTGCTCTCACAGTTGTTTTTTCTTTTTTAAAGAGAAGCGGAATAAATTGATATTGTGGGGAGGCATCTGCAGCAGCGTTTTTTAATGTAGTTCATCAACTGAAAAAACTAAACATAACCAGACACACGAAATAAAAAGGTGTTGGCGAGCTCGGCGGCTTCAGTGTGGACTCGGACTCGGAGACCTGTGAAGTTATAAGGACCGTTCACATGAATCAGAGGAATCAGACTCTCACCTCGGATTAATTTAATCCCGACCCGGACTCATCTGCAGTGTCCACGGATCACACAGGAGCCACTCGCCCACTTTGAGTTTTGTCAGAGAGAACCTGTTGTTTCTGTTGAGAGAACTTGTTGACGGGGGAAGATTATTATTGACGTCTTCTTGCTTCGTCTGTCAGGCGAAAGCGTGTCCTGAATGCACTGTAATAATTCTGACTCGCTGCAAACCTATATATATATATATATATATATATATATATATATTTATTTATCTTTATTTCCTGGACTTCCAAGGAAACCAATATAAAAAAACTCAATTTAAATGTAATAGACTAGGACTGAGACAGAGGATACCCCTTAATAATAATATAGAGCATTAATTTTAAGCCTTATTCTATAACTTTAATATCCAACAAATACATAATATCCATAAAAATATACTTGTACTTGTATTGTATTTATTCTAATTTTAGTATCATATAAATATACTTTTACTAGTAATAATTTCCATATGTTTAAATTTGATTTTAAGATTCGTTGTTGCCTCATTTTGTTTGTTTTAAGTTATAATCCTCAAGATTTTCATTTAAAAAAAGCACAGTTTTGCTTCTAATTTTGTTTTTTTTGCATTATTTCTGAAATAGCCCTCTAATGTATTTACATCACGCTACAGCTGGTATGTGTCCATGTTGAAGCTTTTACCGGCAGTGGTGAAGTCAGGTGACCTTTTATTTCATTGAAACATTGTTACGAGGCCAATATCGTCCGGTCTAGGGGGGAGTTCAGAGATGGGATGGCGGCGGGACGAGGGCGGACGACGACGGGACGACGCTCAGACAAGGCCAGCCCTCTGGGCACCAGGGGGTCCCACGTTTGGGTGAAACCTCTCCACTGGGCCATTTCCGGGTCGCTCAGTTTCACCTCCGGGTCGTTTTTCAGACGAGCTCGCCAGGAAGACTGGGGGCAGAGGGCGAGACGCCACGCTGCCTTCATGACTCTGCAGCCGTTGGATTATCGCTGCCGCGGTCGTCACGTCACAAACCGCATAAAACACATAAAACAAATGTGACAGAGAGGAGTGGGGGCCACTTCTTTATGCTCATAATAACACCAATAAGGTTACTGTTAGTGGATTAGTACGATAAAGCAGCTCCTCAGCTGAGGTCAGAGGAGTTCGGCTGAATGTCAACCGGGCCTTGGTTCATTATCTATGGAGGCGGCATGACTTCTCCCGGAGGGCGGGCGGAGGGCGGGCGGAGGGCGGGCGGAGGGCGGGCGGAGGGCGGGCGGAGGGCGGGCGGAGGGCGGGCGGAGGGCGGGCGGAGGGCGGGCGGAGGGCGGGCGGAGGGCGGGCGGAGGGCGGGCGGAGGGCGGGCGGAGGGCGGGCGGAGGGCGGGCGGAGGGCGGGCGGAGGGCGGGCGGAGGGCGGGCGGAGGGCGGGCGGAGGGCGGGCGGAGGGCGGGCGGAGGGCGGGCGGAGGGCGGGCGGAGGGCGGGCGGAGGGCGGGCGGAGGGCGGGCGGAGGGCGGGCGGAGGGCGGGCGGAGGGCGGGCGGAGGGCGGGCGGAGGGCGGGCGGAGGGCGGGCGGAGGGCGGGCGGAGGGCGGGCGGAGGGCGGGCGGAGGGCGGGCGGAGGGCGGGCGGAGGGCGGGCGGAGGGCGGGCGGAGGGCGGGCGGAGGGCGGGCGGAGGGCGGGCGGAGGGCGGGCGGAGGGCGGGCGGAGGGCGGGCGGAGGGCGGGCGGAGGGCGGGCGGAGGGCGGGCGGAGGGCGGGCGGAGGGCGGGCGGAGGGCGGGCGGAGGGCGGGCGGAGGGCGGGCGGAGGGCGGGCGGAGGGCGGGCGGAGGGCGGGCGGAGGGCGGGCGGAGGGCGGGCGGAGGGCGGGCGGAGGGCGGGCGGAGGGCGGGCGGAGGGCGGGCGGAGGGCGGGCGGAGGGCGGGCGGAGGGCGGGCGGAGGGCGGGCGGAGGGCGGGCGGAGGGCGGGCGGAGGGCGGGCGGAGGGCGGGCGGAGGGCGGGCGGAGGGCGGGCGGAGGGCGGGCGGAGGGCGGGCGGAGGGCGGGCGGAGGGCGGGCGGAGGGCGGGCGGAGGGCGGGCGGAGGGCGGGCGGAGGGCGGGCGGAGGGCGGGCGGAGGGCGGGCGGAGGGCGGGCGGAGGGCGGGCGGAGGGCGGGCGGAGGGCGGGCGGAGGGCGGGCGGAGGGCGGGCGGAGGGCGGGCGGAGGGCGGGCGGAGGGCGGGCGGAGGGCGGGCGGAGGGCGGGCGGAGGGCGGGCGGAGGGCGGGCGGAGGGCGGGCGGAGGGCGGGCGGAGGGCGGGCGGAGGGCGGGCGGAGGGCGGGCGGAGGGCGGGCGGAGGGCGGGCGGAGGGCGGGCGGAGGGCGGGCGGAGGGCGGGCGGAGGGCGGGCGGAGGGCGGGCGGAGGGCGGGCGGAGGGCGGGCGGAGGGCGGGCGGAGGGCGGGCGGAGGGCGGGCGGAGGGCGGGCGGAGGGCGGGCGGAGGGCGGGCGGAGGGCGGGCGGAGGGCGGGCGGAGGGCGGGCGGAGGGCGGGCGGAGGGCGGGCGGAGGGCGGGCGGAGGGCGGGCGGAGGGCGGGCGGAGGGCGGGCGGAGGGCGGGCGGAGGGCGGGCGGAGGGCGGGCGGAGGGCGGGCGGAGGGCGGGCGGAGGGCGGGCGGAGGGCGGGCGGAGGGCGGGCGGAGGGCGGGCGGAGGGCGGGCGGAGGGCGGGCGGAGGGCGGGCGGAGGGCGGGCGGAGGGCGGGCGGAGGGCGGGCGGAGGGCGGGCGGAGGGCGGGCGGAGGGCGGGCGGAGGGCGGGCGGAGGGCGGGCGGAGGGCGGGCGGAGGGCGGGCGGAGGGCGGGCGGAGGGCGGGCGGAGGGCGGGCGGAGGGCGGGCGGAGGGCGGGCGGAGGGCGGGCGGAGGGCGGGCGGAGGGCGGGCGGAGGGCGGGCGGAGGGCGGGCGGAGGGCGGGCGGAGGGCGGGCGGAGGGCGGGCGGAGGGCGGGCGGAGGGCGGGCGGAGGGCGGGCGGAGGGCGGGCGGAGGGCGGGCGGAGGGCGGGCGGAGGGCGGGCGGAGGGCGGGCGGAGGGCGGGCGGAGGGCGGGCGGAGGGCGGGCGGAGGGCGGGCGGAGGGCGGGCGGAGGGCGGGCGGAGGGCGGGCGGAGGGCGGGCGGAGGGCGGGCGGAGGGCGGGCGGAGGGCGGGCGGAGGGCGGGCGGAGGGCGGGCGGAGGGCGGGCGGAGGGCGGGCGGAGGGCGGGCGGAGGGCGGGCGGAGGGCGGGCGGAGGGCGGGCGGAGGGCGGGCGGAGGGCGGGCGGAGGGCGGGCGGAGGGCGGGCGGAGGGCGGGCGGAGGGCGGGCGGAGGGCGGGCGGAGGGCGGGCGGAGGGCGGGCGGAGGGCGGGCGGAGGGCGGGCGGAGGGCGGGCGGAGGGCGGGCGGAGGGCGGGCGGAGGGCGGGCGGAGGGCGGGCGGAGGGCGGGCGGAGGGCGGGCGGAGGGCGGGCGGAGGGCGGGCGGAGGGCGGGCGGAGGGCGGGCGGAGGGCGGGCGGAGGGCGGGCGGAGGGCGGGCGGAGGGCGGGCGGAGGGCGGGCGGAGGGCGGGCGGAGGGCGGGCGGAGGGCGGGCGGAGGGCGGGCGGAGGGCGGGCGGAGGGCGGGCGGAGGGCGGGCGGAGGGCGGGCGGAGGGCGGGCGGAGGGCGGGCGGAGGGCGGGCGGAGGGCGGGCGGAGGGCGGGCGGAGGGCGGGCGGAGGGCGGGCGGAGGGCGGGCGGAGGGCGGGCGGAGGGCGGGCGGAGGGCGGGCGGAGGGCGGGCGGAGGGCGGGCGGAGGGCGGGCGGAGGGCGGGCGGAGGGCGGGCGGAGGGCGGGCGGAGGGCGGGCGGAGGGCGGGCGGAGGGCGGGCGGAGGGCGGGCGGAGGGCGGGCGGAGGGCGGGCGGAGGGCGGGCGGAGGGCGGGCGGAGGGCGGGCGGAGGGCGGGCGGAGGGCGGGCGGAGGGCGGGCGAAGGGGCGGAGGGCGGGGCGGAGGGCGGGGCGACAGCGACCCCCGCGCCTCCGTTTGAAATCGGTGAAGGAGCTGAACTCGGCATCCCCTCAGAAACTCCGGTCACATCGAACGAATTCTTTTAAAAACCTTTAGCCACTAAATTGAAATCTCACTGTAAACTTTTCTTCTTTCAGTCAAAACAACAACAAAAAAAGACCAGATGAGAGTCCTTGTTGACAAAATGATACCATTTTCATTTTCACCGCCGCCTGCTGCATGTCAGGGAGATGCTGACGATGAATCTCAGGGAAACGATTTTTCTCCAAAGTGGATACACGTCATAATGTTACGGATTTAAACCTCTATGCTGATAGATGAGAAAAGAAGTCGTATAAATCTGGAGGAGTCTGGCAGAGATGTTCAGGATGCTCAGAGGCAAGTAAAAAAAGAAAAGTTTCTGAATAAAAGGACGGAGGTCTAAAAAGTTTGGAAGGAGCATGACAGAATGCACAAGTCTTTTCCCCAAGTGAAGCATCAGGGACTGTCAGCACAAGAGCGTGGACAAAATAACAAAGAAACCCTGCCTGGAGAAAGGAGCCGAGAGCCCATTTCCCCCTGGTTTTAACATGCGATCCGTGTTGAAAGCCGTCTCATCTGGAAAAAGGAAAAACACGCCTCAATTAACCCACGACAAATGCCCGGCGGCTTCATTTCGTTTTCGGATCCTTCTCATTTTCACCCTGCTCGTTTTGGCTCCAGATTCGTCATTTGTAGACATTAAACATAAAAAAGCCCCCGACTGATAGAAACCCTCAGACCGGGACTGACGGTCGATCAACAGAACTGATCCCTGGTTAAACCCACAGGCCGGCCGCCAACCTCCGGACTGTTGACATTCAGATTTCAGGGCAGTTCCAGCACCGCCTCAGGCCTTCCTTACTCCAACTGTGCCCGAGCTGCTTTCTCTTTGATTCCCATGTGGTTTCATTGCCTTTTTTCTCTATCGTCCATACAAAGATTTCTCCCCATTCCTCCATATAAAACTCGTGCTTCAGGCTCTGCCAGTTATACAGGGAGGTGTTCCTTATGTTTTGTCAATCGTAAGCTGGAGAATGAGTTCGACAAAATATTAGAAAAATCCCTCGGTATAGCCCAGTACAGTTCAACAGCAGCACATATCACAGCCTCCGAAACGACCATTACAATGAATCAAGATCCTCTTGAAGAGGCTCAATAAAAACTGAACATTAGAATTTTATTCCTAATCCTTGTGAAGATTTACTGCAGCCCTGTTGTATTTTACTGCGTCAGTTTTATCTAGGTGACCTTAATAAAGGGCTGAGTGAATGTATATGTCACAGCGGTCCCTCTGAATTAGTGGGCCAGTATTTTCCGATCAGGTATCTATCGTTATTATCAATATCATAACACAGCAGTGACAAGGAAATCAGATGATTGAATAAAATATCAAACTATTAATGACATAACAAGCTGGTTTGAACAGGCGCTGCACCAGTAATTATATTGCATGGGAATACATAATGGTAGTGATGCCAGGAAATGAGGCCGGCTAAGACAGGGAAGAGGCCGGAGGTGATGTATGGGATATATGTCACTGATGCAAGGACAGAATCCAAAGAAGATAAAGGGGAAATACTGAATAGCGAAGCCAGGGAAAAGGCCACAAGTGGTGTAAAGGAAAAGGCTCAAAATGATCCAAGAGAAACCGACTAAGAATGATGTGAACATCGGAAGAAGAACAGACGAGGGCAGAAACAGCAAACCATGGGGAACGCTAGCAACGCCACCACTGCTTACATGTGCGACTCACATGAAGATCAAGGTTTAAGAGATCTCTGAGCAGCTGGTGCTGAGGCAGGATCTGGACAAATGTGGGGGGAGGGTCAATAGGCAGAGGAAGACCAGCAGCCCAGGCACCAGGGAAAGGTCGAGGAAACTATTTGCATTTCCACAAAGGTGGCAGAACTTGTTCTAAACCAATGACCTGAATTCTGCCGAGAAGATACATAGCTGGAGGAGAACTTTTTTTAAGGCAATGGACCAATGACCTCTACATTATTCAACAAAAATCCAGCAAAGAGCAATGAACAGGTCCCTCGCTTGGCGAAGGTCCTCAGATCCAGTATCTGGATTAACATACTCTTCAATCCTTTCAGCACTTTCACGTCAACTGGTACTTCAGCTTCAGTCAACACTTATACTCAAACTGACACTTCAACTGGCGGCTTTAAACAAATCTTGGACCGACACTCTCAGCTAAGTTTATCTCATATTTTACAACTCTTGTTAGTGTTGAATCTTTGCTGCACTCTGCCATTACTCTAACTGCAAATTCAACATCTTTAAGCATTTCTACTTAAATTAAAATTTTTTTTCTGATACCTTCAACCACATTAGTAATTACCCTTTGAAGGTATTTTAAAATGGTCCAACAGAATGGTTTCTGTTTTGGGGATGTCACTAAATAAATCAACTAATGCATGAATAGAAGCAGGCCTCAATCTAAAGTTTCAATGTTTGCCTGTTCTACAGGTGTTTATTGATTTACCTGGTCTAATTTTGATGGAACATGTCACATTATTTGCATTTTGACAGCAACCAGAAACAGAGGACAAAACAATGTTCAGCAAATAATGAGGCCCAGGGTGTTTGTTGTGTTTTTCTCCACAATTAACTTTGTAGATGCCCCGAGGCTTTAGAACAAGCAGTCTGTCTGCTGTTTTTCCTTCGTATAATGAACTGGGAAATATTCTTCTTATAAAAATGTATTCTGTTCCTTTTGGCTGCAGTTTTTTCAGTAAAGAAAACCTGAGATTTGTTGCAGAAGAAGGGGCTTCTGTTTGCAGACCTCTGTTTTCTCTGAAGCCCGGGGGTGGGCTGCCGGCCAGCCGCTGGCTGCTTAATGTGATACCTCCGTCTGTTTTGGGACGGTGATGTAATCCTCATCTGAGCATGTCTAAATGGCCATTCTGAATCTGCTGCATAGCTCATTTCTCCATGTAAAAATAACCGGAGATAAAACTGACACCTGTTGGCCACTTCTAGTCCTTATTAAATCCAGGTATACAAAGAAACCAAAACATTTCAGTTCCTCAGCTGTTCTTAAGATCATGTAACAAAATGTCCTGAGCTCAAGGTTTCACTTACTAGCTTTTTCAGGCTATCAAGTGCATCTCCCAGTCTTTATCAGCAAACTGAACTGGCTTGGGGAGTTGGTATCATGTGTCTGTGTTAAAAGACGGTCCCTGGCTTGAGATGGACGGAGGATGTTGTCCTTGAACTGGAAACAAAACAGACGCAAAGATACAGCCCATGCCGGTTGAAAAAAGGTTACAATTGTAGGAAAAATTCATGTGAATCGTGGTTTTATGAATCTGCTCGATAAACTTCTAGTAATGATAGTTTCACTGAGAAGCTGAACTGAACAGAAACATACACTCCCAAAGACAGAGCCAAAGTGTCTATTGTCTTGCCTAATTACAGTTAAATATACTGTAGTGTATAAAAGTTTTAGGGACTCTAGGGACTAGTTTTTTAGACTCTTACTCATCACACTATGCTCAGGGAGGCATCTCAGCGGTCCCAGATTCATTCTGCAGCATGAAAACAAGCCATAAAGAACCATCTTCAGAGACAAGAAGAACAAGGAGTCCTGTGGCAGATGGTCTGGCCCCCGCAGAGACCTGATCTCAGCATTATGGAGTCAGTCCGGGATCACATGAAGAGACAGAAGACACGAAGAGATGGAATAAATCCACAGAAGAACAAGTTCTCCAGGATGCTTGGAACGACCTACCTGGTGTACCGAGGAGAACCGGTGCTTGTTTAAAGGCGGTTTAAGGTGGTCACTGTCTAAAAGTTTTGCAAAGTGCTGTAGATACGTTGGCAGTCTAACATGATTAAAGACGAAGGGTCTAGTAGTCAAATCTCTGTGGTACTATTAACAAAAATTTGCTTTTTTTCTGTTTGAATGCACCCAAACAGTCATCGACAGACCAATTCTGCTTAAAGTGGACTCGAAGTGAACGAATAAAGATTGTTTCATCAAGTGCTGTCTCCGAGGTCACGAATAAACTTTCAAGTTCAACTTTAAAGACTCTATGAAGAGAAACCCCATAGGTGCTCAGAACGGAAAGTTTGAACATCTAAATTTCCCCAACAGAGCAAACTTCATCTAGTCTTTACACAGTTTCATGGCACTTCATCCATCAGTTGTTGAGATATTTCACTGAAAGCCAAAAATGTGAACGTCATGGTGGCGCTATGGGAAAAACCATGTAGAGTTCCTTATTTAATCTCTCTCTCTATCAAAGTAAAACAACTCAGATACAACACACTAAGTATCTGAGCAGTGGCAGCAGGAAAAAGACCGCTAAACTATATTTAGAGGAAATCTCAGTGAATTGCTCCACCTGTCCTCCAGATCTCCCCACAGACATGATAATGAGCAAAATCCTCCATCTGGCGGCTCACTTACAGCAAACTCAACCCAAAAAAAATGTTATCTGAACATGCTAAATTTAATTTGGCTCTAATTAGTTCTGTGTTGAGAGTCTGCAGAGCAGACTCTGAGAATAGCCTGTGGTGATCAGAAACCAATCAATCAGTCAAAATGGAGTGTTTCTGAACTCTGGTTCGTAAAAAGACAGTCCTGCCTCTGAAAAACCATGATCTTAACATTAATTTTTAAGGCATATAGAGACAGAAGATGAGATTGTTGTTCAAACTTTACACAGCACTCAGTTAACTGTTAGCCCCTGTGGCTGCTTGCAGCACTCCAGAGGTCTCATCGTTTTCTACCTTTGAATGTCTTTGTAAGAGATTTTTTCAAAATTTCAAAATTTATGCAAAGAGTTTGGATGGTTGTAAAAGAGTAAGGGAAGCATAAAGAAAAGTGTGTGAGTCTGCTCTAAAGAAAGCTATTAACGTTCATAAGCCTGGCTAACTAGCTTTCTACCACTATCGGTCATGTCTGGAAAACCCCCCAGAGGAAGGCGCCCAGGAGGCATCCTAATCAGATTCCCAAATCACATCAGCTGGCTCTTTTCAATACAAAGGATAGAGCGGCTCTACTCTGAGCCCATTTCAGACATCCAAGCTCCTCAGCCCAGACGACCTACGGGAACTCATGTCGGCCGCTTGTATTCCATGGTCTCAATATTTTGGTCACAACCCAAAAATTCAAGACCAGGGGCAAGGGATGGAACATAGATGGATTGGTATATTGAAAGCTTTGGCCCAGAGGCTCAGCTCTCTCGTCACTAAAATGTCAGGAAAAAAAGTCAAAGTGTTTGAATTAGATAAATAAGAAATAAATAAGAAATCTGTGCTTCTGATGCACTATGTTTTTCTGTCCACTTATTTTACATTTTTCCTTCAAGTTCATATTCAAGACCCCATTTTACAGGGTTCTCACTTGAACATGAGTCCAAAACACAAAGCAAAAGTTAGCTAGCTAGAACTACTATCTGCTTGCAACCGCTGTTGTTTTAGCTGACAGTGCTGAAAATTGCTGGAAAAATTGGAAGCAGTTTTTACATTGTCGTCTTAAATCAAGGACCCATAGTTTCAAAACTTGCGATGTATTTTGATGATGAATCTGCAACCATTATCGTTGCATACTGTTTCGGTGCCATGCTTGAAAAATGAGTGTTGAACTGACATCGGATGATATTTGCCTATGTAAATTCCAAACTATGAAGAATGATAGATTCCATAAGGTCCATCACATCCAGTGTCACCATCACAAACTGCAGGATTTCCACATGGTCTCATTGGTCTCATCGGCGCTAAAACATATGGTACATTATGTGAGTAAATGTACATGCTGCTGACAGTATGTGTTTCCATTTATAAATTCTAATGGTTTATAGAGTTTATAGAGTCTAATGGCTCAACGTTACATAACATATGACAGTACACTATCTATCAGAGAAGCCCACTTACCCGCTCCGCCGACTGTGCCGTGCCAAAGAAGATGGGGATGAAGGCGAGCCAGATGATGCAGGTTGTGTACATAGTAAATCCAATGGGTTTGGCCTCGTTGAAGGTCTCTGGCACGCCACGCGTCTTGATGGCGTAAACAGTGCACGTGACCATCAAGAGGATGCTGTATCCCAGTGAGCAGATGAGCGACAGGTCAGAGATGTCACACTTGAGCACGCCGCGCGCGTTCTCGGGATCCTGCGTGCGCTGCTCCCCATAATCCACGAAGGTGTGCGGCGGGTCGGCAGCGAACCACATGAGGACGCCCAGCAGCTGGACCGAGATTAGCGAGAAGGTGATGACCAGCTGTGAGGCGGGTGAGATGAAGCGCGGCGCCGTCACGGCCTTCTTGCCCTGCTCGAAGATGCGGTGGATGCGGTTGGTCTTGGTCAGCAGTGCGGCGTAGCTAAAGCACATGCCGAGGCCCAGGAAGATTCGGCGGAAGGAGCAGACGACGACATCGGGCGCAGCGATCATGGGAAAGGTGATGATGTAGCACAGGAAGATGCCCGTCAGAAGCACATAGCTCATCTCCCGCCCGGCGGCACGCACGATGGGGGTGTCGTTGTAACGGACAAAGGTGGCGATGACGAAGGTGGTGGCAATGATGCCCAGGATGGAGATGAAGACGGGCACCAGCGCCCAGGGCGAGTGCCACTCCAGCTTGATGATGGGGATGGACTGGCAGCCGGTGCGGTTCCGGTCGGGTCTCTTCTCATAGGGGCAGAGCTCGCAGGTGAACTCACTGGCCTGGAAGTGGTATCCCTCGCAGCGTTCGCAGTGCCAGCAGCATGACACACCCTTCACCACCTTCTTCCTCTCGCCGGTCCGGCAGGGCATGCTGCACACTGAGGCCGGCAGGGAGCTGTCGCCGGTGGTCCACTGCAGAGCCTCAATCTGAGGGGTTAACATTCGTCCTCACAATGAGAAATCTAAACAAACAGCCGAGCAGCATCCCAGTGATCCTATAATGAATTTTTAATTAAACCTCTGTTCAGAATCGAGCACCGGGTAACCATAGCAACAGTACTGTTGCTTCAGGCCCCGTTAATTTAGAGGTAAAACCAACCTAAACATGAGTTTTGACTGACTACGAATGCACTCTCTGCATGTACAGGCCTGATTGAAATTACTAACCTTGGACAATAATAAAATTTCTAAGGTTACTGAGCAGAAGAAAATAAAAAACAAACTTGCATAACAGTGAAATTTTAAAAACCAAAAGTAAACCTGAGACACAATTATTGGCAGAACTTTAAAGTTCACAGGAGCCCTTTTTGCAATGGAAGATTTCAGCTCTTTCAGCTCCATTTTCCATTTAAACTCCTATGCAGTCCCTAGTTGAGAGTGTTTTGTGTTTTTTGTAAGTTGTGTCAAAAAACATGCTCCTTTAGGTTTATTAATTAGAAAAGAGAACTCAATGGACCGTCTTGGAATTAGTGTCACTACAATCTCCATTATCAGGCTTTAATATAAGACAAAATGAACAAAATAAAGTAACTTTCTGGGCAAAACTGTTACAGACTGAGTTTAGTTGTCCTCACATTTAGATGCAGCTGATTAGTCCAGCGTCCGATGACCTTGTATTCTGCCGTCGACCTGTTGTTGATCTGATACTGGAAGATGTCGTAGCGCCCGGGAGCGTCGCCGTTCTCGTTAAAGGTGACCGGAGTCCCTGCACTTCCTGTAAAGAAAGAGTAAGGATTCAGACGGTGTTGATGACTTTTTAGGCGTCCCGGTTACCTGGGACAGTGGTCTGCTATCGTCTGGGAACCAAGCCTGTGTTTTTCAGGGATTTCATGGGGTTAGACCATTTATCTCCTGGCCTTCTGTTGGCCCCTCAGTCTGAATTGCCTGTTGCTGATGGGTTCCTTTCTTTAAGGCACGAAGGAAACATGAAATGCAAGACATACAGAAACCCAAACGTACGTAGGGTTGGACGTGGAAGAAGCAACGCATTTGTAAAACACGTTGGAAAGGAGACAAGAACTGAACCACCAACCCTACGAATGACAGCTGCTCTGCCACCTGAGCCACAGCCAGCTGAGCGATTCAATGAAAACTCATCATGAACGACTCGATTTTCACTAAAATCCAAACTGAAACGGCCTCTGTGTCCTGCCACAGACAAAACCACAAACATACCAAAGACATTGTTGGTTTCCGAAAGGATTAAACGTCCGACTCCTAAAATCAGGGCTTGTAATCAAACCTCTGCGTTGTTACTGAAAGTCGGCATAAAATGTCTTATTATATTATCATAATCTTGCTTGTTCTGTGATGATACAGTTCCTGATTTTAATCATTAATAGAAAGTGCTTTATTTAGGCTGTAAGTTCTCGTGCGGTTGCTTATGTTTAGACAGCATTTGAAAACTTCCTCTTTTCTTAAACACAAAAAGATTTACATCCCCCAGAGTAAAGGACAACAAGCATCAGGATACGCCACTGTCCTCTTCCCAGCATTGACGTGGGATAAATCTCCAGAAAAGCAGCATTTCATTACCTTTTAAATTCCTGGATTAGCACATCCCCGCCATTATACATCGTCTATTGTGACGCGTCTGCTGTGTAATGCGCTTAAGGTATCGAAATACGTTGTGTTTTGGTATTGTGTTAAGACGCAGGCTTCATATCAAAAGTACTCTCGAAACCTTTCAAGCCATTACCCAGCATTACCCCAGAGATAGATTCGGGTTAAGTGTCAATATTAGTGTCTCCCTCAATAGCAGTAATTTTGAAGAGCTGCGGGTCATTCGTTCGTATGTTGTTGGGAAGTTAATCGTTCAAATTTTCCCTCTCACAGCCTTGAGGATGCAAGCGAGCAACCTCCAGGGACTTTCGCCCATTGCAGACGGACAAACTCAAAGTCTGTGTGGTATTTAAAAAAAAACAACAACAACCAAATGTCTACTATTTACTCCGTTCTCTTCCCAATATTCTCTCAGGTTTTTCTGCCAAAGAGACTCAGGTTTCCCTCTCGGTCTGACTCAGTTTATCACAGTTTTTCCCTGCCGGCGCCTCAACTTACGCAACCACGCAAACGTCGTGTTGCCATATTGACCAAACTCCCCTCTGCCAAGTTAAAAAAAAAATAAAAAATCTCACTGTCTGACAGTGCTCACAGTTGCCCTGCAGTATAATGCAAGAAAAAAAAAAGAAAGAAGGAAATCATCTTTAACATGAGGCAAAAACATTTTCATCTCAACCGGTGAAATGAGTCAGACACAAATGTTCCAGTTTCCATCATGATTTCTCCTGATCGGTGAGGCTGAAGCTGCAACGTACTGAAGTACCGAGTGAAATAATCCTATTAAAAAGGTTTTATATAATAACATAGTCCTTTAAGCTGGATTCTCACCTTGAATACTTAAGGTAATTACTCTGCGTAATGATTAAAAATGCTGTAATTTCTTTAAAAATTCATGAACCTGCAGTTGATTAGAAAAACAAAACTATAAAACCTTTCCAGACAATTTTTTTATTTTTATTCTTTTCAGATTTCCATTAATATATACTTTTTATCTTTCAGCATTGCTGACCTTATTTTCATTTGAAATGTGTGTGATGACTTTTAGTTTAGAGCAAACACCTCAGAAAATGCCAGGGGTAGCAGGAGTAAACAGGAGTAAATGTGACTGAAGTGCTAATCATCCCTGCAAGAAACAACTGCGTTGTGTTGCAACTGGCACTTTTATAAACCTAAATTTCTGTGTCGTAGAATTTTTTAATCAAATTTTGGCCCCCTTATCTTTCTTTGGAAGTTGAAACCGAATTTGTTTTATGTAACCACACAGTGCACAAACACTAGCAAAACACCTACAATTGCCAATTTTGTGGCATAACAAAAGCTTGTTAGCAAACATTAGCGGACGTTCGGTCTCCTTTTAGTTCCGTTTTTGGTCTCCACCGCATCCTGAGGGACACATCAGGCTCTTCGGCTGCTAAACGCACCCCTGTGTTCACCTGTGTTTGACGCTGCTCAGGTGGTGGACTGGGCGTCTTCAGAGCCCTGTTGCTTTAAAAAGGACAAAAAAAAAAAAAAAAAAAAGACAGCGCGAGTGAGCCAGAACAGTAAAGTCCTGGTCCGGACGGATACACGATGAGCTGAAACTCACTGTAAAGCTCTTTAAGTCGAGGTGAGCTGCAGATTCAGCTGATGTTTTTTTCTGCAGATTCATCACCACGAGCGACATTTTCACATTTTCATATCTTACACTGTTGTTATATTAATATCGAATGTAGTGGCTTCAGGGTTTGGGAGACATGGTAGTTCTGGTTAAGTATTATTAATATGCTAAAATAAGTTTATATGACATGATGTATGAGATCTTATGTTTAGACTTTTCTTTTGTTTTTTGTTCTTTTAACATTTCACTTGAACCATAATCTTTGCCCAACTTTAACCGAAGTACTTTTCTGCCGCCTGTCGACGTGTTGGACCAAGAGCGTGGACTCTGGTCCCTGGTGTCAAAGTCCCAGATGTGTTTGTCAAAACAAAGCAGCGGCACCTGAAATGGGAAACAGAGCTGGGCTGGATATTTGTGTGCCAACATACTTTTGGCCGTCTAAATATCAAAAGCTTTATAAACGGTTTCCTCATTCGGACCAGGAAACACGTAAACATCTAATTTTAAAATCCAAAATGTCAAAGTATAAAAATCACAAGGAACCCTCAGAGGTTTGGTTTATCCCCCTCGACCCCCCCCCCCCCAAATTCGGTCTGTGTTTCTTTTTTTAATCTTTCAGCTGCTGTATTCACTGTACTGCATTAACATCGTACAGTAGCGCCGCATTCCTCGCCGCCGGGCAAAAACTCAACATCGGGGACGGCGCGGTCCTGAACGTGAAGCCGATTAGTTTGGAGCCGCCGAAGCCGAGACGGGGGAGCAGCTGATTGGAGCTAAAGGGCAGAACAACAACCACAATAACAGCAGCGGCAACAGCGCCGACGATGACAAAAAGGAAAATAGATTTATAATGAAGTGAGTGGGTGGCGGCTTGATTCCATCCTTCCCAAACATGAATAAAAGCATAGCAAATCACAATCTGTTGGAGATGAATCACCGCAGTTCGCCTCAGGATGTGGACCCCCCCCCCCCCCAACTCGTCCTCCCCACCCCCACTTCGCTGCACTTCAGAGAATCTGCGTTGATACAGACGTAATGTCTTCGCTCCATTTCCGCACACGGCCCTCACGATAACTCGGCGGTGACACGTGCCGGGGGGGGGTCGCCCTCGGCAGTGAAGAGCAGACCGCACAGCCGGATCCAGAGCGAAGAGCCGCTCAAGTGATTTAAAGGACGGCGCCGCAGGTTTCACGTGTTTTACCTCATCTAGATTTAAATAACACATATATCTTATATAACTTGGGACCGTTTACAAGGGCAACTTGCATTTCAATCTGCAGATGGCAGCTCATCGACGACTACTCGTCAGATGGTTGCGAAGCTTCGAGGACGAACCCCTTTTCTCCCAGAAATCATTTGCAACTGGCTCATAGGCGACATTTGGGTTTTGAAGGACACGCGATACCGCCTGAAGCACTGCCTGGCCACACATTAGGTGTTTTTATTTATTTATTTATTTCATCAAAACATAATTGGGAGATCAATTTAGTGCTATATAAATGTAATTTCTGAGAGACATGGTTGAATGATTCAGGGCTGCAGCACCCCCCGGATCGAGTTGAATTTTCCCCACAGCGGAACCCCGCCTGCCCCAGAAGACCAGAAGATGGGGGGAAAAAAAATAATAATTTTGTTTATTTACTTGGCTGTTTGTTACTTAAACCAACCTCTGCTGTGCAAATCACATTTGATCCTGGAACTGAAGGCGCAGGGCCACAGCAGAAAGCCCTCAACGATCAGACTTAGAGACCGAAGCCTGCAAGCGCAAAACCTGAATACACAAGCTGTCAAAACAGATTTAGCAGGTAGATACTTAAAATGTATGAGCTTACAAAGCTAAGATTACAGGTATAAAGAAAATAAAATGGAGACCAGATACTCTTTTTAAAGATGATATTAAATTCCACAGAGGAATGTTTTGGTCTTTGGAAACAGGCCTGTTTAAAACCTGATGTCCTGATCAAGTCGGGCGGTTGGAGCCGGTTCAAATAGACCCGGGGACAATTAGAGGGGTCGCAACAGAGAACTGGGACACGGGGGGGGGCCAACAAAGCCATGTTAATAAGAGAGAAATAATAACGTGAAAAGCAGCGGCGTGTGAAAGTCAGAACTAGCCATCCGGGGGAATGCGCGAGGCCGATGCGAGGCACGGAAAAAAGAAACAACAAAACAAAAACAAAATTAAAAAACAATATATAGGTCTTTGTTCACGGTTAAAAAAAAAAGAGCCAAATCCCGAGAATCAGGGCAGGCGGGGCCCGGAGGCTTCCAGGAACACCTGGCCAGGTGACCCCGGTCGCCCCAGACCCACCCCGAGCCGCGACAAAGACTAACGGCGGCGTGGCGAGGAGCGCCGGGGCCCCGGACCGTTGGTGAACGGAGGCGGGCGGAACGGCGCTCCGCCGATTAATGGATGTAATTCGGAACCCGTACTGATTGAGAATCCTGGACCATCGGTGTTCACAGGTCCGACAGTGGTTCCTCATCATCTCTCTCGGCCTCCGGTCTCATTTTCTCATTCTCGTCTTATTGTCACAGCTGCACAGCCGATACACACACACACACACACACACACACACACACACATTCACCTTACATTTATCCAGGGTGTTTTCGCTCCTCATCCGTCATGTGCGGTTCTCCAGGCGATTTCAGCCCCCGGGTTCCTGGCGTTGTTTTAATTCCATCCCTAACTGCCTTGACATTTTTTTATTTTTATTTCTTTATTTTTTTCTGGTTTTCACACCCTTCAGATCTCCTTATCTCACATGCACAGTGAAAGCAATTTTTCTTTTTTTTCCTGACACCAGCAAAAGTTGTTGATAGATCAAGGAGATTTTATTTTTTCTATTTATTTATTTTTGATAACAAACAACCCTGATGTAAAGGTTTCGGCTTTTCAGAAAGACCTATAGACGACGCCGTTTACGAGTAAACACAGGGAGAATTAGAAGCGGTGGGAACAGAAGGTAACGTGGAGGTGGCGTGTCCGACGCGTCCAACATGTCCGACGCGCCCAACATGTCCGACGCGTCCGGTCAGGTCACCTCTAAAGAAAGTCTCCCACCGAGGAAACTACTGAGCGACTCTTTAAACTATTTCCATTGAAAACTCTTTTGCTACGACGTCTATGATTAAAGTTTCGGAGGATTATAAAACCTTTCAACATAAAGAAATTAAAGCATAGCTGACTCTAAAGAGCAGAAAGATATTTTGCGAAGAGTTTTTTGACATCACTCACCTGAAAACACTTTTATTTTATAAAACATAAACAAACCAAAACCACAGAAAACCCGTTTCTTTAATGTTCTTTCTCTCAAATTCTAAACCCACAGCTTTTCAAAACCGCAAAATCTCCAGCTGTTTTTAGAAACATACTGATGTCATCCGTGATGATTAATCGGACCCCCCCCCCCTTTTGCTTTTTGATTTTTGCTTTCTGTTTGTACTCTTTGGTATTTCTCCTCCACCTGCCACAGGGAAATTAAAAAAAAAAATTAAAAATCAATGAATCAAACAATAAAACCAAAACTCTTTTTTTCCTTTTTGTTCCTCACTATTCAGCCAACCTGGAAAAAAAACAAACCTTCTCTCATCCGAAAAATTTCTCTGACGCAAACACCCAACAACTGTACGTTCACACGGAGGCAGCACAGTTTTAAAATGCGTCTGTCTTTCTTTCCATTTCTTTGGCCCAGAAACCGCCTCCGGGGGGCGTCGAATCTTAAAATGCCGGCACCGGGTTTTTAGCGTTCTACTGTAGATGTGATCCGACTCAGCAGAGAGAATCCGCATCGGATCAAATCTGGAAAAAAATAAAGTTAAAAAGACCCCAGTGTTTAATAGTCATCGTCGTCATTTAGAAACAGAAAGGGAATCAAGGGAGGAAGAGTGACGGGACACAGCCATTGGCTGCTGGGACGCACGTTCACTACTCATTCATGGTTTTTTTTCTGGCTGATGATTGGCCGACCGGAATGCCGCCACGGCGCCGAAGCAGTTAATAGTTGTTCCTGGGAGGAACAGCACTTGGTTCTAGTTGCCCCGGTGGCCTGGAGGTCAGGGCACCAACTGTGAGAGAACGCGCCGCCCAAAAGAGGCGAACTATTCCTTTAATCCTCAGGTTCACGCGGTACAGTAGCAAACGGCTGAGCTCATCCTGGTTGTTTCCTGTGGTTGTTTATTAAACAAAAAAAACAGAAAAAAGCTGCATAATTTAAGTGAAGTTGCAGCGGGAGGTGAACTATTCACATATTCATCACTCCGCTCACCTACAGCACCCCCCCTTCACCTCCTCCTCCTCCTCCTCCTCCTCCTCCTCCTGCTCCACCACTGATCTGACTGTAAAGGCTTTTTCTCCTGCAGCTCCAAAGAGTCAGGCTTGCAGCAACCCCCCCCCCCCCTTAAAAAACAGCAACAACAAGCTTTTATCTCCACTTAGTAAGCATCTGCTGTCCAACTGAATCAGGGGGGAGGCTCCATGACGCCCTCCCCCACCCTCCCTCCCCCCTTGCCCCCCCGTCTGCTGATCATGTTCAAATGGGACGTTACTACAAAGGCCTCGTGCAGATGGCTTTAGCGGGGCGAGCGCAAACATTAGCACAAGCGCCGCGATTAGCCTCCCAAAGCTCGCTCTAAAAATAAGCACACAAGGAAAAGGAACACACGGCTGAGTTAGCGATTAGCCCCCCCGGCAGCCCCTCCGCCGCCGCCACCGCCACCGCATAGCACCGCTCTCGTCCCGGTATTGCCGCATTTCATACAGGGAATTATGGGCAACCCCTCTGCCCCGCGCACCCCGGAGAAGCGAAGCGTGAAACGTGGGGAAGCAGCTCCGGTTTGATTTATGTCATCGTTTGATGTATGTGAAGGCTCAACTGAGCATGCTGTTCACAGATTCACGCAGGAAAGCCCCCAAACCCTGTGTGACGTGTGTGTGTGTGTGTGCGTGTGCGTGTGCGTCATAGTGTTCAATCAGGCACAAACCATGCATGGGCCACATGCTGCTGAGCCGGGATTCAGCGGTGATGCACATGTGCTGCTGCAGTGCTGAGAGGCTGCAACCTGTCACTTCAGAATAAAGGTTAGATAGTTAGATATGACCTTATAATGTAAAGGTTATATAAAGTTAGACGTAACCTTATCGTATAAAAGGTTTTACTGAGGTTGGATTCAATGGAAAGCTGCCAGGTAGAAATATGCGAGCGTGAACCAGGCCTTCATGGAGAAGACACCACTGCCCTCAGTGAAACTTGGACCATTAAATGGCAGAAATAGAAAGACAGAACAAAAAGTAATGTATCCCATCTGGTTCGAGGTGCGGCGTCTCGGCTCGTCCTGCCGATCTCATCGCGTTTACCCGACGGCCGCTGCTCGAACCCAGACCCCCGAAGCCTCAGAACTCGCCTCTGATGGAAGGTTTCGCCCTGCACCTCTACGGTGTGGTCATAGGATGGAGGGGATGGACCAGCGCTCGCCGCTGTAAATTTCATTTCAGGCCGGGTAATGGCAAGAGAGAAGAAGACATCTCTGGTTCTGCTGCATCAAAAAAAACTACAGGAGTGCGACGCTGCATCTGTAGATACCCTTTAATCTGGTCCTGCACTAGATGCCACTAATAGAAAAGTTAAGAAACCACCAAAGTTGCTAAAATTGATCCTCAGAGGGACATGAATGTCTGAACCCAATTTCATGGCAATTGATCCAGCGGTTCTTGAAATATTTCACTGAAAACAACATAGAACAACCTCGTGCTGGTGTTAAAGGAAAAGTCAGGGGATCAACAAAGTCATTAAGACACATCCTCTGGGGAGAATGAATCAGATTCCATGGCAATACATTCAGCAGATGTTGACATATTTCAATCGAAACGACGTACGACAGCCTCGTTTTGGAGTTAAAGGATGTGGTGACATGGTAAATATTCATAAATCTGTTTCATAGTTTTACTTGTGGGAGACAGGATACATAAGGAAACCAACAGTTGTCAACTAAATTCAACACTTCCACGCACATATGTTTCACATTAAAAGCCTTCCAGCAGCTCAAAGGGCATACGATCCTCATGGGCTTTTAATTTGAAAAATCGCCTAGAAGTGTTGGGTTTCATTGGCAGTAGCTTGTGCCGGAAAACGGTGTTAGTGTTAAAAAGAGATGGTGTTTTCGGCGGAGCGGTGAGTGTGACGTGACTTTGTAGTCATATTTATTTGTAGATATTTGTAGAAATATTCCCTCGGAAATGCAAATTATATCGGATATAAAGGCCTTGAGCGGTGACTGTCAATCTTTACATGGGCGTGAACAAGACAAGGTATAGATATAATAATTGTCTAAACTCTTTCTCTTTACCCTGTTTTCCTGTTTAAAGGAAGGAGAAAATTTTAAAGAATAACACAATAAAAACAATCACAGTGGAGTCACAGAGACTCCATCACGTTTTTCTAGTTCCTTTTCCTTGGGGGATTATTTCCTCTCATTCTTAAACTTTATACACTGTGCGTCTCCTTGTTATAAATTATTCCCGGAGTTTAATTTTATTATGAGATTTATGGGGGACAAGGGGGGGGGTGTTATATAATGTGATTGTGTCGCGTATTGAAATGGTCCCTGGGAAGACTGACAAACACATTCACCCTGAAAATTAAGAAAAATGTGAAGAAGAACTAAAGAATACACTGGAATGTGTGTGTATGTGTGTGTTTCTTGTTTTTTTTCCATTTTTAAATGACAGAAACTCTATGCTGGGCTCATGAAAGGGAATTCGGCCTTGGCGTCGAACGCTGGCGGTTTAGAAGCGAGTGGGAGGGAAAAGTGGGCTTTTATCAAAGCCGCTGCGAAGCCCTCAGACGGCCTTGATTTCAACCGGAGAGAGAAGGTTCGACTCGCAGGAGGAGTAATCATAAACCACGTTATTTTTTTCATAGGTAAGTGTTCTACCTACCTTCCTTCCTTCCCTCCTTCCCTCCTTCCCTACCTTCCCTACCTGTGATCACCTCGCACCTGCACATTGGCGAACATCCGACCCCTGCGGCGTGAACGACCGCCATGGACGGAGGAAGACGCGGCATGACCTCAGCATAAATTAGGAGGAGTGTGGGATTTAATATTCCACAGCTGCGAGTGTGACACGTCGTGATTATCAGAGTTGTGTAAAAGCAGATGGATCATCGGGCGGCGGCAGCTCCCGACCGAGCGGGGGATTAATCTGGAAAACCGGAGGAAATAAAACAAACAAAAAAACAAAACTCGGCGACCGTATCTGGTGTTTCATAATGGGGGGGGGGTGTTGGGCGGGGGGGGGGGGTCCTCAATGACGGTGTCAGCATTTACACTTTTCCTGCTGACAGAGGCCCCCGCCTGCCTGGAACCTCAGCCACAAGGAAGAGGAGGGGATGAGGGGGAGGAAGAAGGATGAATGGAGGAAGGGTTAATGGGGGGGGGGGGGGGGTGATGCGTGGGTGAGACATATAGAAAATGGCAGCTGTTATGACAAAAAAAACCAAAAACGAGGTTGGGATGACTAGTCTCTTTTATTTATCATCTTTTTTTTTGCTTCCTTTCGCTTACCCCTCCTGCGTCTGGGTCTTTTTCCTCCTGACCCCGGCCGATCGCATTCCCTGATCACATTCCCATTCCCGATCCGTTTATGGAAAACAGTGGCGATGCCAGGTTTTTGGGTGTTTTTTTCCCATTTCAGCTCGAAAATAACCAGATGAACATGAAAACTGGGAGAAATTCAGGACCTGGTGTTTGTCAGGACTCTTACAAAACTCGTTTTCACTCTTCCGACGGAAAAACAACCCAGAGGCGACGCCTGTGGAGGTGGTGGGGGTGGGCAGGGGTTTTTCAAACACACTGCCAACCGCAGTGGCTCGTTCAGAGTTTTATACTTACACAGACTTGGGGGTTGCCCTCATCAAAATCATTTTGAGCCAGTCCCTGATTTGGCAATTTTGGGCGATGCATCCAGTGTTTGTGTGTGTGTGTGTGTGTGTGTTTGGGGGGGGGGGGCTTTGTGGGTCACTAAGCAGGAAAAAGCTTCTATTATGGATTATGACTGTCATAAAAAGGGCTGAAGGACGATAACATTTTCATTTTAGGTGCATTACTTTCATGCTTGTGCACAAAAATAGGGGTCTCTGTCACCGGGTTAATGGTGCCGAGTTAAGCAACATTCACGGGAGCAGCTGCGTGTGAAGTCTCACATTTACCGACAAAACTTGTGTTTTTAGCGGCTCCGCTGGCATCCCCATCATCTGAGAGGCGAAAAAACGCCGATGTCCGCTCGGTAGAGGAAAATAAAACGCTTTTGTGTCCCCGGTAATGGCTTGGCAGTAAAAATCTCAATGAACCGTGAGAGGCCCTGGTTGGCTCCCGACAGCGCTGCCAGCTGCAGCGGCGCTAATGCTGGATGGAGCGCAGTCCGGACGGTCTGGTCTGGTCTGGCTCCGGAGTATTTTGGCGCCCGGAGAATCATCTGAGCAGCGATTAGGAACGAGAGCAGCATCTGGCGCTTCTGCTGGAAACACTTGGCCGATGTGGTCATTGTTTGGTCGGAAGAAACGAATGTTAAAACCAGTTTTTAAAAATTAACTTTTCCTCCCCTTGGCATTCTTGGCTTTTGATTGTGTGCGTGGGGGGTAACTCGTTTGATGGGGTAGTGAACTGCCGTTGGCGGCGGCTCTTACCGTTGAAGTTGACGGCGCGGATGTGGGCCAGCAGCTCCTTGCCGTCGATGTTGGCCATGCGGGGGCACAGCCCTGGGGACCCGGCGCAGAGCTCGCGGTGCATGTGGTGCAGAGCGTGGGCCATGGCGTACACGGCGTCCATCACGAACTGCACCTTCCCCTCCTGCTCGTAGGTGGAGTCGCGGCCAACTTTCTCCAGCCCTGGAACAGAGACGGAGAATTACTGAAACGATCGAACGCCTAAAACCCAGGGGAAGTGCATTCAGTTGCCATACTGATCAAAAGCTCCGGAACGGCTACTAAATGTTCCTTGTGGTGAAATTGAGTCCAAAGTCAAGCATTAAATGTCAGTCTTTAATCGGGAAGTCCTTACAGTGTTCCGGAAAGTAACTGACAAAATCTGATCATGTACAGTTCCAGGCCAACTGGGCAACTCTATCTACTGATGAAGATCATCTAATATGACAGAAAGCTCCAGAAGAGCCTATGAATCAGCCACTTGTCCAGGCATGAATGATATATGCTAATTACTGGACAATAAAACATTCATCCTTTGGAGCCAATGATCATTCAAAATAAAGAATAAATGAATAAAGTCTGAGCAAAATCTCCAATCGGGGAACAAATAACGTTGAATTAGAAAAGCGAAAAAGTACAAAGGCACAAACTGTGGAAATCTACAGGAACCCGAGCTATTCATATGGAGAACATGGTATTCACACATGAGGCGTTTCCTAATTGTGACCTTTGTGTCACGTATTTACCATCTCAGAACAGGATCCATATTTTTCCGCGATCACAACACGAGGGCCTGTTAATTATAACATATGGGGACGAGGAGATACAGATCCATCATTGTGACACTTTCCCTCGTAATCATGAAATACTGCCCCAGTACCAACTCTTCACTCCCTCACAGCTAATTAAAGACGAATCGCCTTGTCAGACATTTTTCCTGATTACGCGATGACGCTGTTCAGATGTTATCGTGTCACCTGATCGCGTCGAGCCACGGATCCCGCAAGCGAACGTTCTCTCGTGTTAATCGGGCCTTGTTTTGTCGTTTTGAGATTAGAATCTCGTAATCCACATCGTGTCTTGTAATTGGGAAATCAGCAGGGAACAGATCTCACAGTTCTGGGTTTTAGGAGAAACTGATCTCGTGAACAGGATCTGATTTCTTCTTAATTCTGAGTTATCATCCTCGTAATTATGGGATAGTTCTGTTGTATTGAGAATGAGATGAGGATAAAGATCTCAGAATTACTAAAGACCGGTAAATGTAAGACCTTTTCCCCCAAGTATGGGGGGGGGGTTATGTTATTTTGAGATACGGGTCTTTTTTGCTCGGTTTTCCTCAGTGAATACACCGAGCTTCCACACAGTTTTGCTCTGGATGGAAGCCTTTGCGGATTTGGTGACAAGCTGGACGGCAGCCGATGAGACCGAAGTCATCCGGAAAACCGGAAACATTCAGGGGAGAAACAGCCGGAACGACAGCGAGGTCAGTTGAGCTAATTTTAAGTCTGAGCGGAGCCATTTCTGCCTCCGTGCAATTCCTTCTCATTCTCAAACCAGAGGTTTTGGGGTTCTTTTTGGATTTCATCCTTGCCGTTAGGCAGCAAGTAACTCACAAAGGATTATGGGAATGGGAAACGAGACACATTTCCTATAACTAACCCATTAGCGTAAGATAAATAAATAAATAAAATAAAACATTTGGCTCCGTCTCATTAGCTGTGGTTGAATAACAGAGCGGGGAAGACGTCGTAATCTTTTATTTGAAAACTCTGTTAAGTCTTTCCAAAAAAATTTTTCACTGAGTAATTACAGTTATTAAATGGGCGCTCTCTCGATCACGCGTCTGGCCCTAAGTGTTTCAAAAAAAAAAAATTTTTTTTCTGAGAGTTATTACAGAGTTCGCGGGCGCCTCTGCGATCACGCCGTCGGCCAAAAAAAGGCAAAGAGAAAGGAGGGAGAGAGGAGGAGGCGGGGAGGGGGGGGGGCGCGACTGCTGGGAAGGACCCTCCATCAACAGACAAGACTTGTCTGAATTAATAGGGGCTTAGGAATGAAATCCAATTTAATTTTAATAGCAGGGGGTGGCGGAGGATCTGTCCGAGGGGACACAATTGCCCCGGCGGTAAAGACTGATTACATGTCGGCGGCAAACGAATGGGCCCCGGACGGCGGGCGAGGAGCCCAGGGTGTCGAGCAGCCGAGGCGGGGGGGAGATCTACGACCGGTGCCGCAGATGATCAGCGCTCGCTCGCTCGCTGCCGATGACTGGTGTCGCCCCCCATCTTAATGTCTAAAGAACACATGTGTTCGGGCCTGGAAATTCAAATGGCGCCCGAACGCGTCGTTGTGAATTTACGAGGAGGAGGGAGTGTTGTCGTCAAGAAGCTTCTCTGCGCCGGATAACGGGGGTTAAAAAGGCAGAAGAAAAACATATTTCTAAGTAGGTGTGATCATCTTATATCATTAGTTATTTTAACCAGATTTTAATCTGACTATAATCTGTTTTGTGACTATGCAACGCCGCTGGAGTAAATTGGCCGAATACGAGGAGTACGCCTGTTAAGGAGCCGTCGGTAATTCTTTAAAGCATTTGGAATCGATATTTTCAAAATGGCAACAAGGAGCTGATGTAAAAGTGGACCAAAAAAAAAAAAGAAAGAACTATCGGCTGAAATCTGCGGCTTGGCTGCAGGGAGCTTTACGGCAAGTTTCAGTTCATCGTTCAACTGTCTGGTGGCAACAGGCAACCGTTTCCAGCGACGGAGGTCCGATAACGAATACTGGACTTGGGGAAGACAAGCAGCGCTCCCGGTTAATAACAGTAATCCAGCTCTCCAATGTTCATCCTCTGACGTTCAAGAATATTTGCCCTCAGCTTTCGGTCGAGCCCCTCCTGCAGCTGTCGGGAGACATTTTCTGCTCTGGAACAAACCGCCGCCGCGGGACCGGCGAGATTTTTTTTTCCACAAAAAAAGAAAAAAAAAAAGGCAGAAGCCCTTTTTTCAACCCGGCTGCTTCATTTGCACAAAATCCCAGTTATTCGACTGCCTCCTGCTCTAAAGACGCTATTAACAGAAACAAATACCTCATGAATTTCGCCCACCCAGAAAACCTCATGAATGAAAATGAGTGGAAAGCGAGTGGCCAGGTGCCGATCGGCGACCATGTCACCCGCCTGTCTGCTAATGAGCCTCGATGCCTGATGATGGTGATGGTGATGGTGATGATGATGATGATGATGGAACCCGAACGCTGATTGAGGTGTGGCAGCGCAGCCGACACGCGGCTTCATCCCAGCTTTCCGCATTTCGATAACACGTCACTCACGGGGCGAATTTAATTCCTTCCCGACAGGTCGGACATGTCTCCGCTGTCCCGACACTCTCTCGCAGGCGTCCTTCTGTTTCAATTAGATATGAAAATTAGATAAACAGCAAACTAATTACTGGGGTTAGTGTCGATGGGACGGGTTCGGAGGGACCTGCCTTGCCATCATGCCTCGAACGCCTGAATACATTTACATCAATAAAGACTTTTTATTGGCCCACTTGTTTACCAGTAACATCGCCCTGTTTCAGACGCATCAGAGGATTAATAGGGATGTTTCCTGGGATCGTGACGGAGAGAACATAACAGAACGTGAACATAAAAACATGACAGACACTTCCGTCTCAGAGCTGCTCAAACATTCATGAATTCATCCCGGGTCCGTGAAAGAACTGTAAACTGCTGTTTATTATAAAACAATATTGATTTTCTGCCCATCTTTATGTTTGGAGAGGAGGATTTGCATTAAAAAAGAACAAACTGGAAATCATGTTGAAAACACGACCACAGCACATTAAGACAGAAGTGATGGAGTAAATCAGTCACTCAAACTGTGGCAGGTATTAGCGGAAAAGTCAAGCAGGTCAAGGTCCACATAAAGACCAAGGCTAGAATCAGGAGCCAGGTCAACACTGACAGGTCACAAGACCCAATGAGTCAAGTCCCAAACAAATAAATAAAAAGGTGCCAAGTCAAGCTGAAAGTCAAGACCAATAAGTACCAGTTCAAGGTCATCAGATCAACACGGGTAAGTCCAAAGGTCAAGTCACAAGTCCTAAGACAAGTCCCAAGTCAAGACTAATGAATCCAGAGTCAGGTCCCATTTTAATTCACGAGTCCGAAGTCAAAATCAACTAAAACAACCAAGGTAAGACCACGGTCACAAGTCCCCAATCAAGTCCCACATAAAGACCAAGGCTAGAATAAGGAGCCAGGTCAACACTGACAAGTCACATCTCAAGTGCCAGATTAAGAGCCAGAGTCAAGTCCCAAGCAAAGAACAAGAAGTCAAGCCAAGGCCCAAATCATGACTAAGTCCAGGGTCTGAGTCAAGGGCAACCGGTTGAAAGTCAGTTTAGTCCTTTAAGGCTCAGTATTGACTCCTGAAATCTAGTTGTGACTGAACACAGAAAGCTTCGGATCAGGTGTAGGGTTAAAGGTCAGATCACATCGGTTCATTTTTTTGTCAGACCGGAAGGCGACAAAATTCAAAAACCAACAATTCTTTTGCTTTGCAGCTCCCCATCTGAGCCCGTCACACTAATTTCATCGGTGTGAGGCAAAATGAAAGCTGCTCGCTGTCATTTTCTCCTCTTCAGAAGAAAGTGTCGACAAAGAAAAAAACATTCCTGAGAGCAGCTGAATGCTAAACAGCTGCTCAATCGCTGATATGGTGGCAGCTTTTCCCCCTTCAGAGATCATTGCTGCTTTCAAACAGAAGAAAAAAAAAAAAAGATGCCCAGACTCTCTCGACATCACTTCTTCATCTGCTGATGCTCGGAACCCACACAAACTGCGGCACAAAGGAAAAAGGAAACAAAAGAGATGTTCAAATGCAAATCTTGCTTACATATCCACTCAGTGTGTTTCAGGGAAATCTGCAGTGCAGTGGGACGATGTTGTAAAAAAGGTGAGGAAAACAATGACGCTCTTAACTCAGCAAAGACGCTGCTTAACAAAGCCGATGTCCGGATTTTCACGGTCTCTGGTGAAACTGTTGGTGGAGTCTCCGGGTGGAAGAGTGAAAAAAACACGGTTTTCCCCCCACGAATAAAAGAAGCTCTTCGTCCTTCACAGCTCTCGACATGCAATCGCGGATCCGATGGGGAACACTTAACGCCGCTAAAGCATCCCCATCTTATCTGCCTCAAAGAGGAAGCGAACAAAGCAGGAAACGTTCAGCAAAACCCCTAAAAACAAACCCTGCACGGGTCACATAGAAATCGTGTCGGGATGTTTAAATGTACAGAATCATAGTTGTATTTTTGTCTGCCACTGGAGTCAAGCAACGAAACACCAATCGCCCAAATAACCACCCAAAAGTGGAAGCAGCGATTTTAAGCACCAGATTTATTTGCATTCTATTTTCTCCACATATATTTATGCATTAAAACAGATTCTCCTTTCTTCTTTTTATTTATGTGGAATTTCTATATTGTATATGTATCAGAAAATAAAAGTAGGAGGGAAGGTATATATGCCATACTCGGTCATAACTCAGTGAAGTCTGAACATGCAGACGTGATAAACGCATTTTTAGATTCAGGGTGACAAACACTTGGTGAGGCTGTCATTATCTCTGATGGCCATCGCAAACAGACGTCCATAAATACACTTACAAGTCATAGAAAAGGGACACTCCCTAAAACTCCAGAACCTGCCTGAGAACCATCAGGTGTTTAAGTTTTCTTAGGTATCGAAGTTACACCAGTTGTCAGTACATCTACATGATCTGAATATGACGCTGTCGACCAAATGAAATGTAACTTTACCTTGACTGATGTCACGATTTGTTCCTTTTAAGTGAAAAAGTTACATATCACACTTTTCCGTTGTTTTATCTTATAATTCCCTTTGGCCCTTTTGGCTCAGGGACGCAGGCATCTGCAGTTTTTATTTACCCGTGAAACTAGTTGCTCATAAACCAGAAGAGTCTCAAAATCATTGGCGCTTTAAAAGCTATAAATAGGTGAAATTACGGGTTTATAAATGCCCCTGTTGTGTTGTAATTAAAAGTATCTTCAGCTCCTGATCATGCTTAAACCAAAGGCCCTTTAAATGCATTTAAAAACACTTTGGATGCTTTACTTCACCAAAAGAAAAAGAAAACTATATTATTATGAATGGATATGATGGTGTAAGACATTTTATTTTGAGTTTATGGGGATAACTGATTAATCTATGGATTGCAATGTATACAGAGGTAATCTTAAAGGAGTATCTGAGTTTTATTTACAGGATTATAAACCCCTTAAAGGTTAACACAAGAGCTGCTCCTTTCTTTTTAAATTCTGGAAGGGAACTTGACTTCCATGCGGTCTTCAGAGGTTTTTACCCAGTAAAACCTGAAAAACAAAACAAAACTGTGCATTCAAATCTATTTATGTAGCCTTTACCTCCCTCTTAAGACTATTACTATTTAGACTATGAATGAGCTGTTGTTTGCCTTAAAAAAAAAATGCCTGCTCCTAGAGGGACACTTAAAATGAACAAGAAACTGTGGATTCAATCTACTAAAAAAAAACAAAACAAAACCTTAATATATCCCAATCCAATACTTCACCAAGTAAGTAACCTGAAATGTTGGATGAAACCCTGAGTTTGAATCTCTGAGATTCATTTTAGGTAGTAAAATATATCAGGGAAACCTGATATATATTCTTGTGGATGCTTTCATTTAAATAATGTGTAAATGAAGGGAAAAGTCATTGAACTCTACTTAATTTGTTGTGCGGTAGAAAAACTGTTTTTAACTGCTTTTAATTTTATTCTTATCCGAGCGCTCAGGGAGGAGGAGTTGTCAGAGGTGAAGGTGAGTGGGACGTGGGGGTCGGTGTGTGTGTGTGTGTGTGTGTGTGGGCTGTTATTACAATATCGGATCGCTTTTTAAAGGCAACACATTCGATCTGGCGGCAGATGAGTCCTTAAGAGGCTGTGGCGGTGGCAGTGGCGGCGGCGGCCTCATCCCCGAGCAGCGGGCGACTGAACGCCGGTCTCAGACCGCGGGCCGCCGTGTCTCATGGAAGCGTAATTATCCTAATTAATTACTATTAACGAGCGGGGCCTCCCCTGTGGTCTCTGGAGGGATGGAACTGAGCGCGCTCTAATCTCAACCAGCTCCTCAGGCTGCTGCTGCTTCTCTGGTTGAGGCTTTGGAACCGACTTATAAAACACGCAGGTGTAGGGCTGCCCTAGATTTTGCCCCATTCTGAACCTATTTATTTCACTAATACATTTGCAGGTCGTACGTCAACTCTCTCGTGCATTCGTTCTCACATTGTGTGGGACAAGTGACAAACCTGCATCTTCCTTTCAGCAAACCTGGCTCCATCAAATCGTGACAAAATGCACGATCAGCTCTAAAACTCACTAATTAAACACATATATGTTGTTTGTTTGATACATGCAAAAACAAGTGCCAATAGCCGACAAGTTGTCTGGCACATAAAAAGCCCTGGAGGCCTGTGGGTTGTTATTGTTTTTTGCCTTAAGACAGCCAGTTTCCTGCCTTTATGCTAAACTAATTAGCCGCTGGCTGTAGCTACATCCTCGATGGACAGACGCGACAGTGGTATCAGTCTTCCCATGTGACTCCAGCGGAAAGTGAACAAGCGTTTTAAACCTCAAGCTTTGCCTTTTTCCCGTCGTTTAAGAAAAAGAAACCACCCATTTCCTCCTACAGAGGCGTCCAGGTGAATTATACCTTAAAAAATACTGTTTCGTTTTAAATTGTTCCTTCAGTGTTTCCCACGGTTTCTTGAGCTCCCATCCACTGAACGAGACGTACTGAAAAATTAGAGCTTGCCGGGACCTGGCCTGGTGTAGCAACGCGGTGTCATGTTCAGCACGGCCGCTGATTTTGTATTATACACATACCTGCCACCACTCTGATGCTGCGAAGGAAAACACGCAAACAAACACACAGGGACGGATGCTGACCTGCCCACTCGGCTGTTTTTAGTCTCTCCGTGTGACGGAGCTCCAAAGCTCGGCCTGCGGCCTCTACCTAACTCGTTAGGTAGCCGGGCCCCGACGGCGGCAGGGACCGAACAAAGCCGTCCGCCGAGCCCGGGCGAAGGCTCACGGCCCTATCGCAGTGGCGGTCGGGGGAAGGGACGCGGGCGGCTGCTGCGTTCCCAGAGCGCCGACGCCGCGGATCTGCCGCTTGGCTCCGGTCTGCGACTGGCGGCCGGCCGACGTCCGCCCAACCCTTTCGCCTGACACCTTCCCTGCAAATCCCATTTCGCGTGTAGGACGCGTTTGTAAAGGATTTGGACCCCCCCCTCCCTGTTCTACAGAGAGAGTCCTCCTGGATCAGAGAGGGATTACACGCCAGCGAAGGGACTCCACAGTCAGCACAGGGAGGCTCAGCAGATGAGAGCCGGACGTGACCAGGGAGCAGAGGAGCAGAGGAGCAAGAGCCGTGTTCAGTTCTGATTCTAAGCCTCTAATTTACATCTGTACATCTGCTTTCCAACGAGGCCCGGGTCCGTCGTGGCTTCACGGCAAGGCTGAAAGAGGAGGAAGAGGAGGAACCCACTGTTCGTAACAACCCTAATTTATGTATTTCAGGTATTCTCATTAAATCTTGGTCGCTACTTTTGAGCATCAATTTTTCTGAAACATGAATCCCTAATGATCTTTTAAAAAAAAACGAAAAAAACCCCAGAAGTTTGCAACAACACACATTTCTCAAGGGCTCATCTTCTCATCTAGATCAAAAAAATATACATATTCCATCTGCTGGAGGATAAAAAACTATTTTTTATTTTTTTTCTCCAAAGTTGCATTTATCTTGTGCGCTCTAATTTTTGATGGATGCAACCCGCCCCCCCAAGACTCAGCACAGCTCTCCGACGTGTGGTGCTGTCGTTTCATTTTTCTTTTAATTCAAAATACAAACTGCCGTTCGAAGCGGGGGAATAACTCAAATATTCGCTCTGTAATGATGTGTTTGAAATCGGCGTTGGTGGCATTCGCGCATGCGAGTGCAACTGGCCTCGCCTCGACTCCAAAATTCAGCATGGCTTGGACCAGCTCGTGACCGGTTGTCCCAGGAGGCCTCGTGGCCATTTGCTGATTTTGTAGGGACGCCTGACGGTGGTGCTACCATGGTGACATCTGAAGTCAGCCGTTAGTTCTGTCACTTGGTGAGGCAGCGAGGGCGCCACGAGTGAACAGGACGTCCATCCCGCGACATCCGTTAGGATTAAGATGCTGTACATGGGTTGGGCTCAGGTCTATTCAACACATCACTGTATGTCATTCGTTGGGCTCAACGAAGGAACCAGACGTAGGGCGGGGATGGGGGGGTGGGTGGGTGGGGTGTGGTGGGTTGAGGGTGGTGGGGGGGCGGAGCTGGTGTTCAGAGCCCACAATCCTGCGTTGAAACAACACAAGTGGGCTGCGGAGGAACAACTCATTGATGTTTGAGGTCATTTGCCGCAAATGTGCGTCTGCATGAATCTCATTGGCCACTCCAGCAGATCCGGATCCGAGCCTGGTCCAAAGTTTTTCAGCTCCATGTCCCTTTGTATTTTGTCTTTTTCCGGCAGCACCTTCTGTGCTGGCACTTTTTTGCAGCCAGACTGGTCCCATTCATATGAATCAGCGGGCGGAACGAGCTGAGTTGGACTAGACAGATAAACCCAAAACCCGAAGCAGAACAGTTTATGTCCATGTACGGCCGTGGGGCCCTGGAGCCCTCCGGGCTACTACCTGATGTATCTGTCAGTGCTCGGACTGCCTGGCTGTTGGGAAACTAGTACATTTGGTTTGGCACAAGTCACATCCAGCTGGGTTAAAAAAAAAAAAAAAATTGGGTAGAACAAGAGCACTTCTGGCCACCGGGAGGGCGCTTTGCCGAACGCTTGGTCTCGGGCTGCTGGGGAACAGCGGAACAGACAAGATCAGACAAGAAACCGGACCAAATGTGTGCTTAAGACGGAGGGAGCCAATTCTTCGCCCTGCATCGTCTGCATAAATTTGAGAGCTGGGTTGTTTGTGAAGGTTATTCGCATTTTGTTCGGCCCCAAAACAGCCAATGCACCAACTGGACAGGCTATTATTTCCTCCCGGTCCTCCTCCTTTTTCACCTCGTCTCTGTCCGTGCATGAGGCAGCTTCATCGAGGCCCCGGGGTTAGCGGGAGAAAAAGAATTTTACGCTCGAGCCGTGACATTTCTGGGCTCTCGTGGATGTGTTTTTATGTCGCATGGTGTCGACCTTGGCGACCTGTTTTTGGCTCCAGTGTAAAAGGCGACACTTCACTATTACTTTCCCTCCATTGGGTATCTTCCGTCTACATCCGACATCTCTTTGAAAAAATCTTAATCCCCACGCTCGTTGTCAGAAGGTTCGGATGACAGAGGCGCTGCCCGCTTCTCCCACGGCCGATTGCGGTTTAACTCGCAGCCCTCGTTTGACACTGATGAATTATCTCCTGTATTTTGCGTTAATTAAAAAACACTCATTCATATTCATTGTTACACTCAACAGGATTGAATGAATACTGGATTAATTACCAGCCGTGACTGTCAGATGCTTTGTGTTGTGGGGTTGAGAGCTCAGGCCCCCGGAATGATTATCCGGCATTGTTAATTAGCAGTCGGCGCCGGTCAGAAAATGCCGCTCATGAATATAAATGGGGGAGAGGTCGAGCGTCAGAGCGGCCCAAAGGAAACAAACAGACCCCGTCAGCCGTCCGGCGCGAAGGAGATCCTGGACAAATGCGATGAAATAACATGCTGAACGGTCCCTCGGGTCTTTGTGGACTTTGGTTCTTCTGAACGGAGGCGATCTAGGAATCGAGATGAGGTGATTTTCGCGTCTCTTTCTTTCGGTTCTATCAGACTGGCTTTCGTCGGTTTTGTTGGTCTTTGTCTTGGTCAAATCCGGCCCTGGACGTGTCCACAAATGTTAATCCACCATGTTTATTAATGTGCCGGTATAACAGCCTCCGCTCCTCTGGTTTTGGTCTTTCTGCCGGATTTTGGGAGCTGGCTGCAGGATGTTTGCTCCCGTTCAGCCACGAGGGGGGTCACTGATGCCCGACGACGAGTCCTGGCTCAAAGTGGCGGACGCTCGTCGACAGCTTTCTCCCATCACGTATGAGATAAGATGAGAAGATCCAGAAGTGGGACGTTGGTATTTACAATGCCAAAACTTAAATTACACTTAACAAAATGAATGAACCAGACCGGGTGGCGGCAAAACTGAAGGATGAATCGCTTTTATATCGAAGTGGCGGTTCGAAAGACCACCTGCGAAGAAGGTTGCTGACAAGTTTATCCAGCTCCGACTAATTAACGTTAAGTCTGCGAATTGGCCAAACCTCGAAAATGAACCTCCGAAGTTTGGCCGAAGTTGGGTTCCTTGGTGACGGAGCGTCACTCTGCATTGTTTTGTAGTTTAAAAACATCAAGTGACTTGAGTGACTCTGGGCGGCTGCATTACGAAACCCTCATATCGTCAGCGGTTGAGTTGCTGAGTTGAGTGAATGACGGTGAACACGAGTCACAATCTCTCAACGAAGCGCTCAGACACATCATGTTGTGATGCAGGACCGTCACAATAAAAGCTCTGACTCTGGAGCATTAGCTGAAGCTGCTTACGTTGGAAATCGTAAGTCAGACAATGAATAAATAAAAGGCCAAACATGAGTGTGACTGGCTAAATATTTAGTTGTTATAGATAAATATTAGGCCTTTTTCCATCATCCTGATTAGTTTTTTATCTGGAGTAATCTGAATAAGAGTAATGTGATATATTAACATATAAATCTCACTTTTAACTTCTAAGTTCAAGGTTTTGCATTTAGCTGGTTTGAGTTAATTATTCCTCGAGCACAAGCACCTATCATGTTATCAGATTTTTTTAATTTTTAAATTGTTTTAACTCATAATAATTCACCACCAGCACCGGAGCCGTTTGGGGCCTTGGCGAATTTTAAGCTGCTTCATTTCTAACCTCTTTTTTGTTTCTTTTTCATTTCTTCTTTTGCGTTTTGTTCACACACATCAGGCGCCACCACTCACTCGTCCTCAACGGAAAGTGATAGCTCTCATATGCAGTTTCTCTGTTTGAAAGCAGCTCCGGATCTCATATCCTCTCGAACCTTCAGGAGAACAAAGCAAATAAAACGCCGGTTCTCCGTGTTTGGTTTTGTCGGTCGCTCCTCCCTTGCTGTCAGGAATAATTTATCTACGACGCTGCTCAGGATGCCGCGGCGTGTTTATTAAGCAAACACAAAGTAAAGGAAACTTATGACGGGCGCACAAAGACCGAACTGTGCCGAGCAGAGAAAAAATAAAAACGCTCAGGGGCTCCACCAGCAAGTTATAAACGAAAGGTGAACGGGTTTATTCTATCGTGCTGATACAAACTGTTGCCTCCCTTCCCTCTGAAATAATGAACAAAATATCCGACGTGGCTCTCACCCGACCGTGAGTCTGACGGATAAATCTATCAGCGGCTCCGGTTCATCCCACGGCAGGAAGGAGACGGAGCGAAGACACGAGGAGGGGAGGAAGGCAACCAGGTGCCTCGAGGACAAACGTCTAATTAGCCTCATGGCCTAAAAACCCCATTCGTCGGAACGAGGAGGTTCGGAAATGAGCGAGACGACACACGTTCGTCTGATTTTTTCTTTCTTCCCATATTTTCTTCTTCTTCAGCGGCAAAATAAATGTGGAGAAAAAACTGCGGCAGATGAAAAAACAAAACAAGACAAAAAACCCCCAACAAACCACTGGTGTCTGACAAGTTACCAGCTGGTGAAAGGCAAAAGATTACAATTACTTAAGCACCGTTTTAGGTATTTTATACCAAAATGCTTCTATTTTATTCCACTTTGTACTTTCTACTCTTCTACTCTACTCTAGACCCCCCCCCCCAAGAGACATCTGCCACGTTTCAGTTGTTCAAACCCTTTAAACTTACAGCAGTAATTTTTTTTTTTTTTTTTTCAAAAAAGCAAAGATTAAAGAAAAGTAAATTAATGGAATTACTGAAGTCTTGTATATAAACTGTAAACTCTGAGGAACTTTTACTTTAGTATTTTCAAATTCTATTTCACTAATTTTCAGAGAGAAAGTTATACTTTTTACTCTACTGTATTAAGTCCACATCTATTGTTACTAGTTACTTTACATATTAGGATTTTTCACACATAACATATGACGATTTAACTGAATGTGAAGTATTGTTGTAGATGAAACCACACAAAAGCCCATAAAAGCAGTTAGAATCAGCTCCTTCGTACTTTAAGTGCATTTCGCTGATTATACTTTCACTAGTGCAGGATCTTCACCTGTAAAATAACATTTTAACACTGCGGCGTTTTTGCTTTATTTAAGTGAAGGACCCGAACTGAGCCTGCATCCCGGCGGCAGCTGAAGCTGAGTCAGGACCAAGTGGTTCCGGGGGCTTCTGGCCTCAGGACGGGAGCAAGGGGAGCACATTAGATTTCCTTGATGTGATTCTGGTCGATGGGCTTTGGAGGAGTGACTAATTAACTTTCACAGTCCAGTTAAGATGGTTTGTTTTGTAGCCGGATTTCACAAACAAGCCTCAAAGGGCTTTAAATGCCAGAGAAACTGGGACTGTGTGTTTGACCCACACTTAAGGGCCACCGTAAGATAAGGGGAAAGTTTGCAGGGAAGGGAGGAGATGGTACTGAAGGAAAAAAATTGGTAAAGAAGGAAGGGAAGGGTAGGGAAGAAAAGGAGTGGGTAGAGGATGAAATACATTTGCGGTAAAGGAGGGAAGGAGGCAAAAGATGAAGGAAAGAGGAAGAGAAACAAAGGGAGAAAGTAGGGCTGGAAAGAAATAAAGAACACGGACAGAGGGAGGAGAAAAAAGTAGAGGAGGATGCAGAGAAGGAAGGAAGGAAGCCAAGAACTGAAGGAAGGAACGGAGAGGTAAAGGAGGAGTTAGAGATGAAAGTCAAGGTGAAGGGAAGGAGGAGGTGAAACAGGAAAGATGGAGGTTTAGAAGCAAATGGAGATGTAAAGATAGAGGAGGGAAGGAGGGCTAAGTGAAGGAAAGGAGGCAAAAGAGGAACGGAGGAGGTAGAGAAGGAAAAAAGAAGGCAAAAAAATGAAAGGCAGAGGTAGAGAAGAAAAGGGAGAAGTAAAGATAGATGAGGGAAGGAGGAGTAAGTGAAGAACAGAGGGAAGGGACGAAGTAAAGAACAAGAGAAGGAGGTGGCGTAACGTTTTTGCCGCTGTGGATTGAAACTAGTTCCTTCTCTTGGCTACCAAAAGTAACCCCATGTTGACCTCTGACCCCGGCCTTTCCGGCCGCGTCCCCTCACCCGTGCATTTCTTGGGGCTCCCGGGCCTCTTGCCGTGCATTCCCAGCTTGCAGCCGAAGTTCTCCTCCCAGAACTCGGCGAACCAGACGTTCCTGCGGTTGTTGGACAGGGAGCGGCTCTTGAAGTAGCGGTCGAACGCTGGCGAAAGGAAAGAAAGGAAAAGAAACACCTTATCGCGGCTTGGAAAATGTCAGAAAGGTGGTTGGAGGTTTGTCACGGCCCCCCCTCCCGGCGTGCCCCCCCCCAGGTACCCGCCCCTCACCGTCCACCGACGCCCTCTTGGGCAGGATGGTGACGGCGCCCTCGGCCACCCGCTCCTGCTGGACCACGGGGGAGATCTTGGAGCCCCAGCTGTCGGAGCCCACCCACAGGAAGTGGCCCGTCAGATTGTTGCGTTTGGCCGCGTCCAGGATCCGCCTGTTGGGTGAGAGAGCCAATCAGAGAGAGCCGAGGGTCCGTCCCCCTCCCCACGTCATTGGTTTTTGATTTGTCTGGTCATAAACCGAAATATGAGACAAATACACATTTTGACCTAACGATGGCGCTACCCAGTGGTGGAAAGTAACTAAGTACATCTACTCAAGTACTGCACTTAAGTAAAATGTGGAGGTATTTGTACTTTAATTGAGTATTTCCACTTTATGTTGCTTTATACCTCTAATCCACTACATTTATCTGATAAGTCTCGTTACCTTGCAGATTCAGATAAATTTAACAAAACAAATACATTATAAGATTATAAGACAAGACTTTACTGATCCTGGAGGAAAATTCACAAACTACCCAGCTGTATATTAAGCAATAAAATGTCTCCCACCTTTACCAGCTGCACCATTAATGAGACCTACGTGTTAATGCACCGATAACTATGATCCAAAAATATAATAAACATTATTCTGAAATGGATCATTCTGCATGATAAGTACTTTTACTTTGTGACTATTAATATATTTTGAGGCTGAAACCTTTAGTTTTTTTTACTCAACTTTAAAAATTTTGAATGCATGAGTGGTTTTTTTTGTGTTTTGATTGTTTTTAGAGATCAGAGTTATTACAGCTGTCCCTGAAGGGCACACGGTTGTGTGAATGTTGTGGAGACGTTGACTCAGAACCATGACTGTCAACCTGAACCGTGACATGGACGATAATTGGTCGGGTCCTTTACAGCCTCATCCGGCTCCGCTCGTCTCTGTGTGGTGTGTGTGTGTGTGTGTGTGTGTGAGAGATTCAGAGCCGCAGATTAATATCAGCTGTAACATGGATCGAATGTGTGTGTGTGTGTGTGTGTGTGTGTGTGTGTGTGTGTGTGTGAGATTTAGAGCCGCAGATTAATATCAGCTGTTACATGGATCAAATGTGTGTGTGTGTGTGTGTGTGTGTGTGATGCTCTCAGTTCAACTCAGATAATTGGAAGCTTGTTATCTTAATCTGCATTGAGCAGTTGTGGATGAACTGTGGATGAACTGATTAAATACATTGAGGACATACAGATACAGAAAGAGAGAGAGAGAGAGAGAGTGTGAGTGTGTGTGTATGTGTGTGTGTGAAAGAGATAGAGTCCAATGTTATATTTGGAGACTAATTTCAGATAAACTGGAGGCAGTGGCTGTTCTCGCTGCAGTGTGTTTCAGAAAATAAGATCAACTGATTATTTGAAGTTTTTATTTTTCCAAAAATATCACATTGGTTTTCATCTCATTTTTTTTAAATTCCCTTCATAAGGACATTAGTTTATAATGTCATTAGTTTTTAAAAAGACTGAGATCTGTTCCTCATTTCAGGTGTGTAAGTGCTTGAAATCCAGTTGAAAACCAGATTCAATTGAAAAAAAAGTGATGATCTTCGTCAAGTGAAACTTTTTTAAAAATGAAACTGATACACAGTTTTTAGGATAAAATCTCCAGGGGCAGAATTAAACCAATGAAATTACCCCAAATTCCATCCATGCATCGTTTGTCCACCTCTGAGATCTTATCCTTTGGTCTTTACCCAAAGCGTCATGACCAGAGAAATGCCGCCATGACCGTTGGCGCTGCACCAGTCAACCTGTTGGTTTTTAATCCCCAAACTTCATTAAGAGTCAAACTTGTGTCAGTGTGTGCATGTGTTTTTGTACCGGATGTCGTCCTCGTTGGCAAACATGATGATGGCGCGGGCGTTGGGCGTCTCCAGCAGGCGGAGGACGATCTTATCGAACTCGCCGGCTCTGGGCTCCCGAGGAACCTTCAGAGACTGGGCGATGCAGACTCCACCTGAGAGAGAGAGAGAGAGAGAGGATCAATATCTGGACATCTACAAAGACGTGTGCCAGATTCAGCCTGGAGGATGTTTCGGTCTTCTGAACATTATTTGATCATAGAGGCATAAATTACTGCTGAGACTTGACTGAGAACCATCACAGACTGCAAGTAGGAGGCCGACCAATCAGAGCTTCCCGTTTTCTGCCGAGTGTGAGACGGGTGAGTGAACATTAATCCAGATATAGTTAAAACAGTGCAGAGGGAGCTGTGTTGGCGGGGTCAGGTTTTAAAGTACTGGTGAGACATGGGATCTGATCAAGGAAGTCTAGAAGTGACACTCGTTAATGTGTTTAAATGGCAAACGGGCTGCACTTATATAGCGCCTTTCTATCTCCCTTTAACTGGTTTACATACAAAGCTGCCATGCAAGGCAGTGGCCCCCCCACGGGGAACAACCTGGGGTCCATGGCAAAGTTCTTGCCCAAGGACACCTCGATATATGGAGGGAGGCCCTGGGGATAAGAACCCGTTCTACTTCCCGAGCAAAGTCCGCCAAGGCGATCGGACAGTCTTAGCAGTTAGTTTGGTCTAAATATGATGAGGCCATTGCACCCAAACATTTAGAAACAATTCATATTAATTTTACATCAAGCTTTAATCGCAGCCCAGGCAGTAGCCTTCAGCAGAAGATGAACAAATCTGAACATCTGGCAGGGTTTGAGCGAGTCACGACTCCCCACAAACCAAATTATGCTGGAAGCGCACTTTTAATTCAGTAATGCTAATATGGAATCAGAACCTCAGTTCATAAGGATCATTGTAAAGGAAAATCAATTGGCATGATGGACAAAAGTTGAGGTCCAAAGTTGTTTCCTCTTAGGAGTCGCTACGATGTAAATCAGTTCATCCCGTGCAGACCAGGGTGGTCGGAACCAAATTTTATTAACAAATTAATATAGAATTTGTTGAGATATTTCAGCCAAAGCCAAGTAAATTCTACCCGCTGCTGGTACTATATGAAAGTGATGGGGATCCGTTATTATGGAACCATGAAGGTCAGGTTTTTCCTAAATTTTCTTGAAAATCCACCAAATAGTTCATCTAAATATTTCAGTCTGAGTGAAAAAAAAATCCCTTGATGTGCACAGCCAGCGACGCTAAAACTATCAACTCATTAAAAAACCACTAAAAACAAGCCTCCGTCTCCACACGAGCTAACAGCGACTTTTCTTTTAGAATTCTGCCCAGTCGTTCTTCATGTGCATCTCTGCCGTTTGTGTGTTTGTTCAGCAGTTCACATTAACACATCTGCTTCCATCTGTAATTATGTTAATAAGCGCGCTCAATCCTCACTGCCTGTTTATCTGTTGACTGTGGTAATACTTTCTCCGTGTGCGTCATTATGGCTCCGCTGTAGTGTTTTAATTAACTTCGCTGTTTGTCTTGTTTGTATCTCCACTCCACTGCTGTGACGTTCCACCGCAGGGATCATTAAACTTTCATCTGCAGTCGCCGAGACAAAGGTCAGGAGGTTTATTAGTGATGCCAGACTAAGACTAAATAAACTCAGATTATTGCTAACATCTCACTGAGGGCAGTGTAACAGTGGGATTCCTTCATTTAAAAAATGTAACGTTCATTTTAGTCAACCGCTTTAACAGATTACAAAGTCTGAATTCTATTTTTTCCCCCTCATAAAACCAAGACAAGGAAAAAAGGAAATGGACTTTGGATTGTGTTTATTTAAATTCTTTCCAAATAAATATCTTTTTAACCTGCTTTATACTGTTTTGTCAGATTTACAGGCAGAGGATGAGGCAGGAGAGAATGAGAAGGAGAAAGAGGGAAAGGAAAGAAAAAAAAGGAAGAGCAGCGAGATGAGGATGAGAAATTAAAGTGAAATCATTTTTAAATGTTTGAGTTTTCCCAGGAGGGAACATGGCCTCTGTGATTATGAAAAGGAAGATGCTTGGAGCAACCAGGACTCTCCCTATAGTTGGACATCCAGCTAAACTGTCATCGGACAAAAAAGACCTCGGTCACCTCCCTGACCGAGAACCCAACGGTTCCTCTAACAGACCGTCAGAAGTCCTCTACAGAAATGAGAGATCCTGTCAGAAGGAAGTCTATCTTAGAGGCACTCCATCAATCAGGCCTTTATGGCAGAGCGCTTAAATGGAAGCCGCTTTGACCAAAAGACATGACAACCTGTACGGAGTCTGCCAAAAAAACATCTTAAAGAGACTCTGCTGCACCTTGATTATACCATTCCTATGGTGAAGCATGGTGGTGGCAGCATCCTGTTATGGGGGGGTTCTCAGCAGCAAGAGCAGGTAGACTGGGTAAAACCGAGATAAGGATGAATGAAGCTAAATACACAAAGGTCCTTGAAGAAAACTTGACCCACATGACCCGAGACTGGGACGATGGGTTCACTCTTCAGCGAGTCAATGAACCGAAGCAAACAGCCAAGGCAACGCCGTCGTTGAGTGGCCCAGTCAAAGCTCAGGCTTAGATCAAACAGATCACCTGAGGGACACCTGAAGGTGGCAGGTCACGGACACTTCCCATTCAGGAAGAATGGGATAAACTTCTGGAGACTCAAAGCTGTGACTGCTGCATAAGGGGCCTCGACGAAATACTGAAACGAGGGTCTCAATACTTTGGTAACTGAAAGATTTCAGTTTAAGATTTTTTAATAAATTTGCAAGTCTCTCTCATAATGTGTTTTCACTTTGTCAGTTTCATCCATTTAAAATTATAAGAAATCTGAAGCCACTGTTCACGAGCACCCACTGCAGTTTAATCTAAGCTTTCAGGTTTTTATTTGCTGATGAGAAATTACCTGGAAATAAGAAGCCCGCTGAAAAAGACTGATCATTAATAACCACATCAAAGACAGCCAAGTAGAAAATTGAAAGTCCGCATGGTAATGAATCTGCTCACACAGTTGTCGTTTCTTGACCTCAGCAGGCCGTTCGCCATTTAGCTTTAACTACTTGGGTACGAGTAGTCCAGGCTCTGTTTAATTAAAACATCTGGTACTGACAGGATTTAGTTCTACGAGACATTCCACATTTCTAAAATACAGAAGACAATCTTCCGAGCAGTCAACCTCCTTCTAATCTTTCTGTATAGGAAAAAAAATGTTTGCAATTGGGAATCATCTAGAAGGTCCAAGAAAAAACAGTCATCTGCTAAAAAATAAAACAGCCTAGTCTATGTTTGTTTGTGCACTGTGGCCCTGGACCATTGAGACACCCTACCTGGGGCCGGGGGATTCATAGGTGTTCTCTTGGGGACGGTTGGAAATGTTCATGAGGCCTGTTTTTTGGGGTAAATCATTAACGTGCGTTTCCTCTCCAACTCCTGACAAGAAAACATCACAGGCCCACACTGTGTCGTTGAAACTTCTTCAGGACTCCATTCTCCGCACAGGTCTAAACATTTATGTTTGTGTCTGCAGGACTATCAGATTCCGGGATCAGGAACCAAATCCAGAACTGGGTTCCTGTGTTTGAGACTTTTTTGAAGTTTGAAGGTGTTTCGGGGTTTTTTTGTTTGTTTTTTACACCTATGAGTTTGACTAAAGGGCCTTAGCACATTGTCCGCTTACTAGCGTTTCTTGGAGCTTTCAGTCACATCTCATGGTCTTCTCATGTAATTGGCTCAGTTGAAATTCAGGTTAAAAAGATCTAAGTTTTTTTTTTTTTTTCTTAAAGGGTTTAAAAGCAGCTTTGATTTTTCAGCTCCAGAGAAAAAAACTGCATAAAAGGAGACAACGTTTTCAAATGATGAAAACAGTTAGTTCTGTTGAATGTTATTCTACTTTAACACAGTTTTATTCGGGTCCTTTAATGTTATGACTGGTTGGTTCACTTCCTTCTCTCTGCTGCCACATTCAACCGACTTCCCTTCAGGGTTCAGTAATAAAACTCGGTGTTTTCTGCTCGTCACGTCATTAACTCCTCGGCTTGGTCCTCAGCGAAGACTCGTTTGAGCGTCCGTGGCACTGTTCCCGCAGCGCTGCCCCTGGGAGGGATAAAACGGTGGAGCGGCGGAGTTTCTGAACATCAAATTTGAGAGTCTCACATGAAATGGAGTCATGTACAGTAGAGGCTATGGTAGGACCGACCCTCAGACTGTAAGCTGCTCCAGCTTAATTGGCTCTGGAGAGGATTTTTTTTATTTATTTAATTTTTGGCCAGAAAAAGGGAGCAACTCAGCGGCTGGTTGTCGCAGGAAATCTCAAAGGAGAAGAGCCACTGTTTGAAATAATCCTGTTGGGCTGGTCTGACCTCCATTGTTTAAGCAACAGAGATGGCCTAGAGGATTTTATATATATATATCTATATCTATATATATATATCTATATATATATAGATATATATATCTATATATATATATATATATATATGTATATAGATAGATATATATATATAAAGCAGGCAGCACCGGGGTTGGAAAGTTTAATATAACTGCAGCAACCACATAAAAATGAAATGATAAAAAAAAAGAAATCTTAAGAAAACCGGAGCTATATCTACTCTAAGTTTTAATTTACATGTGAGGTATTCATATGAAACCGAGCAGATAGATGATGCTTCTTGCAAATCAAAGATGTAAATTCACGTGATGGTTAAAAACTCAGATTTCTGCCATGCATTAGCATTTATTAGCAGCATATTAACATTCAATAAATGTTTGTAACACAATATAATGCAGTTGTATGAAGATATGTCCCAATAAAACATTAGTCTCTAGCTGATTCAGAATGCTGCATCGAGAGTATTGACAAGAACCAGAAAGAGATCATATATCTCCTGTCTTAGCACTTTATAACCCCAGTAGAACAATGTGCTCCAAGAACACAGGCCTACTTGGCCTTCAGGTATCAGGCTCCTCTGCTGTGGAACCATCTTCCAGTTTGGGTCGGGGGGGTTGGGCAGACACCCTCTCCACATTTAAGAGTCGGCTTAAAACCTTCCTTTTTGACTTCAGACCATCTACTGCCCCATGAGCCTGATCAACACCCACTGCTTTAATTAACATGATTGCTACTGTTACTATTTTATTTAGTGATATTATCAGCCCTGTTAGTATAACTATAGTATATATAGCTATTAGTCCCGTTATCGTGCTATGCCCCCCCCCCCCTTGTCCCACGCTCTCTTTCTTTTTCACTCTCAACCCAGCCGGTCGGGGCAGGACCCCCCACCACCACCACCACCATGAGCCAGGATCTGTTCAACGTTTCTACCTGTTAAAGGGAGTTTTTCTTGCTCAATGTTGTTTCTCTGTAAACAATAACTATAAAGAGCCTGGTCTAGACCTGCTCTCTATGAAAAGTGCCTTGAGATAACGTCCGTTATGATATCGAGCTATATAGATAAAATAGAATTGAATTGAATATAAATGTTTATTAATGCTTTTGTCTACAATTATGACCCCTCCCAGTGGAGGCTGCTGTATGTGCAGATGATGGCAATAAAATCAGTGTATCAAATGCTCTTATTGCTGCTTACAACTACATTATAGTGTTATAGGCCATTTATTAAACGTCTGTGGTCATGAATGCTACACAAGGGGGGCAAAATTGAAGCGTTGTGGTTTTATCTGTTAATACTCTGTCAGATATGAGCATGTGACTCGTGAAATCTGTGTCGGTCTGATGTTACCATGAGACGGATGAGGAGGCAGCAGCGCACGTTCGCCATTGTTTCTCCGCCTACACCGTCATCGGCGCAGGCCGAGGTCATTGGAACGACCAAAGGCGTCAGATAACGGCGAATGGAATCCCTTCCTCGTATGTACGTGATGATCTGAGGACGTGATGAATCACACTCAGACACGCAGCCGGGCGCTCGAACGTCAGCATCCTCTCGTCTGAGACTCATCTTTTCCTCTTGATAAGAGGCATGAAAAGTAAAATATTATCACCACTGCTGGACCTTGGACAAATAGCTGAGCAATTATGTGAAGAATTATATTTCAGAAGCCGTCTACAACAATTTTAAGATCAAAGTTTTACTAGACTGGAATTCAGATACAAATAACAAGACCAAGGAGTCGACAGCCACGCTAGCTTGCTTTTTGAGGTTTATACTAAATGCAAACATCAGCCTGCAAACTCGCTAACCACAGTAACACAAAAATGATGATTGTTTGCTGGTTTATTGCATCGTTATGTTTCACATGTGTATTTTCTTGTAAATCACCCATCTTGCACCATTAAGATGCACTCACACACACAAAGATGTGGCACTGAGCTTGCCCCCCATCCTAGTTTAGCGCGTTAGCATGCTAACGCACTAATTACCACAAATAAGCAACAGATGCATCTGATCGGAATGTCACATTGGACAAATTTAAATTTTGCCCTCATGATGGCATTAAATACTACAGTTATTACAATTCATCTTAAGGGGAACGTGAATGTTTCTGACAAATTTTCATGGCATGACATTTCACTCACAAACACAACTGTCACCGCCTCAGTGGCGCCAAAGGAAACGTGACGGTAGCCATTAATGTCGGCAGGTTTCCTCCCCTGGTTTACACAAACATCTGGAAAAAAATGTCATCGCAATCCGTCTCATAGCTGTTGAGATATTTCACATATTTCAGACCGAAGTGGTGGACAGAAGCCAAAGCGCTAACGTGGGTGTAAATAAAAGTTTACTTACGTCGTAAAAAGAGAGGTTCATTCTCCGGAAAAATAAACAAGTAATCTCCGCAAACGCTTTGATTTATGTGTTTTTAATAATATTTCTAGGAAGTTTCCAAAAAAAAAAAAAAGGGAACTCTGTGCTTTGAAGTTATTAACGGGGGAAACGTAGACAGTGTTTAATCAGCCGACTCCCGCTTGATTAATAGCAGTTTGTCCCTGGCACGTCTCACAGGGAGCGCGGCGGGTCAGCCGAACATTAAAAGATATGGGGAGCGAAGTTCGCAAGAAGTGAACGATGGATGAATATTTACTCAGGGTTTGAATGGAGAAGCTCCTTCAAGGAATCTTTTTTTTCTGTGATTTTTTTAGTAAATTACCCAGGAAAAACCTCGGAGGAAATCATTAAGACGTTGTGGACCTGTAAAAATTAAGTGCGCCCCTCACTTTGCCGCCGAAGCAGCAATCTAGTAAAAAAGGAAAAGAAAAGAAAAAATACTGTATAACATTAGAGGAATGTCACGGAGTTTAGGTTTAATCTCATCAAAAGGCAGAGGAGCCATCTGTTGGGGCCGCGGGACGAAAAAGGACGAGGAGATAAAGAGCGTTTCAGGCCCCGTCATCGCCGCGGCGTCCACGCCGGAGTCCGGGGGGGATGCTACAGTCGCCACCCCCCCCCTCCAGACACGGCTCCATTCAGACGCTCTCAGAGAGAAATTGATTCCATTCTGGACTCATTGCCGCATTACACGGGTCCATCAGGGCACCAGATAGGAGCCGCAGAGTCTTTCTTGTGCAGCCTCTTTCATTTCATTTTTTTTTATTTATTTTTTTAAAGCAACAGGTTGGGGATTATATATTTGAGGGTCTGAAGGTCCAGCTGATGAAAGTGAGACGGCAGCAGTGTCAGAGAGAAGATTTCTTTTTTTCTTTTTTTTTAATCCTTCATCCAATTTAATTCCTGTTTTCTTGGCACCTGAAAGTAGTTTCACATTAAATGTCATGAAAGATTGCAGCCGTCAATGTGTTTAAAATGACAGGTGGCAGGTAATGGGTACTTTTTGTGCGTTTGCGATTCGGGCGAAGTGGCCATTTAAAAACACCAGGAAACGGCTGCAGGCATCGGAGCACATGCAACAACGGGGATTTTCTTCCCCGGGCTCTCATCCTAAACCGGATACTTTTCTCTCTCCGAGGTTTAGTCGTATGATCAGATCCAGCTGTTGCGCCTTCGGCCCCGACCAATGGCATCCGTCCAATGATGGAGGTCGCGTTCGGAAGACGATGTCGCTAGCGTAAGCGATGTCCCCGAAACTTGTTCTGCTCCTCCTGCGAGTACGATTCCGTCTCTGACAGAGCAAAGAGTTAAATCAGATGAAAAAAATAAACCCGGCTTTGAGTCGGGCGATTTTAGGGGACTCGGAATAACTGGAAGATATTAATGCAGCTGCCGGCGTGGAGCGTCGGTGCAAAGCCGGATTGTCACAGAAACGGTTTGACACCAAGTCATTTAAAAAACAAACAAACAAAAATCCTGCTGAAGCAAAGCTGTTTGTGACTTAACTGGGAGGCGGTCGGGGATTAAGGATAAAATTATAAAATTTGAATTTTTGTTAAATCAGTGTATTTATCCAGTTTTTGATGTCAAACACACAAAAAAAATTACAAATAACAAATAAGAATATATAGAATATATATACAGAATATGTAGAAGTAAATTCCATTTCAGAAAAATAAAAAACACAAACAAATTGATAAAATATAAAAAACTACAAAGAATGTAGAGCTTTATAATTTTAGGTAATTAAAATACTCATGGAGACCTTTTTTTTTTTTTTTTGGATTTTCCCTTTGATGCAAAAGTCCATTTTTCCATAGAAAGTCCTCTCAACATTTGGCCAAGTGAGTTACAGTATATCGGGCGGATAGATAAAAGAAATATACTATCTTTATTAATATTATCTTTGATTGATACTTTTTAGATTAGCTGATATAAGTATCATTTACATAACCTACATAAACTCATCCTTAAGTCAAACAGCTGTGACATCATGCACAGTTGGGCATTTATGCAGCGTTGGTTTTTTTTTTTCCACGCCTCCGCTCAGCAGTCGACCATCGTATCAGATATTTAGCTGCATGATGCTTCCTGTCAAGCATCAGACAACGTTTTGGGTTCAGTCCATCTCTGAAGGACCGGGATTCAAACATAGTGCAGCACCGGTCCCGCAGAGGCAGCTCCAGATCAAAAAAACTAAAGAAATCTAATCCTGTCTGTTTTTTTTCCACGGGAGAACAAGGCTCAGTCCTTCCGTCGTCACTACCGACAGGAATGATGGGAAATTCTGCCAGAGCTGGAGTCAAGTTGCAATAACGTGGGATTAGAATTTAAACGTCTACCTTCTTTTCATGTTTTTAACACCTCAACCTGTGCGTCTTTCTTCTTCGTGGAATAGTGAAGCGAAGGCTATTGCAACTGGTTGTATGAAATAAGCATCTGGAGCTTGAGGAGCTTTTGTTGTGACCGTGGACATCAGCTTAAACCTCCTAAGACAACTCCACTTGTCTGGATTGTCCCTCAGAACATCTTTGAGATGGTTCCTGCTCAGATGCCCCACGGTTATTTATATTCCATAAAGGATTAAAGCGTGTCTCCGTCAATACACAGCTATGTGGTGCTATTGCATGATTATACTGACAGCTGGGCTGTGCGTTACGACAGGAAACTAACCCCCTTTAACATCTGCCAATCATCTGTCCGTCAAAACGCCACTCGTGATTTTCCTTCTTGAGATTTTCGAGGCCTCGTTTCTCCTGTTGCTCTGAAAAACTCCTTAATTTCTCTGGTTTTATTTTTTTGTACTTTTCCAAATTTGTGGGATTAAGTCAAAATAAACAACAGGGTATGCATTTGTGATAATGAAGAATATGTTACTACGTGCAATGGTGTTATCTGGTTGGCTGTGGCCCTTTAAATTCACCCCAGTCCTTCAAAATAAAGTTCCTCTTTGTCCTGCCTCCTCCAGTGTCACCTTTTTTAAAATTTTCTCAATTGTCTTGCCTCCCATCTCATAACAACCGATAAAACACAGAAAAAATCACTAGAGAGAACATTGAGCACTTCAGCTTTCAGCAGCTTTAGTGGCGACTTGGTGCCCCCCCCCCATTCTTTCTCAGACTCTCACGCTCCGGCCATTGTGTGTAATCGAATAACGTGCTGGAGACTCTTTATCTGTAACGCTTTCACACGACTGTGGAGACGTTCCACATTAACTTTATCTTCGGAGATCTCGGTACCGATGATGATGATGATTATGAACAGTGTTGAGGCTCAGCCGACCTTCGCTCTGCTGAATTCAATTTAATTCATCGAACCTCCGGCCCATTTAAAAAAAAAAAAAAATTAATCTCTCGGCACAACTACCTCAACAAAGTTCCTCATCGTGAGAATTCAGAGCAAACTTTCTGAGAATTTCTCCTTCCTCCAAAAGTTCTAGCTCCATCTTTTCATTTTGTGTCTTATTCCTTTCTTCAACTTTACTAATCCAAAACCTTGAGCTCCTTCAATGTCCCTTTGTCACATGCTCTATGGAACATAATTCGGTTTTGTGTAGGTCTAGCACAGAGTATTTTTCCACATAGGAGTTAACCTCACCGATATCTGTGGGGTTCGTTTTCAGAGGTGACACGTCACCGTCGATGAAGGCGCCCAAGGACCTTGCAGAGGCCAAATCTCTTAACTAAACCGGGGGATCGACGCACCTCGTCAACTGAGCTTATCATTCTGTACCGTGTTTTATATGGTTGGGGGATAAAAGAAAGCTGTAATCCCTCCCCAGGCCGTTAGATCAGTTCTGTGAAAGGCGGCCGACGGGTGCAGATATGACTTCTTGAGCTCTCACTCCCGTTGCCTCGCTGGGTTTGCATCTCCGACACCTCTCTGAGCATTTCAAACGCAGGCTGCCTGATTAGGAACGCACCGGCGTAAATGGACTTCGATCAGACAGAGCAGATATTCATAACGGACCATTCTGTGGGGGTTTTATCATGTTCGATGATATTTGACGACCGAAGTCGACTTTTAAAAGTTCTTACTTCCTGCACAAGGGAAGCTACAGTACAGTTAAGTTTAGGGGAAGACTGTCGTCATGGCAAATATACAGGTTAAGGTTCAGCAACACAGACTGAAGGGAAAAAAAATCCAAGTAATGGTTGAATAAAACATGGACCATGAACTCTGGCCTGCCATACAAAGGCTGGACGCCCAAACCACAAGCTCGCTGGCCCCCATGCGCACCTCTCATTACCTCTGCCTCCGCTTTAAAATGAAAGATGTAAATGCACACAGAGGGCCGTGATGACCCCAACACCATCCGATGCACCTACCAGACCACATCAGGCGGTGGCCTGCTTCGCATTGCGATCACGCCACTGTAAATTCGGTCTAAACTATGCGGCCTCAAAAAGTGTGGGTCTCCTGACTCGGCCTCCTCATGCTACCTCGAATGAACCCATAAAAAAAACCAAAAACCTAGCAGCAGTGGATCTGAGTCTTTCCCCCAAAAAAGATAACGATAGCTTCCTTCCCTTGACCTGCGATGGCCCCACCTGACTGAACTGCATGTTGATGGCGAGGCATCAAGTGTTAACTGCAAATGCCTGCGGATCAGGAGTCATTATCCGGATGATGTTAATACCGGGTCTAAATGGGGCCTGACGTTCCGCACTGATCAGAACCGTCCGACGTGACTGTGACTCCCCGGCCGGCAACGAGATCTGTTTATCCATTTAGCAGTGCGCTGCATATGAGCTCAGTCACGGGTTGGACCGACCCAACAGGCGTTCAGGCTGTAATTAAGGCCTGTTTGGGGAGGGGACAGTGCAGGTCTGAGATCCAAACTGAAGTAAAAGTACCGTGATTCAAAGGCCGCAGTCGTAGTTCTTCAGTAAAGTGCAGTCGCTGCCGATCCACAGAGATTTTAGTTAGTCGCGACCAATTTATGAGTCTGTGTCAAACCTTCGGCGAGTGGCAAGAGTTTTTACACTGGTTGGTGCATTGGTGTTGCAGTTATGCTGCCAAGCCGCTAGTTGGCGACGGCGGTGTTTACATGCCACTGTGTTGAGTTTCTTTGCCGCCGTTTTCCACGAGTTCTTCAGCGCGCTTTGAAAACAACAGCCTCTGAAACTGAGCGGATCTTGATGGACTCTGAGCTGATGCTGTTGTCCAGCAGTTTTTTTTCCCGAATTTATCGCAACGCAGAAACGAAAAGGAGGCATCGGAGGAGACGGTCTGTACGACGGCGGCAAAGAAGAAGGAGAAGCCGGAAATGCGACGCCACCGAGCCGACCAATCACAGCTCTTGCAGTCCGCGTCGCAGCGATGCACAGTTACATCGTCTTTTAGGGGCCGCGTCAGGCTACGGCAAAGGTTCGACGCCGAAGAGTCAACTGCAGAGGAGGCAACGCACACACCCCAGCAAATCTCAGCAACTACGCCTAAAACAAGCAGTGTGATAGGATTTTCTTCCCGGCAGTAGGTTTGTATGTAATGAAAAAGAAAAAGTACATTCACCTTGGGAAAACTGTAAAAGAAAGAGTCGTGAATATTTGCGAACAAAACCAGATTCCCTCCCATGAAGTTCGAAGCAGCGCGTTCCGGAGAGAACGAATTCCCCCAAGTATAAACTATGTTATCAGCTTTATTTTCTCATCTCTCTTATTATTAGTATGTATCAATAAGTGCCTCTGATATTAATTATCTTTTCTGCACAGCTACTGGCAATAGATTTTCCAACAATACATAATTAGCCCTCCTCTCGAATTCATTGCTGCACTCTGTATGATAACAGTCGCGTTTATCTGTGTGAGGGAAGCCCGAGGAGAGAGCGACGGACCTGGGAGAGGCTCTCCAGAGCCTCCCGAAGCAACAACCGCGGATTAAAAAAAACGAAAACGTGGAAATAATAAAGATGGACACACACGACATGATTTTAATGAGGTTTAGCTGAGACTTTTTCAATGGAGAGGGAAAAAAACCCAAAACAAAACAGCCGCAGAGGCGTTTTTCCTGCTGCGCTCAAATCCACTAAATTAACTTTGGGTTGACAAAGTGGGGGGAAATAATCAGTTAACAGACGCCACATGAAATGTTGTTATGTACAATTGACAGTCTCCACACACACACGCACACACACACACACACACACACACGCTCACTCATTCGTAGACGTGATGGTGTGGGAATGCCTCCCGTTCCCCAGGGAAACAGATAAGGAAATCCCCGCGGCTCCTAACAGGCTGAGGATTTACTTTAAGCTCCGCGGGGAACACGGCGGCCGCGCTGAGCCGAAGGAGTTAACACGCTAAACACTACGGATGCACAAAGTGGAAAAATCGAGTCTGGAGCTCATCAACTCAAAACGTCTGTAAAAAAAATAAATAAATGAGAACAGGACCCAAGTTCTTTAATTGTCGTAGAATATTTGGCCGATAACTTTCTGTTTTTCTTTAGATTTTTTTCCTTTCCGGGACGATTCGCTCTCTGCTCAGAGCAGCTCGACGTTCACCTGGATTTCGTGGAAAAAAGAAGAAAAAAAAAATCCTAGTGAGTCTGAGAAAAAAAAAGATGGCTGGAGACTAAAGAGAACGCAAGAAAGCTCCAGAGCAACAGGACACGTTTGCTTTCCTGGAGCTGTCTTTCTTTTTTCTTTCTTTTTATTTCACTCAGAAAAAGGAAAAATAAAAACACCAATTTTCTGGAGTTGCTGAGAAAACTCTGAAAGTGTTATAAGGTTCCACGTTTCGCACAGTCAGAAATCCTTAAAAAGAATTTATAGGGCATATCGTTAGCCAACTTTCCGCCAAGTGCTTCCGTTAAGCTATTGAGATTAATACCAACAAGTAAAGTAGGACAGGGACGAATCAAGCTTGGCACTGGGGAGTAAGAGAAAAAAACAAAAAAAAAAACTTTGTTCCTTTTACATTTGTGACTGCAAAAAACAAACAAACAAACAAACAACAACAAAAAATACAGGTTTACATTCACAAATAAATTCCACCAGAAATCTCCTCTGTCATCGTAAGTGAATAAATATCAGACGTGTTGCAGCGTGGGATTTTTTTCTTCTTTCCAAGCTACGGCCTTTGTAATTTCAGCTCCGGTGCCGATGTGGTTTTAATGACGGGGAATCAAAGGGAGCGGATCAGAGGGAACGCGGAACCGAAAGAGGGGGAACAACACGGTTCCACTTTGCTTTCCAGCCCGGGGCTGGGGAAAGCCTCGTGGCGGGGGGGGGCTGGACTGAACAAACGTGGCACGCTGACTAACGGCATTATCGGTAATAACAGGGACCATTAAAGCTCGCCGCTGGCTAAGCCTTTGACCTTTTCAATTAACACTTCACTATGGCACTGAACGTTTATCGCCGTGTAAACCCCCCACCCCCCAATCCAAACCCCCCACACCCCTCCCCCTAAATCCTATGTGAAAGTGACGGATAGAAACGGGACCTGCACACCCACTCACCCCTTTCATTCCTCGCCTTTTAGCCCCCCCCCCCCCGAACGCTGGCACATGAAAGGTTTCCCCGGGCAACGGTCTTGACTCAGAGGCTGGATGAAACAAGCCCCGCAGTGTATCCACGAAGCTCCTGGTCCTCAACACAAACGTCTTCCTCAGGCTTCAAAGACACCCCCCCCCAAGCTTCTTTGACATACTTCAGGAGTCCGCCCTCCTTCAAGTCATTTTCAGGGCCCGTGATCTCCCCCCTTTGAACCGTTGTATAAAATCAAAAATTATTTCTTTTGCAACGGCTCTGGGTCGTGGTCGTCCCAGAGGCATCGGCTGGAGTTGAGAGCGAGCGAAGGTGGGCGACAAGCTTTTAGTTCAGTGCGTCAGTAGCTCTCTCCACCCACATTTCGTGCCTCCTCAATGATAAGATGTGGGTAAAAACTGCAGAGCTGCCTCCTCCTCCGACGGCAGAAGGCGAACACAGGTCTCATCACGAGTCTTTGAGGGCTACCCGGATCCACCCAATAGCCGAATGGCTTAGGGGGAATACCTCCTGGGCACAATCGCCCCGGGCAGCAAGTCCCCCAGTTTGACCCCTGCTTGGCAGGAGAGGGCAACTGTCGGCCAGGGGGAGGCGGAGCGGGTCGTCCAATGACTGGAACATCGTCCGGTTCCGATCCCCGGCTCACGTCGAAGTGTCCTTGTGTCCAAGGACTTGCCTCAAACTCAACACCTTGCTCAAGGACTTGCCCTGAATGATCATCGGTGTGTGAATGTGTGTGCGCAGATGTGTATAGAAAATGCTGAATGACCTAGTGTGCGAATAAGTGAATGTGGACGTGTAAAGTCTGGTCAATAAAACTAGACTAGTGCTATGTGAGTGCAGCCTATTAACACTTATTCACAACTTTGGTTACTTGCAAATATTGAAAGCTAATGAAAATATATTAAGAAACTCAGAATTCATGTCACCAGATTTTCAAGTTTTAAGCTAAAGAACTTTCCCGTTCTCAGTTGTGCCCCCTTCTGGTCAGACCAGGACTCGACAAGTCTATACAGGATATTTCTTTCAGGTTTCTATCAGGTTTTTCCAGGAGCTCAGGTGACATGTGAGAACTGGAAACAGCCGTTCAGCGATCTGAACCATCCACGGGTAAACGCCGGACTTTGGTATTGGTTACCGATGCTCGGAAATCCGACCCACTCCACTGAATCGCTCAGTCATGGATCAGATTCTATGGAGGACATCCACACTAGAACCTGGCCCAGCTCTAAAAATACCCACAGATTCAACTGACGGGCAAAAAAATCTCAAATTTCAAATTCAGAACCAACTGAAGATTTTCTCTACAAAACTCTAAAATAACAATTGATTTCCCATCGATTACCAAGAGTCTACTGGGTCTTTCTGGGGGAGCTCTGTGCTGAAGGGATTATATCCAACCTACTGATACGAAAAAGCACCAATCTGGAACAAATATACTGGTTTCCAAAGATGAAGTCAATCCTTTTTCTCTGCTGCAGAAAAAAATGAGAAAAACCCCAGATCCCCATATTAAACCAAGCCGAAGATATGAGAGAGTGACGCTTTACTGTCCATGTATGAATCTGAACAAAGATTTAACTAATCAGTCCAGAGCGCAGCATAAGATCCAGGAAACTTTGCATCCATTTTAAACACTAATCAGAGTAAGTCAGATGGGGAAGTTTCCTGTCCCCATTAAAATCCACTTTCCTTCCGGGTCTTAAGTGTCACCCAAAAAAAACAAACAAAAAAAAAAAACGTTTTAATGAGCTAATTTAGAGCATCATTATATGTCTAGTGGAGCAAATGAGGAGGACAGCGATGGTCCAGATGTCAGAGGGCTCCGGTTCCATCTCGCAGCCTGCCTCTACATCTGTCCATGGTGGTGGGGGGCGGACCCAGAGCTGGGTTCTGACATATTAATCAGCATGGGCGCCGGGGGTGAAGAAAAAAAACAGCGATAAACAAAAAAACACAACGATGCAGTTTGAAGAAGCAGAAAATTGCATCATTGGGGCTTATGAAGTGGATAAGTTCCCCTCGGGCTTTGACGTCTGATCGGACCGGTGACGATCTCAAGGCTTCAGGTGCAAAGTCTGACTCCCCTACCCGAAATTAAAAACCCCTCATCTGTGTCTACTTTTACCTCTTTCATCGTCTAACGCAGATTTAACGCCCCATCAAAACACGACTTCTGGCACCTTTAAGACAAACTCCCGAGCAGGAGGAAAAATATTTTGACTAAACAAATTACTTTTGAGTTAACGGACCGTTAAACTATGTTTTCAATACTGTGGCAAACATGACATAAAGCACGTCGGAGATGACACACTGACAGGTAAAATCCACAAAATCTATACAGATAGTCCAGAGTCTGATAGATTGTGTGTCTAACTGATTGCTAAACACTGCCCGTGTGTTACCTTGAACATGTGTTGAAATCTCAACATATAATACTCTTTTAATGTTATATTCATAATAATAGAAATGTTAGAAAACCACTGGCTGCATGAAGGAAGAAAATCCATCTGGAACCTGATGGTGTAATTTTCAGTGCTCAGCAGTGATGTTAAGTATATGTGATTTGTATTCAATGGGCTAAAAACATGTGGAAACACCGGTTCTGGTCCTTTACGGCAGAGGTTGGGTCAGGTTCGGGTCATGGGTAATTCCTGCATAAATCCTCCCCCCGTGTGGGCGACAGGCGAGGAACGAAACCGCCGACCCCAATTTCTGCTTCTGTCGTTCACCGTTTGCGGAGGCTTTTCCCTCGCGCTTGAAGCCGGTGGGCGCTCTGCAGCGGCGGCGCAACATCCATCTGCTCGTGAGACGCTGCTTCCGCCACCGCCACTGCCACCGCCACTGCCACCGCCATGGGATGAAGCGTCACGACGGCGTGGGGGCTGGTCCGTCCTCTCACAGTGGGAGTGGGTGATGAAATCCGCTGCAACAGCTCAGTCTCAGTCCTGACATGTGTGATACTTCTCAATGTTGCTATGTGTGTCCATGACAGGAGGGAAAAAAAATCATTAATCCCTGTTCTGTTCAAACTGTCTTCTGATGGAGCGAGATCACTCTTTTTGATCCAGAAGTTCTGCACACAAGGAGTCATCCACTGAATTTGGAAACACTTAAAAACTTTCCACAAGACAAACCGGAGCCGGTTTTCTGCCGAGTTAAACCCTTTAGTTCCGATGAGGTTGCACTAAACCAGCGGCAAATGCCGGTCGCGTCGTATGGACGGAGGCGGCGTGGGCTCTGTTGCCAAACACCCAGAAACACATTAAATAAACAAAGCAATGACAGGATGAGGCCTAAAATACACTGGAAGTTATGGAAACAATAATTAATACCCTGAGTCAGAGGGAAACGTCTCGGTGCAGGACAACAAAATACATTTTTATAGGTTCTCAAGAACAAGAGAGGAGGAACGTAATTGGTCGTTTGCCCGACAAATTTAACAAGAAGCCGGCGCTCATGAGCACATGGTTGGTTTTTGCTCGACATCCCTTCGCCTCCTCTCCTCAAAGCACAGGATGAATAAATGATGACGAGCTAATGACTCACGCTGGTTTTTACTTTCCCAGCCCGGAGGCCGAAACGTGCCCGGCCTTCGACGAAAGGTTAGCGCGGGTTGACGCCGGGGAAAATGGGGCAGCTGTGGTGCTCGACGCGCTGACTCGCATGTTCCTTGACATCGGGCATCGTCCTGACCCTGGTGTGGGGGCTCGCAGAGATTGAAATGGGTTTTGAGGAGAAAATACACGCCGCCCTTGACGGTGCAATCGTGGTCTATGACGCTAGAAGCAATGTAAGCTTCACCAAAACATATTCTCTCAAGCCAAGTAAAAATAAAGCCCGAAAACTTTTGTCTCTGAGGGATTTCCAGCCTCCGTCCATTGCTACATGTCATGGCCCGATAAAGAAAACCCCTCAGAGAAAGTATTGAAAAGTGATGGAAAAAAATGATGAAATAGCAATGCAACATCATAAAGTTTTTTTCAGATGAGGTGATGGAGATCACCTTTATCTCTCTGTCTAGAAAAAGGTCAAAGACACATTTAGCCTAGCTTAGCACAAAGACCTGAAGAAATTATTTTAAACATAAATTACATCAGGAAAAACCCAGCTCATGAATTTTTTAAAAGTTTTTACATGTCTTAATAAAGAAAGATGCTAACATGTGGCAAAATGAGACGACAGAGGTCGCCAGGGCCATTACATTGGAAAAATCCCATTAGCTCTTTGTCGAGGTAACCAAGGTGATGCTAATTTGTGGCCTGGCAACCCAAATGCTTCACTGAGACACTCTACTGTAACTGATCACCAAATCAATAACACAAACTTTGGTTATGAATGAGCTAGCATTTTTGCTAGCTAGCTATCATTTTTAGCTAGTTAGCTAGTGCTTTAGCTAGCATTTTCAGTTTGCTAACTAACAAGCAGCGGAGACTCAGACGTGCCACTGGATGCGAGTCATTTCTGTGTGACCTCCAGAACTGAGATGGGTCCAGGACGTGTTTAGCCTAGCTTAGCACAAACACTTTTAGCCAGGGGAAACTGCTAGCATAGCTCAACTAGAAACTCCATGTCTGTCTGACTTACATCTTCTGTCTTCTTATTTTCTGTATATTATCAATGGAAATTTGTGTTAATTTAGATTTTTCTTTCTCCCACGTTCCTTTATTCAAAATTGAAAATTTTGAATTTTTTTTTTTTTATTTTTTTTTTTTTACACAGGATCTTAACCTCAGTTCTCTTCCTTTTTTTGTTTGTTTAAAACTTTTCTCAACTTTTTTTCCTTTCTTCAGGATTTGTGAAAACAAAAGTCCTACTTTTAGAGCGGTTTCCTTTAGGACAAGCTTCTCCCTCTGAATGACGCCCTTCGCCAACGCTCCCTTCCTCGCCATGTTCGATCGGGCCGCCACTGATGAACGGCGAGTGTTTTAATTCGTCGGAGGGAAGGTGAGCTGCCGGCTGCAGATGAGTCATTTTGCTCTGCTAACTTGTTCTCGGGGGGGGGGGGGGGGGGCAGGTGGAGAAATCCCTGCCCATGAAATATTCATCCTCTCCTCATGCCGCATGCAGAGAAGGAAGATGCTGCTCTCAAGGAAAAGAACAGAAATAAACAACGGCTGACAAGAAAATCTGAAAAATGATAGATCAAGAAAAATTCTTTTTAAAATGACACGTTCCTCCTTGAACGGACTAAAGTAAAACAGTAAATTAAAAAAGAGGCGGACGAGGTGAGGCAGAAAGTATTTGTGCCATAAGAAGAGCAGGAAAAGAAAGAGGAAAAAAAGAAAGAGTCTTAGGGATAAAGAAACAGAGAAGGAAAGGAGGGAGAGGATGAGGATGAGGATGAGGATGAGGGGCAGAGAGAAAGAGAGAGAAAGAAAAGCTGATTATCTCCCGCAGGCCTTTCACACATCTGGAGAGGAAAAAAAAAAAAAAGACGTGGGGAGTTTTTTCTACCGCGACGACTGATCTGACAGAACGTCGGCGAAAAGACGAGACCGCCACTTCCAAAAATATAATCTGCCGCGCAAACACACACACGCACACACACACAAACACACACACACACGCACACACACAGACTTAAAACCCTCTGGGTACCAGGGAATATCTGCCCGAGAATTCAGGACACGGAGGGAAGGTTTCCCCCCCGTGACTTCCGCCGGTGTCTGAAACTCCGGACGCCCGAGGCGAACGGCGTCGTCGGCCGTTTTCACGACAGGTGACCGAGACGCCGAAGTTCATGGCGGATTCGCGAAAGCCGCTGCGTCTGGATTTCAGCATTAATCCGCTGGAACCAGTGGAGGAACGACAAGGACGGAGATCGGCCCTAAGAAAAATTCCGGGCGTCTGAAACTTGGAGTGGGTTTTTTGCTGCAATTAAAAAAATAAAAAAATCTTTTTTGTGAAAAAGTTTCTTTGAAAAAGTAACCGACCTTTTGAAGAAGTTGGCTTTTCTTTTTCTTTTTTTTCATTCAGTTTGTCATTATCAAAGTGTTTTGTGGCCTGGTTATAAAACGCAGCTGTTACGGTTTTTGCTCAGTGCAAAGGCTGCAGCTTTGTCAATTATTCAGTGAGAGCCCGATACACAGGAGCCTCTAAAGGTCAACAGGGGAAAAAAATAAAGAAAAGAAATTACATGAAAGCACACAGCAGTATGAAGTACCTCAAAAAGTCAAGAAAGTAAAGGCCTTAAATATTACATATATTAAAAACTTCTGGAATCTGGGTTTATTAGAATTCATCTTGGACAATTTTTGTTCAGTTTCAGGTTAGTTAAAACTTCTTACCTGACGTTCCTGTTTTAAAACATAAAATTCATCCATTAAGTCTGACTTAGAAGGGTTGTTTTGTTTGTTTTCTTTTCAGTTTAACAACTGTGAAAAGCTAAAATACAACAATTGAGTGATAATGGGTCAAAATATTGCAGTTTTCAAAAAGGGTGGAAAAATATATAGTTTTACTATTTATGCCCATAACCACAAAGAAAAATGTAAGATATGGAATGACAATCAGTCTATTTGGCCATTAAGAGATTTTATCTCAACTCACTTTTATGCCTTTTGCATTAAAAGCCTATGTGTGACTGTAAATCACCAAAAAAATATCAATCACATCCATACTTTACCACTAGTTTGTCGCCGTATGACACATAGAGTTGTCTTAATGTAAATAAAATATGTCACATTAATTCAAGCAATACATAGACTCCAGGGCGTAAAAAGTAAATAGTAAAAAACCCCAAACTACAAAATTCCTTCCATTGTTCTTCCATCTTCCTCAGACTCATATTTTTTTAAATAAAAATGCAGAAATATCCCGTTTGTTACCTTCTAATACTTTACTAGTGATGTTTAGTCAGTGGTTGTAGTGGAGGAGTTGTAGTGGATCTGGAAACAAAACTCCCAGGAAATTTTCCCCCAAAGACAACGTTAGTTAGCTCTACAGCCTGAAACTTTCCTGGTTTACTCCGATTCCCTGGGGATTCTCGGTCCCTACATTGGGGCTTAAGCCCTGTCGAGAGCGTTTTGTTCGAGCATTTTCACTGGACGGTGTCATGATCCGCTTAAACTCTTGTAAGTTCCAGCATAAGGAAATCAGGCGCATTTTCCCAAAATTCAGCGCGACATACCTCGGACCCCCATTACAACTCGAAATAAAGCAAAATCTGGGGAGGAAATTTGTGACTTTGACTTGAGCTGCCTGCGACATTTTCACTGTCGTCCCTTCGTCGTTCGGCAGGTTTCTAAACGTTTCCAGGTCTCAAATGCTCGAAGGTTTTGACGGGCTCCTCCTGTGAAGACACGACCGAGGCTGCCACAAAACGTTCGGACGCTCAAAGTGACACTCGAGAGTCAAAACGAGCGAGAAGCAGCTGAATGGAAACCCGCGGCGAGACACGGCCGGCGGCCAATGGCCGGCAGACGCTGCGGCAACTTTTCAAGCTGACACCTCCTCCACGCGGGTTCCCGGGGCTCAACGTACGATCACCCGCTGTGGAACTGAATTTAGCTCCTGGAGCAGGCGGGCGGCGGGCGTCATGTGGGGGTTCAAACAGGATTCAGCTTGCTGCCCCCCCCCCCCCAGCTTCCCGCTGAGCTGGGGAGGCCCTCAGTTCAGTTCAGCTGAGCGGCGTTGAGACGGCGACAGCGAGCAGAGAGCAGAAGCACTGGTGCCCCCCCCCACAGAGATAAAACAAGCTGGTCCCGCTGTTCTCTCCTGCCTCCAACAGAAGCTCTGGTGGCGTCCTCAGCAAAACTCTGGAGGAAGAGAAAAATCACTTCTTCTTCCACTTGTTTAAACTTTTATTGAGCTGAGACGTGGCTTTGTTGAATCTTTACCCACAGTGGCAGAACTATTACCTCGGACTGGCCTCCTCAGTGACTGCTTTCATTATAAAATATGGCAAAAAAATATATATAAATCCAGGCGAGAATTTCAACTAATATATGAATAAATAAATAAATGAATAAATAAATAAATAAAGCTTTCTGACCTCCCTACTATGTCTGTTGCTTTCAACTCTGATGCTACCAGTTCCCGCTGAAGATATAAATATTTCAAACACCTTGAATATTTGTAGTTTCATTAAAAAAAAAAAAATGGCTCAGCAACTTCCTTCAACAGCTGGTCGCCTTGGTTTTCATCAAACGTTACGTAAAGAAGGAAGAGATAGTGCATTTCTTGGGGACTACTTTCAGCGGCGGATTAATCCACATTTGGTGCAGCAAGTGGAGCTGAGAGTGTGTATGTTTGTTCATGTTGGTGAAGGAATTCAGCAGAGCCTAAATTATGTATATGGTATATTAGTGTATTAGGAAAATTGCCTCCGTATCGCAAACCCGTCGAGACACAGGTGGCAAGAAGTGAAGGCCCCGACCCCCCCGGGGGCCGCAGCCGTCTCCAAATGAATTCTGGTCTGGCAGTGCGGCGGCGGCGGTGGCAGCGGCGGTGGCGGCGGCGGTGGCGGCGGCAGCTGGCCCGCCGCCTGTGAAGAGTAATAACCCAGGTAACGATGATGATAATTGAAGATAATAACAGTGGTCCGATTCTCAGAGATCCGACTGGTATAATCAGCCAGTACACAGTGATTTATCAAACGCCTCCCCCGCTCTGTCTGTGCTAACTTTCTGTTTCTTCGCTATCGTTTGCCCGCTCCGCCAACTTCCCTCGGAATCCTCTGCGTTGAGTCTGCACGGCCGGGATTCTGGCCCAGATGGAAAAAAAGACGTCTGTGAAGGCGGTTTTCCCGCCGCTGAGGCCGGGTCCTTAACGTATCCCGAAGCCGTTTTTTTTTTTTTCCCGTATCCCCTCCGGTGTGGTTCCAGCTAAAATGTTTCCTGACTTCCTGACAGGCTGAGAACGAGAGAGTTAAAACTTCCTGAGACAATCAGAGTTTCTGTTGTTTTTCCCCACTTGTAACAGAAGTCGGATGAACCCGCCGTCTTGGTCGATTCTAAAGATCAACTGCAGTGTCTCTGGATTGAGCCAGATGTTCATGTGGGCCAGAGGATGACCCTTGATTTGGTAAAGATTTTGATCATCCCCTGACTTTTAATCTAGTGCCTCCACGTCGGTTTCGAGTGAACTGTCGTCCGACTCATCGCCTGGCTAACTGTTACTGAACTAACAACCTTAAGGCCAATTTGTGCGTGGTGAATTCCTTTGATAAATCACCTTATCTCATACTTTTGACTCAGTATTTCCTAAAATTTCTCCGTTTAAAAAAAGTCTCTGCTACTTTGAGTCTGCCGATTCTGATTCTGCCATCAGTTCTGGGCTTTTACTGTCGCTCGTGATGTTCATTTTAAATTATTTCTCTGGATCAGAGTCACAGCACCGAGTCAGAATCCGCAGTGAACCATCACTTTGGCTCATATTCTCTGAACCAGGATCAAAAACCAGCTGAGTAACCGGAATAGTCCAGTTTCATGTCCAGAGTGGGACAAGAGAAAAGGGTTTCAAAAGTGTCCTCTACCGGGGTCAAGAGCTCACACTGACCCAAATGAAACCCTGTCGCTGGGAAACAGAGCGGAGCCAAGTTAGGTCGCCTCCATCTGTTTCCCGTCCACTCACCAGAACTAACGGCGAATGAACCTCGAGAGCCAGCTGACCGGATGGGGGACGGATGGGCGAGGCCAGGGAGGCGCCGGCGCCAGCGTCAGCGGCGTGAGAGAGAGGCTCGAGGCTCCCTGCGGCCGATGGCAGGGAGGGTTCAGAGACTTCAAAGGCAAACCGACAAGAAAAGATATTTAATCTGCGGTTAATAGGATTATCAAGCTGAGGAAGTAATCATTTAAAGACATTCTGATATTTCTTGCATAGTGTGAGAACGAACGGGGACAGTTAGGATGAGGAACTTCCAGGAAAAAAAAGGCAGAGACAGCGAGAGACTCCCTTTGCAGTGATATTATGTAAATGGTCCTTTAATCTGTGGCTGCCTCTCCCTGCCAACGGGGTCACCGCCACTCGCCAGGTGCCCCCCGCCCCCGGTCAGCGAGGTGCAGAGAGCCAGCCAACCGTCCAACCCCTCCTTCACAGAAGAAAAGCACTGGGGGAACCCGATCGTAGACCCCTGAGGCGTTTTCCGACGGGAATCCGGCCGCTCCACGGTTCAGGCGCCGCCGATTGATCGCGAGCGGCGCGGAACGGCGACAAACTGGGAACTTATTAACAAAATCATGAGCTATTTAAAAAGCAGAGTGCAGCTTGGAATTAATGCAGTTTTGTTTTACTTTTTGCGCAGAGGTACGTGAATATACTTCAGATTTTGCTGATTAAACAATGCTACATTATCTTTGCCATCTAATAAACCTTCCTATCATGCTCTTGGACGGGGGGTGACCTTTGAACTGTTAGACTGGCCCGCCGATGTGGCCATCTAATCGAAGCGACCGGAAGGTCGATCCAGATCGCCGCGGCCCCCGTGACCCCCCCTGTATAAATCGTGGATTTATACAGCGCCTTGACCACTGCCCATCAGAAGCAGAAATGTCGGACACAAGGTTTTCTTTTTATGTTTGGTTATTTTTTTGTACCGTTTTTAGCCTCTATCATGGACGATCTTATAGTATGAGAGAGGAAGAGTCTGTTGCCCTGCAGCAGTAAAAACAACTTCATTTAAATATCAGTTCCTAAATATCCCTGAACGTCAGGTAGAAACACTATTCTGATCACTTCCACTTTGCCTGAAACATTCACACTACTAGATAACGTCTCACACTTAGAAGACACATTATCATAACCTGGATAACTACAGGATGAATCTACAGAGAGAATATCAGTCAACCTCATGTGTTTTCAGTTTGTTTTCAGAGCCACACACAGCAGGACAGCCCCTAACCTTGCAAAACCAGGTGACTAAAAATGGCCGGATGAATCTAGATCCTCTCTAGACCGGTCCGGTCTGTTCCGGTCTGGTCCGGCTGACGGCAAGAGAGGCCCTTCGCCGCGTGGTGAGATTTAAGCTTTGTCCGAAAAACTCCTCTGATGTTTTCGCAACCACAGATGACGAACAGAGACGAAAATGTGAGTTTTCTGGTAAAATGTGAGATTTACGTACAGGAGTTTGGAGCTGGGGGTGAATGATATATTTCTCCTATTTGTAGATAAACTGAAATGATAAAAAGATAATAAACATAGAGAAGAAAAAGCAGAGAGGATCTTGTGATGAGATCACGTCGGCGGCAACACTGAATCTGTGTGTGTGTGTGTTTGTTTGTGGTGCAGTGGAACACACATCATAAGAGAGTTCAGACAGCCCCCCCCGTCGCCCGGACCCCACCCATCTCTGAGCCCGATCTCCATCTTCGATCCCGACTGCACATCTGTAAAGTTTGGTGACTGTTTCACGAGACCGGCCTCCCTGGTATTTCCTGCCAAACACGCGATGACGCGGAGCGGCCGTCGTTTCGGGCGGCGCCGCATCGGCTCCGCCATCGTCCCCAGAAACGGACGCCGCTTTCAGGGGGGGGGCCGGCGATACGAGGACACGCTGGAGACCAATGAGAAGCAGCCGTTGTACGACCGTCTTTTCAGAGGGCGAGTGCGGGTAAATACGACCAGTAAACTGAGCTTGACCTGTGAGTATGAGCGGAAATGTCCCTTTAAAGACAATGTACCCCCCCAACACACACACACACACACACACACACACACACACACACACACACACACACACACACACAGTCTCCCTCTGCCAGATCCTCTTAGAGCTGAGTGGAAAATAACCCCTCGTCGAGCTGAGGCTACTTCGCAGCCCCCCAGCTGGTGACATCACAGGTGAAGTCAGAGTCTCGTTCCACCTGTCAGCCCCCCCCCCCAGGTTAACACTGCGAGGGGCCCGCCGCAGTGTTTTTTTTTTCGTCCGTCCCCGAAAAGCCTCTCAGCACGCCGCAGGGAGATCCGCAGCCGTCGCCATGGAGACGGGCCGAGCGGGCGGAGGCAGCGAGCCGGAGTTGTGTTGCAGCCATTAGCGCAGGTCTCCACGGACCTCAGGTTACACATATCAGTCACATCTGGCAACGTCTCGGCAGCTGGATCGACAGCGCGGGACGCCGCCTCACAGGAGGAGGCCTCCTTTCAGGGGTGTGTGTTCCCCTCCTCCTCCTCTACCTCCAGCTCTCCCTCCACCTCTCCCTCCAACACTTCCTCCTCCTCTCCCTTTGTCTTTCTTCCCCCACTTCCTCCTCTCCTCCTCTACCTCGTCCTCTCCTCCTCTACCTCCACCTCATCCTCTCCTCCTCTACCTCCTCCTCCTGTTGCTTTCCTTCTACACTTTCTCCTCTTCCTCCTCCTCTCTCCTTCCTTTCATCAACCATGTCCACCTCTCCTCCACCAGCTCCTCTATATCCACTTTTCCTTCATCTTCTTTCCTCCTTTTCCCTTCTCACCTCCTCTTCTCCTTCTCTATACCTCCTTTTTTGCTTCTCTCTCTTTGTTCCCTTCTCCGCCTCTTTTCCTTTATCTTCCCTTCCTCCTCTACCTTATTCTTTCTCCTCTTTAGCTCCCTACCTTTACCTTTCTCCCCTCGCTTCGTTCCTCCTCTACCTCCATCTTTCCTTGTCCACCCTCTCTTTTCATTCTCTTACCTCATCATTTTTTTCTCCAACTCCTTTGTCTTCACCTCCTTTTTTTACCACCTCCTTTATCATCATTACCTCCTGCTTCCCTTCTACCTGCTTTTCTCCTCCAATTTCCCCTTTTTTCCTTCCTATTTTACACCTCCACCCTCCTTTCCTCCTCAACTTCAACCTGTTCCCTCTACCCACCTCCTTTTGTTCTGCCCCCCCCTTTTCTTTATACCTCATCCTTTCCTTCACTACCTCCCCCTGTCCTCCTTCACTTCCTCATGTCTCTCTTTCACCTCCTTTACCGCCACCTCCCCTCTTTTCTACTTGCTCCTTTCCCTAATCTTTTGAAAGTTTGTGATAATACAAGCAGGAAACTTTCCAAAGTGTTTTGGAAATTCTGGTAAATATGTATAAGTGTCACAGCGCTATGGCTGTAAATCAGGACACCAGTGATGGAAAGAAATCGAGACTTATTCTACCCTTTTTAGGTTGGTTAGTTTTGAATATTATATATATGTATATATACATATACATATATATATACATATACATATATATATGCTGTGCTGTTGGTGCAGGTGCCTAGGTGCAATAAAATGGGTTAAGCTGCAACCTATCACCACGATCGCCATGCTGGCTGATGATAATCAGCGACCCAACCAAGCAGCTGCAGCAGTTCTGAGGAGCATCAGCTGCTCTTGCGCCGCATGCAAAAGCTTCCCAGAATCTACAAGAGCAAGCCAATCAGGATCTACATCTCATCATGCATCTCCCTTATCGTATGGCGACGCTACGGACACGATCGCGTGCAGCCGACCCGCAGCTTCCGAGCAGCGAGGCATCATCAGACGCCTCCTGTTGGATATAATCCGTTTTTTTCTTCTAAGCCTCACGAAGCTCTATGTGTGTGTGTGTGTGTGTGTGTGTGTGCAGAGATGTGCAAAGAGCTCAGGATCTCTGAAGAGCTTCTGCTCTGCAAAGAGCCAGATGCAAAGAGCTCAGGATCTGCAAAGAGCTCAGGATCTGCAAAGAGCTCAGGATCTGCAAAGCCCCCCCCACAGAAACAGGAAGGGACAAAGAAATTCACACTGAGCAGAATCTGGTAAACGGGAAAGGTTGTATTGGGATCTTTTTATTTTCTTGACAGCTCAGCTGTGACCAATGAGCTAATATTGGGCCATTGCCATCTGATGTAGCCACAGTGAGAGCAGAGGCCCTGAAAGGCCGATAGCCGTAGTCAAAGCTGCCGCCGGTCGCAGCGCGGGTGGGCGGCGGAGATCTGTAAAACGCGGTGAAACACAACGACGACAGCCACGACGACGACGGTGATGACGACAACAGCCACCACGAAGGGGACAGCAGTCTGGCCACGGTTCCATGTTTTGACCCTGCAGACGCCAAAATTTATCCAGAGGAAATGATGTTTGGAGTCAGACACCGAACAGAAGATCCCTCACGCTGAAAAGAATCGGGTTAAATCTGGATAACGGCGCGTCTGAAGGTTATGTGGTTTTTTTAAATGCCTGTGGCTGATTCCTGCCACCGGTCAACACGGGTGATTAACTGAAGGAAAAAAATAAATAAAGAATATTAAGAATAAGCCATTTAAATTTCAATATACATCTAAATCCCGGCAGCAAATTATGTAGAGGTAAAAGGGCTGGTCGAGGTGAAAACTCATCTATAAGGAGGTTGATGAGCGAACACACAAGTAAACGTGATCTATTGAGGACACAGGAGAAGCCTCCGCATGTATCACTGCATCGTTTTCTCTTTACTCTCCCACACTCCACCCCCCCAGCACCATTCAGCAGCCTGACGCCCCCACCCACCCCACTTGCCTACAGTGTCGAACCTGTGCCAGCAGCTGGCTCCAGCCACAGTCTTAGCCCGAGCCACAGATTCAGCCATAACAACTGACCCCCCCACAGATAGAGAGGGGATGCAAAAACTGGTCCATGCAGGCGCTGTAGGGGAGATGAGGGAGATGGGGGGGTCAAAGAACCTGAACACACACACACACACACACACACACCTAACGCTGATCTCTGACATACATGTTATAGCTGATGAAATCCAGCATGCCTCCCTGCAGCGTAATTAATGTCCCTGCGCTCGTCCCTGCGCGATAACATTTTTAATCAGTGAGAGGCGGGTCTGATGGGGGGGGGGGGGCATCGGCTTCTTCTGTAATTACATCAAGTGTTAATTACACAGCCTCCCTTCCTGTTCACACATCGACCATCGACACACACAGACCAACGCACCAACACACACACCAACCCACACACCAAGCAGGAACGCACAACCGGTTTAACAACCAGGGGCAGAGGTCAAACAAACTCAGATTTCATTTCAGGTCCCAGGCGGAGAACGCCTCAAGGATGGTTTTGCCGCCCCCCCGACCCTACCGGACTCCCTGGAGATCTGGACGAAGGCCTCGACGCCGCTCTCGCCGTAGTTCCCCTCGGAGGCGAGCGTGGACACATAGTTCCAGCCCATGGCCGTCACGATGTCCAGCATGGCCTGGGCCTGGTAGGAGTCCGGGGGCACCACACGGGAGAAGAAGTCGTAGCGGCTGTTGTCGCTGAGCTCCGGCGCCGTGGAGGCGTAGCTGATCTGGGGGATCTGTGGAGGACAGCGAGAAGTCGAGCGTTAGCGGGGCAAACGGCGGCGCGGCGGTCATGCGGTGCGCACCTTAGACGCCTTAGACGACCCCGTGAATCGGTTTCAACTCAGGGGCGGTTCAGTGGTTTAACGAACTGTGATTCCTCCAGCGTCAAACAACAACAACAGCAACCAAACATTTGTTTGGTTCGAGGTCGTTTGCAGAAGCCTCACCAGAGAGAAGTGATGCTTATTTGGTTTTGTTTGTATCTTCTTTATCGTTTTAGGTTTATTTTTCGGTATCGTGGTCCAAGGATCTGTATCAAGACTCTTACTTTGTTAAAAAAAAATAAATTTAAAAATCCTGTCCATAGTTACCAAATATATATGTCGGCTACGAAATTGGTTGTTTTGTGCATTTATATGTGAGACTGTTTGGTCATACAGCGGGAAAATATCAAAATACTCTAAATTCTTGTTCTTAAGATGATTGGCAGAGTCAGCGTTTTCAGTTGCATCTGCTTTGCCGGTGTTTTGATCCCGAGCTGATCGTCGAGCTACGAGTCAAAAAGGTGAAAATCCGTTTCTGTACCGAGGCAGGAAAAAGAGACGGAGCGTGTGCTACGATTTACCTGGAGGCTTTTAATTTGAAACATCTGTGCAGGAAGAGTCGAGTCACCAACAACAACTAGAGAGCGAATGAAAAAGAAATGGTCGGGCTGCAAATGGGAAAAACAAAAAACAACAAAACAGTGCTGGTGTTTTCAGTGGAGCCGAGGAAAACAAATGAAACATGACATTAACATGTTGCAGATACGTTCAATTAAAAATTTATGTTGATGAAAAATATAAAGCTGTGGGGGGGGGGGGGGGGGTTACATTTCTTGTTACAGATCATTAGAATAAAAAACTTCCTGCCAAATACGGGAAAAAAAGTATATATATATATATATTTTTTCCACTGAGGAAAAGAACTTTTTAGGCATTTCTTGCACCATTTCAATCTATACTTTCTCCTTCCTGTTTATTTTATCCGAGGCTTGTTATCCTGTTATCCTACTGGAGTCTTACCGACCAAGGCCCCAGCTGGAAGACAGGGAGGTGGAGAAACGGTGTTTTCAGCTGGACTCCCAGACGCCGTCTCTCCCACAAACCCCTCCGCATGTTTGTTTGTTGAGATTTAAAGAGATTGAGTGTGAAGCTTAAATCCTGACCTCCCTTCGCCCCCCCGCAGTTAGCGAGCTCCGCCGCGTGAATCAGGGAGGCGGATCGGGTCATAGATCCCGCGGCAGAAAGGGCCGACGGGCCCGTCGGGGGGCCGGATAATGGCCCTTTAGAGAAGGATTGAAGGGCTGATTGATTTCCCTTCAGTCAGAGGCCGACGTGCCGGGCCGGGCGCCGCCGGATGCCTCATCAGGACTCGGATAGGAGGCGGGGAGGGGGGGGACGGATGGCCGAGGGGGCCTGACGATACAAATGTCACTCGGCCCGACCGGCTCGGCGACAGGCGGCAAATTAAGGGGCCCGCAACTGTAAATACGAGGCTGTCAGGGCCGACGCTATCGGGGCGCTGCAGGTTCAGCCCGTCGGGGGGGCGGATTTTGTTTTTCCAGCCGAGGACAAACAGCACATCTGTGCTTTTTCTTTTTTTAACGCTTTCCGCCATTTAAATGTTTCCTTGGCCGTTTATCTGACGGACGGAGCAGGCCGTCGCTTTGGAGATCCACAGGGCGTTTTTTACCCCGTTTGACACGAAATGAGTTCGACTGTTGTTGGGAGGGAAAAAAGAGTCGTGTATAAAGTGTTAGCTATTTCAGAAACTATTCAGAAAAAAAACAGCCTGAGGACACGATGACTTTTAAACATTATCTGGAGCATTTTTAAGAGAATCTGTTCAACATTGTGTCTTTGTTCAGACCTCGAGAAAGCAAACAACGTGTTTGTCGGCAAAAAGTCTGAACATAAAAAACACAATATCCTTATGTTTACATCTGGCGTAAAAAAAAACAAACTGTTGACACAAACAAACGCATAAACGAAAACTAACTTGTCCAAAAGGAGGAGAATTGTGGGGGTTTTCACCCATGAGAAAACATCAGATTCAAGGTTTTCACCTGACAGTGAAACTAAGCTCATCTCTGATAAAAAGAAATCTTAACTCAAATAAGCAACAAATGTTAACAAATTGAGCTCTTCAATTTACCCATTTTAAATCCCCCAAAGTCCAGGCCATCTGTCCTAGAAATCTAGTAAGTGGTTATTGAGTAAGACAGTAAATTCAGACATAAAAAGGAAAGTGAGCGTGCACTGTATTCCACTTCAAACCCTCTGCAGCAAACATCGTTCAGAAAACCTCTGAAACCAACTCTGCCGTTTTCTAAAGGCTGTATCGACATATTCAGAAGACGCAGGAGTCAAACATTGTTTTCGAAGGCAGATTAGAACTAGGAAAGGGGGTGGGGGGTGGGGGGGGGGCAAAATCAGCTCATATCAGGAAGAGAAAATAAAAAAATCATAAAGCACAGCAGCATCAGTCTCCTGCTCTGAATCCAAACTATGCGTCTCTCTTCAGATACGAGGCTTTGATGGGACCATGGCAAGAAATTGTGGAGGTGGGACACACACACACACACACACACACACACACACACACACACACACACACACACACACACACACACACACACACACACACACACACACACACACACACACACACACACACACACGTTTGTACTTCTATCTTTGAGAGGACAGTCATTTACCCACATCTAACCCTTAAACCAAGAGTTGATCCTTAAACAGAAATTTGAAGAATCAGAAATTTCTTCATTTCAGTGGTTCAGAACTCCAACTGGTCCTCACAATGTATAGCCACATGAGTACACACACACACACACACACACACACACACACACACACACACACACACACGGCTGGAAAGAATACAGCTGCATTAGAATACGAAGGGATCCTCTATTAGCATTAATGATGCATTGTGTCCTGAATAAACAGCAGCATCGGTTGTTGATGCTCACTCAGCTGCCGCTCTGTTAAAAAATTAAAATAAAAAAATAATGCTGTGTTGGTCTTGTTTTTTAATGTTTTACCCTTTTTAAATTGGTATCTGCGTCACACTGCTTCTTCTGAAGCAGGTCACAACGTCCAAGTTTTGATCACGTGGAGAAAAAAATTCTCCCCCTAATGGGTAGATTGGGGGGGATGCCCACACGGTTGGACGTGCCTGGGGAACCACCACAGGTAGACGTCCAGGTGGGGGCATCCAATGTGAAGAAACTCCTCCCAGCTCCTACTAAAAGGTTTATATTTAAGAGGATGGGATTTTCTTGCGTCATCTGCACGTTTCCATCGAAGGCGCAAGTTCTTGCATCACTGGATTATTTGTCTATTTATTCATTTTCAATTAAGCGGCGTATTTAATTTATGACTGCGGATGTAAATGAGCTGCAGTTCATCGGACCGAAACCCAAAGTGCGGCCAGATAAGGTCTGATGCTGGGCCTGGATTGGACACGAGCGCTGAGTAATGAGGGTCGAAGGAAAATGCTGCCGAACTCCGATCAACGGCAGAAGGCGAAACGCGTTCAGCGTTTTAGTGCATTCAACCGATATTAGTTAAATAGAATCAGCGACTCAATAAATCATAGTGTCACTTTCCTGGAAATGAATACATGAAACAAACAGAAACGTTACATTTCCGACAGCGTTTTCTGTGACGTTTTATTGTGTTTGCGGTTTGACTGGAAATCTCGTAACAACGTCCTCTCACTGTTCCCTTCTCCTGCGGCGGCTCAACGGCACCCAACTTGGATCATTAGCGCCAGCAGCCGACTGCCTGGACACTTCGCTGTCCGATATTCGCGCTGGTGGGCGGGAATGGCGGTTTAACCCGCATCTCCTTGCTAAGATACGCAGGGAGGTCGGGTTGAAATCTGCACCCTGAGGAAAACCTGAGCTGAAAGGGTGCAGTGGGGGGTGGGGGGGGCACCTCTCGTAGAAGGATACCGATCCCCTCAGGTGTGTCGGCTCAGTCGTTAACCTGAGCTCAGAGATTTCTTTTCCAGACTATACCGTTTCACGAGGTCATGAACGAAAACACGTTGAAGAGATTCTCTTAAAAGCCGCCCCCCCCAGACTTTGTTCCCAGGTGAGGGCAAGGCGACGTGCGAGTTCTCAGGGGCGTCGTCGTTTCACCCTTCGGTCCAAAAGCCAGAGGCCAACTGCAGGGATGTGAAATGTATGATGAGCATTAAATGGGTTACGAGATTAAAATCGAGCGACATTACGACCCCGGGTCGGCTTTTCCGAGGAAGCTCGTGGTTAAGAAAACTTACAACCTCAAATTATGGCGGCAACGGTAATAATCCCAATAACAGCTCATGCGGTTTGTGAAATGAGCAGGTTGTCGTAGTCTCACAGGGCCTGAATGCGTTGTTAAATAAATTGCCGACACCGGGTCTCGCTCGTTCCCCCGCCAGCGACTGCTGCAGGGACCCCCACCGCCACTGGAGGACCGCCATTTTAATTACCGGGCCCTAATTGGATACCCCGCCAAGCCACTTCATGCGCGTGGTTCTCCGTTCTCCGTTCTCCGTTCTCCGTTCTCCGTTCTCCGTTCTCCGTTCTCCGTTCTCCGTTCTCCGTTCTCCGTTCTCCGTTCTCCGTTCTCCGTTCTCCGTTCTCCGTTCTCCGTTCTCCGTTCTCCGTTCTCCGTTCTCCGTTCTCCGTTCTCCGTTCTCCGTTCTCCGTTCTCCGTTCTCCGTTCTCCGTTCTCCGTTCTCCGTTCTCCGTTCTCCGTTCTCCGTTCTCCGTTCTCCGTTCTCCGTTCTCCGTTCTCCGTTCTCCGTTCTCCGTTCTCCGTTCTCCGTTCTCCGTTCTCCGTTCTCCGTTCTCCGTTCTCCGTTCTCCGTTCTCCGTTCTCCGTTCTCCGTTCTCCGTTCTCCGTTCTCCGTTCTCCGTTCTCCGTTCTCCGTTCTCCGTTCTCCGTTCTCCGTTCTCCGTTCTCCGTTCTCCGTTCTCCGTTCTCCGTTCTCCGTTCTCCGTTCTCCGTTCTCCGTTCTCCGTTCTCCGTTCTCCGTTCTCCGTTCTCCGTTCTCCGTTCTCCGTTCTCCGTTCTCCGTTCTCCGTTCTCCGTTCTCCGTTCTCCGTTCTCCGTTCTCCGTTCTCCGTTCTCCGTTCTCCGTTCTCCGTTCTCCGTTCTCCGTTCTCCGTTCTCCGTTCTCCGTTCTCCGTTCTCCGTTCTCCGTTCTCCGTTCTCCGTTCTCCGTTCTCCGTTCTCCGTTCTCCGTTCTCCGTTCTCCGTTCTCCGTTCTCCGTTCTCCGTTCTCCGTTCTCCGTTCTCCGTTCTCCGTTCTCCGTTCTCCGTTCTCCGTTCTCCGTTCTCCGTTCTCCGTTCTCCGTTCTCCGTTCTCCGTTCTCCGTTCTCCGTTCTCCGTTCTCCGTTCTCCGTTCTCCGTTCTCCGTTCTCCGTTCTCCGTTCTCCGTTCTCCGTTCTCCGTTCTCCGTTCTCCGTTCTCCGTTCTCCGTTCTCCGTTCTCCGTTCTCCGTTCTCCGTTCTCCGTTCTCCGTTCTCCGTTCTCCGTTCTCCGTTCTCCGTTCTCCGTTCTCCGTTCTCCGTTCTCCGTTCTCCGTTCTCCGTTCTCCGTTCTCCGTTCTCCGTTCTCCGTTCTCCGTTCTCCGTTCTCCGTTCTCCGTTCTCCGTTCTCCGTTCTCCGTTCTCCGTTCTCCGTTCTCCGTTCTCCGTTCTCCGTTCTCCGTTCTCCGTTCTCCGTTCTCCGTTCTCCGTTCTCCGTTCTCCGTTCTCCGTTCTCCGTTCTCCGTTCTCCGTTCTCCGTTCTCCGTTCTCCGTTCTCCGTTCTCCGTTCTCCGTTCTCCGTTCTCCGTTCTCCGTTCTCCGTTCTCCGTTCTCCGTTCTCCGTTCTCCGTTCTCCGTTCTCCGTTCTCCGTTCTCCGTTCTCCGTTCTCCGTTCTCCGTTCTCCGTTCTCCGTTCTCCGTTCTCCGTTCTCCGTTCTCCGTTCTCCGTTCTCCGTTCTCCGTTCTCCGTTCTCCGTTCTCCGTTCTCCGTTCTCCGTTCTCCGTTCTCCGTTCTCCGTTCTCCGTTCTCCGTTCTCCGTTCTCCGTTCTCCGTTCTCCGTTCTCCGTTCTCCGTTCTCCGTTCTCCGTTCTCCGTTCTCCGTTCTCCGTTCTCCGTTCTCCGTTCTCCGTTCTCCGTTCTCCGTTCTCCGTTCTCCGTTCTCCGTTCTCCGTTCTCCGTTCTCCGTTCTCCGTTCTCCGTTCTCCGTTCTCCGTTCTCCGTTCTCCGTTCTCCGTTCTCCGTTCTCCGTTCTCCGTTCTCCGTTCTCCGTTCTCCGTTCTCCGTTCTCCGTTCTCCGTTCTCCGTTCTCCGTTCTCCGTTCTCCGTTCTCCGTTCTCCGTTCTCCGTTCTCCGTTCTCCGTTCTCCGTTCTCCGTTCTCCGTTCTCCGTTCTCCGTTCTCCGTTCTCCGTTCTCCGTTCTCCGTTCTCCGTTCTCCGTTCTCCGTTCTCCGTTCTCCGTTCTCCGTTCTCCGTTCTCCGTTCTCCGTTCTCCGTTCTCCGTTCTCCGTTCTCCGTTCTCCGTTCTCCGTTCTCCGTTCTCCGTTCTCCGTTCTCCGTTCTCCGTTCTCCGTTCTCCGTTCTCCGTTCTCCGTTCTCCGTTCTCCGTTCTCCGTTCTCCGTTCTCCGTTCTCCGTTCTCCGTTCTCCGTTCTCCGTTCTCCGTTCTCCGTTCTCCGTTCTCCGTTCTCCGTTCTCCGTTCTCCGTTCTCCGTTCTCCGTTCTCCGTTCTCCGTTCTCCGTTCTCCGTTCTCCGTTCTCCGTTCTCCGTTCTCCGTTCTCCGTTCTCCGTTCTCCGTTCTCCGTTCTCCGTTCTCCGTTCTCCGTTCTCCGTTCTCCGTTCTCCGTTCTCCGTTCTCCGTTCTCCGTTCTCCGTTCTCCGTTCTCCGTTCTCCGTTCTCCGTTCTCCGTTCTCCGTTCTCCGTTCTCCGTTCTCCGTTCTCCGTTCTCCGTTCTCCGTTCTCCGTTCTCCGTTCCCCGTTCTCCGTTCTCCGTTCTCCCGCCGTCTCAGAGCGTCTCCCCCGTGACATTGATTGATGCCGTCATCCCGCGACAGCCTCAAGCTTTCTGCCCGACTGAGCGACCAAAGGGGGAATCCATCTGGGGTGACAGCGCGCCGTCCATCATCCTCTGAGCCGCGCTCTGATTTTCTTATTTAAAGTAAAGGCTCTATTGGCTGTCATCCGTCTCTTTCCTGAACAATAAACAGCTTCGCCCTGGAGGTAAAATTCTACATGACTCCTCCTCCTCCTCCTCCTCCTCCTCCTCCTCCTCCTCCTCCTCCTCCTCCTCCTCCTCCTCCTGCTGATGCTGCTCAGCTTCTCTCTTTCTCCCTTCGCGGTGTTCGAACTGAGTTCAGGGTGAACTCAGAGTGACTCATTGAAAAGTCCCAATGGGGAGAATTTTTTTTTTTTTTTTTTAAAAACCTCACCAACAGGGCAGTTTCCTTTCTTAAACACTTTAATACCTTGAAATAAAGGAGACATCTCATTCACTCTTTTGCGTCATTTAATTTCTAAACTATTCTCTGAAAAAGGTAGTTTTGTCTGTAAACGTGACTTTGAGGGCCCCTGGGGTAGTTGCGGGGCCCTTGCCCTCTCCTGATCCTTCCCGCCGTTAATCTTGCACCCCGTGACACCGGATTTTCGACGCGGCGTTTAACGCTCGTCCTGACTGGACGAAGGAGAAAAAAAAAGAACAAACACCATCATCTAGTTATTCGCCTTCAGTCCTGGCCTGGTATATGTTGCCGTTGCCGACACAAAAGAAAGTGAACATTTTCTCTATTAGAACCCGAGGTCCCTGCTGCCATGTTTTTTTTGTTTGTTTTTTGGGAAAGAAAATGCAGCCTTGCATCAGTTATGTATCTGTCACAAACCAGAAACTTTCAGCTGCAATAAACTTTTAAATGTGGAGGTTCGGTTGTTTCCACATCAGTCACCATGAAAAGTTAAGATGCGTTCAAGCAAACCGGACTTATTGATTATTTCACCCCTTTTTTTCTGAGGTAATGTTATAGTGTATTTCCCAACGTTACAGGAACGACTCATTCATCGCACCTGCAAAGCCATTTAAGAGGAGGTTGAATAGGAAAGAGGAGGAGAAGAATCAAGGGGAAATAATATTACAACACACATTATCAGCTGTAAAGTTATGTTATGAATGATTTCCTATATTCCTATACTTTCCTATTCTTCAAAAATAACGTTGATAAATTATAAGCTTATACACACACACAACAGCGATAATTTGAAGATTATTCTTAGGAATGAGCAGATTCCTATGAACTTCAAACGTCACACGTGGATTAATGTGATTTTCAACTCAAATTGCATGCACACATAAACCGTGTCTGCAGCAGCGTTTCTGAATTTTTTACCATAATCAGCTCAACCAGGAGAAGGAATATTTTCGATTTCATGACCCCCGGCGACCTTTCCTCCGGCGCTGCCCTCAGGATAAGCCTCACGCTTTTTATTTCCACTTCTGGCAGGAGTCTCTCTTCACTCCGACTCTGGCGCCATTAAATTTTATTGATTGTTGAAGATATGCAGATCCCTAAGATTAAGACTTATTTCTAAACTGTTTTTGGTACGAACCGTATCATAGACTGAGCCGTAAAAAAATCACGGGCAAAACAGGCTCCTGAAGAAAACAAATCTTAGATTAAGAGCCTACAGCAAAATTCATGTGCTTCTGTGTTTAGACACAGAAGGGGGGGCACCTGTCGACCAAATGTCAATTCGGACTGATTTTTTATGGACATCAGCCGAGAAATACATGCCAACGTCAATAATCACGATACGCCATCAATATACGGCGGTTGCATCTGCCGCCTCCGGGTTGAATGTCTCGTTTCCTGGTAGGACTGAACAGCGCGAGTCGCCGTCAACCTTCAGCGCTTAATTGAAAACACATGTGTTTGTTTCCTACAACATCTGGCTGCAACTATTTTTAGTTACTCGCAGCTCTTGGCTCAGGTTGAGGAAAGACAGCGGACTAAACACTGAAGATGTCACCAGGGACTTAGAGCGTTGTCTTTGAGCTGAACTGACACAATTGTCTTTCTTGAACCTGAAGAGCGTTTCTTCCCTAAACCCAACCACGCCCAGGACTCGGGATGTGAACCCTGGCCTCTGGCCTCAAAGTCCCGAATCCGCCATCCGCTGTCCGAGCCGAACTCTGACCTGTGTTTCGCATGTTTCCTTAAACGTATCTCATCCTTCGCTAGAGAAAACCTTGCCTCTGAACGTAGCCAGGCAGCAATTAACATACTTGGAAAAACAAATGAGTAGTATATGAAAACCATTTCTGGAGGAAAAGCCCGGAACATCTGCTGATCAGGGCGTTAAATCGCAGTTATGAGAATAAACATGAGACCGCCGACTGAAATATTCTCCCACGACTCTCATCGTTCCATCAAACGGGGATTTAGATACGTTTCCCCAAAAATTCAGCCTGACAAATTTAGCAACTTTGAACACTGCGGGATCTCCAGTGGAATTTAAATATAAAGTTCTGCGAGTCTGACAAAAGTTTGGACGAAACACACGAGTCCGTAAAGGATGCCTATCAGGATTCACAGTCGAATGTTTCATAATTACCTTCCCTGCTGCTCTCCAACTGAATAAAATGTGTTTTTTCCCTCCTTCCCTTGTTGCGAAAAGTTTGAAATAAATATCGGAACGAAGGTCCTGGTATTGTTTTCCCCCTAAAAATAACTCGGACTTGTCCTCAGTCGGACGAGGCCCCGTGGCCACATTGTTCCAGAGACACAAAAAGAAATAAAAAATTAAAAAAATAAAACTAAAAATCCATGGACTCAACAGTCCTCCCGCTGACTCTCTGAGCTCCGTCCAGCACCGTCTCAGACCTGCCTGACCTCGAGCAGACTGATGTGTCCGTCTCGCCGGCTGGCTCAGAGTCACGGCCCAGCCGGTCCTGACGCCCCCCACCCCCAAAAAAACAGCCGACAGCACATCTCACCTGGAGAGTGGGGGGGGGGGGCAGCGAGGAGCTGGAGCCACCACAAAAGAACAAAAAAGTCTGAGGCAGCAAATGTCCAGTCTGCCCGCCGAGTAAACAAGCTGAGCGCCGGGGCCCGACGCCAAGCCGTCCTCTGAACGCCTTGGCTCCGGGTCCTCCGTTCAGATCCCGCCCTCTTCCCGCTGGGGAACGTCAGGGCGTTGATCTCGTCTCCGCCCTGAAGGGATTATGTAAAGTGCTCAGCTTTAAGAACCGTCCTCGAGCTCAGGAACTTTTTTTTCCTCTCCCACCCGTGTACGACGCATCAGCTCAGTGGAGTGTGGAGGGGAGCTGCTGCATTATGGATGTACAGCCAGATATGGGAGCATGTACGTGGGTGTTCCTCGCTCTCAGACGGTGAAGAGTGAAGTGGTGTTTAAACAGACCGAGTGTATTACGCGTGTCGTGCAGGTTGTGGTTACTGCATTCACACCATCGGACTGGATTTTACAAAAAGGAGATGCTCAGTTTGTTCGTGTCTTCGTCCTAGATTTGGACCTGATGCGAAACAAAACCAGCAATCCATCCATTTTTATTCTTTTTTTTTCATCCGCAGTTGGGTCCTGGTGGCAGCAGGGACTAAGCGCTGTAGTCCAGATCGCACCCTTCCCCCAGCAATGTTTTTCCAGATGCTCTTGGGAGATCCCGAGGTTTTCCCAGGCAAATTGAGATATATAATCCCTCAAGCGAGCTCCAGGTCTACCTCGAGGGCTCCAACGAGGTGGACCCATCTGGAAAACCTCCAATAGAGGGTGCCCAGGAGGCATCGTGGATCAGAACCAACCGTAACCCAACGGATATCGCTTAAAAAAAAACAAAACAGGGGCCTAATCCAAAAAGATCCTGAGGATTTATTCACCTGATCCAAACTGCAGGATCCAAGAGGACTGAGCTGATCCATTGAAAACCTCTGATCAAGACCAACGGGAAAGAAGAGAAACAAAATCCCAGAATCGGATGGAAATGTGCAAAGACCAGCACAAACATTCATGTATAAAGTCAACGTCAATAGTAAAAACCTCACAACAGCTTTGATGAACAGAAACTCTGCTCATTGACATCACATTGTCTCCTTGATAAAATGACAGTGAAAAACAGGGTTTAAGACGTCTCTTCTTATTCGTTTGATAGAGTTTGATGGATAAACAGCCACTTGGTGACCAAAGGAACAAATGGAGAAAACCTTTACTTGAAGTGTTATCATCTTGTTTGGCAACACAGTGCAGCACTAATTACTTTGCACTCACACTGATCACCAGTTATTACAGAGCACTCAGTTGCAGCCCACTAAGGGCAAACTTCTATTCAGTCAATATTTTATTTATTTATTTATTTATTTATTTTTTACAGCTGCTGGGTTTTCCTATAATTAGTGTTTTTCCTCCGTCTTCGACACGATGTGGAACCGTGCCGAGCTTGACCGGGCTTCGGACACTTAGGGTCCCGGTAACCGGCTCTGGTTTGAGTCCTTTTGCGTCTGGGGGCTTCAGCCCGTGGGAACTGGGCCAGAACTATAGCCACACTCCAGGATCTCACCAGGAGCTGGACCACACATGGGCTGCTGGGTGCTGGGGCAATTTTTTTCCTTGTTTTCTCATTGTCACCCCCCCCCCCCCATTGTACTCTCCCCTTGTCTTTTCATGTCGGTCTTTAATAGTCTTTCCAGTGGCCATAGGTAGAATATTTTCACCAACCAGCAAATGATCTCACATTAAACCAATTTAATGGTAAAAATGTAGATTGTTTTTGCTCTTCCAGTCAGTTTGTCTCCCCTTCACACTGGGCCGAGTTGACGGGGAATAACCAACAGAGACTGTCCCTCTGTCAGCAACTGACAGCAGGAAGAGGCTCCAGCTGCCTTTTCTGCATTGTAAGTATATTTTTACCCATTATTTATTTGCACTGTCCCACTTTAACACACCCAGGCCTCAGAAGCCGACTGACCCACTTGCTGCCGTGAAGCATAAAACACAGATTCTCCGATTCTCTGTTTTCTATTTTTATTATTATTTTATTTGATCAGAGAGAAGTTCAGAACAACAGTGTGTTGCTGTGGGATCAAACCGGTGAGCTATCAGGCTCAGGACGCTCTGTGCTGGTCTAATGATGATGCTACAATGCTGACGGTTAGCAGTCACACAATGTTTACCATCGTAGTTTAGCATGTTTGCCGGCTAACACTGGCCAATCTGCAATAACTAGACAGTACAACTCGGGCTGTGGGGACTGTGTTGGATAAATAAATACTTTGATGAGGATGAGTAAAGTTATTGCAATTCATCATGATGGGCAACATGAATACTGTGCCAAGTTTCATGGCAATCCATCCAAAAATGAAAATACGCAGCTGTCATCGGCATGATTGGCACTGCCTTCCCCGGAGCGATGCCGCTAACTTAGCCAAGCATGTTTATTACTGGAGGATTAATACTTTGTTTCCAAGTCTAATGTTTGATATGATGGAATCAAAATGATCTATATTATTACTTTTATTTGTTGGGAAACAAAACCATATGCCTGCTTTGGCCAAAAAGGACGCCGTGAGAGCCATGAGAGCCACGAGAGTCAACCCAGAACAGTCAGGTTTTGGTCCGGACGGATTAATAATGAGCCAAAACTCATTAAATCTCCGTAAAGTTAGAGGAAGCTGCAGGTTCAGCTGATAATTCTCTGGAGGCTCATCACTACCAGAGACACCTGTAATCTGATCACCGGTATAAAAGCATCAGTCGGGATGTAAGGATTCGATCCTCCCCAACTTTCCAGTGTATCCGTCACTGGATGCGAACAGAGCTGTGTTGCAATGGCGGGGGATGAGCGACAGCCGTCTCATCTCAGACGGTGAGACAGTTCGGAGGGACAGACGGGCAACAGACCAGGACCGGGCGCCGGCAGGTGCGAAGCCACGAGTTTCTAATTTTCCCGCTGCTTTGTCCGACTGATGCGCCGACTTCCAGCCGGTCTAATCGGAAACCTGAGCTGCAGCCAAAAATGTGTTGACATATGAAAAGGGATCCGCTCTCGTTGCTCCAGGTGAAAGCGTCGTAAAAAACGCGGCCCGACCGTTGGCAGCCTGATTATTCAGGCTCATCACACGGGCTCGTATGTGATCCCGGGACGGCCTAAACGGGATGTTGTTGCCTTTTTTCCGGTCATTTTCACCTTGACGTGAGCCGGGGATGTTTACAACATTCATCTTCATCGCCGCCACTCATTAGCCCCGGCGTTAGCATTGCCCTGACAATTCTAATTTACGACCACGGGAAGCAGCTGCCTGCCCGCTCGTTCCCCCTCTCTCTCCTCCTTCTCCTCCTCCTGAAATCCATCCATCCTGCTGAGGGAAACCTCCATCTGTCAGGCTGGATCGTTTCTCCGCTTTAATGATTGTGTGGCGCTGCAGGACACCATTTAACAAAGTCTGGACTCTTCCTCCTTTCGGGAGCCGAGATCAGTTTAGAAAAAAGTCCCCAACGATTACAGTTGCTATTTAAGGTCCCCGTTACTGTGGTTTTGCTTGTTAAAGCTCACTTTCTACAAATTTCTTTTCCCTGTACAGATTCACACAGTTCAGCGGAGCTACTGAGAAGGCTTGTATTTGAAACAGGTCTATGTAAGAGACTAGAGCTGCAACTAAGAATAGTTTTCATTATTTATTAGCTAGTCAATTGTTCTCTTGATTGATCTGTAAGTCCTCAGCACAGCTTTTAAAAATGTGAGGGGAGGGTTAAGAGAGTTTCTCTGTCTGCAGACACCCTCCCACTCACCAACACACTCTGCCCTTACAGCAGAGGCTCTGTCGCTCAGCTCACGGTTAAGATACTTCAAACGCAAAACGTGCCGACTGTCGCAATCTGCGTCGGACTTGGCGCTCGTTCGTCGAGCCGTTACTCAGTCAGATCTGGAACAACAGAAATAACACCCATATCGTTAGATTCGGTGGGACTTTTGCTTTCAGGGAATATTTTTTCTCTTCAACATCCAGCTGGACGTAATCCACCGTAAATCCGTCAAGAAATCACAGAAGAAAGACGCCCGATATAACTCCAGAACTTGCCTGAGAATCCACACGTTTTTAAGATTTTCTTCCATATAAGAGTAATCCACGGGTACAGCGCAATCAGAAGCTGCTAATGGCTATTTCAGCATCGCTTTAAGGTCATTTGATTGCTTGGTTGCCCTGACCAACACAAAAACAAAAAAAAAATATCAGTTTGCCATCAAACCTACCTCTGTAGGAGACAGGCCTTTATGTCCAGATTCTACTGTTTTTGTTTTTTTTACCTCCACCAAGGATGTTTCATTTTCACCGTTTGTTGGATTTGTTTATTTATTTCTCATCAGGATTAAGCGAAAAGAAATTCCTGAACCGATTTTGCACCAAACTCGGCGGAGGGGATGGGGAATTAGCCAGAGAAGAACCTATTACTTTTTTAAAGGCAAATCCAGATGTTATACACAAATTTACAAAGTGCTAAATCCATCAGATCAACAACAACTTTGATACTCATCACTCTGCCGAAAACACTCCTTCTGTTTAACACTAATCCTGTTTTTACTCATGAATTTATTCCACCTACTTCTACTTTGCAGCTGTTTTTTTTAATGTTAAGCTGCTGTCGATGAAACTCAACCCTTTGGTAGAGAGTCGTTTCAAATTAAAAGCCTAACACAAACAGCGAGCATTACACGCTTTGTGCTGCTGGAAAAGCTTTAATGTGGAACACCTGCAGCGATGACTTTCATCGACGGCAGCTAAACGGGAGCATAAATACTAAGCAGAAGCAACTGCAACAAATGAATGCATGAAGAGTTATTGACAGAACAGAGAGAAAATGGAGCAACAGAACGGTGAGTATGACGCGATGCTGATGGACCGATGGACAAATGTGCAGAATATAGTAAGGCTGAAACTGGAAATTGTTCCTTTATCATTTCATCTTCTGAAGCGATTGATCTTCGCAAGCGATTTGGTTGGTTTGGATTGTCCGGCGCAACGAGCGGCCAGATGAGACGCGTCCAACTCTGGTGGACGACCTTCGGTTATTTTTGCGGCAGCCTTTTAGGTTTTCAAACAAGAGAGGTGTTTTTAAACGGCTCCGGTCTCGGGGGGGGGGCAGCTACCCCGTGAGCTCGGCTCGATGTGGCTAATTGCCGACCGCCTTTTAAAACAATGACCGTGGTCCGAAACCTCAGCCAGATTTAATAGTCGGGTTTCTGGGGCGGCTGCTTATTACGCGTGGGTGAGTGTCAGACTTCCGCAGGTTTGGAGGATTTACAGATGGAGGGAAGAGGAAAAGAAAAGAGGAGGAGAAAACTAGCACCTTTAGAGAGAAACGAAGGAAATGTCAAGTGTCACTGCAGGACACCTCTTGGATTTTGATTAAAACTGATGTATTTTATGTTTCAGTCTGTGTCAGGTGTTTGCCATCGCCACCTCCCACGGATAAAAACACGGACGCTGTGACATGATTGCCCGTTGGCCCATTTAGTCCCACATTAACCAGAAGTTCCCAGAAAGTTCAGCAGAGCCCGACAGAAATCGTCCCACTGATCTAAAGCAGGGCTGCCAACTCCCGTCAGCCAGCCGGAGTGAGATACGGATCGGGGACGATAAGTTCAGACATTTTATTTAAAAGGTGTGTTTGCATCACAGACTCCTGTCTCACAACTGCCTCTAAAACGCGTCTCCATGAAATAGGATGTTGACGCGCTGCAAATTCACGCATCAAAAGTTCACCCAGGTTGAACTCGAGCGAATCCGCCAGCCACTGCCCTCCTCTGCAAACTACCTCATTTCTAACGCTCAACAGATCAGTCAGCTTTGGGTTTGTGATCAATCAGGACGCCGCTCCTCAGGATTCGCCTCACAAAAGACGCGTTGACTCGCAGTGACAACATCTCAAAGACACCATGAGGACGGTGGCAGGAATCTAAACAGGAAGTTAGTCACGAGTTTGGTGATTTCTTAGGCGCTGAGGACTCAGCAGAGTTGGGTGTTGGGAGGAGGGAAACTCCAGGTCACAGAATAAGAATCCTTCTGGTTTTGTTCGCCTCATTTCTCAGTTGGAGATCGTGGACTAACGCAACGGGTTTTCGGTTCTCAGTTTCCGACTGTTCACACACACAGGCTCTGTAAGTCAAACCTCCAATTTTTTTTTTTCCCTTGGTGGAACCAAATTCAGAATTATGCTCTAATTTACATGGATCTGCATTTATTAACTGTGCACATGCATCTGTCACTTGGGAATTTTTTTTTTTCCTTTTTATTTTTTCCCTGGATTTGCAAATTTCAAAAACTCATGACTTACAACAGTTTCTGCAGGTTTTACCCAGAGTTGCTGTGCAAGTGACTTTTAACTGTTTTAAAATCTGTTAGAAAGTGTTCGAAGAAAGTTGCATCTGTTTTTCTGTTGGTAAAATGTCTTTTTAAGAAATTCAAAGAAAAGTAGCTGAAGTCTGGCAGAGAGAGATCGCCTTCTAGGTAAAGATCTTCATGAGCAATTTAGTTGGGAAAAAAAAAGTGGAGGAAGAGTTGGAGAAATGCTAATCATCTGCGGAGGATTTCCCCCTACAGCCTTTAATGTTCTCCTCCTGCTTTATTTCACGTCTAACAAGCCCTTTATATCTCCAGCGGCACCATTTTATATTCCCACGGCGGCAGCGTACGTGACCTCACGCCAAGTTTGTTTTAAAGAGGTATGAGCTGAACACAACTCATAGCCTCTCACACACTATAGAGCACACACACACACACACACACACACACACACACACACACAAAAGCTGAAATGGAGTAATTTTACAAGAGGAAGCTGCTGAACGGGCTCAAATGTTTTTCCGTGACTGATAACATTTTTCTTAAAAAAGAGCTCTGATCAGAGGTCAGAGTGTCAAACGCGTTTCTTTGCAAATGGAATTTAAATATATGCATCTGGTATCTACAGGTTTGTGAGTTCCCTGCAGAGTAAATCTTAAAAAAAAAAAAAAGAACTCAACATCTGCACATTTTTCCAGATGGAAGAGAGATGGCCTGTGGCTACTAGAGACGCTTTTCACACTTAATCTGGTGATAAAACCTGGAAGTGATCCAGGAGTCCAACCTTCCTCTGGCACCACATCCCCTCATCAAGTGAATGAAGACGGGCTGTGGATAAAACGAGCTTTACCCACATTCTGAGGCAGAACAGGCAGATCGCACAGACATGCCTGCACATAATCATCAAAATCACTAACTAAAGTTTCATTTGCAAAATTTCTACGTTTCAGAGGATCCAGTTTGTACCAACGTCACCTCCTGTTGTGCCCTTGAGTTTTGTCTGTTTCCTTGAAACTACATTTATGTTGTTTCACCAAGTATATTCATGAGGAAATGCAACTGCTGCCTGACCGAATGATCGCCGGCGGCGTTTTTGTCTGGGGGAGGAAGCGCAGGAGTCCTGGGTCATGGGTTGTTGGTGAACCGTGGATGTACAAAGTTCATGATTTCAAAAACCCGAAACATCCTAACGGAGCAGTTCGACTAAGAGAGCGATGTCGTTTTTACATCCTGGTTATTGTAGAACAAACAAGATATAAACCTGTTGATTAATGGGCTTTAGGTCTACTGGTAGTTGGAGTTGATACCTTGAGTCAGAGCCAGGCCAGTTGTTTCCCTATGTTTCCTGTCCTTATGCTAAGCTAAGCTAAAACTAGCTAAACTACGCTAACATGTTAATTAAAGAGCCTTAGATAGTGGAGGTTGTTACCTTGGGTCAGAGCCAGGCTAACTGCTTCCCTGCATTTCCTGCCTTTATGCTATGCTAAGCTAAGGTAAGCTGAGCTAAGATAACCAATTGCTGGCTCTAGCTTTACATTTAGGGACCAACATGAGAGTTGTGTTAATGCTCTCATCTAACCCTCGGCAAGAGGGTAAATAACACATTTTACTAAATGCCGAACTTTTCCTTTAAGGTTTGAGAAAGACTGAAGTTTTGGTTCAATGTTAATAAAGTAAACGAGTCCCGACTCGTGATTTAATTCACTGTTAATCAAGACCAACATCTTTCCTGAACCTTATCCAGGAGTGTTGAGTGTCGAAAGACCTTAAAAAATGTAATCATGCTGCAGTTGCTGTAAACGGATATTTTAGGAAAACTTGTTATAGCCTCAACTTCTACTTTTATTGAAAACGATTTGTTGGTGTTTTGCCCGTTTCAGGTGTTTTTTCAGATCATGTGCATTTCAGAAACATCAAAAGCTAAATTTTGTCAAAATGCCACAGGAAATTGATTTAAATTTTCCAAAAGTCTAATTTAATGACTTTATGACTCAGACATTTGAATAATCACCTATGAAACAGTGTTATTTTCATATGACTGAGTCATGCTTTTTGTATATGCTGTCTTATAAGTCCTGTTCAACACGTGGACCCCGAGCTGACTGAAACTCATCCGTCACAGGAGTGAGGACATAAACGTCTCTGGTGAATGAACCTGGTCCAAGTCCGCCTGCAGCTTTTTGCCCAAGTTCCCTAATCACAGAAAACAGGCTGAAATGCCGACGCTCCGCTCTTGATATTTGTCTATTAATTTGCCGCGTCAAAGCAAAAAGGCAGCTGGTCCTCGCGCTCGTCCTCGCCCTCATCATCGTCCTCCTCCTCCTCGTCAGCTCCTTCTCTTAGCAACGTGCTTTAGATCAGTAGCGGCAGCTTGGCATGGGTCATACGCCGGTTTAAAGGGAAAAGGCCAGGAATAGCAGGTCGATCTCTGCAGACCTGACCCACATTTTGGCGCATTTTAGACCATAGGGGGCTGATGAAGGAAGTGACATCACTTGCAGGGGCCACCAAATGATGAAACCGATCAGAGCTTCGGGTCGACGGATAAAAAGGACCTTAGAGGGTCAGTTTTTCGGTTCCTTCATCCGTCTCACTCTCAGCGCCCTCACGGCATCGTTTCCAGTCGCAGCTGTAGTTGTTTTCAGAGGAAAAAGCTTTAAAAAGCTGTGTGAGCAGCAGGTAGTGGACAGGTTGTCCTCCAGCAGTGGGGCCTGCCAAAGGCCCCTGGTCCCATCGGGCCCCACGGCCCCACCGGACCCCATCGGGGACCACAGCTGTTCTCGTCACCGTCTGGCGGGCGATGCAGGAACGTGGCCGCACGTGCCACCAGACCCGAGGACAGTTTTTACCTTCAGGCCATTGGGCTCCTGGATTTAAAGATTCAACATCACATGCTGGCTAATGTTCGCTACCCTGCTTACATTAATAAATAAAATTTAAAAAAATGCAATATGGACAATGACGCTGCTATAGAACCAGGATTGCTACATACCCAGGGTGCAATACAGTTGTATGCACACATCACTTTCACTTAAATCCTCATTTTTCACACATATAATGATATGAATAAAATATGTAATGACATAAATAAAATATGTCTATTTTATCTCATTTATATTTTATACAACTGGTGCTCTTATTGCTGAGCTGACCCGTTTTCCCATCAGTCACATTTAATTTCAGTGTTGACCCCGTTTTTTGTTGTTTTTTTTTCTGATCTGCTCCCGTTTTAATTTGCTTTTAGGACAAACTACAAAAATAAAAAAAAAAAAGAGAAAATAATCACAAGACGCGACGGCTTCCTGAACCAAAAGCAAAAAATCAATTAAAGATCGGTTTAATATCAGGCATCCTGAGGCCTGAAAGAGGAGATAAAAGAAAACGTTAACAACCACAACCACTCGTCTCACTCTTTATTTTTAAGTTTCAGGGGCCGGACCCGAACGCCCGTTTCAGCCGACCAGTGGTGCGGTCGACCCCTCGAACCCCGACCTCCGACCTTGTCGGGTGAAGCTTGCGATATCAAGCCTGTTCTATTTACGTCATCATTTCTGTTAACTGCTTCCTTGTTTAACAGATTTCCCCACTGTTCACGTACATTTGCCAGTGGCTGATGCTTTTATCCAAAGCGACTCAGTGGTAGTTCAGGGTTCAGGGTTCAGGGGTCGAGCCGCCAACCCTGCCATCAGTGGACAACCGGCTCCACCAGCTGGAGCCACGGTCACCGACTGCCTGTAATATTTCAGGAAATATTGTCTCCATTCTCACTCAAAATTGCTCGTTTTCTCCTGAAAAATGTCAAAAACGCTAAAACAATCAGTTTCCTGTCAGAAGAAAAAAAGACAAGCACTAAATCCCAACCTCTGAGAAGCTGGAACCCCGAGAACTTCTGGCATTTTATCGCCTCATAAAAAGGTTTTTCATTCATCAGATACAAGGTTTTAACTTGCCAACATCCAGATGTTGATGTTTGATGGAGCCTGGAAATGTTATTGGTGACGTTATTATAGCTGTTGTCTGTCTTTTATCTGATATTAGAGTAGTTTCCAGGTGGTACATTGTAATTAAATCACTACAGATTAGATAGTTGAGTTAAACGCAGCTGCAGACCTGTTATCTCCCAGTGTAACGGGTTTTCAGTCCCCAAGGACCAAAGCGGAAGGCGGCTTTTTCCACCAGGTCCACTTTACGCGCCGCAAGCCTCCCACCGAGATCCTCGTGACGGCCGAACGCCGGCCTGGTGTCGGCAGACGGCTGCCAGCCGGCGTTACTTCCTGCAGGCGGGCGGAGAGCGCCGCCCTCCCACAGCTTAACCCCAAAACGTCACGGCGGCGCTCATCTGCTGCGGAGGGACGTGGGGATACTTTCCGGGAAGCTGGTTGACGGTAATGCGGAGGAACAACTTTATAGGACGCCGTGCTGCGACATCAGCGTCCCCGGGGCCCAGAGAGAAACCATGTTTTCTCGCTTTTGACCCGGCATCCTGCGAACCATCTGTGGCCCCGCGGCAGGAATCGCTGGGATGCATACGCGTAACGACCCGGTCCAGTGCACACGCGTGCAGCAAAGCGATCGGTGCTGCATTCAAGCGCGAAAGGATCCAGATCGGGTTTAGGGTTTAGGGTTTAGACCAACGTAAAACTGGACACAGATTCTGGCAAGACAGGACTTGCAGAAAAACAAAAAAATCTACTCACTACAATTGTAGGTGAGAGAGAAAATGAAGACTTGAGATCTGTGACATCCTCCTACGAGCTACAACAGAGTCAAACCTCATGAAACCAGTCATGAAAAACCAAAAATCCGTCAGAGCAACTGTCAGCGCGGGCGAAAAGACACATCTGGATGGGTGAACGTGGGTTTTGTTGGATAGGTGCATGAATTTAGATCATTCAGAGGGAAACGCAAATGTTTGTGCTTCCACGGTGTCTCTGCTGAAGTCACGGGTCGTGAACTTGTTCATGAGTTAGTCTACGTCAGAGTTCATCTTCCGCTTTAACGGTCTGGATTTGTCTCGCTTCGCTCATCCGTGCTCGCAGATTCAACCCGGATCTCGTCGGACTCCCTGAGGAAGAATTCCAGCCACAAACAAAACCGTATACTGATCAAAAACCAAATGACCTTATGGATCAAAAACATGTATAATCTCTGACCGGATGATGTCTGCTCTCTATTCAATCCTGGAAAGTCAGGGAAAGCCCTGCAATGTCAGAGGCAGCTGTGAGAAGTCCACAACAAACCTATAAATTCTGGGGTAAGATTTGTAAAGACAGAGATAACCCTGAAAAATCCAAAATAAACCAGAGAGTTGCAGTACAATCCTAAAAAATTTTGATATAAAACCTGAAAAGTTGAATAACATGGAATTTCCAGAATAACACTGGAAGGACGGATATTACCCTAAAATGTCCAGAATAAGCCTGAAATGTTCAAACTCTGAAAATCTGAGAAAAGCCCTAAAAAGGTCCAGAATAAATCTGAGTCTGCAATAACCATAACGAATTCTGGAGAAAAAAAGTTTACAATCACTTATCACTCATTACTTAGTCTGAGATAGTGATGAAAAGACACTTTAGACAATGAAAATGTAGGAATAATCCTGGAAAAGTAAAACAGGAAAACAATGAACAGTCTGGGAAAAGACTATGAAGTCCAAGATAAGCATAAAAAGTCCACACAGCTGTGAAATCAATTATGTAACCTTGAAAGTTTCATAATCATATTGAAATAGTAAGTTTGAGATTTTAGTAATAAACTTTAGAAATAAGGGATAATCCGGAAAAAATAGGAATTAATCTGATAACAATATGCCTGATAAAAACTGGGAACGTCTCAAAAAAAAAAAAAAGTTGAACAAGAAAAGTCCTAATTAACCTAAGAGCCCTGACAAAATCAGAAATAATCATGAATCATCACCTTCAAAAATCTGGAGGAGAAAAAGAAAAAACGCAAATCCAGACTAAACCTAAGACGTCTGAACTAACCTTGAAAGGAGAGCTTATCTGATGAAGCAGAGAAAACCAGAGATTCTTTTGTTCCAGTCTTTTGAATCAAGTCTCAGATCCACAGGTTTGGTGATGCCATCAAAGTCCAGAGGAAAAAAAAAAAAAAAAAAATCAGGGTTTACACCTGAAGACCCAGGTACAGGCCCTGAATCTTAAAGAGGTTAAGGATGCAGCCACAAGCTGCTTTCCAGAGTTTCTCTTCCCCATTTTCAGAGCCAATTGTACTTTTAATTAAGTCGTTTAAGGAAACACGGAGAAAGAACAAAAGCGCAGAATAACGAGCAGCAGTTCGATTGTGTGAGAACACAGTCCGGAGACAAAAGGGGAGGGGGGTGATTAAACAGCCACCGAAGGACTCGTCCAGGTAATAGCCTCCCCCGCAGGGGAAGACGACCGTTTCAGCTGTGAGCCGGAGGCCGGCGGTGATCTGTTCGGCGGCTCGGTAAAACCGCTTTGGTCTGCGCAGCTGAAATGACATTGACTTTTCTTTCCTTGAAGTGTTTAAATAAAAATGAAATCAAAATAAAAGGCTCAGGCACGGGACACCGAAGGGCCTGTTTTATAAAAACCACGAGAGCGCCTGTACAAAACCAGACAAGGGGGGGGTTCAGTCCAGGTTTGGGATTTGACCAGCGCAGGAGCAGAGTTGAGACGTCAGGGTTCAAATGAATCGACATCCTGTAGAGGGATTCGAACCTGCGTCCGTTCGCCTCAGCTTTAGAAAATGTTAATCCGGTGCCGCCGAACCCTCGTCAGACGTTTTAAGTTTTAAGAATAGCTAACAGCCAAATCGTTATTACGTTTGCTGGGTGAAAATAATCCGATGATGTGCTGATTTACTCTCCATCTCTTAGGTATATTTGGCTCATAGTTCTGCACTACTATGAAAACATAGATTTACTATCCTGACACTGATACCAATTGGTTGACATAGAATTAATTAATTAAATCTATTTATCTATCAAAGAAAAACACCAAACATTATCCGGTCTCAGCTTCTGAAATGTGAGGATTCGCTGCTTTAACCTATTTTAAATCACTGATTTACTGATAATCTTTGATTTTTTGACTGAACCAAAAAAACATCTGAATAGATCAATTTTTAACTCTAAGAAACTGGGATCAACATAATTCCCCATATTCTCATCTTTTTTACAGACATAACAAACAAGTGGCGAATCCCTGAGAAACAATGAGCCCAGCCCAGTCCTGGTCCTGCCCCGTCACCCGGCAACAACCTGGCGCTCAAGACATGACGCCCGAGCGGAGGACAGGAAGGGACGGGGGTGGACAGGGAAACGCAAATGAAGCGTGAAGCGCGTGTAGAGACAGAAGAAGAAGAAGATGATGATGATGGCTCTTCAGCTTATGAACGAGGCTCTCGAGACGACAGCTCCTCATCCTCGTCCTCCTCCTCGACCGGCTGACTCATCCAGGCAAAGAAAAACCATCCGCAGCCAAACAAATGTCAGGTTACCGTCGGCGCTCGTCAGCGTGGCCTCGCGCCGCGACTCGACGCGCCACGACTCGCCGAGGCTTTTCACAACGTGTCAGAGAGCAACGGGCGGGACGAGAGCAAGAGCCTGAGGCTGCCTGAAAAAGGAAAAAACAGACCAGACAAACAAACAAACACGGCAAAGGCACTGGGAGCAACAAGCAACAAACCAGCACTAAATCAGCTGCCCAGGAGCCTCCCAGCAAGGCATCGAAGCCGCAAACAGAACTGTGACCAAAATCTTGTGGATTTTGTCCTTTTTTTATTCTATTTTTTTGGTAGCCGTGATGTCGTGTTCTCTCAACGTGTCGGTTTTCCGCACCTGAGTTTCCCACATGAAGGTTTTTCTCAGACCTGTCGCCACTAGATTCGTCAGGGTCCGATGCAGAGTCATCATTCAAATCTCCACCCAGGAAAAAATAAATAAATTCCAAGAGAAGCCGAGTTCGGCATTAAAGTCCCGGGTCACCGTTAGCGATGTGGGTTGGCTTTCAGAAATGGTCAAGGGTCAAGGGTCAAGGGTAAGGGGGGGGGGTAAAGTGAGGATTTCTTCTTTTCTAATCACCCAATCAAAACTTTATGACATTATGATGAAATAAGTCATAGTTATTTCCATAATTATGGTCTAACTAAACAGAAATGCTTCGCGAATGACTCCATTTTTATTAATGAACTGAAGGTTACATTAACTTTCACTGATGCAAAACCTGATAATGATAATGACAGATGATGCAGTTGTGTATTAACTAAAAAGATAAAGCTGCCCTCTGCTGCACTGTCTTGATCAATGCTCCAATCTGGCGTCTCGTTATAATGACACATTGTCGTCCCTAAATCAGAAAATAAATTCAAGTAATTTTTCCCCCAGTGAAAAGGATCCTCTCTTTTTTTTGCCCTTTACTTCCTGCAGAGCTTCCTCTCTCGCTACGTCCTGCTCCGAAAACCACCAGCGGTTAAAACTCAAAAACGCAGAAAAGCCTGCGAATCATCTCACCGCTCCTCACAGTCGCGCGTCACTGTGAGCTGAAAGGTAAATGAAACGAGCTCAGGTGAGAGTATCAACATGTCGGTCGGCTCATTGAACAGTAACAGGACACTGCTGGGACTTTTCAGCAAGGAAATCAAAACCAAAACGTCATATCCTTATTACAAATGCAACTTGAAGGACAAATGCAGATTAAAATTTTGGCGCGATTTTAATTTCTTCTGTTTTTATCTGCTTACAATACAATTAAATATGGTATTAAATAATTACCTCCAGTCCTCTCAGACTCATTCAGTTCCATTCAGCCCTGAACATCAGAGAAAACCACTGAGGCTTCATATTCTGTCAGTAGAGCAGATTTAGCCAAGTGGGGTAAACAAGCTACAAACACTGAGATACACTGCACGTTCTCGGATATCTACTTTCTCCCTACTTACATGAAACAGATTTTGTAGGTAAACTGGGACAGAACTCATTTCCAGCTTCAAGTTGCTGCTCTCATCTTTGGTGTAAAGTTTGTAAAATCTGCCAACACAAAACAGGACAAAGTGTCAGGGCCATGCACTGAGGCGGGTCATGGATTTCAGCCAAACATGCTAACATGTTCACAATGGCAATGCTAGAATGCTAATGTTAAGCAGGTGTAATATTTTACACATGTAGCATTTTAGTTTTTGGCATGCTAACATATGCTATTTTTGTCTAAAGACAAAGTGCAGCTGAGGCTGAGGGGCACATCGTTAGCCCTGAGGGCATCCGGTCATGAACCGAATTACTGGACGAGTTACATTTAGCATCTTCACCAGGTCAGAAATTTAAACTTAAAAAGGTGTCGCCAAAGTTCTTACGGTGCATGGTGAGCGGAACATAGGCATCTGGACCCAATGTCGTGGAAACCAATCCAATAGCTGTTGAGATCATTCACGAATGTCAACCTCCTGGTGGAGCTAGAGGAAAAGTCAGTGGACCAGCAGAGTCTGTAGGGTACGTTATCTGGGGATCATTTATGTTTGGACAAAATGTCATGGATACCTTTCTGATAACTGTTGGGATATTTCGGTCTGGACTGAACTAGTGGACCAACTCCCTGACATCGTTGCCCTCGGCCAAGGCTGTAAACTGGGAAACTATGAGAGTGATGGAGAACAGACTTGGAACTGTCCCTCACACAAAGCAAATGCTGACAAAGCTGCATTGTTCTATCATCCCTTTATCCCGCTGCACAGACACTCGGCAACTGACAGGATCCACTGAAGGAACATCCCCGCTGACGGTTAACGCATGTACGGGACAGATCTGCCGAAACAGGGCAAGACAGCGGGAGACGGATTGGCCGGCGCTGACGAATGAGCTGCGCTGGCTTTGACATTCACAAGGACAGGAGACAAAGCGTGTTAGGCTCCCACAGGAGAGGAGTCGGGTTCATTGAGATTCTCCCGTGAAAAGCCAGAGGAGGAGGAGGAGGAGGACGAGGAGGACGAGGCGAGGTTTGAAGAGGAGAAGTCATGCTTGTCAAGAGCGCCGGAGGCCGGGGAAGCCCAGCGTTGGTGTTGTGCAGGTCAAAAGAAGCTAAAATGTCAAGAATAAAACGGCCAAAATTGGCCAAAAGGTGAAAGGCTCCAAGACGCCGAGGACACCTAACATTGGTTATAAGGACTTTCAATCGCTTTAAGACCAACGACGATTCTTAATTCTGATTGGCTGCCAGGTGTCTACCTGCATTGAGTGCAGGGTGTAGCGCTGTTGGACAAATGTGGAGTCCCAGAGTGGACATAAAATGCACTTTGCTAGGTGACCTAAGGCACCGTCGGCTGGTCTTTGTACCTCACTCAAAGTCAGCAGTGACTATGTTCAGCTGACTGAGAAAGCGTCTTTGGGGGGAACCAACACCAGACGTTTTCAAATCCTACATGAGGGAATTTAAAGGCCCTAAAAACCTATTTTCTCGATCAGCCTCTTACAAAGTGATTGGCTCCCGACTGAACACACAGTACTGGTCATTCCTCATGGAGATTTTGAAATTTTTTGCATTTTTTGTCTCCGGTTTGAAATGTTATGACCCATCGAGGGACCAATAAAAGATGGAGTAATATCTGAATCCGAACACTGTGCCAACATCAGTCAAGACCGATCAAAAGGTAACCCACACTCTGCCAATGAGGCAGATGTGTGTTTTAAAGTGTTAAACTCTTAATAGGTAATAAATAGCGTGTTTATTTGTCCAAACTTCACCTGTTTCTTATTTAGTCGGGAAATATTAAGGTTACAGAAATAGAAACAATAAACACAGATCAGGTCCTGTCTTTCTGAAAGTAATTAAAAACTTAAAATGGCTATAATGAGCATTTTTATAATACTCTATCAAAATATGAAGTGAAGACAATGTGAAAGGTGTCGCTCGCGGTGATGAACCTGCAGAGAATTATCAGCCGACTCTGCAGCTTCCCTCGGCTTTATTAAGCTCTACAGCGAGGCCCAGACTCATCAGGTGGACTCGCACTCAATTTTTTAAACAAATGATAACGATGCTCCGCAACTGCTGGATGTTCGACCTTAACCGCAGGGTTGTCACATCAAAAGACAGCTTTATTTTTCATTAGTAATTTGTACCAGTTTTTGAAGGCAAAGATAAATGGTGTTGTCCTGCTGGTAGGGGTGTGCGTTCAGACAGCACCTCTGTGTGCCCGGGACAAACGACGCATTTTGTCGTTTAATTTGGTTGACTCGCTCCAAAACAAACACAGAGCTACAGAAGAGGCAGAACTGGGAGAGGTGAGTTAGGATCCAAAAACTAAAAGGGAGGAACGAAAAGTAAAAGTCAATTTCATCCGTCTTTCATTCAATCATCCAATCAACTGGGGTGACCTACGCGTCCATCAAGACCAGTTGGTGGATTAGAAGGTCGGGAGGTCCTGCGCTCCAGTTACCCAGGTTGAACCACCTCTGCGCCGTAACAGAAGGTTTTACCTTGGACCCGCTGGGCTGTATGTGATGCAGCGGGTCAAAGGTCAACGTCTCTGCCTAATGGCAGCTCCTGACTCACTCTGAAGGGGTTTCTCCTCCTTCAGCGAGCCCCCCGACCGAATCCAAAACAACAGTCCGTGGACACAGAGGACAGGGTCAGAATTATTCCAGTTGCGTAGGCGACGGCCCCCGCAAGGCTCTCGTCCACCAGAGCTCCAATCGGATCCAGGGAAACCTCCCTCTGCCCGTTAGTGACGCTCTGCTTCACCACAGCCGGGCAGGTGGGCGAGAGATCTGTCTGTAGCTCTGGCCTAAATTTGTCTTCAACACTTGAGAAACTGATTTTTTTAAAAATATAATTTTTTAATAAGTTTTATAATTTATAAATAATGATATATTCATACTGGCTGTCAAAGTGATACCTTCCTCGCATACTGTAGCCTACTTTCGATGTAAGTGATACGGGACAAAATGCACAGTGCGTGATTCTTGCAAAAAATACCCCCCTGATTTTATCCAAAGTCAATATGAGGCATCATTAGACAAATCAAGTGGAATCAAGTGGAAAGCCCTGGACACCAGCATCTTAACCAGGGCCACCATGACTAGATCCAGTGAATATTTTCATTGTCAATTAACCTGCTGAATATTTCATCGATCGACGGTTTGGTGTTGTAAACTTCCTGTCACGCCAGGCCACGGTAACGTCTTTAAACGTCTCGTTCTGTCTGATCAAGAATCCGAAGATCCACACATATTCGATTTCCTCTGGCGTAAGACGAAGTATTCTATATCTGTCAGTCACCTAATGGAACGTTTTTTTGCTGTTTAGTTTTGAGGACGTGTCTGATTTTAAATGGGGGTAAATCACCATCACCTGCCAGCTGGTCCAAGATGAATATTTTTCATGACTGTTGTAAAAAAGTTGTTTTTTTTTAAAGAAACAATTATTCAAATTCTGTCGTCCTTTGCGCTCTGTCAAGACAAAAAAAAACAAAAAACAGACTCAACATCCACGAGTTCACGCTGACACCTGACGACAGGTTTCTACAAACCATGCTCTTATTGTTCTGCCGTCTTAATGAAGATGCGCAGGAGGAATATCTTTGAGAAAAGAGGCCGTGAACACAAACAGTTCCCGTCATGGTTCCACGCTGCGCCTGCAGGTTATGATCCCTCGCTCTCATCTGTAATCAGTCCGCACGAAGACGTAATCCCTCGCCAAACATCACTCTGCTCGAGCGTAATTTGGGAGCCATTAACACATGGCACTGAATAAAAGATGGAGTCATTTCTTGCGTGTGATAAAATTATGAGAACGTGTGTAGAAAAATGACCCCCCCGCCGCCGCCGTTCTCCCTGATGATGAATGGATTCTGTCGGTAATGAAACCGGCCGACCTCTGACCTTTACCACCGCTCGGCTGATGACGATCTGCGCAGGTCACACTGACTTCAGAGCGTTATGAAATTTCTGAACATTATCTGAGCTCCACTCTGAGATTTTCTTTTTAATTTATTCACACATGGATGAGGTTTCTCATCTGGTGGCAGAACAAAAATCTGTTTATTCGCAACAGAAAAATAAACCGTACAGACATGGGAGCAAGCAGAAGACCTTTACAACTAGAAACAACAAACACAACAGCAACAACTAAAAGTCCAAAACAATGATATAACAAGGAAAAGCAGAAATTCCTTATCAGGAAACCACAAACAGAGAATCGTTGGAATTTTTCATGACAATCTGTTAACCGAGTACCTCAGCGGATTTCTCTTGATGGACCGATCAATGAACCAACTACGTTTTCAGCTCTAATCGGAGTGCATAACGTCTCATGGGGCAAGTCTACGTCAAGCCCTTCGTCAGTGGAGCAGAGTCATTTAAGACAAGTCGTCTAGTCTCAAGTCACTTAAGAAAAATCAGGGCCATGTCTCAAGTCACTTGAGTAAAGTTAGGCGTAGGTCTCAGGTGATGCAACGAAAATCCGGGTTGAGTCACAAGCTGTTTGTGACAAGTTCCAAGTCACTGGAGACAAGTCTCAAGTCAATATATGACTGAAAAATTCAAAATCTATTCTTAACATGTCAGAGTAAAGTCTGACACTGGGGTAATGTTTCAAGTCAATCAAGGTGAGTCCAAGTCGAGTCTTAAGTCAAGTATCAGAGATCTTCATAAAGTAGTCATTGGAAATTATTCCAAGTCCAATCTCAAGTATACTGAGACTCAAGTCTCAAGTCACTGTTGACAAGTCTCATCTTATTTACTACAGATCTGAGTCAAGTCACAAGTAAACTGAGACAGATCTTAGCTCACTGAAGACGATACACTAAGTCATTTTTTGACTAGTCCAAGTTAAGTCTGAATTTATTTTAAAATATACACTGATAAGCCTCAAGCCATTTGATCCAACTCAAGTCTCATATTGTTTAAGACAAGTTTTGTGCCATGGAGATGAGGCTCAAGTCGTTGGAGACAAGTCTGAGTCAAGTCACATGTAATGGCTGTCAAGTATCCCATGATTTGAGACAAGACAGAGTTAAGTCACAAGTCGTTTGATAAAAGTCAAGATCGCTGTCACTGGAAACAGGAGACTCGAGGTCTTAAACCTTGTTCTGGGGATAAGTCCCAGTCAACTTATTTGAGACATGTCTCAGTCGAGTTGCAAGTCATTTAGTCCACATCAAGTATAATCTCATTCTGAGAAAAGAGATCACATGAGCATATTTCCTGAAATGGTTAACCTTTGAAAAACCTCAACAATACGAAACAGTTCTCACTCTTAGTATTTACACTGCTCTCTGAATGAGTTACTAAAGTGAATTAGTGAAATTTTCATTCTCTGATACAATAATATAGTTAATTCTACCCATCTACTGATGAATACATTCATGTGACATTCTGTAAGTATTACCTTTCTTCACTCACATGTCTTTGGGTTATAGTCTGAAAGTTTTCAATGAGAGAATGGATTACTGAAAACTAGACCGATCTTGGCTGTCAAAATAAGCATAAAGCACGAAAAGCTTAATTAATACTGACAATGAAACAATGTGGACGAGGCTTAACGAGGTTATTATCAGTCGCACTAATGAATTACCGCTACAATGAGCAAATTCTCAGGGTTAAACTCCATTATCCTCCATCTCCTCCATCTTTTTTTTCCCCTCAGAGAGGAGAAATTACATTTGTTTCTCAACAACGGGGCAATCAGGTAGTCGAGACATATCAGTCGACGGACGCCTCCGGCCTTCATTAATTTTTACAGAAGGTGGAGCCGTTTTCCCCCTCGCATTCATTCAGGACATTAATATTGAATAAAACCCCTGATGGGATGTGACTGAGGTGTTGAGGTCACACTGTCAATTAATGAGGCGCACAGGTTTGATTATCCTTCTGTGATTGACTGTCGGAGGCTGAATACAGACCTGCAGTGGTATCACCTGCCACTGGCTGCCAGGTGAGATTGGATTTGGGTCAGGATCAGGATGCCAGTCCACCACATCTGTCCAGAGAGAGATGCGTTCTCTAATAGTCCCATGTCTTTGGTCTCAAGTTGACTGAGGCGTGTCCTAATCAAGTCTCAAGACATTTGAGAACAGTTACAGTCGAGTCATTAATAAAAGAATCTAATCATTTAAAAAACAAGTCTGAGTCAGGTTTCAAATCACTAGGTCAAAGTTCCAGGTCATTTAAGACAAGTCTGAGTCAAATCTCTAGACACTGGAGTAGAGTTTGAGTCAAGTCATTTAGACAAGTCTCTTTTCTTTCAAAACAAGTGGACTTCAAGTCTCAAGTCACTGGGTAGCAGTTCCAGGTCATTTAAGACAAGTCTGAATCAGATCTCTAGATACTTGAGTAGACTGAGTTATGTCATTTAGACAAGTCTCTCATCTTTTAAAAACAAGCGAGATTCAAGTCTCAAGTCACTGGAGTGGTCTTATGTCTATTCACACATCTGAGTCAAGTTTTAAGTCATTTAAGACTAGTCAAGGTCAATTAAAACGTAATTTGAGTCTACTCTCAAGTACTTTGAGACAAGTATCGGCCCATTAGAATCAAGTCTGAGTAAAGCAATAAGTCGTTTGAGACAAGTCTCTCCTAATCTGAAACAAAGGCCAAATCGAGTACCAAGTCACCGGTCTTGAAAAATTTGTGTCAAGTCAACATCAAGCATTTTCGGATGTGCACACCTAGTGTATCTAACAATGGCTTGTCTGATATTCGCAGCCACCAGAGGATGAATCCTGTTGGTTTAGGTTTTGACCTCCTTTCCATTTGTCCCACAGACGATGCGTTTTATTTCCTGACACGAACCATCTGCCGCTGTGTTTTCTCAGGAGTTAGCAAAGAATGGTGTGATATTAGCAGATAACACTTCAGAGAGTGAAAAAAAATAAGCCCAAGCGTTCACACGTCCTCGGACTCTGCAAAGATCTGCTGCCTTAAAATTAAGCAAAAATACTGCTGGAGACCTTTGAGGCCTCTCCGACTCGTACAGCCGTTCTGAACCCTTGTCCTATTTTTAAACAGTTCCTCTCATTGACTATTTTTACTGACAGCGAATAAATATTTGATAGGCTTTAAAGGAAATATCAATACTGCTGCAAAATGAAGTATGATTGATGCAAAAGGAAACTGACGCTTATCCTGAAATGAATCTTTAAAAGAGATGCATCATTTTCACATTAATTTGCCACTGCCAACACTGACCATGGACTAATGTAAGTTCCATTTTTTTGTTTTGTCTCCATCTCCTGCAAAACAAATCTTCAGTACACAAACCCAAACCCAGAACTAATGGATAAATTAATTATTTATCTTTATTTTTTTGCCTCATTGATTCATGCTTTAATTTTTTTAAAATGTATTAATTATCGCCTTAAAATCCAATTAAAACAACTGACTTTAAATTATCACAATTTTGTGGTGATAAATTAAAAGATTCAGTGTCATTATGGTTCTAGCTTTAACCAGAATTCTATGGAAGGGCCCATATCGCTTAGGGGTAAAGACCCCAACCACAAATGTCCCTAGCTGGAGCCCAGCAGGGGACTCTCTGTCCGTAATATATAAACTGTCTTCTTTATAGATTATGAATTTTTATCTTGCATTCCTAAATGCTAAATGTTAGCATTAAGGCCAATTTATGCTTCTGTGTCAAACCCTCGCCGGAGCCTAACCTTCACTTCTGAAAAAACAAAACTATGCATCAGGGCAACACACTACTACGAAACCTGCGATTGGTCGGCTTGGTAGCATCGCATTTCTAGCTTCTTCTTCGCGGCCCTCGCACAGACCGCCTCTTCCGACCTCTCCTTATGTTTTTGCGATGCAGTAAATTCAGGAAATCCCAACACCTGTTCAACATCTATCGATCTGGATGGAGCTCTGACTCAATTTATGTTGCCATTGTTAGGAGGTGCGCCAACAATCTCATGGAAAACAGCAGCGAAGTAACTCAATGCATCGGCATATAAACGCCACCGCCGCCAACTAGTGGTTTGGCGCCGTAGTTGCAGCACAATACTGGCACAGAAGTATAATCGCTCATGACAGCGTGGGCCACCTGCGGCAGCTACGCCTTAGGTTTGACGCAGAAGCAAAAATTTGGCCTTTAGGTCTGATAATTCTGTGGCGCCTGACTTTCACCTTGCAAACCTCCGGGGGAGTCCCGGCCCCTCGGGTCGGAAACCATGGCTCGTTCACGCCGCACCAACTCTCCTGCTCTCCTCAGCTGCCGGTATGCGAAGCAGGCACTAGAGAAATGATACTTGCCCCCCCCCCACAGATCGAGGCTGCCTTGCTGCTGGAGGCTCAGCTCTCCCCGTCCACTTGACAGTTTATATGGAACGATGCAGGAAGGGCCCCCATGTTTTCACTCTACCTTCTGTTATTTTCCCACCTCTTTTATTTTTTATTTTGTTTTGGGTTGTTTTTTTTGGCTGAGCCTGCAGCGAGCTCATAAACAGAGCCTCTGTTAGCTCCGTCTCTCCCACGCAGAGGTGGAAATATAATGCAGCAGCACGAGCGGCTGTCGCAGCACGGGCGACCAGGCTGGGCTCAGATTGCGCGATACCGTGTGAAATGGATGTGCAAATATTGTGCTAATGCACCAAGAGCACATCACCGCTTCAGATGGAGGATCTAAACTCTGACACCCTTAGTGAATCTTCCGAAGAACACGACGGGGGGGGGGCATGTTTTATTAACAGCACGACTCCTGTGAATCACGGCAGGACAGATACTGATGATTAAACTATTCTCAGAGTCTCATCAGTTGTAGAGCTAAAGATGTAATGTTTGTCCTGAGGGTGGAGGAAAGATCATGGGGTCATTAAACGGGGGGGTCTTCTGGTGAGCAGGTGTGAGATCAGGACATTTCAGGACAACCTGTGCAGCAGTAGCTGAGCTCTCTCTACACTTGTGATGAGATGCAGAACTGCTATTTTTACTTTTAGCTCAAAACTCTGAAAAACCCCAAGTATCCTAAGGCTCAGTCGCTCAACTTCTCACCTTCCTGCCATGACGTACAGGTGCAACTCCAGGACCCCACGACGTCACATCACACCTGTCACGTCACTGGTTGCAGGTGCAGTGGAGCACACGTGTTACCGAACCCAAACACACACACACACACACAAAACACACACACAAGTCGTGAAACAGGCTGGAGACCTTCAGCCAGAGAAGGGCAAAAGAACTCGGCTTTTCAGCCAGACCTGGAGGATCCAAATACTTGCTCCATTACTGCTCCGGCGGGGGGACAAGTTGTGGATCTCTTATCCTTTTTTATCCCTCGTGTATCCAGAACAGTTAACTATGATGGAATTGTCTCGGGGTTAAACAGTTTAAATAGTTCGCTCAGTGAGTTGTCCGCATGATGTCATCTCAACTGAGAACATGCTGCCGACTAGGAGAACCAGCTGCACTCGGTCCCCGTCGTCCGTCAGAGCCCTGACCGCGGATGAAGGTTTTGACAGCGCTGGTGAGCGGCGGCAGGGTGAGGAAACCTCTGCATCAGCACAATCTGGTTATCCCCGACCCCCCCCCCCCCCCATCCTCCTCCTGCTCCCTTCCCCACCCTCCTTCCCCGGAGGCATCTCCAGCTAATTTTAGATAAGTGATGTTGTGGGGCCTTTCTGTCCTCATTAAGCCGGCCAGGCTCTAACGCATACCCACGAATCACACAGCTCATCACTAATTTAGGGCAGAAGCATTTGTTTTGCAGCGGTGCACAGCAGCGCGCCAGATACGCTTCTTGTCTGCACGCCCTGCACACATCGAAGGAGACGAGGCGGCTGCCGGGGGATCGGCTTCGCGGCAGCACGCCGCGAGCAGCGTCTGAACGCGTTATCTGTGCTGCATCCGGCTCCATGAAGAAGACAGTGAAGAACCCAAGACCGAGTGTTTTCTCCTCCGTCCCCAAGTTTCACATTTGTTTTTTAAATTTACCTTTTTAAGTTTTATCGCTATTATTGAAGTCCACCTGACGTTAAAAGACTATAAATGTAATATATTCCTTCACTTCATTGCAGATCAGTCGTACTATATATTGTATTTAAAAGAAGGAGCAGCCGGGTGGTGGTGGGAGTTGTAATTATGGAATTAGTGCTGAAAAGGGACGTTATCCCGAATTTATCTAAACAGGTGAATGCGGAGAAAGTGTTGAGTTTACTTCAGCAGATCCAAACGGCCAGACCAGAAAAACGGGAAGGTCTCTCACTGAAATATGATCAAATATTAAAACCGGACACGAGAAACCATGACGTGCCTCCAGTATGTCGGAAGTTTTGGGATAACTGATTTGCTGTCCTTTAATAAGATATAACATGGAAGCAACGTACTGTAAATCACATCCGAGCTATGAGGGGTTAAACTGCTTCAAACTCCTGATCCGGTCAGTGGCAAAGGTGGAACCATGAAAAAGACTCGACTGTGAAGCATGGTGGTTCAGGACCGTACTGAACTGCTGCTCCTGCGAGACCAGTTCAGGTGAACATTGGCTTCACAGCGTGACTGTTTAGCTGTAATGATCCTTTGGCTCTTTTGGCTCACAAGGTAATGAGAAGTGTTGATGGGGAGGAAAAAAATAATAAAACATAGCAGGAGAAAGCAGGGAGCCTTTTCATGACACTCTCACAATGAGTGAGAGAAAAATGGTCTCGTGTCGCGAGGCGTACCGTCCCCGGCAAAAATCCGGCGCCCGAGGCACCTGATCAATGAGAATGCGGCTGAGGTCGGCAGGTTATTGTATTCACCCGAAACTGGTCCACAGATTCCCTCCCGACGTGTTTTAGGACAGAAACGTTAGGCTTTGAAAACAGAAAAGCTGTGTCTGATATGGTTTTTTCGCAAAATCTCTCCCAGACTGTGCTAAAAAAAAATTCTGAAGTTATATAAACCACCTTCGTCCCATTGAAAAATCCAGAATGCATAAATATGCACATAGTTTTTCTATTTCATATATCAGAGCTTTTCCAATAATGACAGATGGTTTACATTGGCTCATGTTGTCAGAGGTATCAGCTCAAAAGAGAACCCGTTAACCCCTCCGCAGCTGCAGAATTACCACACATCTCTAAATCCTGCGCTGCTGATGAGCCGTTTCTTTTCTTTACGCTCTTCACACACTCTTCACGTGGCTGAAGTCGAACCCGCGGCTTCTCCGCCGAGCACAAGATTTATCCGGACTGCGTAAAAACAGCCAGCGGGCCCGCTAACACTTGTCTCATGAAACACTTCAATATCTACACCTGTCATCTGTAGATCACATCTGTCTGCTCGCTCTGGATTAAAGCTGCTGTTCGCCACTGGAGGAATAAAGGAAGTTGTCATGAAGATGAAGATGTGGTGAGATTAGAAAGCGGGGGAAAATACCCCTGAGGTATGTTCATTTACAGTCCCAGCACGAGTTGCCTGATATGCTCTTAAACTAAATCCTCCTCCCGTTTGGGTTCGATGCGTGGAAACTGAGGCCAAAGCAGCCGCCGTGGAGAAACGATCACACAGAAAAATTCGACTGCGGTCACACAAACCCCATTTCCCAACACAGCTATCCATCGTCAGCGACACCATCTCAGCATCAGACCTGCTCTTCCCATGCTTGTCGTCTGCCAGGTTCTCTCTATCTTTAGAAATTAGTAAAAGTCGAAGTTTTGAAAAGGTTTGTCTTTTCTCTTCGTAGAGGTTCTGCTGCCTTAGTCATCAACCTTTTACAGCTGCTGAGAAAGGCGAGAGCTTTTAAACTCATCTGCTCCAACACAAGCAGAAAAATCATTGTCAGAAAGGGACTCAGAAACACAAAGCACCACACTGACTGTCATTCATCACGCCAATGGCGACAAGCCAGATGTTGCCCAAAGAGTCACAACGAGCTGACACCAATCCCAACGGCAAAAGACAGGAAAGTCACCTGACGGTGTTCTTACCTTGAACAGTCGCAGGATGTTGGCCACCATGATCGACACGGAGCTGGCTGACGCCCCGATGACGCCCACTACCTTATCCGGCTTGGCAAAGATGGGCGGGTCTCCGTTAGCACAGCGCACATCAGATCCATCCCTCTCGATTAGCGCTTGGACGAAGGTGAGCGACTGCTCCAGAGCGTAGGTGTCACGCGAACACGTGTCCAGAATCCGTGCCCCGAGCGTCACGTTGGGCAGGAGCTCCGGGTCCTTGTTGATGAGGTCGATGGCGAACAGCATGGCCTCCAGCCGGTGGATGCCCTTTTCCTTCTTCAGCTCGCCACACGGCACGCCCCTTTCTCCGCGAGCGTGCACGGGGAACAAGCCCCCCAGGATGATGTCACCATCCAGCCGGATGGAGTGGGCGTATTCCTGCTGGGGTTGTTGGGAGTCCGCCGACACGGCGGGTTTCTGGGAGGCAGCGGCTAGCAGCCAGCAGCTCTTAACTATCAGCAGAGAGAAGAAGCAGTGGCCGGAGACGATCGGGGGCTTCGAACCCCTCGCCATCTTGCGGTGACTTGAAGAGCAGGGAAAGGGTTCGGTGTTATGGTCGCACGGTCAACGAGCAGGTGGTTGTAGCAGCGTCGCAGGCTGTGTGGCAAGGACGTAACGAGCCAGACCATGGAGTCCCCCCGTTACCCAGGGCAGGGTCGACCACGGCAGGCACTCCCACCTACAAACGCTGACCCCGGGGTTCTCCTGTGGTACGGGTTCCTGCGTCGCGCATACCTGTCTGGGGCGGTGGAGGAGGCAGAGCTTTAAGGTCTCAGCAGCTCCAGTTTCACATTCTTCCAGGAACCTGGTAGAGATCCAGACAGAAGAGGAAATAATCAACACACGATCAATAACCAAACACCTTAAACAGAGATCCTTCATCCAGTAATTCCTTGCAAAAGAAAAGAGGTGCTTATTAATTTCACGTCAGTCGACAATGATGGCAAATCTCTCGAGGCAGTAGATTGTTTTAGATTCTTGCACCTGCACCTTTCTCCATCAGAACAGATCACGGTATTGTTAGTCTTTAGGGCTACAACCGACGATTCATCTCATTATCAATTGATCTGCTTCTTATTTTCTCAACTTCATTGCGCGAAAAAAAGAAACTTACTTAAAGATGAACTGATTTTCAAATAGTTGCTAATTGATTTTCAGTCGGCCAACCAATCAATTTACCAAATGTTTCAGGTCAAGGTTACAGCTTGTTGATTTAATTTTTTCCCTGCTTGTACTTCACTGAGAGGATACCATCAGGCTGAGTTAGTATTTTGCACACTTCCAAATTTACTAGTTCTATGCAGGACCGTGATACATCGTACCCGCAACATTAATCAGCTCACTAAACTAAAACCTGAGTAGTTGGTAGCAACAACAAGCCAGCAATTATTGATAAGCTCATGGTACAAAGTTTGAACATGTCCAATATTAGTGTACTTGGCAGAAGAGTATCATAGGAGTTGGTATGAAGAAAAGATCAATCAACTCTTTCTTTATCTCGTATTTATGTGCAAATAAAAGCCTAAATCTCGCTGGATTTTCTGAGGGTTCATCTTGCCTCAACTGTTCCACCAGGTGTCGTGGCTGATGCACGGTCATTTGAGACCGGGTGCAAAATGGCGATCAACCCGCGGCCCAGGTTTTGATACAGGATGGCTGGTTTAGCTTAGCTTAGCATAAAGACTGGAAGCAAGGGGAAACAGTTGGCATGGTTGAGTCAAAGTTCAAAAACACACTCGCCTAAAACCCATTGGTTACGCACTGCATCTCGTTTCTTTAGTCAGTGATAAAAGACCAAAAATGTTGGTGTTGGAATAACCAGTCTTTTACCTGTTCAAGCTGCTTGAGTTCTCTGGCTTCATGTTTGAGTTCTCCACCTACTAGAGGACACACAATGACCCAAGATGGCCTCTATCACTCTACAAGCAGGAAGTGGAACAGACCAACTGTGTTCGATCGGGGGGGGGGGGGGTCCACCACCTTGTAGTGGTGGCAAAACACACCTTTCCCTGAGGACTGAGGCCTCGCAGCCAATCGTGTCACTGGATTCATTACTCGAGGCCTCATTCAAAGTGTTAACTTGTGAAAATCAAACGAAATCATGAAATCAGTAAACAGGATGAAAAACATCAATGGGAAGATTCATTTAAAAAAGGCAGCAAACAGAGTAAAATGCTTCTCACAAACCAAATGTTTTGAGCCCTGTGCGGAAACGATCATTCAACTCTGCTGAAGCTGAGTTCTCGCTTTTCAGCCATCACGGGATTCTCCGAAATAAGAAACAATACGATGATTCAGCGGAAACTGGCGTCTGTAGCCGACACCTGCTTCGGAGCCTCTTTGTCAGACGGTTTGTGCCAGAACCACCTTGAACCTTGTTGAACCAGACTGTCGTATATTTTCTGTTGTTAACGTTAATGTACTGGTGTAGTTCAGGGTTTGTGTCCAATGTGGCCTCTGGTGTTTTAACTTCATGGTCAATATTAAAGTCATATGAGGGGCAGTGTAATATAATTGGAGACTGATATGCATTTAACTGTTTTCTCCTTTTATTTAGTCATTGCTTTGTATAAGGTGGAAATCTTCCCGTACGCACACTACAATCTTTCTCGTGGTCATCGCCATATTTTAAGCCAATGGCCGTCAGCCCACCACTTTTGGTCCACGCTAAAATGTCTCAACATCTACCAGATGGATTGGCACCGAATATCTGGTTCCTCCTTCCTTCCACTGTTGATCCTCTGACATTTTCACTAGCATCACCCTATGAGGTTCAGTTCGTCGCTTTCAAGACAAATTTTCGAACGACTATTGGATAGATTGTCATGAAACCTTGGTAAACACATTCATGTTCACCAAAGGACGAACTTTAACACCTTTATAACCGCACCTGCTTTACCCGTTGTTGCGAGCTTGGCAGCATGCTGACGTTAGCATTTAGCTCTTAGTGCCGCTGTGCCCATGTACAGCCTCACCGAGCCACTAGCATGGCTCTCGACTATTGGTCTTCTAATCAGACGCCATCAGTCCTGGTTGTTCTTCACCTGACTAAACATGGGGAATCGTGCACTTCAGGAGAGCAGGACAAGGTTCAAGGCTCCGGTGTCATCTTCTGATCCCTGGTGTCGACTAAACGGCGCAGCACCGGATCACCACGTGCAACGACAAGGGTGTGCCGCCAAAGAATTCGCCGTTTGACCCCCCGACCCCCGAGAACAACAGATGGAAGGGTCCTCTGATCTGCTGCCCCTGTCTCTGCCTTCCAAAACCGTTCACAAATCACTGTTGAAAAAAAAAATCTACTTTATATAACGTGACAATGCAAGTGTTACGTTTCTGGTTCGGTTTAGCGAAACAACGCCTTGGTGAGGTTAAGGTAAAGGTCACGGTTTGGCTTAAAACGACGACTGTGTCGAGTCACGGTTGCGATAATCAACACGTGGTTACGGTCGTGGACCAACTGGAAACCGACCGGTAAATTTCCGTTGACCTTCTCCTCACACGGCTCCACGATTGCGTCGCCTTACACATTACGCCGCTGCGATCGTAACTACCACAGGGTTTTCTCACATCACCGTAAATGTTTGTCGTCTTAGGGCAAATTGCCGTAATGACCCGCGCTGTTATTCTTCTCGGGAACCGGATGAATCACATGTGTCTACTCGGCAACGTGACGGAAAAAATCCGTGTCTGGAGGGCGACATGCGTCCAGCGGTCGGGCGTCCACACACTTTTGACCGTGTGGTGCTTTTAACCAGGACACTGGTTCAGCTGTGAGCTTTTCTTTCTCTGTGACGGTTCCACTGTAAATGTCGGAGTCTCCGACTGGATGATGATCTGCCGGCGGAGAGTAAATATAGTCGCTCAGCTCTTATTGGACGCTGCAGGAGGGAGGATTGCACTTTTTCTTCTCTCATTCTCTCTCTCTCCTCTCTCTCTCTACTGTCTACAGTGCTCTCTCACTCACTCTCTCTGTTTATCTGAGTCTCTCCTCTTCCTTCCTTCTTCTCTGTCTTTGTTTAACTTTTTCCTCCATATGTGCACCTCCCTCCCCCACCTCTCTCTCTCTCTCTCTCTCTCTCTCTCACACACATCTTAAATATAATTTTTCCAACACACACAGTCATTCCTCAAACACACACACACACTTTTACCGGAGCAAACCACTAAAACCACTGAAAATCTAAACTCCAAAACACAACCATGAACATACGTGTAAACACACACACACACACACTCCTCGCGCGCGATACACCCTCGCTCACACAGCTCTCCATCCAACGCGCGGGGTTTTCATCGCATGCATTCCGACGCAAACCTGGAGGCGCGCGCACTCGCCATTGATGATAATGACGGTGATACGCGTGCCTGCGCGCGGGCCACAGCTTCACACACAAACGTCCGCGTGCACAAACGCGCACGGGCACAAACGGGCCGCTTCCTCGGTCACAAGGCCCCGCAGGTTTCAGGCACGCACGCGCAAACGCAGAAGCGCCTGCAAAAACACACACACACACATTAACACACGTAAAGACTCATACGCGCGCGCAGACCCACGTTTAGTTTAGTTTCTTGAACTCACTCTGGAAAGGCGCACGTGCGCACGCACGCGCGAGTCTGCGCAACTCGCGTTACATTCCAGCAGAATCAGCTTGAATCATAAAACCCAGAATCTGATCTGAGAGCAGCTGAAACGCCAAACCCGGGTCCGCCAGAGGGTCCGCGAGCCCCGGCGGCGGCTGATCCTCAGTGATTCATTGATTGATTGGTCGATTGATTCCGCTGGTGGATATAGAAGATGAGAGGATGGGGGGGGGGTGTCACACTGAGGGCTCGTATCTCCAAACATGGTCGCAAGGAGCCAAGCAGAAAAACAACAGAGGAATCGTCTTGTTTTAATGACCCACGACCTGCACCCAGACCTTTAACTGATATCTGATCAATTGATCGATTGATACTTTTTTTTTTTACCTGTTAAATCCTCTCGGTGGCGATGCGTTCAGGCGCCCCTGTCCCCGCAGTAGGAGCAGGTGTTCTCCCTCTCAGAGTCACAGGTCAGACAGATGTTCTCTGTCTCCAGCTGTTCCGTCACATCACACAAACATTTCCCGCTAAATTCCACCGTGGGGACCCGATCCGGCTCCGCGTCATCGTCGGGACACGGGAAAAAAAGAAAACCAGAAAGAAAGAAAGAGGGAAAAATAAAGAAAAGAAAAGAAAAGAAAAGAAAATCCGAATCCACTTTTCCTCCGATCCCGCGGCAACGGAGCCGAGCCGGTCCTGGTCCTCACAGAGAACCTGCGGGTGTGGGTCCGGCTGCCAGTCGGCTCCCGGAGCCCGGGTCCCCCTCCTCCCTCAGACAGCGCCCGGATCAGTTAACGGGTTAGTGAGCACAGTAGAGACATGTTCACAGCGGGCTCGCTCGGCGCCAGAGGACCGAAGTCACGGACGCACGGGTTTCTTTTGTTTGTTTGTTTGTTTGTCTTTTGTTCTTTTTTTTGTTTGTTCTTTCTTCCCCCGCTTGGCGCAGCTCTCCGAAGTGCGCGGTGCGGCGCGGCTGCCCTGCGTCACGGGAAACACGCGAGGCTCCTGGGCTCATCACACCAGCCGTGTTCGGGCTGATGGGGAGTCCGAGGGGTCTCTTCAGGTCCCCCCAGTCACGGAGCTGGTCTCAGGTCTGAGCAGAGACAGCGTGATCCCGGTCCTGATGGAGGACGAAGGGGTGGGGGAGGAGGGGGGGGTGGAAACATGCGTCCAGGCTGCAGACGCGTCAAACCAGGGAGGATGAACGTGTGCGCGGTTCGTGCGGTAACAAATGAAGTTGATGAGCTTCATCATGCAGCCTGACAGACAGAGGAGCCGCCGGGGGGGGGGAGGGGGGTGTTAAACTGCAGAGATGGAGGAAGGACGCCATCCAGCGGACGAACACTGCAAGTACAAACACAGATATGCTGCAATTCCTCAAGCGAAAAGTCTTTTCATTCAGGGTCTCTCACAGGTAAAGTGTTATCAGCTGGATGCAGGTTAAAGCTCCTGGCTCTGAAAATAAATCGGCCCCTGTGACCAGTATGTCATTATACATGACATTAGCTTGTTAATACTGATGCAGTATTGCTCCTGCAGCTGTCACTGTCGGAGCCACTGCAGGTGGGGCTGGTTTTAACCACTTTATATACAGGGAGATGGTCGAGTCCACTGGTCCCAAACCTAGGGGTCGGGCCCCTACGGAGGGTCGCCAGATAAACCTGCTTTTAACTGCTTTACATACAGGGAGATGGAGATACAAGTAGGCAACTGCACAGAAAAACAAAAGCAAAGATAATGACATTTTATGTAATCTATTTATTTTATATCTTTTTCAAAATTTATTTACTCTTGATTTAGAGTTACATATCCAGATGTGATTTACAAAGTGATTGGTCATTGTCACTGTAAGTAGACAACTACCCAGCAATCAACACTGAATATAGTGACATTTTATTGTAATGATAGAGTAACAAACAGATAAATTAGTCACACAGATGAATTTTCGAGCTCTTTGACGTTTATTTCAAGCAAAACACCGATTGAAATATTTGTCGGAGGCACGGTCACGGCAAATCAAGGGCTGCGTCTTCTTGGCCGTTTTGTTATTCACCTGTGTCGTTATGTAATTTCTTAGAGGGTGAAAATGGAACTACCAAAGTGATGGATTTTATAAATCCAACACAGCAGAGTCCCACTGCTCCCTGAACCAGCCCGTGCTCTCTAAGAAGATGAGGAAAAACTCCCCAAAAGCCAAACTCGGGAAGAAACCTCAGGAGAGGCAATTCAAAGAGAGAGCCGACCTCTCCACGGATGGCTGGGGGGGGCAGGAGCCGGACATGAGTTCGTTACCCTCCCATTCTCATACTTCCTGCCCCCTCGTGCACCTAACAAAACCAGGGAAGAAACCATGAGTTTCTCTTCACCATCTCTGCATTAAACTCATCTGCCATTGTCCTGATGACCACCCCAGTATTTCTATAGGCAGTGGCGGCCAGGAGCTTCTCTTTGAGGACACCGATCTTTTCCATTGCATTGCTCAGCAGCTGCTCCCTTTCCAAAGCCTGGTGCTTCTCCTGTGAGCACTTGCCCTTCTCATACTCGAGCTTGATCTCGAGCTCCCGAACTTTGCTTTGCAGCGTATCACACCGCTCGCCCATGGCGTCCATGTCGGCCTTGCTGTTGGCTCTCAGGTCCTCGATCTGCTGGAGCAGATCTTTGTTGTGCTTGTTGAGGGCCTGGACCTTTTTGTAGAGGTCCCAGTTGTGTTGGCAGACGTCGGCGTAGAGTTTGCAGAGGTTGTTCTGTTGTTGAAATCTCGCGTCTTCCTCCTGCAGCTCCTCCAGATTGTCCATCAGCTCCTGGGCTCTCATTTTCCGTCCGTCTTTGTTTGTCTCAGCTGCTCTGTTGTGTTTCCAAGTGTGAAATGATCGACACCAAACTCCCGGCTGCCTGGAACTCTAGGTCTTTGATGTGTCTTTGATGATGTCATGACAAATGACATCATCAAAGACATTCTACATCTCTCAGGGGAGCTGCTCCGGAATTCTGATGATGTCATAACAGTCTCTAGGGAAATTCGAGGCAGGTCATTGTCCCAGTCCCAGTCGAGCTCGGACTCAAGTCCTTGGGAGTTCAAGATGGGGTCCACAGGACTTTTGGACCCCAAGTTGAACTCCCAGGGACGCGAGTATGTCATCTCTGGAGCAAAGTGTGTCCTCCAGAAGGAGTTACGTATATCATGAATCAAAACACTGCAGAGACATCAGAGCCAAAGGGCCAGCGAAAGTAAATGTATCCTCTCTGGGATGACGACAGATACTGACTTGCTGTTCTCAGTGCAACACAATATATAGATCAAAGTGACAAGGGGCATTCATGGTTTTTACAAGATGTGTATTTTAGCGTCAAGTTGAACGTAGCAGATGTCGCCCAGTCATTTTTATCTGATTTCAAATGGAATGGCAAGTCTGAAACTGGTATTTAGAATCACCCCAGTGATGAACACTTATTAATGCCCTTTGGCACTGAGTTCAATTCTTGGGTCCATTTTCTCCTGATTTCCGTGAGATAGGATTCTGCCAGTGAAAAACACGATTGGCAGCATCGCACGTGGCAACAGTCACGTGGTACTGTGACCGCAACGGTGGCTCACCATAGGGTTCATGTCTGGCGACTGAATAATTAGTGCAAACTCTTAACACCTGTCAGCGAAATCAGGTGATCTGCTTCGAGATCCTGCTCCAGTTCATTCACACGAGTCCCCGCACACGATTACTTTTCTAGGGGATCAATACACCAGCTGAGGAGGACATGTACAGTCCAGACCATAAGCATTTGTGTCTGATTTAACGGGAAAACAATTTGGTGCAGGGAGGTTGTAGTTTTCTCCAAATTCCAGGATTTTCCCTTTTCAAAGATAGTGCTTGGTGAGAGCTTTGCCAGCTGTGTAAAGTTGTGCATTCATCTTCGATATAAAAGTTACAATCAAAATGAGTTCACACTGACAGAAACTGGATGTTTTAGAGCTCAGGTGTTGACACAAATCAAAAGAATGAGCTGTACACACATTAGCAGGGTTACAAGGACATGTCATTTACCCAAGCCTATAGAATTAACGCCAGGCTGAAATTGCTGCGCTCTCCGGTTGAGAGTTGTAGGCCTGTGTCTCGTCACAATGGTTCTGGTAAGAAGTTTGCTTTTTTGTACCGTACCAGGGACAACACCCAAAAGTGAGGTCACAGGGTCCTGGAGTACACCTGTACATCCCCATAGCGAGTTGAGAAGTCAAACCACTGGATATTGGCAAAGATAAGATTATTAGGGGTTGTTAAGGTCCTCACGTTTGACCCTTGTGCCCCTTGTCCGAAGCCATGTTCAAAGTTTTACTGAGGCTTATTATCGCCTGAGCCTGTGGCGTTTCAGTGATCGCTCTGCCCGGACACATGATGGCACCATCGGTCCACCTGAACAGATTCTTTAGTGGAAGTGGTCGGATCTCTGTGCTTGCTGTACACGAGACGACCAGCTATTGTGTGACACGGTACTGTGGTGAAATCACTCCAACTGAGCAGAATAATTAGACCGGGTGAAGTCAGCGACAAGACGGTCACTGACAAGTCAAAATCTAGTATAAGGCCGGACTGCCCTTTATCTGCGTACTTCTACTCCTTGAGGATTTCCCGATAAAGCTATTCACGTTTACAGGTTTTATTTCTGTTTCTGTTGTCAGACAGAAGAACAAGTGTGAAACGGTGACTGAAACATGGGCTAATATGCCGACATGTTACCACCATTCATGTCTAGGCTTTTTCCAAGCTGCTGATCTGCACTGCTAAAAAAAAAAAAAACTGACTTCATAACCATGACATCATCTGACAGACTCTTCGGAAAGTTGTTAAGGTTTGTCCAAAATTTCATTTGATTTGTCGCTAGTGGCTTTTGCTAAATGTTGCAACTAAGGCGCCAAGTTGGAAACACTGCTGGTAAAGCCCCCCCCCCCCATGACGCAGTATCAACTGTTTGCGGCAATTTAATTTTGAAAGAGCAACGACCAACAGGGACAATCCAACAATGCTGTAACTTCATCACTCACTCACTCACTGCCTCAGTCATTCAATCAGTCAGGGACACTGGCATTTAGAGGGCTGGCCCCTGTATTGGCAAGATTTTATTCAACAGGTCCCATCATTTCCTGGGAAGTTTCTAAGTATAACTGTGTAATGTTGGACTAGTCAAAGGGAAAATACAGACAAAGTTCTGATACAGTTAATTTAGTTAACTTTGTTAACTAGTTAACTAGTTTATAGGCTGAACCGGTAAACTGAATTTCCATTTTATACTACTTTTCCCAACTACATTTGATAGGGAAACATTACATTAATTTTTACTTTCTTACATCGCTAAACGATTCTTTTTATTCTACTACATTTATACAACACTTACACTTGTTTGTACTGAAGTTAAGATCTTACACATTGTTTTATAAAATGTTTATAAAACTATGCATTCTTGAGCATTAAAAAAACCTTTCACTACATGAAAGCGCTAAAATTGGCATCACTTTGACCTGCTGCATAATCAAAATGCTGCTTACATTATTAATAAAAATAATCTGATATTATAGTATACATGATGTTTAGTACTGTAAACAGTATGTGATTTTAATGGCTCAAGACATGCATGGACATGGACTTCTGAGCGAGCCTATGTTGTTAATTCGATGGTGTAGCTTTTGTAGATGTTCGAGTGAAGAAATCCGCCGACACTGACTTCTGATTTACACATAAGATTTATTACACACAGTACAGCATCTATACAGGTACCCATGGCTACCTGGAGAACCTCTGGGGTCAGATAGGAAGTCCTCCCGAACACTTGTCGAGTTCTTAATTAAATAGGAACATTGTTTACCAGAAAGTCTCTCAATGCACCAATGGATAGTCTAGAACATAGAGGGTGGAAATCTACCCGCTGAATTTGGGCATCTGTTTTGAGTAGGTTTAGACCCTTGCTCCAGGTAATGTCCTCAAACTCTACGTACATTGCAGAGTTAAAGTTTTACCCAGGCTAGACCGGTTCCAACTGCAATATGAACTCAGACACCTTAGTTTCTCAGTACATTGATACATGAACTCAAACACCGTCATTCTTGGTACACTAACACATTTAGTTGTTCAATTAGTAAGCACAGATATTTAACAGTAAGTTTCAAATACTACACCTACCAGGCAGGGGCCCAGGGGCCCAAGTGGTTAGGGGGCCCATGGTTCAGAGCCTCCGTTCCAAGTGACAATTCTTGCTCGAAAGTTAATCAAATGACTTCAAAGACGTAGAATCTTCTGTCGTAGCAACTTTTTTGTGGAAAACACTTTAGACCTACAAGTTTGAACCAATTTGTGTCAACAGCTATTACAGTGATACAAGGATCCTAAAGTGATTTGCACAGAGAGAATCAGGACACTCAGAGCTTTCCAGCAATGTTTTATTTGTCAAGGTTGTGCGAAGACTGAGACAGACCATAAAACAACTGAAGTAACGCTCTCGAGGCTAAAGCGTCCCACACAGCAGAAGAAAAAACTTCTCACTTTGCGACTCTAGAGTTCCCTTTGTTTAGAGGTGTGAAAATGAGGTTGCACCACAGCACAGATTCTCCCTCAGGAAGACCAGCGTCTTTCTCCAGGCGTCTTCTTGAGCGCGAGAATGTGCCAGCATCTCTCCGCCCCACAGAGCCATCACTGCAAAGGCAAAAGGGAACAGCAACAGCCGTCAAAACTCTGGTCGGAATTCTTTACCTACAAGAGTTTCCAGTGCGATTGTCTACAGTTGACCGGTCTGGAGCTGAACCTACTACTGTGATTTGACTCGGCTGGTTTGAAGGAGCTGGCCTGGACGTGCGGCGTGTACGGCGGTTCAATCAGGTGACCGGCGTCGGGGTAGGACAGGACAGTCAGCAGGTGGCTGTTCCCGGCTCGCTCCATCATCTCCTTCATCTGGAGAAGATGGAGTAAAAAGATAATTTCATAACAAGTTTCATTTATATTTGCACATGAGGGAATGATTTGTTAATCTGAAAATGTCATTTTTATGCTGTTTTTGCTTCAGCCATTTTTGACCTCAGTTACTGTGAGATTTTAAGACACATTTCAAATGGTAGACCAGCATCTTTCTCCAGGCCACTTCCTGAGCGGGAGAATGTGCCATGGTAGAAATCCATTCAACTGTGTCTCTCGAATCTGCCAAGGCCTTTGAAAAGACCTGGCCCCGCCCTGTTTTGACACTCATTCCTATGTTTTGATAATAAAGTTTAAAAATTAAATGTAATTTGTGATTTACATTACATTTAATATGTAATTAAGCAGGTTATCTCCCTTGCATTATAAAGTGGATCCCTTGGTTCTGCAGCCTGTCCTTCTACTTCATTTTTCACAAGTGTAATGGAAATTTTTAATCCTGTTATATATCTATGATAATGCGTTGATTTCTCACTGCTTTGTTGAGAAGATACTGCCTGACCTTGAGGGCTGAACCGAAACAGCCATGTCCATGTTTCACTTTTATGGAACAATTCTGATGTGAGTCTCTCTGAAAAGTTACACCACAGCCCCTCCCTTCCTGTATTGACTAATGGCCATGCTTACTAAGTTTTTTGCCCTATGCTCATTGGCATGCACTGATCATTGCTGTGTGACCTATGGACCAGAGGCCAGAGGACCAAGATCATCTCAAAACTGTGGTGGCTTTTCACTCCACTGTCTGGTAATATATTAATAGGCAAGTCCATGTTCATTAACTAAAGGGGAATATAGAAATACTCTTGCACTGTATTTCTTATGCAGTGTATGACTGATGAGTCACTAGGGCAGGTAGACACTGATTATTCTTTAAATTGTCAGGGACAGAATACTTCTGGCTTCGCAAAGTACATTTGAGAATAGACTATAATTAATGACGGTTAGGGCTGATCACTGTTAGAGAACAATGGACGTCTAGAGTGTTGTGGAATTTAGGTTCGCAAAACAGAAAGAGAGTTATGTGAGAGTTATACAAGTATGAGTAATTAGTTGACGCTCGATGCAACTACCGTTGTTACAGATTTCTATAAGAGGATTGTTGAATAACATGCTAAACACTCAATAGGTGCTTAGAAAAACATGCCAAACAAACTCACCACACCTTCAGACACAGATCACATCAAGCCTCAAAAATTACATTGCACATCACAAGTTTCATCTGGACAGAACAGAGATAATGAGGAGAAATGGTATAGAGGAAGTGGAAATGACACAATGAGACACTGGCTAACTGGCTCTATTTGAGCCCTATAAACACAGATGTCCGTGAGTGACTGACTGAGTGTTGGAGTTAAACCAATGGCTGCCCAACGAGTACTGGAGTTTCCCCACTGGCTGTGGCTCTTTCAAAGTGAAGTAGTGCAAACAGATTATATTTCGTCATCAGGGGGCATTTATAAGCAGTATAGCCAACTTAGCCCATTTGTGGCTAGATTTACCGACTTTTCAGACCCCTTCAGCCATTTTCAGCACCTAGTGACAAATCGAGCGACCTTTTCTGACGAACTTTAGCTATTTTCTTTAGAAAAGAGTTGCCAGTATTGCCCAGCTAGCCAAGCTAGCAGAGGGAAAGGTCAGGCTTTCAGACAAAGGTCAGATAATGATAACCTCAGGAAGTATAAGTCACACTGAATGATATCAATGTGTGTTTAATGTTTGTGCGTTAAGATTTGACAGTTATGACTCAAACACCTCACGCAATATCTTTTCCTCTCTTTCAACTCTATTCGGGATTTTGGTTTTCTCTTTTGTCCTGCTGAGTGTCCAGGTCTAGTACAAATTATGCCTTGTAATTTCCTGCCAGGAAGGCTGAGTTAAATGAAAGAGGAGCAGAGAAAAATTAGTAACACCCCCCCGCTTTGTAATGTTGATCCCATAAATGAGAGCGTCTTATTCAATCACTAAAGTTTAATCCAACTTTTGTTATCCTGCAACTTCAAACCCTCTGGATGAGGCTTGTATCTCACACAGAAATTTCATGTCAGTAAACTCACGTCCACTGCAGACTCTTGGGCAGGCCAGTTCTGATCGTCCTCACCAACAACCAGCAACAGAGGACACTTGATTTGTCCCACCTGCTCAGTACAAACAGTACAAACAGTTCAGATTTCTTCAACTGCTGCAGTTTGAATATTCATGAAACATCTTCCATCACCTGGGGAAACCATTTATCTATTTGATTTTTGAGACATTACTCCTAGCTACAAAGGAAACTGCCCGGATTCAAAGATGATTTTAGTCACAACTGTTTGTTCTAAAAAAAAACCCTAAAAAAAGGTAATTATAGTCTTGCAAATGAAATCCACAAATGTGTTATGTAGCTTGCAAGTCAACAGATCTGAAACGAAGCCATCAAGATGTGATTGAAGTGCCGTGAGGGACTGTGTATGAAAATTGCTGCGATTCATTGTGCTGGTGTACAGAGGCAAGATTTTTAAAATCATGTCACTGTCCAAATACTTATGTACCTGACTGTACATGCATAAGCTGAGAGGGTTTGAGTTGTGTTTTAGACTTGTTTTTGAGAACAAAAGCCCATTTACAAAACTGAAAAATGAACTGTGTGAGAATCAGACAGAGACATTCTAGCTGGTGGTACTCACGTCCACTTTGAGTGAGGGGTCGGTGGGGATGGGCAGCAGCAGATCTCTACAGATCGTCTGGTTCTCCTCGTTGCAGTGAATCTTGCTGGCGTTTCTGTTTGGACAGAAAACAAAACAATCCAAAAAAGAACAAAAGGACTGAAAAATCCTTCACTTTTTCAGATTCTGACTCATTTTGATTTTTGTTTCTGGTGTGTCTCTTTATCACGTTATTCCTTCTTTTCAATTTTATTACCTCCAGGAGGTTGTGTTTTCATCTTTTTCTATTTGTTTGTTTATATATGAATTCATTCCACATCCGTTTTTTCAACTTACTTGCGAAAGAAATCCATCATTTCTTTCAAAGATCCCTCAACTGGCTGCACATGAGTCCCACTTATACACACAGCACACCTGAGCTGGGATCCACACACACACACACACACACACACACACACACACACACACACACACACACACCCATTAATTTCCTGGAGACGTACCCTAACCCCGAGCACTGCCTTGAACACAACCTTAACCAGTGACCCAAAAAGTAGTTATTTGACTTGTAGACATTTTTGGGTCCCTTCTGTCAATACTTATAAGTGAATTGAGGAATCTGTCATGATGGTGGACCGCATCAAAATCCGGGTCACCCGAGGACCGAGGACATGAAATAAGGTGAAATCAATCACCCACAGAAAAGCCCTGGGGAAGTAGCTGTGGGCTGCTCTTTAACGCAGATGGGGCAGTTTGGCAAAAACAACCACTTAGTCCTCATCCTTAAAGACTTCTCTCTTGCAAAAAAAAAACCCAAGACAGTTTTCAGATAAATCACAAATCATGGGTGGTTTTTTTTGCACTAAGCTGTAATGGGCTCGTTATTGCCCCCTCTAGCCGGAGGCCCGTTGGTTCTCCACAGCCGGTGAGAACTGCTGTTGTCGTGGCTATTCTCTACCCCAACAGCCACAAGAGGAATTTATTTTTAATTGCAAGCGCTATTTTCTTGGTTTTACAAGTGAAAAGACTTAATGAAAAAGGACTAACTGATGGATTTCCCCAGCCTCTGTTAGAGTTCGGCCCACATCTGCTTCCCAGTGCTTTTCTTATGGATATTCCTGGACTATGCTGTGTATGAGACAGTCCTAAACAGGGCTAAGCTAAGTCAGGATAATGAAAATTAGTTTAGTTTAGTCCACACTTGTTTTACCTTTAGAACTTGGGAGTAAGCAGCCATTTTAAAGGTGACACTGGCACCAAGGGAAAGGCCCAACATGGCGATCCTGCCATCAAGGACTTGAGGATGCTGCTGCAGGACTCTATAGGCCTTCTGCAGCAGGAAAACACATCCATTTAAATGGAGGAAGTTGTCTGACGGGCAGTATTTCATTTCATCAAGACACTTATGGAGGGTTGGTATGTTAGATTTGTCATCTGGTCCGGGGAGGGCATATAGCAGGAAAATAAAATGGGACCTTGAATCGAACCCTGAGGGACACCATAGTAAAAGTTTGCATGGGATGAAACTGAGCCAGCCAAGTATACAAAGAAATATCTAGTAGATAGGTAGGACCTGCACCAATTTAAGGCCACTTCAGTGTTGCCAATCTTCTCCAGGCTGTCAATGAGTATGTTACGATCTACTGTGTTGAAAGCAGTCCTGGCGTCCAAAAGAACGAAAAATGGAGCTATCACCAGCATCTTCAGCCAATAGGACATCACTACAAACTTGACTACTGTGGAAAGATCTAAAGTCACGTTGGCTATTTCAAATAGATTATTACCAGGTAGTAATTCTTAAAACATAGGTTTTCCTTGGATCTTGGATAAAAAAAAAAATAAGGCTTTGTGGAGGAATCTAAATTTGGTCTTTAAAGAGAGGCTCCATTAGAGCAGTTTTAAAATAAGCGACAACAGAGCCAGTGTTCAGAGTGCTATTTACAATAGAAAACATGACAGGGTATAGTCTCCTTTAGCAGTCTTGTAGGGACCACATCCAAGACTTCATGTGTTAGCTCTAAAACTGAGTGCATATGGTATGAAATGATCTGTGAGTTGGTGGCATGAACATTCTGGCGTGTATCTGTGAGACATGTGCATGTGCAGGCAACGAAAGAAAAATTACCCCAGGACAATAAAAACTATCTAGTCAAGGAGTTTTTATGAAATGCTAGATTTAGTTTTGAGGTATTCTCAACATTGATTTGAACTTTTGCATTTTTGAATCCAATTTGTTATTTGGGAGGATTGGATTGGGTTGGATTTACCTCAAAGTACGTGTTGTCCACCAGCTTCCCCGTTTCCACGGTGATTTTAGGCATCAGATAGTCGAGAGTTAGGGAAGCGAAGCCGTGGGAGGCAAACAGCGCCGCACGGTAGTCCACCAACTTCCCCTCACCTCCCCACAGGTCCAGGATGCCCGGGAAAGGTCCAGGGCCTTCAGACGAGTCACTCAATTATTCCCACAGTAGCAGTAAGTTGCAACTAACCTAAGCTGAACTTGGTTCATTTTGGTGATTCATATTAGTCCAAGCACCAACTAGTTTTTTGTTGCCAAACATGCTTGATGTTTTTCATTGGCCAACGGTCAATGAAAACATGAAACCATTTTAAAATGGTTGCATTTTAAAGTGTGAGCAATTGAAAAAGCTGAATCATCACTCTAGCCCACAACTAGACCTTAACAGTCCAGAAAACTCCCCCCTACCTGGGGGGAGGAAAAGGGTCGCAGAGAGTCCGTCCTCTGTGATGGGGATCCTGCGAACACCGGGGGCCATGTACCAGCGCTCCACCACCACGCCGGCCAGTGGCGCCTGATTAAGGAATCCCTCAGTCTGGTGACCCTGGTACACCGAGATTGTGACCTCCATGGGTGTCTGGACGTTCATCTTCCTCAGTCTGAGGGATAAAGAGAGAGTCAGCTCTAGTACTGATAAGTGATTCAGCACTGACTTGTATCACCTGAGCAGATCTGGCCTGGTTGGCCTACCTGAGTCCAGGTTTGCTGCCTGGAACCGGCCTGAGGCTCCACAATAGACCCATCGGTTCAACCCCAGGGTATGTCCCGCCCAGACTGGGATCCTCTGAGACTGTAAAATAAGAAGTGTCAAAAATAATTTCTCATTTTAATACTCATTCGTTCCAAGCAACGCCCTAATTAAAAAAAAAAAATTCAGAAACCTTCAAACATTTCAATATTAGTTTTTCCGTGTTTTCCAGGTCTAGGTATCGAACCATGTACCGTTCACTGTCCCGGTGGCGTCGGCAGTGTAGTGACCGAACGCCTCCCAGCTGTATCCGTCTTCACAATGGTGGAGGGCGTGGACGGTCAGCTGGAGACCAGGGGCGGCGTTCTGGACCAGGACAACAAACTTCTCATCCACGAGCCCTCTGGACGGCTGGACCGACAGCTTCACATAGCACTGCTTCCTCTCCATCCTGGACTGAGCGGACTGATAAAATAACCAAAACGCAAAGCAAAACTGAAACTATTCAACTGGAAAGACAACAAACAACAATGAAAGGAAACCAAAATGCACATAAAGTATTCAATATAAAAGCATTCGATTCAGAAAAAAGGATCCTATGTGTGTAATGTAATTTGGTTAAATTACTTTGATAGTCAGTGCTACTTTTAACCATCTTGTATACTGTTGTTTAGTTCCTATTTTATTTTACTCTTTTTAAATTACCTTGTGTTCCTCCTTTAAGTTTTCCCAATGTTTTTTCTTTCTATATGAAGCCATTTGTATTACCGTGTTTTATCATGCAGAAGTCTTCTTTTTCTAATTAGATGCATTTCAAGCATGTAGTTATACATTGCTGTTCTATGTGGTAATATTGCTCAGTTTATTCAGGGTGTGTGTGCAAGGGGATGAAGACTGATGAAGTCTGTTTCTTTAACAGGAGATCGTCAGATGGATTATTCTCTGCAGTAACTTTCATTGACCAAACCAACCTGTCATTATTTTCCTTCATCTTCCGATATTTAAGGATGTTTTTAATTCAGTTCTTCACATTAGTTTCTTTAACCAACCACAGAACAAATGTTCCCTTGCATCTCTGCACAAACATCTGAATGTGAGCTCAGAGTCCACAAAATGGCTAATTCTTAACCCCAATACATTAAGTGGTTGAACTACTTACTGTAAAAGCAGAAACAGAACAGACCTCGGAGCTGCTGTCTTCAGGTTTTTGTCGTCTGTCAGCTGCTGCCGGTCTCTGTCTCCTGGTGTCAAACTCTGCAACTCCTCATTCAGCATCACCCTGTGGAGCCTCCTCCCACACAATAATCAATCTGCCTGGACACAAGCCAACACCACTGAGCAAATCAGACTCCCCATTCAGTCCGGTGAAGTCAACACCCACATTCTTGTGTCTGATTAATTCCTAGGGAGCAGTAGAGTAAATGTAACATTAGGTTTTGTTGTTGTTCTTCTTCTTCTTCTTTAGCTTTCCAGGGTCCAAAATCTGGGAAAATGTGGGTGAGAAGGGGATAGTTTTTAAAAGAAATTTAAATAAAATAAATTTTATGTTACATATGTTAAAAAAAAAAATAGATCAAACTGTTACATCAAAAATACAACTTTGTCACAAGCATTTTTTTTACATGAATCAATCTTGTATATCATTATGTCTATAAGGATTTAAAATTTCTTATTACTATTAAACAAACAGCAAATGCCTACTTTGGAAAGACACAATACATGTGAATCTAATTAGTTATTACTGCCTGAACATCTCCCCATCTCCATTCAACCAAAGGACACCTCCCTCCAGACTCTCCCTTGGTCCCACCAGGGGAAAAAAAAAGGGTCGCGGTCAGTCCATCCTCTGTGATCGGGATTCCTGTGGACAATAGGCGCCATGTACCAGCGCTCACTCCCCTGACCCTGGCACAGTGAGACTGTGACCTCCAATGGAGTCTGGGAGTCGATCTTCCTCAGTCTGAGGGTTGATGGGAGAGATTCAACTCAAATACTAATAGCAGACTGGATTGATTTGATAAGTGTTGATCAGTCTGAACAGTTCTAGCCTTGTTGGCCTACTTGAGTTCAGGTTTGCTGACTGGAACAGGTCTGGGGCTCCAAAGGGGACCCATTGGTTCAACATCAAGTGAATTAACTTATATGGTCAGTTTTTAATCAGTACCGCCTTTTTCATGGACATTGGGAATTTTAAATTTCAAAATTGAACATCTTTTACTGAAAAGTTTTTGTTTATAGGGCCGGGCCCTGTATGGCAGTCCAGGAAAAACATTTTTTTGCAAGATTTTATTTAAGAGGTCCCTTAATTTAGTACTGTAAATAGTATGTGATTTTAATGGCTCAAGACATGCATGGACATGGACTTCTGAGCGCGCCTACCAGGCAGGGGCCCAGGGGCCCAAGTGGTTAGGGGGCCCATGGTTCAGAGCCTCCGTTCCAAGTGACAATTCTTGCTCGAAAGTTAATCAAATGACTTCAAAGATGTAGAATCTTCTGTCGTAGCACCTTTTTTCTGGAAAACACTTTAGACCTACAAGTTTGAACCAACTCAGTGTCAACAGCTGTTGCAGTGATACAAGGATCCTAAAGTGATTTGCACAGAGAGAATCAGGACACTCAGAGCTTTCCAGCAATGTTTTATTTGTCAAGGTTGTGCGAAGACTGAGACAGACCATAAAACAACTGAAGTAACGCTTTCGAGGCTAAAGCGTCCCACACAGCAGAAGAAAAAACTTCTCACTTTGCGAAAATGAAGTTGCACCACAGCACAGATTCTTCTGCAGGAAGACCAGAATCTTTCTCCAGGCGTCTTCCTGAGCGGGAGAATGTGCCATGGTAGAAATCCATTCAACTGTGTCTCTCGAATCTGCCAAGGCCTTTGAAAAGACCTGGCCCCGCCCTGTTTTGACACTCATTCCTATGTTTTGATAATAAAGTTTAAAAATTAAATGTAATTTGTGATTTACATTACATTTAATATGTAATTAAGCAGGTTATCTCCCTTGCATTATAAAGTGGATCCCTTGGTTCTGCAGCCTGTCCTTCTACTTCATTTTTCACAAGTGTAATGGAAATTTTTAATCCTGTTATATATCTATGATAATGCGTTTATTTCTCACTGCTTTGTTGAGAAGATACTGCCTGACCTTGAGGGCTGAACCGAAACAGCCATGTCCATGTTTCACTTTTATGGAACAATTCTGATGTGAGTCTCTCTGAAAAGTTACACCACAGCCCCTCCCTTCCTGTATTGACTAATGGCCATGCTTACTAAGTTTTTTGCCCTATGCTCATTGGCATGCACTGATCATTGCTGTGTGACCTATGGACCAGAGGCCAGAGGACCAAGATCATCTCAAAACTGTGGTGGCTTTTCACTCCACTGTCAAATGGAGTGAGCTACTAAGCTATCAGAGAGGAAAAATATATTTATTTTCTTGGAAATTCAGAAGAAAATAAATAAAAACTATTGTGAATCAACATACATAATGCGAACCACCTGCTATCTAGGATAAATACCAGGAAACTGCCCGGATTCAAAGATGATTTTAGTCACAACTGTTTGTTCCAAAAAAAAAAACCCTAAAAAAAAGTAATTATAGTCTTGCAAATGAAATCCACAAATGTGTTATGTAGCTTGCAAGTCAACAGATCTGAAACGAAGCCATCAAGATGTGATTGAAGTGCCGTGAGGGACTGTGTATGAAAATTGCTGCGATTCATTTTGCTGGTGTACAGAGGCAAGATTTTTAAAATCATGTCACTGTCCAAATACTTATGTACCTGACTGTACATGCAGAAGCTGAGAGTGGTTCCAGGCATTTTTTGATCTGAAAGCGTTGCATATTTTTCTGCATTTTTTTCAACCTACATCCTGTTTTGGTAACAACTGGTTTGGTTGTTTGTATTTTAGTCCATTTATCAGATACGTGTTTCATGACGCAGAACTCCTGATGTATTGGACAAACTCAGATATGAAATCTTTTTAATTGGTCACACATTTCCACAGACCTGCTTTTATCATGTCTTGGCAGATGGTCCATCAGTGTGACGCTGGCTGCTATAATCTCGGCATGACTTTGAATCGTAGCTTTCCTCTGAGTGTGAAAAGTTAATACATACATACATAAGTCCTGGAAAAATGTGATCCCTCCTGTCCTCTTCATCTTGTTTGTTTTTCGTTCATTGGTTTTCTTTTAACAAATTTTTAATTTTTGTGTAAATTATTTGTCCTGTTAAGTGTACTTGAGCCTATCCTTATATGAACTGAGGGTTTACAGATAGAAGGTGTTTGATGTGCAGAAAGACCTCTGAGCCAAGTTTGTAATTTTGTGTTTAAAGATTATTCAAAATCCCTCTCCATCATACATTTGAATAAACTGCTGACAGGATACTAACCTCATTAAAAGTTGGGTAAATGAGTAAACAGTTATGACTCTGTCCCTGCACTGAGGCTAATTGTTGACTTTAAGATTTTACTGCTCAGAATAAAAGCACTACAGAGTGAGGAAATACAAGCAGGGATGAGTTTCTCCAGATCTGTGGCTGAGATAAAAGACTTAACTTTGGTGATATTTATCAAATGATAGATACATGACTGAGCAGCTTTCTTTGCCTGGGGTTTGAGACACAAGTCCTAATCGAAAATTACAGCAAGATTGTTTAGCTAAGGGTTTAACATCATTTGAAAGTTCATCTATGTTTCTCATGATTTCTATATTCTGCTCTTTTTGCAGGGGGAATGAATACATGGACCACAGATTTTGTATGATTTAAATGGGAGAAGTTGTCTGACAGGCAGTATTTTATTTCATCAAGACATTTGTAGTTTTACTCTGCTGTTCTATGTGGTAATACTGCATTAAATATTTTTTGCATCCAATTGAGGTTTATTCAGGGTGTGTGTGCAAGGGGATGAAGACTGATAAAGTCTGTTTCTTTAACAGGAGATCGTCAGATGGATTATTCTCTGCAGTAACTTTCATTCACCAACCCAACCTGTCATTATTTTCGTTCATCTTCCGCTGATCTTTGGTGAAGTTAAAAGCTGAGATGCACATTAAGCATGAGACGCTGCCACTTGTTCTTACGATCAGTCGAGGGAAAGAAGCTGAGGTGACTGTTCGGAAGGTAACGCCATCACTTCTGCAACATGTTTCTATTCACCTTCAGCAGGTTTGCAGGTTTGTTAGCATTAGCAGCCAGCAGTCGCCCTGCGCACCCAGTCAAAGCACTTGCTGCTCCGTTCTCCCCACCACATCGGTCCTTTACCCAGAGGTCCAGCTGTTGGTGGTATCCAGCTGTTTTTGCGATGTTTTCATGAACCATCAGCAGGAACATTTATCACTACATACAGCATGTGACTAAAGCATTGGAACATGCAGAAGCACCAGTCTGGTCCTTTAAAGGTCAGAATCCGTATCTCGGCCTCTGAGGTCACAGATCATGTAAAACCATCAGTAAGTTTCTGATGAGACTTGAAGTAATGACACATATTCACTGACTGATTACCCTGGAGTTGTACTGAATTATTTCCAATCATTTTTATTAATCTATTGATTGATTTCTACAGTTGTAAAGACATGGATTGATGGACTATTTGGGGAGAACAGAGCCATTCGGATAAAAGTAACACAGCATTGCTATAGTAACCAAGGTTAAAGAAGATGGCTGCTGTGTCCTCCCTAGAATTCATAGATAACAGAGACTCCAGGCCAGAGTGCACTGACGTTATACTGAAGGCAACCAATGGTCTAACCCCACATACTGTAGAGGTTTTTAAACAATGACCACAGGTGACTGAACCTCAGAATGCACACCGGCACAACTTCTCGGTTCTCCTCGGCCAGGCTTGACCAATAATCAGGAAAAATCCCCGCAACAGTCAGACTGCAGAATAAAAGAGGATGGATGAAGGTTTCCAAAGACAGATCTCAGAACATTTATTTACATTTTAAAAGTGAGGATTCAGTGAAAATTATCTATCAAAAACTCTAATTATCCACCGGTGTCAGTTTCTCCTTGCTGCCTTTCTTTGGTTTAATTGGTTTATGAAAATATACATTAATCAATAAATACAGTACATTAATAAAATAAATAAACTTTATAAATGTTAACATTAGATACATTCACTGAGTACTTTATTGGAAACCCAATACTAATACTGGGCAGCTCCTCCCTTGGCTCTCAGAACAGCCCTGGTTCTTTGTGGCCTTGGTTCCACAAGATCTTGGAAGCATCTGATCCAGATTCTGGTCCATGTGGACATGACTGCATCAAGCAATTTCTGCAGATTTGTCAGCTGCAATTTCATGCTGCCGGTCTCCTGTTCTACCACATGCCAAAGGTGGTTCTACTGGATCCAGGTCTGGAGACTGAGGGGGTGGCGCTGAAGTTTACTGAAGTCATTGTCACGTTCATGAAACCAGTTTGAGACGACTTTTAAGTTGTGACATGGAGCTTTATCCTGTCGGAAGTTGCTGTTAGAAGGTGGTGAACTGTGGCCGTAAAGGGATGAACATGGTCACCAACGATACTCAGCCTGAGGCCGAGGCTTTAAAACCATGATTGATTGGTACTAAGGGGCCAAAGTGTCAGGAAAATTTCCCCCCATCATTACACCACCAGCAGCAGCCTGGACTGTTGACACGAGGCAGGTCGGGTCCATGGATTCAAGCTGTCGACTCCAGATTCTGACCCGACCATCTGCCGCCTCAGCAGAAATCCAGATCCCTCGGACCAGGCTTCAACCGTCCAGTTCTTGGTGAACCTGTTCCCACTGCAGCCTCAGGTTTCTGTTCTTGTTCGACAGGATAATGTTCATGTTTGATGTGAACATTAACTGAAGCTCCTGACCTGTCTACTGACTGGCTGATTAGATGATTATGCGAAAGCCGGTGCACAGGTGCTTCTAATAAAGTTCTCGATGAGTGTATCGTCTAAGGCAATTATTCATTGTTTGTAAGGATGATTCAGTCAGGCAAGAGTGATGCTAGTCCAAGCGACACAAGTGCCTCCGCTGTGAGTCACATCACACTGTGTATGGGGATCGATTAATGTGATTTTTTTACATACAGAACCAGGGATGCCCTGAAACAACTCCTCTTACTTAGCAACTGTATTTCTAATAGATGTCACCTCGATTACAGGTGGGAAAAAGAGGTTGCGCTGGGGTTTCTGCCACAGTACAGATTCTCCCTCAGGAAGACCAGCATCTTCCTCCAGGAGTCATCCTGAGCGCGAGAATGCGCCAGTGTCTCCCCGCCCCACAGGGACATCACTGCAAAGGCAAAAAGGCAAAAGGCAAAAGGCAAAAGGCCGTCAAAACTCATGTCACTGCGTTAGCCTTAGACCAAAGGCTTCTCTGATCGTCTACAGTGGACCGGTCTGAAGGTATACCCACACTTCTGACGTGATTGGACGGCTCTGAAGGAGCTGGCCCGGACGTGCGGCGTGTACGGCGGTTCGATCAGGTGACCGGCGTTGGGGTAGGACAGGACAGTCAGCAGGTGGCTGTTCCCAGCTCGCTCCATCATCTCCTTCATCTGGAAGAAAGATGAGCTTCATGACGTGTCTCATTTTCTTTTCAATAATCAATTTATAAATTAGTATTTTCCTAATTCTCCTTTTGCTGAAGTCATTTCTGAACAAAAGGTATCCCTGCAGAACAGGCAGTTATTTTCAATACCTGAGACTTAGGTACTGTGGGATTTTAAAAGACAAATTTTGCATTATATAATCAGGAAGACACACTCCGAGATTTGCTCACTGTGTTTGAGTTTGAGTCACTCAAAAGCCAGAGAACTCAAACAACAATTTGACTTATGATTTCTTAAAACCCCAGAAGCCCATGAGCTAGCGGATCAAATAAATAAGCTGTTGTGGATTAAATAATTGAAGTATGCCGTCAGCAAAATACATAAAATTTTATCCTAATTAAAATTTTAATCACATCCCTTTACGTTTGCTGTGTTAGACAAAGGAAAACACACCGTAAAACGGGAAAATATGTCCGTATCAAAATCAATTTTTAAAAAAGCCGTTCCTATGGAAATAAAATTAATAAAATCAAGTTTTTAAAAGCTCATGAAGTATTTCGCAATGAGTTTTGGTTCATTTACATCTAGTGCTTAATTTTTACATATCATATATATTTTTTTAACGTATCGTTGATTTATTCAATATTGGCCACTTTGGGATTCGATAACTCCCGTAACTATTCATCTAAACTCTGACGTCCTGCATTCCAACCCCGACGTCGGCCCACTGGACTTGATTCGTTCACACGGGACGTTGTCGTGACGGTCAACTCACGTCCACTGCAGACTCTTGGGCAGGCCAGTTCTGATCGTCCTCCCCAACAACCAGCAACAGAGGACACTGGAGTTGTCCGACCTGCTCAGAGACAAACGGCAGGAACATTTCAGATTCCTTAACCTGCCGAAGCTTCAAGTAGTTACGAATCACCTTCCACCACCTGAGGAACCTTTTATCTGTGGATGTTTGGGACATTAAGATGGAGCTGGAGGTGGATTTATCTGCAAACACTTAACTTTTTAATAGATTCACTATAAAACGAAAGAATAAAAAACTCATCCATATCGCTGTTTAGGCTCTAAATGGGATTCCACAGTGAAGGTGCATAATGCAAAGCACCTGTTAACTAGGGCAATTGGCAAAATAATGAAAAATACATTTTCATCAATTTTTTGTTTGAAAAAACAAACTATGTGAGAATCAGACAGTGATTTTCTGGCTGGTGGTACTCACGTCCACTTTGAGTGAGGGGTCAGTGGGGATGGGCAGCAGCAGGTCTCTGCAGATCATCTGGTTCTCCTCAGTGAAGTGGGTCTTTCCCGAATTACTGTTCGGACCAAAAAGAAAAGGAGAGTTCATCTTCCCTAATTCTGAGTAAAAATAAGACTCGACCAAAACAAAGTTTCCAGTTCACGAGGTTCATCTCCAAATCTTCCCTACCAGTAGTGGGGCTAAAAATACAGAGTTGGTCCTGAGGGTTGCACTAGAGGAAAGACTCATGGCATCATTAAAATCTAAAGGGTTCCTTCTAGGCTTCAGGATATTCAGTGACAATCTTACCAGGGTTGCTGAACGGAACTCTCCAAGTAAGCAGATCGACTTACAAGTCAAAGAACGCCAGTATTTCTCCCACAGATCCTTCAACCGGCTGCACATGACTCCCACTAATACACACCACACACCTGAGCTGGGAGACACAAACACACACACGTTTAATATACAGATGTTTACTAATGATCGGCCGAGACAGAAACCTTAACAGAATCCATTTTAAAGGAGAGGCAGGTTCCATTAAGCGATACAGAAAAGAAAAAATTACACAAAACAATAAAGCAGACCGGTGTGAAGAAACCTCACTGGGGAAAGAGCAGCAGTTCTGGTCATTTTATCTAAATTCCATCAGCTCAGAGCCCCAATGAAAAGCTACGACGCTGAGCACCGCTGAAAAAACGCTGAAACTCTCAGACTATCAGTTCGATCCAACGGAGTCACCGTGACAAAGGGATTCATGTGCAGGGATTGTCACCTTCTGGCCTTTTGCATGGACCTTGCATCTGTTTGGGTGAGCAAGGACATGCAGGTTCACATTTAAACACTGACCGGGTAAAATTATTTTGGCACAGCTCGTTCAAAATCCAGCTGACATTTGTAACAACGCTAATACCTAAAGATCCAGCCTTTTCCCATTAGCCCCCAAGAACGTCGCTGGTTAAATGTCGCGGCTACACAGAATGAGGCGAGTACAACGGGCGGGTCGAGATTCGTGGTTAGTTCAGACATGTCTGTCCTAACATCTGGGCTAAGAAGCCTTTGGATGACAGAGATTAAAACTACAAACTTGGAAAAGTCACTCTAGAGGAAAGCGTTGTTGAGTTTTATGAATACAATTGAAACCGAGTCACAATGTAATAATTGCTTAACTTTCTTTAAAAAACGAAAGTTTAAATTCCTAGCATGGCGAGCGCCAATTTTCTGAAATGTTGAATGAGAGGTTGCACTGATTTGCAGAAGCAGTGGAACAGATGCTTGACAGGAAGTCAAGTCATGACATCGGCTGAGAGAAAAAAGAAAACCGAGAGTGAAAAATGGAGGAAATTCTCATAATAGCTACGTGGTACCATCCCATTTTATTTCGCTCTGCTCTGCCTGGTCTGCAGCCAGTCGCCAGGGCAGGAGTCCAACGGACCGTTAACCTCAGTTCAGGTAACGGTTGAAACTTCCTTTCCAGTTAGACGCCGAGCTAGCTAGCTAGCTTGCTAACAGGTACTTACCTCACCAGTAGCGAACCAGCTAACTGCAGCAAGTTACCAGCAAATTAGCACGTTTTCAGCTAGCTCACCAGCTACAGGAGCTCAGTAGCAACTTTCTAATGAGCAACACTTGCCGCAACCAACTTTGGGGACCAACTGCACAACCTCACGGCTAGCCGCTACATCACCGAGCTTCCAGCAACAGCTATTTAATGACGGCACACGGGTTCAGTTCCGTTCTGGCCTGGCACTCAGCTGAGGGTTTGAGTTCTGAGACTGTCTAACCTTCATCGAATGGATGGAGACATGTTAAAGGAATACGGTGAAGTTATGGGAAATAGGCTTATTCAACTCCTTGCCTCAAGTTAAATGACAAGATCGGCGGAATGAAGCTACAGCCGTGAGCCGGTGAACTCAGCCAGTGGACTTTGGACAGAGCTTTGTTCTGCGTTCTGACCTCTGACCTCTAAAGCTCACGTCTCATTTATTCGATGTGTATAAAAACTAGACAAACAGCTATTCAGCATTTAACTGCTGAGAGACTACAGAAGGTGACTAATGGAATAACACCCTGCATAATGATTATCAACCAGGCTCACTGTTTCCCACTGTTTCCAATCTTCATATTTCCTGTTTACCCTTGTGGTAACAATTTTCTCTTCTAGGTCTCGGAAAGAAAGCGAATACACACATTTCCCAAATATGTCAAATTTTCCCTTTACTAATACCCTGAAGATAAAGAGTGTGTGCTTGTCTTTACCTTTATGACTTTGGAGTAAACAGCCATTTTTAAGGCGATAGAGGTGCCGAAGGAAAGGCCCAACATGGCGATCCTGGTGCCGAGGACCTGAGGATGCTGCTGCAGGACTCTATAGGCCCTCTGCAACAGGAAAACAGGTAAAAAGAAGACTATTGGAGCCGAATCACAGAGACCAGTTTTAATCTGCGTGGATTCTCGAGAACGTTAAAGTATTTACATTAAGATACACACAAAAGAAAGACTGTGGTGACGGTGACAACTGGTTTGGTTGTTTGTATTTTAGTTCATTTATCTGATACGTGTTTCATGACGCAGAACTCCTGATGTATTGGACAAACTCAGATATGAAATCTTTTTAATTGGTCACACATTTCCACAGATCTGCTTTTATCATGTCTTGGCAGATGGTCCATCAGTGTGACGCTGGCTGCTATAATCTCGGTGTGACTTTGACACTGAGCTTTCCTCCAGCCGGGGAAAAGACCTAAAGTTGTGCAATCATGTTCCTGACCCTGGTTATTTTTTGTCTTTTTTAAATTTCAAGAAGTTCCTTCATACATTTGTCCCAGGAAAAGGGGGATTCCTACTCATGGGTTTCTGCATTCTTTTCTACGTGGCACAGAGATACCCCTTGAAGCGTATCCGTAAGGATGTGAACTTTGGCAGAGCAAATAAAATTGGCCTCCAGTTCAATAAACCTGCCGCCGGTGCCAGACTTTATTACGCTACTGATGTTAAGCAATGATCTGAGGCCTCCATGCTACATTTTTGTCATAGTCAAGACATATTTTCGGGAGCGTCGTAGTGGGAAGCGGGGGCAGTTGAACGTAGATAACAGATCCCGGACATGGGAGGACCCTCACAAACCCTGGAAAGAAATCATTGTTTTTACTGTATTCCTGCAACTGTTTGCAACTGTTTTTCGGACTATATCTTGTATCTAAAACAATCAAAGCTTCTGAGCCTTGCTAGTGCAGGATGCATCAACCACAGAGGAAATCAGCTGCAGGTCCGTCATCTACACGGATGTCAGACAAGCTGAGCTCAGAAGGATGTCACCAAAAGTCAAGCCGTCATTTTCACAATTAGTCTGTCTTATCATATAAGTAACATACTTTCACAATTTTAAGATGAATGTAATTTATAATAAAATGCTCAGTTTTTTGTTTCTAAACACTTTTACTGATAAAAAAAATCAAACCTTTGGCTGCATTAGAAAAGTTTAACAACTGAAACTGAGTTTTTATTTCATGTGACTCTTTTATTAAAACCTGTCAGTCTGCATGAGATTAGTAGCAGGAGCTAATCCTGTGTTTTTAGTATCAATACCTGAGCATGGAATGTTTATGGATTGCGACTTTAGGTTCCAGAAGTTTTATTATACTGCTTCTTTTCTGCACGTGTGGGGAAACTAATTTACCTCAATTCTGTAAATTAAACATTCCAGTGAGATCGTATTTGATTTTCTTTTATTATGAAACAGTGATCCTTTCTCAGTGAAGGGGCCAGAGTATAATCTGCTTCCCACATCTGTCTGAGGTTGTAACGTTGTAAAACATACTGAAGCTTAAACTCAATTCAACACCTGAGCGGTCTCTGGTCTGAGTGAATGCAAAAACATCCACTTCCTGTTTTCTTTGTAGCCCCGACACGTGGTTATATTCCTGACGCCATCACTTACTACAACTAAAATTCAAGTGTTAGTCTAAAAATATTAAATGAGCTTTCAAAGACCCATGTGCGGAGTGATTATTACTTTCATCCGAGGGATGTGCACAGCAGTCCAGCAGGTAGCAGTTTAAGGTCTTCGAGGTCACTCATCAGGTTTACCTCAAAGTACGTGTTGTCCACCATCTTCCCTTTTTCCACGGTGATTTTAGACGTCAGGTAGTCGAGAGCCAGGGAGGCGATGCCGTGGGAGGCCAACAGCGCCGCGCGGTACTCCACCAACTTCCCACCGCCCCCCCACAGGTCCATGAGGCCTGGGAAAGGTCCGGGTCCTTAACACAAGTCAGGACAACAAAAACGGTCAGTTTACGTGACAATGATTTTTGTATCTTTCCAATCTTCCTGCTACTCCGGATCACAATTGACGGAAACCATGTTTACTCACCATGTTTCTTTTTACTTGGTTATTCACACATTACCAGCAGGTAGCAGTTATTTCACTTTGATAGATATTGTCAGTCCAAGCAACCTTCGGGCAATTGACAAGTTTTTTGTTTAGTCTGCGTCCAAAGGTCCGGACTTCACTGGATTTGTAGAGCTCCAGATCTTGTTTGTTCTCATCAAATGTCACATCCACAACCCGGCAGAGCTAACCCGGTTACCGAAAAAACAAGGGACCGTGGCTGTCTGGTGCACGAATGCTACGTCTGTGTTAACACACGTTCCATCCGTACAATCTGCTGAGAGCTGAACAGCGGCATCAACAATCATCTAACGAAAAAAAAAACATGTCTGTTTGGCCGAAATTCCACCAACATGTAAAGTTTGCCACAAGACGATAAAATACACTGGACAGAGTTGTTGCCGCTAGTTTTAACTGTGCTCGCTCTTAGCGTTAAGACCTCGTGGCGTTTTAATGTCTGTGCTATGTTGCACTGAGGTCAATGAGGAACACCATTATATAAGTATGCACCTGAACCTGATGTGCATGAACACTGTGTCCGACACATACAGCCTGAGAACAGTAGTTCCACAAGGCTCAGTCCTCGGTCCCTTCCTATTTTCCCTTGGTGCTGTCATACACCCAGCTATTCCTGTTTCCTTGGCTCCATTCAACCACAGGACACTTCCATTCAGACTCTCCTGTGGTCCTACCTGGGGGGAGGAAAAGGGTCGCAGAGAGTCCGTCCTCTGTGATGGGGATCCTGCGCACACCGGGGGCCATGTACCAGCGCTCCACCACCACGCCGGCCAGTGGCGCCTGATTAAGGAATCCCTCAGTCTGGTGACCCTGGTACACCGAGATTGTGACCTCCATGGGTGCCTGGACGTTCATCTTCCTCAGTCTGAGGGATAAAGAGAGAGTCAGCTCTAGTACTGATAAGTGATTCAGCACTGACTTGTATCACCTGAGCAGATCTGGCCTGGTTGGCCTACCTGAGTCCAGGTTTGCTGCCTGGAACCGGCCTGAGGCTCCACAATAGACCCATCGGTTCAACCCCAGGGTATGTCCCGCCCAGACTGGGATCCTCTGAGACTGTAAAATAAGAAGTGTCAAAAATAATTTCTCATTTTAATACTCATTCGTTCCAAGCAACGCCCTAATTAAAAAAAAAAAATTCAGAAACCTTCAAACATTTCAATATTAGTTTTTCCGTGTTTTCCAGGTCTAGGTATCGAACCATGTACCGTTCACTGTCCCGGTGGCGTCGGCAGTGTAGTGACCGAACGCCTCCCAGCTGTATCCGTCTTCACAATGGTGGAGGGCGTGGACGGTCAGCTGGAGACCAGGGGCGGCGTTCTGGACCAGGACAACAAACTTCTCATCCACGAGCCCTCTGGACGGCTGGACCGACAGCTTCACATAGCACTGCTTCCTCTCCATCCTGGACTGAGCGGACTGGAAGGATAAATGAACAACAGTACAACAACATGAGACGGCGGATCCAGTTCACAGGACACCTTCAAAAATTTAAAAAACTATATATTTATTATAAAAACGAAGGGCTTTTCTGGCCGTGTTTGGACCCACATATGCCCATAAACAGTCACAAAAAGCACGTGTGTATGTTGAATCTTTCCTCTTTCAATTTGTTTTAAAACTTTTCCTTTATTACAGATTGAAATATCCCTAGAAAATCCAGCTGCAGCCCATGGACACCGTTTCTAATAAGTCTTCTGTAAATCACTTTCTATTGCTTGGTTGTTCCAAGACAAATAAACTTGCCTCAGTGGATAAAAATGCATTATAATCACATCCCATGTATATTTTATATGGAAAAAAATCTATGTAGAATCACTACAGCTGTCGGATAAAGTCTGTTCTGTATATTAAATGCATTTTTAACGTTGAGGTTACAGCACAGTTCTACGCAGCCTGTCTATTAACGCCATTGGCCTCCAGGTGCACAGGTGAGGTGCAGGAGCGTGTGTTAAGTCCGGTCAGTGACGGTATTTATTACGGGTGTGTGTGTGTGTGTGTGTGTGTGCGTGCGTGGTCAGGGTCAAGACGTTATCAGGTGGTGCTGTTCGGTGCAGATCATGTGGACACGTCAGCTCCGGTGGACTCACGCCGCTCGCCCTTCGCCTCTGGTCGGTCAGTGGAATTAAACACCTCGACCCCTGGATCCCAACGCTCAGACGGCGCCGGGTCCGCGGCCGGTGCGCGTATGAGCCACTTACGGTACGAGCAGACCGGGGGTCGACCTCGGACCTGGTGCCTCCGGGTCCCTGTCCTCGTTCGTCGGTGGTTCCTCGGTCGGTTGGAGTCCGGGGACGGGGACGGATCCGTGCGTGGTTCGGTCTCTGCGGTACGAACGCCAGACGACCGCATGGACTTCGCCCTCGCCCTTCGGAGCCCCTGGCCCCGCCTACGGACACACCGCCCTGTCCGGACACGAGGTGGCGCCGCCGGAGCGTCGGTTCCGAGCGTCGGTTCCGAGCGTCGGTTCCGAGCGTCGGTTCCGAGCGTTCACTGGATTTCTGAATTCATCGAGTATTTCGAGTCTTTCGAGTATTGCGTTTGTTTAGCGGCTTTTAGACCATTGGTTCATTATCGCCCTAAAAGTTCAAGCACCAGGCGACATGGAATCAATAAGTGCTGTATTTATCCTTAGATAGAAATCTCTATTTATATCCATGGATATACCTACATTCCCCCTTAATATTCGACTATAGCTGCGCATTCTTCCCTCCAAAATTCAAATATGTGAGATTCATTAGTGTCTTGGTTATTCTCTGTTAATTGGATCTCATTATAATGTCTCTCACCCACTGAAGAAAGCCTGTATCGTTATATCTGGAGCACCAACATGCTTATACACAGCAAAATCAACTCATGCAAGATAACTTTCCATTGACTTAAAAACACTGGCCGACTGAATTAACGGGACAATGGGATTAAATAATAATAATAGTAATAATCCAAGTGTTGATCAGTCACAGCCAGTCTCATGTCTCCAGACGATCCAACCTGCCCTCTGACCTCTGACCTCTGAGGAGAATGGAGGGGGGCTAATGTTTCCATCCCGATGAGCACAAAACAACAAAGTGACGTCATTTGGTCGTCAGTCAGCACCAAAACATCCATCTGTCCTCCGGGGGCCCTCTGCCTTCACGAGGGGCCGGAAACACAGATGCAGGTACAGGGGCTCCTCTAATTCCTTTCCTGTGGCCCCTCTTCATGCCGTGCTCATTTCCATAGCCGAGTCTTGACGATTTTGAGCGGGTCTGTGTCATGTACTGGAGACCTCTGATTATTAAAACGCAGAGCAAACTATGTAGAAGACTGATTTTGGTCTTGAATAAAGCCTGTTGGGCAGCAACCAGCTCTCCAGTAGTCATCATGCTTTGTGTGGGAAGGGGATCCAAATATTTTCTTTACAAATCTAATTTATTGGACCCGGACAGCTGCAGACGCCACGGTTTCTATTGTACTACTCTCTAGTCCCTTGGAGTGCGTTGCTGTGGACTGTGTGTAGTTGGTGCCCTGGTGGCCCGGGGCCCTTATCAAATTAGTGGGTACATGGACGACCGCGCACGCCCTCGCGAACACCCTCTGATGACGAAATTTACGTCTCTGGGACCTCAGTGGACCCTGGCGCACTCGCAGACTTAGAATGCAACACTGGCCTTGGTGTATGAGAATAACACAGTGTAGCACAACACTACCACGACAAGGCCTTTGAATTATCGGAATAAAATCAACACCTTTCCGGCACAGTCCTGAAAAAAACCTTAAACATTACGAGGGTAGGATTTATTGCAGGGCTTTTGTGCAGGGTTCTTTTGGATTGTGTAGGGTTTTCCTTTTTTCTGGATACTCAGGGTTTGTGTCATCATTCCCTTCACTTCTACTGTGTTTTATGGACACTAGTTAGCTTCCTGCTAAACTACAAGCTTAGAGATTAAAGAAAACAAAAACTGAGACTCCTCTAACTAAACACACAGAGATAAAGCGATAAATCATCCCTCTTTATTGCAGCGGGTTCCTTTTAAAACGTCCCCCGCTTGGATGATGAACGACCCCCCCCCCTTCCCCCCGGATGCTATGACACTAATCACGCTAATAACAACGCACTGTGAGTAAAACATATTGAGGCGAGTTAAGAGGTCAAAGATCAGCCGTCTCCGGCCTGGCGAGGGATGTCCCGGGCCACGCCCCCTCGGCCGCCCACACAAACACACACACACAAACACAAACACACACACATACACACGCTCTCTCTCTCTAAATCACTGACAACAGAGACTGGTTAAATCAAACCAGACAGAAAACGCTCAGCTGCTTCAAAATGTATGCATACACTTACTATTCATGGGACTCATACATCATTGTCTGCTTTTCTGAGGGGGGGTTGTAGTATCAGGGGGAGGGGGCCTCGTGCACAGCAAGGAGACACAAAGGAAGGGGACACCTGTTAACATCAGGACCGAGCCTGTCTGAAATTTAAACGAGCGAAAGGTCCAAATTTTTTGATCCAGGACCCACTGGTTTCGATAACACATCTGCGGGCGGTTTCACATCTGGAGCACACCCTGTGCTTTCTCTGTATCGGAGATAGCAGTTTATTGGAAGGAAAAAAAGGCAAAGGACAAACAAGACGAACCCACTGTAAAACAAAACTGTAAAAATTAATCGGTTGGTTGGCACAGATTAAAAAAAAAAAAATCTCAATCACATCTGGTTGCATTTAGCCTCAGTTTGAACACTTTTTTATTGAAACTACTTTGTTCAGAAAAAAAAATCCCCATGAAAACTGTCTCCGGCTTGTTCTGTGTATTACCCAGAGTACCAGGAACAATGTGTTCTAGGAAATATGAGTTTCTATAGACTTGTTTAAAAGTCCAAATTCCCTTCACAGCCATTGTTTTGGGGTCAAAGGCCAAAATCTCAAAAGATAAAGTAGAAACTGCGTTTGAAAAAAAACCCCAAAACAATTATGACCGAAACTTCCTGCATGGATGGAAAACCACAAGGCTTCTATGTGAGACAAGGGTTTTTTTCTTTATATGGGTGGACTGACCTTTAAAGTGGGAAAAAAGGTAAATAAAATACTGAAACAAAAATTCAAAAATACTCTGTTACAAACATAAGTCCTTCATTGAAAATCTGACTTAAATCTGCTTAAAAGTGCTGGTTCTGCAAAGAAAGGCTGCTATATTATCATAGTGACCTTATCAGATTGGTAGGAGAGGTGTGTCTCTTTGTTTCAGTGGAGGGGTCAACGGGTTCATCCAGCTCTGAGGCCTCCTCCAGCTTTTGTCTCTAGATTCCCATCTTTCTCTCTTTATCTCCACTCCTGTCTTTGTTTACTTCGCTGGATTTCAGTCTTTAAAAAAGAAAGAAAGAAAGAAAAAAAAACTGTAAGCGCACAAGAGACTGGCAAAATACTTTGTCTCAGAGGAGAAAACAGGAGGGAGGAGAGGGGGTGAGGAGGAGGTGGGGAGGGAAAGGAGGAGAGGAAGGAGCGAGGAAGGACACAAAGCAAATGTGGGATGGATGTTTTCACGCTGACGACTTCCAGAGACCGTTAAACTGTGTGTGTGTGTGTGTGTGTGTGCGTGTGTGTGTGTGTGTGTGTGTGTGTGTGTGTGTGTGTGTGCGTGTGTGTGTGTGTGTGTTCGTGTGTGTCTTTTTTTCTTTAAGACCAAGAACCCAATGATGGCGATGATGACGACGACGATGATGATGATACTGACGATGCTGACGCAGCAGAGAGGTGAAACGAGTACACACTGGCTCTGAGTCCAAACTCTCTCACTCACACACACACACACACACATATATCTATACATATATATGTATAAGTGTGTATATATATATGAGAGGAGATCATAAAGAAAAAGTAGAAAAAGAGAAAGAAGTAAAATAGAGGAAATATATGTTTAGCAAGGAGAAGAAAGAAAAATGGTGGTTTAATGAAACACTCTATCGCTGTAGCTGACTGGCGTCGCGCCCCCCTCCTGCATCAACGAGGACCGCAGCGACACTTTTGCCCCGTGGCAACACATCGTGCGACAAACCCCGTGTGCGACCGCCCAGCAATGCCCCGGCAGCACAGCAGCAGCCCGACATCGTCAAATGAGGTAGATCACGAGGGAGCTTCCTCCTCATGGAACATTAACTATTGCTGAAAAGGCTAAAATCAGACCAAATGTTTACGTTTAATCTGCTATACATAGACCCTCCTATCCATATACACGGATATCACATTCAACGATATCCTGATCAGAAAAACTGTCCTCGTGCTTCCGTGTTTTTTAGCCAATAGGAGATGAGAACTCAGGCCAGCTTTGGCCACCGCTGGAATCAAACAGGCTCCGTCTTTGTACTGGTCCAAAGAAGGTCCCAGCAGAGACGTCCCATCCTCCAGACTAACCTTTTAATCTATTAACCATAGGCTCGTAGGATGCAGTCTCTGCCGTCGACCCAGTCTCTCACGTCTGGAGTTTTATCTGTTTTCCAATGCCCTCAAAATATGTCTGGAGGCTGTAATCATTCCCTGCTATAGGAACGGAAAGTGGGCGTTTTGGTGTGTTTGGTGTTTGAGAGCTGTCCTTTAAGAAACGTAAAAGGGGGGTCAGAGGGGCCTCAGAGCTAAACCCAGGGCTTCGGTAATGTAAATGACCACGTACAATGTAGGAAAAGTCTCATTTATGTTGCCTTGCTGAAGGATTGTGTACGAGGAAAAACTGGGGGGGGGGTCCACCAGGGGCCCCTGGGCCAGAGCCTCTGCACGAAGTCATCACCAAAGCGGCTCGGAAACACAGGAAAAGGGACTCGTTCAAAAGTGTACGTAGTTTGCGTTCAGGGGACAGTGACCCCTGGAGGCCACAGAGAGCAGAGGAGGAAGCCAGGTGACGCCGTCTGGCGGATGGTCTCGCAAAACGTTTGACCGCCCCCTGTCCAAAACGACCTGGGACCTTTCTTCCAGCGCTGATCATTCTGTTACCATAACTACGATGTTTATCATTGTAACCATGGCGACGAAAGCCCCCGTTTTCACCGAAACCGTGATATTCCCCTTGGGGCTGACCAAGAAGTTTTTCCGAGCCGAAACCGAACCGTTTCCCAAAGCACTGGCGCGGCACAAAGGTCGGATTTTAGTACAAATTGATCAAACAGTGTGTGAAGGTTTAATTAGTGAGCTTTAGAAGTGCTGGCTGATTTTCTTCTGTGTGGACAGAGGCCCGCTAACAGTTTCCCTCCGTATCCAGTCTTTGTGCTAAGCTAGGCTAAATGGCTTTCGGCTCCTGCTTCGTATCTACGTGGAGAAATGAGAAAGGAAAGCAAATCATTTCCCGAAATGTCAAAGCGAAACCTTTCGCCGCTGCCTGCAGACGAACCCCGACAGCAGAGCGAACCGACAGACCTTTCAATCGCATTGTCTCGACAAACTGGGCGTCTTCGTTCATCTTGAGTGGATTTAGAAAATGTTTCTGTTACAAAAAAACCTGAACAAACCAAACCAGAGTCTTTTTTGCTGCTGAGTTATGGTCATTCCCAACACACACACACACACACACACACACACACACACACACACACAAACACACACCGTTGAGCCTCATTAATGCCACATTTGTTTAAAGAAGACCAACTCCATGTTGCCTCACTACACAGTCTATAAATAGGCTCCTTTTTTTCCACCACAGTGAGAGGGTGGGGTGGGGGGGGCATTTACGGACTAAAGTCTGAAAGGACGATGAGACAACACTCGCCTTTGTGTTGGAGGCTGGGAAGAGGAGAAGTTTTGGGGGTGGGGCTGTATGTGCCGACGGATGAGGGTCTCTACCCCCAAACCCGGACACAACGTGAGCGGAGCCGAGGAAAATCGCAGCGACGCAGAAACTGAAAAGGTTTTAAAGTGAGAGTCAGAGACGTTAATGAATCCGTCGGTTAAACATCCTCTAGCCGGTGTTGCTGCAGATTTGGTGGATATGAGATTAAACAGATAACATCAGTCTAATTTTAGCCGTTGCAGCAATAAATTAATGTTTAATGAGGGGGAAACTCCCTCATAATCTACTTAATTTTGATAATTCATTGCTCCGAAAATTACGGGGCTCTAAGGGGTTTTTTGGTTTTGGAAAAACCCCTTTGCAGAATCAGTGACATCTTTTAAATCACCTCTCAAAACACAACTTTTTTTGTCTTATTTTTAACAGCTCTTATCTCTTGCATTCTTATTACTGTTTATATCGATTTTTATCTCACATTACTGTTTGGTGCTTCCATTCTACTTTTGCAGTATTTTTGTTCGGGCAATTTTATTTGCGTCTCTTCAGTCCTTAAATGTTTTAAACCTTCTTCAACCACGTGAAGATCTTTGTAAAAAGCGCTGTATGAATAAAGTTGTTTATTTTATACCTGTAACGTATCATAAAACCAACAACACCTTAACTTGCCTTTAATTGGATTTGCCAATTCATGTGTAAATTGAGAGGAATTTAATGCACATTTGACCATATAATTTGATAAGACGCTTTTAGAATTAAGATGTTCTTAAGATTTTTTTTCTCAAAACAATGGACAAATGAGACATTCTCAGGTGTAAAATGAGGAAAACATTGATGAAATTATATTTTGATGTTATTTTCGAGAGAGGTCAAGTAATGTTTGTGTGTGTTGTGTGCGTGTATGTGTGTAAAAGCTATATTTAGACTGACCTAGTTCCCCTGCAGCACTGGTGAGATGAAAACACACAGGATGTAAACACTGAGATCATAAAGCGCGTGACACCTTGTTGACCTCCGCCTGCAGTCAAAACATAAGCATGCTCATCTGTTATCGGCCCGTCACAGTGTTTTCCATCACAGAACTCGCTCTGATGTTTTAAGCTGTGATTTATTGGCTTGGAAAAAGTCTTTGTCCCGGAATAGCAAAGGGAGAAGAGCCAAACATTGCCTTCGCACCTCCCATTCGAAAGAGTCCCTGTCGGCCTCTGCAGGCATCGGAGCTTTAGTTGGATCCAACTTGGTGGTGGTGGTGGTGGGGGTCGGGGGGGGGGGGGGTCCACCAGGGGCCCCTGGGCCAGAGCCTCTTAATAAAGTCATTGTCAAATATTAAAAGTCAAAGAACTCAGTTAAGAGACTCAAAATTACCACAGAGGAACAAACACAAAGAGACGTAACAGATAAAATCCTGCAGTGTAACTTTTACATAAGTATTAGAATGAACATAGATTTGTGGTATGGAAAGTACAAGTTCTCATTATGCAGAATGGCATAATATATCTCAACATTATTGATGAATTAATGTGTAAAAATCACTTTCAAGTTGCGGCTGCTAAACGTGGGTTTAAATTTTTACGGTACTACTTTATATACTGCAGCTCAATCGACAGTAATGCCTGATAATTAATCGGTTGATTACATTTTGGATTAATTATCAGCGTAGCTGAGAGTAACAGGTAACTAAAGCTGCCAAACAACGGGAGTGGAGCTGGTGTAGAAGTATCAACGTGAGGTATAAAATGGAATCATTCAAGTATGAGCACCTCAGAACTGTATTTAAGTGAGTAAATGCACTTGGTTATTCAAACCACTGGGAAAAACATGGAGTCAACACAAAGAGGAACTGTCGCCGTGTTATTTCTGGGTATTCGGGTTCTTGTTCGACAGTGAGCTGAGACTGTTCAGGGCAGGGAGTCGGACAGCAGCCCCCCTCATCATGTGGCCAAACACTGATAAACACACTAATGTCCCACAGACAGATGCTCATCCATCAGCGAGTCAGAGCCGGGGCTCCTGGCGTCCCTCCCAGGCCAGAGCTGGAGGTTACGGAGGGCGTGGGCCTGGGCGCCGTGTCCCAGCCTGACCCCCGTCTCTCCCTCTCTCTCCCTCTCTCTCTCTCGCTCTAGCTCTCTCTCTCTTTTTTCTGGGGTCAGATTTAGCACGCCGCCCACTGCTGGCGTCCCGCCCAGCCGCCCGCGGTGCCTGGCTCTGCCTGCCGTTGACCTCCATCATCAGCATCGCCATCGCCGCCGCCGCCGTCATCATCGCCGCCCGGTGCCAACAGGAAGCAGAGGCTGCTGCAGGAAACAGAAGCCCTGTGTGAAGGCGAACACTGGAGCTCACAGGGCACCGAGTGACACGCTGGTATAACACGATTACAGTTACACTGATTAAACACTTCCGGATGACGGTGGAGGGCATTGAGTCACACAAACAAGCTTTTAAATCCTATGATTTTCTCTTACAATTCTCATTATGTTGCCCTTGAGATTTCCACCATATAAATCGCAGCTTTACTCCAGCAGTTTTTCAGTTTCTGATGAAAAAATTGTTTTTCTGCTTTGTTTTGAAAATTTTCCAATGTAAACCAACATCATCAAAAAAATAAATGCCACAAACAAACAGAAAAGAGAAACCAAAGTCCTATAGGAAGAACAAAATAATGGGTAGACATGTACCTGACAAGCAGCATGTCGACGTATTTCGGGTTCTTCAGCGTAGACGAAAACTTATCAGCATAAATAAGTCTGTTTGCCAGCTTTGTAAGAAGTGCTGCCTTACTTTACAATGTCAACAAAACTGAGGACTCACTTGCTGCTGGGGTGAGGCACAGGTGAGGCAGAGGAGGCACCGGAAAACAGTGGAGCAACTGCACAGCCTCATCCACCTACTTAGGTGGATGAGGCTGTGCAGTTGCAAGTATGGCAAAAAAACATAAAGATAAACTAATACTAAAGGATATATGGCCCACCGGCATCGCTTCATTGGTTTTCATGATAATGACAGAAAATTATATATAGAGTAACTGTCACACTGAAGGGTAAGACCATCAAAGGATGCGCCAGTGATGCATCTGATCTAATCTGGAATTTTTTTTTTCCGGATGGGAGACACTTGACAAGAGTAAATGGAGCCTCTGTTGTGTCCAACTCAGTTTTCCCATTAATTTGTATTTCCCTTTACCCCAACCACAGACGGAAGCACTACAGGAAACGCTATCCGACGACCCCGTTCGACCTTTGTTTGAAGCCATCACCCTGTTCACAGATCTGAGTGAGAACACTTATCATTACTGATAGAAATGGTGCACAAAACTATGAAAACCCATAGCTGAAATAATTGGTAACTATCGCTCACGTTTAATTGTAGCACAGGTCTGTGAAAAGTATATGTTTGATTGTAAGAGAATGTTGATAATCCAACGAATCCCGAAGCCAGTGAGGTTACTACTGCGGCATGTAAGCGTCCGGCAGCCGGAGCAGGAATGTCCACACGGACCCGCTTCTGGGAAAACCCTTCATCTGTCGTCTGGGCTTCCAGGTTTTGCCGTCGACGGCATACAACAGGGTCATGCTCCTGTTGAGAGTGAACACCGAGTCGCCTCTCACCACCGCGGTGAACAGCGAACCCTTGCTGTTGGCAAAGTGTCCCGGCAGGGACGACCACTGGCCCGAGCTGAGACTGTAGCAGTCCATCAGACACCGCAGGAAGTCGTCGGACGGCCCGTTCCTCATCACGTACAAGTTGTCCCTGTGGCCGACCATGCTGTGGCCGTAGCTCTGGTGCCTGATCAGCGTGGTGACCAGCCGCCACTCGTCCGTCGCCGGGACATATTCATAGATCTCTGTCGTCTCCATCGGCCTCCATAAACACACAAATATTCTCCTCATAGCTTTGGTGCATGCCACACCCGCCGCCGGCCTTGGTAAGTGAGCGGCAAATGTCCACCTGCCAGTCTTTACATCGTATGTTTCCACAGATGACATCACCGTTCGCTCGTATTCTCCCCCAATGGCGTAGAGACGCCCGTCTGCACCCAGGAGGCTGAGATTGTAGCGCAGCTGTGCCGGACTGGCGATCCTGCTCCAGCTGTTGCTTTCAACACTGTAGCAGAAACAGGAGTCCACGACCTGTTTATGGACTCCGTGAACTCCTCCGACGATGTAGAGGTTGTTGTCTAGAACGGTCACTCCGGCCATGGATGTGCTGGCCTCTAGTGGAAGATCTGTCAATACTTTCCAATTGTTGCCACTTTCATCAAGGTAGCAGACCGTCCTGGAGGCAGCATGCACAGTTTCATCGACACCGCAGGTCACATGGGCCCCTACAGCCATGAAAACCCTTGGTGTCAGAGACTCCACGTAGGAGATCAGCTCCGATGGTAAAGTCTTCTTGACCTCCGCCTCCAGGTCGACATACATGTCTCGGATGAACAGGGCAGCGCTGCGGTAAAGATCCATGAGGCCGAAGGTCGCAGCAGTGTGATACATCAGCAAGCAATTGTCGGAGTCAATGAGGTCGATGAGGTGCTTGGTCAGGGGCGCAACCTGCAGAAAAGCGGCACATTCAATGGCCTCGACAATTTCGTCGGCATCCAGGACGGGCACCTCACCCCGCAGAACCGCCAAGGCGATGAGGAAGCCGCGAGCACGCAGAGACTTGAGATGGATTTCCTGCTGCCGACACTCCCTCATCCCAGAGCGGTAGAGGGCCTGGAAGTAGTCGCAGCTCTGAACGAGTAACGTCCTCTCCTCGGAGAAGCGAGTGTCTCCAACCACGACGGTCAAATTAGCCGGGACGAGACCAGAGGCAGGACATGGCAGAAGCCCTCCGCTGCTGCTGTCCTCTGATTCACTGCTGTGTCCTAACATTACTATTCTCCAACGGTGACGCTCAAGAAAATATCCTCCACGGAAATGACATGAGAGGCTGAGGCCTTTTCCAAAAGGACTCGAAGCGGAGTTGGAAAGCTGTGACCCAGTATGAAGCGGCTTCACTCTTCCGGGAGGATCGGTTCTTTCACAGCTTTCAAAATAGAAGCAGCTAAACATAGAAGAGAACAAATGAGCCGAGTCACATTCATGTCGTGGATGGGAGGGCAATAAGCGAACGCAGAGCTAGTGGTAGCTGCTGCCTTAAACTCAAAGGGTCAGTTCACCAAAATCCCCAAAATCTTGTCTTTAGAGTAGTCTGACGATAGTCTTGGTTTCCGTTGTAGAGGGTTTAGAGATCTCCAGTGCCAAGACATTTGCTTTTACCTCAACAACAAACATGAGGAGGATGTCGTTCGTACTTGGGGATCAGTGTGTGGTCGCTTCTGATGAAAACTGCAGGTGTTTAAACTAGACAGGTTCAACTGTCTGAAAACTACGACCTCTTTGCAAGCAACATGTTTCATGAAGTTTAAGGTGTTATTGCCACAAGGAATTGAAGATTCATTGATTGTGACAAATTTGTGGTACTATTCTTTTAATGTCTTAAAACCAACAAGCACGGACACGTACAGTATGAACATTCAATGATAAGACACCCATGACGACAGGAGGAAATTTACATTTTCCTACAGTTTTTTGTTTGTTTGTTTGTTTTTTAAGTCTTAAACCACTACAGTTAAGGTTTGGCTAGTTTTAGGCACAAAAACGACTCGGTTAGATTTAGGGTAACATCACGGATTGGTATAAAACTTTCCTGAGGTGATTATACCTTTGTTGTCATGGTTAAATGAATAAACACTTGGATATGGTTATGGAACAATTGTGGGTAGGGTGGGAAATTAAAAAGATCTGGCTGTTGGTTAAACAAACAACAGCCTCTAGTATTAACATCAGATACTTTGTTGACCAATCCATCCACCTCGACCTTCTTCATCTGCATCTTTTATAATATCAGCTGACTTCCCTCCTTTCTCCTGATCAACAACAGCCAAGATTACCAAAGCTTCTCGAGGGCTTGAACATAAACAGATGTTGTTTCTTTCTTTTCTGAAAACAAGCTTGTTTTTTCTTGGGAAGACAGTCCAGTTGAAACGCTTGAGCTTTAAAAATGAAGAAGATAGAGTTGTAATACTCTTCTGTGATAACGTGTTCGATTTTGTCAGATCAAGTGACTCACGATTTCCAGCTTTCTTTCTTTCCTTCTTCCCTCCACAAAGAGAGCAAAGGCGGCCATTGTTCACTGAGGGCTGTGACAGCTGAGAGGGTGCTAATGAAAAAGTAAAGTACTCTGAGTTTATGATTCACATCAAACAACAACAACAGCAGTTCTCTGTTTCTGTCTTCAAATCTGTTTTCTGTCAATCTGTCCATGCACATCCACATGCGGCGAAGGAGGAGGGGCTGAGGGGCTGACCTACATCCGAGCTCACTGGGCTGGACACGATACAGCAGGTCATGTGACACACCCCCCCAGTCAAAACAATCCCGCCGTCTCCAGCAGTTTGTGAGCAGTCAGAGGGGATTGTGGGAAGGTTGAACTGCTGATTTGATGTGTCTGACCGGCTGCAGGTGCTGCTCCGGTCCACATGATTACAACAAGACACTAGCAGAAGACTAGAGGAGGAAACATAGTGCCAGAAGATTCATTTATAGGATTACAGAGACAAATGTACTATACTGCAGGTATTGCACACTGAGTAGAAATGTACTATAATAAAAAGCTGGGGGAAAAAAAGCAGAGGTAGAGAAGAAATTAAACAGAATAATCTGTGGTTTCACGGCACATTTACCGCCTGGTCCGGCTTCGGTGTTTGCAGCAGCAGCAGGCAGCTGTTTCCATCAAAGAGGCTCTGATAAACCCTCTGTCCGCTACCTGCTCAACAGCAAATGGCAAACAGACACAGTTAGACACCAGCCGGTGAACACAGTGGAGCATTTAGCAGATAAATATCCATGTGTTTCCCTTAGGAGGTGGTGGAGACCAAAAACAGCGCTAAAAGAGGGGGGAACGCTGGACTACATCACGTCAACGAACACACGGCTCCAATCCTGTTGGATGTGGACGTAAGCAGCTGTTTGCTAAAAAGTTAACCACACCTAAGGTATAAGCTGATAATTATACATAATAGTTTTGTTTGCTGACTATTCTGCGTTTCCCCAAAGTGGCCAAAAAAAAAACGAATTAAACCTGGTTTCAAGATAACTGCATCAAATATACAGCACTGCAAAATTAGCTAATCTAGGCCATTTATCTGGTGTGACCACAGAGTTAGCGCCAGGGCTAACCAGGTTGGAATAATGTCTAGACCCATTAGACTTTCCTGTTTCCCCAATTCTTCCGACTCTCAGTGGATGCAGCATTAACCCACGCCTGTCGAGGGCCTGTGGGAAATGGCGTTCGACAAAGGCCACTAAAAAATGCATATATCGACTAAACAACATTATCAGATGCTTTGTCATAAAAAAAGTTCTTATCCAAACATATAGTGTGAGACACAAAGGATATTGCCGACAAAGATTCTATTCCAAGGCTGTATTTTTAGTTAATGTTGTAGTTACAAATGTAAGTGGGATTTTGAATTAGGTTTTCTTACTTAAAAAATCTGGAAATTCCAGTTTCACATCAGCTCATCTCGTCCATCCACAATCTTTTCTTCTGAACATTACATGTAAGACAATAGATCTTAGCTGTGATTGGTCGGTGTACTCACCAGAGCACCAAATGTGGATTCATCCGCAATTGAAAATAGTCCCCAGTAACTGCACAGTCTCCTGCACAGTTAGAGTAAGATTTGCTAAAAACTACAGCGACGAGCTGTTTTATGAAAACACTGGGACGAAACTGTATATATTCGAGCCAGACTGAGCAGAATGATCAAACACACGATCACAGACAAACAAACACACACACACACTGGGTCAGTTATAGTCAGGGCTGGACAGTGACTGTGTTTGCTGCACATCTGGGTTAGAACACGGGTTAACTGGCCTTATCACGCTAATCTAACCCACTCACATGACAGAGAAAACTGAGGCAAACTCACCAGAAATATAATTTTCACGTGTCAGTGTCATCTTATTTTAGTCCGTGTACTGTACGTGTTCCTTCTGTCAGAAAACAGTTTCAGAGCTGGGGAATGAATCAGTGGGATGACTCAGCGGTGACTCAGCATCCGCTCGCTGCCTTGACTCCCGCTGTGACTCTGGACGAGCTCGTCGGCTAAAAAAACAAAAAAACAAAAAAAACCCACTCTCGCTTTGAAATGCAAATTATTTCGTTACATAAAACACATATTCCTGCAGCGTCATTAGTGGAGTGGATCTCATTCATTCTGCGGGCTTATGTAACGCCGAGTAACACACACTGTCTTATGTAACCTGATACCAGGCTGCAAACTGGGGACGTGCACGATCCAAAAAACAGAGCTGCCAGAATCCTGAGAGAGGAGACGGAGAGAGCAGAATGCAGGATATATGCAGAATAAACCTCATTTCCCTTGAATGATTATTGTAAGATGCTAATGCTGAATACCATGCTGTGAAAATTATATGTACAGTATAATTTTCAATGTGCTGTAACGGCTTTATGGCTGTAGAATCGATTGGGACACTTGTAGGGTTTAAAGCTTACAAGCATGTTAATTGATTTTAAAGCCTAAAAGCATGGTAATTAATTTTTCAAATTACACTATGAATTGAAGTTTATTGCGTTTTGTAAATCAAAACAACTGTTCCAAATTAAAGTAACAAAAATTGATATTTCTCTGAAAAACAACGTATCAAAGGACAGTGTGATAACAGTCGCTTGTGGTGATTGTTATTATCTTAACCTGAATGAGCAGGTCTACAGTGAGTTTCAGCTGGTTGTTTATATTTTCAGCCTGTAATTTTACCTGGTTCACTCTCAGCGCTCTCGTAGAGTTGTTTTCAATGGCAGCAGGCAGATGTTTTCAGAGAAACAGCTTTGAAAATAAAAAGGCACTCTCCACTACCTGCTCAACAGCAAACAGCAGACAGACTCAGTCAGAGACCAGCTGGCGAAAATAGTGGAGCGTTTAGCAGCCAAAGAGCCAGAGCTTTCCCTCAGAAGCTGGTGGAGACAAAAAACAGAGCCAAAAGAGAGCGAGTACTGGACTTAGATTCATCAGGTGGACACAAAAATCACTCCAAATAAATAATAATGCAGCTCAATAACTTTGTTTTGTATTTAATGATATAATTACAATGTATGTCTATAGAATTGGAAAGTTATCAAAGTGTAAACAGTAGGAGAGGCTACATACTAAAAGTAAATGTATTCAAGTTTAATGAAAATGCAAGAAACCGCATATGCATGTGTTTATATATGAACAGCATAAGGGACAATAGAGGCAACTGCTCCAATGAATGAAAGACATCATTATTCTAAATGCAGGGCTTTTGCTGGTAACGGACCATTTTTACATTTTGTTGTTGTTACACTAACTTAAATTTCGGAATACTTTTCCCACCACGGCTGGAGAGCAGACACTATCACTTTATCAGAGAATAACCGATGCCAAAATCAGATTAATGTGATTTTGGCATCGGCTGAAGAAGAACTCTGGTCTTTACTAAATACAAAAGCCCTAATTACTTAGAATGGGCTCTTTTGGGATAATACTTATAAATTAAATCATAGTATATATTAAAGTATTGTACTATAATCATTTATACATGCATGTGTCATTTTAATGTTGCAGTTGGCAAAGACAGGTCTGATTCTAACCACTTTATATACTGCTGGGGAGTATAATCTTAAAACAGCACATCATAATTTAATTGAATTTATTTTGTAATGCAGTGCATGAATTTTATATAAACTGAATTCGCAAAGTAACCGGGAACTTAAGCGTTAGAATAATTGTGGTGGCATGAAAAAAAAAATACAACATTTCCCTCTGAAGCGTAGTCGAGCAGAATGAGTACGGACGCAGCAAAAACCAGAAATACTCAAGTCAAGTGCAAGTACTCGACAATTTTACTCAAAGTGCAGTACTTGAGTAATTAAACCGTCCACTAGATTTCATACCCAATGAGCTACCTGCAAGCTACCTGAAATATCATATTAATTTTTGAGCTATGTTGGTGTAGCGTCAGGTAATAATATAAAAGAATAGCATAAAGAGGCTGTTATGTAATATTTAGTATTTAGAACATCTATTAATGGTGGTATTATTAACAGTATTGTTGTTATTTTACTATTATTTGGAGACAAACCTTTCCTGGAGTGATACTGAGAATCTGTCCTCAGCCGCAGCACTGCCGGGGTGAGCCCCCACGCACACACACACACACTCAGAATCCCTCCGCCCGCGTCACTACGTAAAACTAGGCCGCCTGTCCCCCCGTTGTCTGCGGCTCCGTCTCCGTGTCACCGACTCACACTACGCCGGGAGCGGACTCGACCCGACGCGGCTCCACCTGCGCAGGTGTGGCGGTGTGCGTGCGGGGCGCCGGGTCCGCCGGCGCTATCTGACGTTCGGCGGAGGCCCGGCGGAAGGATACCCGGGCTGTTTAAATACCGGCGGCGGCGGCGCGGAGGCAGAGTGGCGGAGTGGCGCGTCGCCGCACGGGCCGGGAGCCTCCCTTTGTGTCGTCCTGTCAAAATGGCCGAAGCGTCGACGGACTCTGAGCGCGTCTCGGTCGCGTCCCGCCCGTGAGAAGGGCGCTCGGTTCCGCCTCGCTCGGACATTATCAGGCGAATATTTTCCAGGTGTGATTTCCTTTTTTTTAAATCTTCCGAGGGGGAAGCCAGGAGCAGCATGCTGCTCTCCAAACTGGGCTCCTTGTCGCACAGCATGGACCTGCCGGCGAAGCTCCAGCTTCAGCAAGGTAACGGCGTCAACGGCGGCGGCGGCGGCGGCGGCGCGCCGGCCGGCGCTACCCCGGCGCTACCCCGGCGCTCCGCCGGCGCTACGCCGGGCCCCGCGGTCCGCTCCAGCCCGCCTTCCCCTTCCCCTTCCCCAGCCTCACCGGTCCCCTCTGGGCCGCCGAAACCTTAACCCCAACCGGATCCAGCTAGAATGAGACCCCTAATCAGGTTACCGAATCAAGCGGCTCATGTAATACACGCTGCAGCAATCTAACCGCCATTTTCTAGACTTAATTATTCTGGTAATAGGTATTTGTTTACTACTTTATATTTTTTTAAAATCACCCGAAAACCCACTTGTACTTAAAATTATTAGGCCGATGGCATCAAAAGCATCATAATTTTACATTAGGGAGGCTGGAACCGGCTAAACCTAAGTAGCTGAACCGGAAAAACTATGATGAATATTAAATGAATGCATTTCCACTGCGGTAGTCTGGTCGTGGGTGCGTGTTAGTGTATGACCTTTAAAATAAACCCATGTGGAGCCATTTTGAGAACCAGGTGTCCTGGCGAAATGTGTAGTTGTGTCGTTATAAAACTGCTAACTGGTAGAATATCATCTGCTTTTATTCCTTTCCTTTACTTAAGTCGCGTAGCATCGTTTAACAGTATTGGAGATGATGGTGGTGGTGGTGATGATGCTGATGCTGCTGGACATCCACCATCTTTAAACGGGTCAACCAGGAACAACGGGAGTCATCCGAGGACATTGGCTCATGTACCCGGTTGTTTCTGGATATTGTCCGATGAGGCCAGTGGGTCTTTTAACACCGGGTGTGAAGAGTCGTGTGTCAGGTGGAAAACACGTTTGCGGGGGAGACGTTTTTTTCTGGTGGTGTTACAGATTTACACTCTACAGGGTCTCAACCGCCCGAAACCCCCCGATCTCATCCCGTTTTTCTCTGTTTTCTTGTATTTTAGCCAAAGCGGAGAAGCAGCCGTTCGAGAAGCTGTACCGGTTGGACTCGGTGCTCGGTAACGGAGGCTTCGGCACCGTGTACTCGGCTGTCCGCCTGGCCGACGGGCTGCCGGTAAGAGCGGGGAGCAGCTTTGTTTTGGTCCCGGCACATGGCCGCGACACGCGGCGTCAAGCTACACGGAGCGAGCGGCCGCGTCTCCGGCCGCAGCCTTCGCAATAAAAGCTGTACGAGCGGCGTTTAAAAAAGACTGAATGAGGGAAGCCTCACTCCTGATCTCGGGAACAGAAGCGGACAGAAAGCTCTGGGTCCATTGAGTAGCCTTTCGGAGCTTTCAGTCATATTGCGGTTCTCCTCCGCACATTGAGTTTGCATGGTCGTTATAAATTTGTTTATTTAAATTTCAGTTTAATGATCAGTCAACAATGGATCCGACTCATTTGATAGTATTTAAGAGCCTTAACTGTAAATGATCTAACTAGATTAAAAACACCTTTAGACGCCATAGCTGGTGTTTACTAGGACTCTTAATAGTTTGTGCTTTTATTTTGAAGGCCGTGTCTGTTCCTCTTACTGCGTCTTTCATTGCTGTGTATTTGGCTTGACGGTGCAGTGCCGCCTGACATGTGGTCTTTGTTTTCACAAAGAGGAGCTTTAGTGTCTGCACATGGTGAAAAATATGCTTCACATTTAGCTTTTTAGTCTTTGGGAGTAGGAAGTGTTTATTTGTATCAACCAAAGCTGGTGGGAAAAACAAGTTTAATCACAAATGAGAAAAACATTTAAAGACTGAGTTAGCAAACTAAAAGCTTAATTTTACCGTTCAGTGATATTTATAGTATAGCCTTTTATATGCTTTTTGTCTGCTGTTTTATTCTTTGTTTTTGTATAGAAGCGATTGATTCCACCCTGTTTGTTCATGTCAAATGTAACTTTATGGTAATGTTGTACGTCTCCATGCAGGTGGCGGTAAAACATGTGTGCAGGGACAGGGTGACTGACTGGGGCACTCTGGTGAGATTTGTTTTCACTTGCAGTTTAACAGTTGAAAAAAAACAACTTACTGTCAAATTTATCACTACAGTACATCAGGTTGTATAGCTGAGATTGAGATCCTTTCTTTTTAAAAAAAGAGGGGGGAAAAATGCACGGCAAAAAAACAAAAGACAATTTAAACTATTTGCATAAACAATACGGAAATGTGTTCCACAATAAAGAAAACACTTAAAAGTGGCATTCTGAGTAATTTAAGGTAGGAGATTTTAACCTGCTAGCTGTTTTTACAGTTTAGACGGGTGGCAGAGTTTTAAAGCTCTTTGCTTAAAAAAAATATATCCTTAATAAATAATAACACTGACATTTTAAATGCATTGTTTTGTCAAAATTTAAGGCAACTTTATGATTATGATGAGAAAGCTGAAAAATGTCAAACACAGACTGTAGATGTGTAAGAGCCAGACGTGTCTGTGAAATGTAAACCTTAAAAAGGTACATCGGTGTGGCAGACATTACATGGAAAAATAGTGAATGGAAGAGGATCAAGAATGGACCCTTGCAGGACACCCTTACTAACTCTTAAGAGCAATAGATTTGAAATGGTTTTAAATTAATGACCATATACTATATATTGCATGTAATTTCTTTTTTTTTTTTTTTTTTTTGCTGGTTAAAACTTAAAAATGGCTGCTTTAATTTCCCAAGGTGATGTCTACACATGTATAGTTTTATCTCATCAACAGTCCAAAACACAAATATGTTGTTTACTAACACTAAATATAGAGAAAACGAATCATATCCTCACATTTCGGGGGCAAATTTTTGCCTGAAAGTGACTGAAATGATTATTTGATCATCAAAATATTTTTTTTTATTTTCTGCCAAGTGACTTATTGAGTAGTTGTTGCAGCTCTAAAATATTTTCCTCATAATTTCATGGGAATTGAGTTGATAATGAATTTTTATATTTTTCTCTTGATGCTCTCAGTGTGGCGCGGTGGTTCCTCTGGAGATCGTGCTGTTGAAGAAGGTGGGCGGGGCATTCGGCGGCGTGGTGCGGCTGTTGGACTGGTGGGAGCGGGCGGACGGCTGGCTGATGGTGATGGAGCGTCCCGAGCCGGCTCAGGACCTGTTTGACTACATCACGGAGCGCGGCGCGCTGGACGAGGCAGCAGCGCGCGGCTTCTTTCTGCAGGTGCTGGAGGCGGTGCGGCACTGCTACACCTGCAGCGTCGTCCACCGCGACATTAAGGACGAGAACCTGCTGGTGGACCTGAGGACTGGGCAGATCAAGCTGATCGACTTCGGTTCAGGGGCCCTCCTCAAAGACACTGCCTACACCGATTTCGATGGTGAGTCCGATCACTTTGTCAGAACTGGTTACCAAGGCAGCAACAGCAACGAGAATAATCTTTATCATGTTTTCTGTTGGTTGTGGATGTTTTTTGTTTTTTGTTTTTTTTGAAAAATATGGACAATTTTGAAAGTTTAGAATTTTTGTAAAGTAAGGATGGATTGTGGAAAGTTAGAGACATTTAAGTGTGATTGTTTTTGAGTAGCATATATTCACATGTGAGGAAGTTTATGGAAAAGTACAATTTAGAGAATCGGAGTTCAGAAAGTCTGACATTTTTGAAAGTAAGGAAACGTTTTTGTAAACGTGACATCTGAAAGAAATAAGAGAACTTTGGAAGAGCCAAATTTTAGAAGGATCATAAGGAAAGTGATGACTGTCCTGGAAAACTGAGGCATTTTGTCCATCTGCTCAAAGAGTATATTGAGGGTTTTGACTTGGTTTGAGGGTTCGGGTCACAGTCATGCTAGATAAAGCAGTTTGGAGATTTATCATATCATGAGGGATATTACAAGTACAGAAGCGTTTGTGTGTGTGTGTGTGTGTTCGAGAGAGAGATGGGTCATAATGATGACAGAACAAGCTTTCATGTTGATGGCGAAAGCGGAACGTGGGACACATGACGCCCTTCCCATCACACAAATCCTGTCTTGTTGGGTGAGGACGGATGAGCGGCATCTTTGTTCTGCTCAGGAAGTGTTTCCCAGAAACCCCAGCTGCTACTCTCGTGACCGGCAGCACTTGCTAAAAGGCACCATGATGATGATGATGATGATTATGATTATGATGAGTCACAGCTTCCTGCTGCCGGTATTTGCCCAATACCACTGCTCCGTACACTCCCTCCGACCCTGGTTTATGCTGACAAATATCTAAAGCACCAAACCTGATTGTCGTCCCCCCCCCAGGTACGCGGGTGTACAGTCCCCCGGAGTGGATCCGGTTCCGTCGGTACCACGGCCGCTCGGCCACCGTCTGGTCGCTAGGCGTGCTGCTGTATGACATGGTGTGTGGGGACATCCCCTTTGAACAGGACGAGGAGATCCTGAGAGGAAAGCTCTACTTCAGACGCAAAATCTCCGCAGGTCAGTCTGAGTGTGACGTGTCTGGTCTGCACGGATCAGGTTTTAGATTGATTTCCTCGTGCTGTTCTAAACTTTGGAGACTTGAAACTTGTTACAGATGGATATGGCCTAAAGTATGTGGGCATTTTTTTCCTATGTTTGTTATTTTGGCGCTTTGTTGCTGCAGTGTTTTTTATTTCCTGTCGCTCTTCTTCTTTTTCCATCCCCTCGTGGTTCTGTCACAGAATGCCAGCAGCTGATTGGCTGGTGCCTGAGCCAGCAGGCGTCCGACCGTCCGACCCTGGAGCAGATCCTCCTCCACCCCTGGGTGACGAGCAGCGATGGTCAGCAGACAGACGATGGCAGCATCACGCTTCACGCGGTTACAGCTGACTCCGACTCATCCGCCTCATCTTCCTCATCCTCCTCATCCTCCTCCTCCTCCTCCAACCAGCAGAGCCTCTAGTGTTGCTGTATGAGTGCCTTGACTTTCTAAGCTGCTGTGGGGGGAGTACCACCATGGTAAGGGGTGGGGAGTCCTTCAGAGGTTCCACCTCATGGTTAATATATAAATATTAATTTTTTTTTCATTCATTGGCTGAGTTCAGCTCCATAGTTACTATGTGGGGTCGAAATCATTATAGCAGAACAAAGGTGAACGCACCTGAAATGTTACAATCCTCTACAGGGCTCCAACTACATATAGTCCACTATTAATCAACCTGTATTATTTTGTCCATGACTGATTTTAGTCCATAAAATGTTAGAAAACTTAAGAGTCAAAGATCAAGAGTCAAGATCCTAAACATTCAGTTTCCGGATATGTATGTAAATCGTGGAGAATGAGAGAACTCAGACACTGTTTAGCTTCAAAAAATGATTTAAATGATCAATTGCATATCAAAATTGTTGCTGATGGTTTTCTATTGACTAAATCAATCGATCGACTAATTGTTTGAGGCCCGGTTGTCTGTGTTGCATCTTAAACTATTGAAACTCCCTGCCCACCAAGAGCCGGATCTACCAGCGTTGAAGGCGACATTTTGGGAAAATATGATTATCTGCTTTCTCTGCAAGGAATGAAGCTGCTTTTTGCAGCAGCTACTTAGCTTAGCAAACGAACTGGACTCAAGGAAACTGTTAGACGGGCTCGTCCTAAATCAACTTAGCAGCACTACTGAGGCTCTGAATTAACACCTTATATCTTGTTCTATCTGCGTTAAAATTAAACTATCAAAATGGCAGTTTATAATTTTACAGGGAGACATGACTCAGACTATCATTTGGCTCTGAGCAGTCACAAAGCAGGTACAGGTTTCTGAACAACATGTTTTCCGGCTCATAACCTCCCGTAAAATGGCAGTTTGTTGCTGTTACAGTTCGGCTTTTCTTAATTGGCCAAACACAGAAAATATGATTTGTTAATCGGTGAACTTAAGTGCTGCTCATAGGCAGATTTTGTTTCCTTTAGACCCAGCCCCGCTAACGGTTTCCCTCCGTTTCCGGTCTTTGTGCTAAGCTAACCAGCTGTCCATCCCACCCACCCTGTAACGTGAGCACCGAGGTGGCGAAGGATCCTCACCTGCCAATGCGGTGGAATACTTGAGAAACCCACACCCACACTTAGACCTACACACCTCTGGAAGGCCGGGACCGGTTCAGGACACCACACCGAGTCTCAGTTCCGATACCAAAACGTGACCTTTGAACGCTTTTTTTTTTTTTCCCCCCTCGACGTCGCCATTGTCCCCACCTTCGGCTTTTGCCTCATTCTGAACACGAGCAGACGAGGGCTCTTCTGGACTGGAATCTGGGCCAAAACAAACAAGGCTATGATTTATCCCACATTTTCAGATATGAAATGAGTAAACCTGACCCAGACCCCAGCGCGGACTTCAAAGACCGACGCTGCCGACATCCTGCTGCTCTTTGCGTTAGCTTCAAGCTCGAAAAGGAGGCGAAACGTCATCTCTCGTTGTTTGTTGTTGTCATTTGTTTTCTCTGCGTCCTCCGTCATGCAGGGCTCGGTATATGAGAATTGTTGGACTGTGGCAACACATTTCAGTGTTTGCGCCACAATAATATGTTATTCTATAAAAGTTTTGTATTCACATTCATTTTTGAAATGAACTGAGGTTTTTTTTTTTTTTTTTTCTCATTCATTTTCAGTATCTCCCCCTCTCTCACAGGAAATGCTTGCACTCAGCTATATCCTCATCAGTTTGTCTGATTTTCTTGTGAAGACATTTTGTTCTCCATCTTCACTCACCCTCAGTCTCGGGGTGTTAAAACGCACAGTCAATGCAAATACTCAGTTTTGTATTTTGAATATTCTGTATAATTTCTTTTTATATGCGTATTTTGTACATTGAGTGTGTTTTTTATTTATTTACTGAGACATTCCTCATCCTGTGTTTTATTATTTATATTTTGTTGAACCTTTTTATAAAATGATTCTCATCTATATATACATATATATATCTTTTTTTCTGTGAGCTAAAAACAAGAACAAAGTCAGGTTCAGGTTTTCTCACATGATTTATGTTTTAAACTAATTTCTCAAGTTCCCATTGCATGTGTCAAAGTTGTTGATGTTTTGAATGTAAAGTTCTGACAGGAAAAGTATTTTTTCATGGAATTTTTTCAGATTAAACCTTTTGTACATAAATTAATTTTCTGTGATGAGTGGCCTTTTTCAGACTCAACTTTTCTCTGTACCGACCACAATTAGTTAAAAAAAAAAGTAAATAAAAATGAATAAATGAATAAATAGTCTTTTTCTTTTAGCCACTAATGAATTTACATTAGTGTCGTAATTAATGCAAATTCTCCTTAAAGGAGTCTCTGTTACAAGAGGGAAATACATTGTATTTTCATTATTTTAAGGCCATAATATTGTAATTGTAGAAAAATAGAATCAAGGTCAAGGGAACCAGATAACTGTCTTTAAAACAACTTGTTAAATGGTCTTTCCCATTAAATAAACAGTCAAAATTATGGAGTGAACTGAATTTAATTTGATTACCTTCAATCCCACCATAAGTCAGTCTGCAATTACTTTTCTATCAACATGAATACTCATTTAATCCTGTAGATGCACAAAATAGGAAATGAATCCTGTAATAAACACTTGACGTAAACCATTAATTCCTTAAAAAGTCATATTGATAACCCCCCCCCCCAAAAAAAAAAGCTTGGCATTTTAATATTTCTTGGTTCGTAGTGCATTCAAATGAGCAATGGTGGAAGAAGTACTCACATCTTATATTAAAGTTTAAATACGTTTTAATACCATAGTGTAGAACTATGACACTTCAGCATATAACATTTTACTTAAAGAGTATTAGTTTCAAAATACACTTTGAGTACAAACAATAAACATGGTCAACATGCAGAATGGCCCTTTCATAATAACACTGAATATTGTTCTTTAAAATTGAATTAAACTATGGATTCATTAATATTTAACTGTCACTTTAATGCTGCAGCTGGTAAACGTGGGGCTAATTCGAACAACTTCACATGCTGGTTGATTTTTTAATGACAAACCATGAATTATTTGTTGATTTATATGTAATGTATTAATAATGTAAATCTGCACAATATCTAGTAACTGAATATTTCAACTAAAAATGCAGTGGAGTAAAAGGTACATTTGCAAGTAAAAAATACAGTAAAAATTACATCAAAGCTATTTAATTTTTTTTTGTCTGGACACTTCTTTCATACAGTAAAATGAAAATATCCAGTTTTTAGGACCCAGTTAGTTGAACACTGATTCTTTTTTCTGTATTATTCCTTTATAGCGTTTTACACGGTCTTTGTGTAGAAAGTGGTTTCATGTATCTGCGGCGACACCGCGTGGCTGGAAACTGTCAACGGAAAAAAACCCTCTCAAAACTTAAAAAAGATATTGATTTACAGTTAAAATTCCATGAACTGCCTTTACATTTTCTTTTAATAGTTTTGGTTTCAGGCAGATTTGTTTTGAAAGCATATTTTATATCTTTGAATCTTTCTGAAGTTTAGTTTATGTCTAGGAATCTAATCTAGGGAATAAGATCCTTGTGACAGGTTCATACTTAATATAATATTTTACTTTTGAAGACAATATTTGTGGGTTTTTTTTTTATTGTTGCATTACGTTTATAACGTAAATTTATTATTTATTATTTTGATTTAGGTTAAGAACAAGTTAAATCACCACTTTATAAGTGTACAGATAAAAATACACATTTTTGAATTTCAAATTTGACAAATTAAAAAGTATTATTCAAAAAAACCAAGAAACGTTTAATTTTTAAGCAGAGTTGGAGATTTCGTGTGATGGCGTCATTTCGAACAGGCGCTTTGGGGACAGCTACCGACACGGGTCCTTCCGGCGTCAACACGTGAACAGTGAGTAAAAATGGCAAATAAAGTCAGTTTAAATCCGATTTAATGTTAATGTTTTGTCCGTATTGATAAGCAGGGATGTGATTATATATAATATCAAACACAAACACTGACCTAACATCAGGCACGAAGCTCAGACAGCCAGGAAATCTCCCGCTTCTTGTGCCCTCGTAACCAAACGCCATTTAAAAATGTAATTAGTCAACGTTAACCGGTCTTTTTCACGACAGGTGCTGAGTAAATTACAACTAAGACCATTTTTAGACTCGCTAAGACTTTCTCTTCTATTCGGCGAACAGAAAAGACCAAACTCCTCTAATCTGTGTAACACTTTTGACTTTAGGAGTTGGTACACAAATGTCGTTTATCAATGTTTTTTGGTTGGAACATTATATCAGAAGAACCGATATTGGTGATGGATTTAGTGGAAGATTTGAAATTAGTTGTCAACGTTTGAGCTCCTTTCTGTATTTACTCAAAAGAAAAAAAAAATCATACATTTTTTAAATGGAGTTTGGACATGTCAGTGTTCTTTGAAATGAATAGGAATAAAACAATGGTTTAAAAAAATTGTTTTTTAAAACAGTCGTGAGCTGAAGCACTAGAAGAATCCGGACAGCAGAGTTATGTATCACAGCAGTTATTACATCTGAAAGCAGAATCACCAGTGTGAACAAGGTGTGTACTGCTTCTGTGTGTGTGTGTGTGTGTGTGTGTGTGTGTCGCGCGTCTGCATGTGCGTGTTTTCTGTCGGAGAGGTCAGAGGTCAGGATGGGCCGCTCCTCCAAAGACAAGCGGGACATTTACTACCGCCTGGCCAAAGAGGAGGGCTGGAGAGCCAGGAGCGCCTTCAAGCTGCTGCAGCTCGACCACGAATTCAACCTGTTCACAGGTGAGACCTGGAGGTCGCCGCCTGAAACGCACTGGGACGGGTCCCCCGCCTGGCTCACGGCTTCGAAGCTAGCAGGACCCATAGAGCCTCAGGGGCCGGGTGGAAATAAGCCAGGATGACCCAGTAAGATCTCTGTAAGGACGTCAGATAGAGTTTAATTAAATTCAGAGTAAGAATCAACCATCGAGTTATGTGGAGGATCTTGAGGTTTTTCGAACTGGGTCATTTCATGTCAAGTCAACAGATTTCAGAGGAATTTCCTGACCGATCATCTTGGATTAGTTTCATACTAAGTAAATAACTTCACTGTGCCCAACAACTAGTTTGTAAAGTTTTCAACCTGTATCTTCTGTAGTTTTTTGAGATATGGAGGCTTTAAAAAAGGGTTTGGGCCATAATAAATGAGAGCTGCTAGTAAATTTCAAATTTTCATAGGTCATTACTTTGGAAATATTCACTCTACGTGCTTGAAGTTTTCAGGGATTTTTCTCCACAGTATTAGATGTATTTAACTTCTAGAATGGTTGATCTAAAGTTGTATATTTGCCAAATTATGTCTCACTGAAAATTTTGTTTAAAAATTTTCATACTTTGGAGCCAAATATCTTCAAACTGAATGGCAGCGGATCTTTTTTTATACATATACATTTATATATAGTATCATGTTATAGTTCTTTCTTAACAACTTGGTGCATGTCTGAAAGAAATCTAAATTTCTGATTTTTCAGAAATTAAATATGAAAAAAAAAAAAGACTTCACACCGATATTTCAAGTGCATATTGCCCATGTATAATAAAGGCCACCCTAAAAGTCACACCACTGAAAAGAGCGAGATTTAAATAGTAAATGCACAACATTTGAATTTAGTATATTGAACTAAACTGTATTTATTAAAAAGTATAAAACGCACCATGTTTTACATTCTGCAAGAAACAGTTCTACAAATTAACCAAGGCAGTTCCAGGGGATTTAAAAGCTTTGAAGAGACAGAGTCTGAACGGTGCCATGGTGTCCTCTTAAAATTCTGCTCGAAGTGTATCCTGCCTGCCAGTTGGTGTAAGTGGGGCATCAGTGATCTTCAGGATATGCACGAGAGGGACACAACAGATGTCCACCCCCCCCGCCTCCCCAGACCCCATCCCTCAGCCCCAGCCCCACCCCCCTCTCCTGGGCCAACTGTAAAGCCCCAGAGGGACCACGAGGATGCGTAAGTGTTACCCGTACATCTGGTTCCCCCGCCGATGCTGCACGGACGTCACCTGTCCCGCCGCTTTTGGTCGGACACACCTGCAGGATGTTTCCCGGCACCAGTGGGAGAGACTCTAGCAGCAGCAGTTCGCCGGAGCCTGAGACACCACCGTATTTATAGCTGAAGACGATGCGGATCTAGATGCACCGCAAGAAGCGGACTGGGGGAGGAGGTGCCATCGGCGGGAATGCAATAAGGAACAGGTGGAAACGGAGGCAGACAGCGATAAGAAACTGATAGGACACTGATTCTTCTAAAATCTGTCGATGTGACATTGAATTACCCAGTTCAGTGAAGTCCTACTGGATGAACGGGTCTGACACGGGTTGATGGGACCTGCTTCATACATGTATTTTACATGTGAAAAAGTGTAGCTGAACCTCTTCTCTGTCTGGTTCTGGTCCTGGTTCTGGTTCTGGATCAGGCCACGGGGATCCCCTGACCCCTCTGGGACCTTTAATAGTCCTTTGACACTCATCCATGTTTCTGTCGCTGCCTTTTATTTTAATAAATGTCTGATCTAAAGAATATTTTATTTGGTTTCTTCTTTCTCTCCCAGGTGTGAACAGAGCCGTGGATCTGTGTGCAGCTCCTGGCAGCTGGAGTCAGGTCCTCAGTCGCAAACTCAGGTTTTTAAACATACATATAACATATACCCACCTGAACAGAAATCCTTTAAAACCTGGTTTAGTGAAGTGAAATGGATCCTATTAATATTGCGATTTTGGTTCTTTCCGCTCAGGGGTCGGGAGGAGAAGGGCGAGAAGGGGGAGAAGGGTGAGGTGGGTGAGGCGGGCGAGGAGGTGAAGATCGTGGCGGTGGACCTTCAGGCCATGGCTCCTCTGCCAGGAGTCACTCAGATCCAGGGAGACATCACTAAGGTGAGAGGGGGCGAGTCTGAGAGTCCTTCACCGCTGCAGGAACCTAATGAGATATGCGCTGTTGTCGGTTCTTCCTCTATGTCTGCTGTTGGCGTTCCTCAGGAGGCCATACTCAATCCAAACAGGGATGCTTTCAGGGTTCCAGTGTTCCTTAGTGGGGGCTCCATGGAGACGTTAAAGTCCTCTAGTGGTTTAGCAGCCGACTGAGACACAGCTTCATTACTTGACGTAAACTTTTTTGCAGGGAAGCTGATTCACATGTTGCCTGAGATTGTGGCAAAATGATATGAAAGTGGTTCAAATTTTATCCAAAATTTAGACTTTTAACGCAAAATCCAGTGGAACTGTTTTGAGTTCTGACAAATGATCATGATTCTGCACGATTTGGCGTTTTGGACCTCAGACCGGTCTGTGTTGGCCCCGACAGGAACCTGGATTCAGAGTAGACCTGGCAGAAAAACGGTAATGATCACGATAGCCTTTTTCTGATGATGATATCTGGAGCGAGAACCTCACACCAGAGACCCGTTGCTGAACCGCGTCACATGACCTGCGTCCTCTTCCTCCTCCTCTCAGGTGTCGACAGCTCAGGAGATAATCCGCCACTTTGAGGGTCAGCCGGCCGACCTCGTGGTGTGTGACGGAGCCCCGGACGGTGAGGCGCCCGCTCCCTTCCCCGTCCTCCCCTGGTCTTGAGTCCCGCCCCCTCCCCCTTGCCTCCCCAATTGTGTCGCTGATTCCCTCTTCTGTCTCCACAGTGACCGGGCTCCACGACGTGGATGAGTACATCCAGGCCCAGCTCCTATTGGCTGTGAGTACAGGGGTGTGTATAGGGATTGCCCGTCAGGTTTCTTGGCGCCGGTTGCTGACAGCTGCTCTCGTTTCAGGCTCTGAATATCACCACTCATGTCCTGAAACCTGGGGGAACGTTTGTGGCCAAAGTGAGTCCAACTTTTATTCATACGACTTATTAAGATAGGATTTACATGGTTTTATTTTGCAGCTCCAATGTGGTCCACTAGAGTTGAGGCCAATTTATGCTTCTGCATTGGTGATACAGACCAAAAGAACTGTGATAGATCAGCTTGGTAGCATCGCATTTCCGGCTTCTTCTTTGTCTGCGGACGAGAACTATAACAAGCACCAGCTTGGCTCAGTATCTCCGCCATAGCGGCCGGTTGGTGCAAAATGCATTCTGGGAAGCTTAGATGATGTTTCAAACGGCGAATTCAAATTTGATTTTTAAAGAAAAGCTTTTCGAATTAGTTTAACTAACAGCGAGACGTCCAAAATGTCAAGTAATCACCCGTGAAAAACCACATCCTGTCGTCGTGGGAACGCACCACAGTGTCAGGGGTGTTTTATGGCGTGGACGTCGTGTCCCTAGTCTGATCGGACTCTGTCCCGTCCCGTCCTGTATGTCTCAGATCTTCAGAGGGAAGGATGTGACGCTGCTCTACTCCCAGCTGAAGATCTTCTTCAGTGGCGTGACCTGCGCTAAGCCGCGCAGCAGCAGGAACTCCAGCATCGGTGAGTAGTTGCCGCCGCCGCTGTCGCCACTGCCATCAACCAATCAGTCGCCTCCAGCAGGAAACTGACCCTGTTTTAGTGCAGTCACAGGAATGAGATGCCGTTTTACTCAATGGAAGAAAAACCTGAGAAGTGCAGAGTGTATGACAGTCATTTTTAACTCCAAGTAAACACTAACTGATTTCACCAATTGAACCAACACATGATGTTTTATGTGAAATATATTGACATCGAGTGTTTGTCTCCGTCCGTCTGTGTGCAGAGGCGTTTGTGGTGTGTCAGAATTACGCCCCCCCCGAAGGCTACGTCCCCAACATGTCCAACCCTCTGCTGGATCACTCCTACAGTAAGTACGACCCGCCTTTTCCAGACATAGTCTGCGTCTGACGTCTGATCTGGATCCAGAAAAGCCTGTGTGTTGACTCAGGTGTCCTCGGAAAAGGTTATAGCCGCGGGGCCTCTGGACCACATCCAGACCACATCTGGAGGAAACCGCGTCGTTTCCCCATTAAATGCATCATTTCTGTTAACAAGCCATCCGGCCTATTTGCATAGCGAGGTCCTGTCTAGATCAGTCTTTAGTTTCCCTGCGCGTCCCTGGTGCTGGTTCCCCTCCGTCTATTCTCAGTCTGGGTTCTGGTCTCTGTCTGACAGATGTGGACTTCAACCAACTGGAGGGCCCAAACCGCGTCATCGTTCCCTTCCTGGCGTGTGGTGACCTCAGCGCCTTCGACTCGGACAGAACCTACCCTCTGCAGGTGAGGAGACACAGCTCTACCTTCCTGGTCTCTGGTCTCTGGTCTCTGGTCTCTGGTCTCTGGTCTTCTGGTCTTCTGGTCTCTGGTCTTCTGGTCTCCTCTCCATTGAAGCATTCTTCATGGTTCAGTCATTTTACTCCTTCAACAGTCGCAATTCCAGTTTCAGTTTGATTTTAACTACCATAGTTATCACGCTTTTTACTTTATCAATATGAAACTATTATTATTGTTATTATTTTTTTTACAAATTCCATTAATTTACCCGTTAACAATGACGCAGTCAAGGTTTGTTTTTATAAGTAGATTCTAATATGATAATTAATGGACATATGAACTGATGGTAATATATTGACTTATTTTCTAGTAAAAACTTAAATTTTTCAGCTAAGTGGAAAATCAGTATATCAAAGGAAGTTTTTTTTCCTTAAACCAAGTAGATAATCCCTTAAAGAAAACCCTTAATAAATTATAATTCATTAATTTATTTAACAGTTAACTCCAATTGAGGTGAAGACCTGAACTTGTACTTTAATAAAAAAAAATGTCCTTTTAAAGGTCCAGCTTTCTGTCACGTTATGTTGTAGATTTTAACTGTGAAATATTAAAGCCCGTTCAAGGTGTAAATAATGGCTTTTGTCTAAGAAATATCAAGGAAATTTAAATTCTTAAAATTCCCTTAAATTATGCAGATAATCCATTAAAAACAACTTAACACAATATACTACACATTAATGTACAAATTAATATACACATTATACCCATTAATGTACCCGTGAAGTCTGAGATAAACCCCTGAATCTGTATTTGAATAGAAAAATAAGGATATTTTTAAGGTAAAAAGGGGTACCTGTGATGTAATTCAGTGAATTTTTAGCGGGTTTTATCTCTTAAAAGCCCTTAATCCAAGTAGAGAATGTATTTAAATGTATTCCAGTGCATTAACATATCTATTAATGTTTCCTGAACTTGAGTTCGTATTATTAATTCCTTGCATGCTGAAGAAAAATCCCTGAAATTCTCATCATCTTCTAGCTGAAAAATATTTCAGAGCCGTGACACAAACCAGAATCCCAACTTTGATAACACCTCAACATGGTCATCAATGGATTTCTCAGCTATTTCGTTTAAATTAAAAGATAAGTCATGTACTCATTTAGAGGGGCTAAAGGGCTTTGGTGTTTTTTAAGGGGTTTAGTTTTTCAAAATAAGGGACCCTTGTTTACCAAAATCCTGTTTTAAGGGCTTAATTAAGGATGAATTAAAGGTATTTTAACAGATTCATGTTTTTGTTTTTCTCTGACTGTTTTCCCCCATTCAGCTGGAGGCTGGTAAACAGTACCAGTACACCCCCCCGACTCAGCCGCCCATCAGCCCCCCCTACCAGGAGGCCTGCAACCTCCGCAAGAACAACCTGCTGTCCAGGGAGGACACGCCGTCCGCCGGCCCCAGCCAGGGTCCAGATGAGCCAGAGCCACCGGCCGAGTCCACCTGAGTTCGCCAATGTGGGGGGGGTATTGTTGAAAGAGCAGTCTGGTCTTTTCAGGAAGTCTCGAATACCCGCCTTTCGCAGTACCCTCCTACTATCGGTCTCTGTGCTGCTCTAGGCTGAACTTGTCCTGGATCTCTGTCCCAGATGTTTGTCGAATCAGGGGAACATGTTTTTATCGTTTCATCTGATTTTATGCAGAGTTCTTTGTGTCTGATCCTTCATCCATCAGTAATTGGGAACATTTTAGATTTTGGAAATAAAAGTCATTTCTTCGAGGTGGACCAGCAATAAGGTTTAGATTTTTATACACCTTTATTTTGAGAGTACTTAAACTCTTGAGTTAAGGGTTTTTTTGTGTGTGTGTGTATAAACAAATTCAGAAACATACTGCAAAGTTTTAGTAACAGGTGTGTACAATTAAAAACTCTTTACCGGGAATAAAAGAATCTCTCACACATTTTATCACACAGAGTTAATATAAACAAACCTGTCTTTGCCTTGTCTATTGTAACTTTGTCAGAGATTCATAACTTTATCAATAAATTGAGTGCAAGCAATGCACAGTGTTGTCTGTAAACAATTAAAAAAAGTGAAATAAAAACCCTTACTGTGCTGCCATGTACTGTTTTATTGACGATTTATAAGTTGTTCTTATCTTTTACATTTTACCTGCCCTGATTAAGCATAGATTTAACGAGTAGGAAAAACAGTAAAAAAGATTTGTGTGCATACTTAAAGTTTGTAAGACATTGAACTTTGCCTTGCCACAGTCTATAGGAAGGTGCCTCCCCTGAGCTTTGAAGAGTTTTATTCAGAGGTACCCGATGGACAGTGTGTCCTTTAACATGAAAGCACAGGAGGCGAACCATTAAAGATAACTTCAAAATAAAACCAGGTCAAGACTTAGTTTGGCCTCAAATCAAAACTCTGTATCCTGCCCCTGCTGAATTCTTGGGAGGCTGTTTGAAATGAATAGAATAGACAAAATAATAGAAACAACTGTCGGTATGAACGATACTACCGCTGAAATGGATCACATGCCTCTCTAAAAGTTTTGACAAACGGAACATAATCTTCATGGTGGAGCGATTTGCTGCAGGACGACGTTAGACGTTAGACTGCATTAGTTGTAGCTCCATGTACCCAATAACCTGCAAGCTGAGTGTATATATTACTCTTAAACAGGCCATCCTGTGCCATGACTGCTTTTTTCTTTCGGTACTTTTGAGTACATTCAGGTGGGACTATTTATACAATGATCTATTCTTGAGTTCTGAGTAGGCCAACTTCCTCCGTCAGTGGTTGAGAGGAACAAAAATATTTTAAGAAAAACAAACAAACACCAAAAAAACACCAGACAGATCCTTTAACCCCCCCCCCACACACACACACACACACACTTCCTCTCTCAGTCCATTTACCAAATAAAACCAAACACCACACAATTCAGACAAAGACAACCTGTCATCAGAAAATGTAAATAACAAACAAACAAGTGAACAAAACGAACCGTTCTCATTATTCGAGTATCATTATCAACTTTGTTGTCGTTAATAATAATAAAAGAGGCTTCGGTTCGTACGGTTTGTACGCGGTGACGTCACGGCGTCAGGACCCACACAACGTACCGCATTGTTGTTGGGGGAAGAGAAGCTCGGCCGCCGCTGAGCTCCGCCACTTCTGACCGCTCCTGGACGGCGCCGCCGATCGGTGCTACCCGCCGATCCGAGTTTAAAAGACGGACAAGAAGACGCCCGGACCCGGCTCCGTCGCCCTGGAGACCTGCCGGACCCGCTCAGGTTCTACACGGTTCAGCGCGAGTCGCGGCCGCCGTTGGACGAGCGCTCTGGATGTGGATTTAACTGCCGCTGCGCTCCGCAGGCCGCGCCGCCATTGCTGCTGTTTTTATAAGCCCAATTCGTGAAAATACCGAGGGTAAGTTAAGCCTCGACCCGTCCTCGCGTCTTTCGTACTCGCCCCCGTCGGTCCGGACGGGTTTGAAGCCGAAACTAACCCGCGCGGCTCCGCGGAAAAGCCAACTTTTTCGGTGGAGGCAGTCGCTTGTTGTGCTGGTCGCCATATTTCCTCCCCCTCTCCGTTGGTGTAAGGCTAGCGGGCTAACGGTAGCCCGGTCCCCGGACGGACTGTCCTAACGCGTTTACCCGGCGACCGGAGAGGCCGCCGCCTCGTCAGAGGGCATCGCCGGGTCGGCTCTTCCCGTGACGGACCTCTGCTGAGCGGATAACGTCGGAGCGGCTTCCGTTACTCTCCCGGTTGGAGGTTGAGGGGAGCTAACGTTAGCCCTGGCCGGCCGTCGCCGTCTCGGTCGGGGGGAAACTGCTCGGGCTGCTGCCCTTAGCCGGGGGCATTTAACGGCAGCGGCAGCGACCGGCTCTCGGCGGCCTCGGGCGAGCCGGGCCGGGGCTCCCGGGGTCGGCCGGGGGCGCAGAGCCGCCCTCGGTGCGTCTCTTTAATTCATCCAGGGAACGTTATCACATGCCCTGTGTTTCCGCCCCCTGCACCACCGTCACTACAATGAAAACATGTTGGTGGTGGTTATTAAAGCTGCACAAACACACACACACACACACACACACACACACACACACACACACACACACCGGAGTGCCATATTTAAAGCTGCAACCTGAACCTCGACCTTGTGTAGGAGCCTGTGAAATGTGGTTGCATTGTATTTTCTGTGAGTTAACTTGAGTTAGTTGTCAGATCTACTCTGTACTTGTACATAAGCAGAGAACAAAAGTAAATGTTCGTAGTTTACAGTCTGTTTATGCCCCTTTTACTGAAACTACATTCAGCTCCCGACTGAAAACATGCTCGTCTCAGAAATGAGAGCTGTACAAACATACACGTTTCAAACTCCTAGCTGCACCAGGAGTCTCCTGTAGAAGCCTCTGATGGTATCATCGTCATTTAGAGCTACAGTTAACCATTATTTTCATAAGAGATTAATCTACAGATTAATTTCTCATTGATTGATTCACTGTCTGTCTATAAAATGTCAGAAAATAAAGAACATTGTCTGTTAAAGTATCAGAGAGCCCAAGTCGATGGCTTCACATGTCCTGCTTTGTATCACCAACAGTCAAAAACCCAAACTATTTTGTTTACTGTCATTGTGCAGCAAGTACAAACAATAAATCCTCCAACCGAGGAGCTGGAAATGTCACATTCTTGAATGTTTTGTGCCTTAAAAGAATCCATAAAATGATCTTTCAGTTATAATTTAAAAAAAAAATATTTATTTAATGGTCAGGTGTGTTGACAAACAAGGATTTTTGTTTCTGTCGCTCTCGGTGCACTTCTACATAGTGCATAGAACAAATGAACAAGGACTTGGTTGCGAACATATATGGTTGTAATGCTTTTCTCGTAAAACTGCTGTGTCGATAATGATTCTTTGATTGTTGAAGTTATTTTCTAAGCAAATTTCCAGATATTATTTAGGACCAAGAACGGTCATTTGCTTTTTTTTCAACGTATGTGATGGTCCAGTGATTATCTTTTGTTTTTTGTAGTCTTGGTCAGAAAGGGCTAGATGTTTAAATATGTCAGCTTGGGCTCTGGGAAATGCTGATGGACAATTACACTATTTTATGACAGTTTCTGAATGACAAGTCATTTATTAATTATGAAAATAATCTGCAGATATATTTATCCCCCCCAAAATCTGCCACTTTATAGAAATAAACATGAAATTTGACTCTGAAAAAACTTAAACAGATTGGATACAGATTTAAAAAAAAGTAAACAAACATAAACATACATCTATTGTACTCAGGGAAGAGCTGGACAACAAACACTATGTATTACAAGTCAGATTATTACTATAGTATAGTAGAGACATAGTCTGATGCAGTCCAGATATTCTACGGATAATAACAACTCTACATAAAGCGGTGGTTTTATGTCAAGCTGAATTAATCGGCCAATTAATTGGTTAAGAAACAGTTTTGAAAATAAATTAATCGTGTAAGTCATTAGATCGCTCCAGCTTCTCAAATGCAATATATTGTTGATTTTGTGTGTGTGTGTGTGTGTGTTAATGGCTGGGTATCAAACCACAGTACTTTTTAAATGTTGGCTGAAAATTTTCTGTTGACTCAAGTAGTGAAAAATATCAAGTATCAAACATTTTCATCATTATCTTTCTGAGTCTTATTGACATGGTTTGATTGGGTTGTTCCTTTTAAATATATAAGGAAACTCTTCTAACTTTGCATCGTCTTTATATTTAGGCAGTATTCTTCATTTGAAAACTGATGCATTTAGCAGTTTGGCAACTGAGAAAAACAATTAAACATGTTTTAATTCCCAAGGTAGCTAAGGTATTGGAAATAGTTTTGTTATCAGCTCTGTTGTATTGTAGAGGCCCTGGCCTTTTAAAAACAATACCCAGCCCTAATGTGGCCGAGGGTATTTGCATAATTAGCAACACCCAGTAACTGTTTGTATAAGACACAACACATGCGAGACTCAGCTGTACTGTGTAAAACACATGCTTCATTGGTGATGTACTGAAAGCCTGGTTTATTTGGCACTTAGGTGCCTAAATCTTAATTAATGCTCATTTATGTGTATGTAAAAATGTTGTGGGCCGCTCAGCACTATAAAAAGTAACTACACTGTCTCAGACACAGAAATTTTTCACATTTTTCTGCTCCTCTGAGATTGAAGGACACATTAACCGCCATTGTTCATGAAAGACAGCGTCAAGGTTTAAGGCTGTTAATCATTGGTGCAGGTTTCTGTTAGGTCCAGTGCACTCTGTGTGCTGGTTGGTGCTTCACAGGGCGAGTTAATGACTTGTTCTTCAGCAGCTGCCAACACAGCCTTGCATCAGTCAGTCACTGACACCGTCGTTTCATTTCTCTGGTTCTCAGGGTCTGAACGGCTTCGTCATGAAGAAGAAAGGTCGAAATCACCGCCCGTCTGCGCTGAAAAGGGAGTCGTCCCCCATCAAGCCGTCACCCAATCGGGAGACGCTGACGTATGCGCAAGCTCAGCGGATGGTGGAGCTGGAGGTGGACGGCCGCGTGCACCGGCTCAGCATCTACGACAAGCTGGACGTCATTGGCGACGACGACCCCACGGCTCAGGAGATCATGGAGTGCAACAGCAACAAGGAGAACAATGAGAAGCCCCAGCAGGTCCTGGTGCGCTCCGTGCGCCTCAAAAATAACCAGCAAAAGAAGAACGCTGCTCTCACGGCCTCGCACAGCACCGGCGGCACCCATGGCAGTGCTGGCGGCCTGCTAGAGCCGAAGGTCAGGACAGTCGAATACAATCTGCCTGTGGTGCCGAGGAGGCCGGTGGCATATTACAAATACATGGAGCGGACGGCAGAGGAGCTGGACGAGGAGGTGGAGTACGACATGGACGAGGAAGACTACGCCTGGCTGGAGCTCATCAACGAGAAGAGGAGGAGCGAGGGCATCAGCCAGGTGTCGCACAACCTGTTTGAGTTCCTGATGGACCGCTTCGAGAAGGAGTCGTACCTGGCGACGCAGGGTCAGAGCGACCTTCAGTCACTGGTGGACGAGGACGCCGTCTGCTGCATCTGCATGGACGGAGACGGAGCCGACAGTAACGTCATCCTCTTCTGCGACTCCTGCAACATCGCTGTGCACCAGGAGTGCTACGGCGTGCCGTACATCCCCGAGGGCCAGTGGCTTTGCCGCCATTGCCTGCAGTGTCCGTCGCGGCCCGCCGAGTGCGTCTTCTGCCCCAACCGAGGCGGGGCCCTGAAGAAGACAGACGACGACCGCTGGGGCCATGTGGCGTGTGCCCTGTGGGTCCCTGAGGTCGGCTTCTCTGACACGGTTTTCATCGAGCCCATTGACGGCGTCCGCAACATCCCGCCGGCGCGCTGGAAGCTTACCTGCTATCTGTGCAAGGAGAAGGGCGCAGGAGCATGCATCCAGTGCGACAAGATCAACTGTTACACTGCCTTCCACGTCAGCTGCGCCCAGAAGGCCGGCCTCTACATGAAGATGGAACCTGTCAAGGAGGTCACGGCGTCCGGCTCCACCACCTTCTCGGTGAAGAAGACCGCCTACTGCTGCAGCCACACACCGGAGGGCTGCGACCGCCGGCCGCTCAACATCTATGAGGAGTCGCACCCAAAGAACGGAGCCTGCCACAAGAGGGCCGACAAGAGGGGAAAGGCTCGGGCCAAGGGCTGGCAGAAAAAGAAGAGCAAGAGAGGGGAGCCCGAACCAGAGCCTGAGCCCGAGACCCCCGCCAACTCGGGTCCCAGTATCACCGCATCAAGGTAGGCGGGCAACCAGGACTCCCAGAATGCATCTCTTGCATTAATTATAAATCCATGCTCCAAGTCAACTTTTTTTTTTTGTTTTAATAGTTCTTGTATTTCATATTCAGAATGGTTTTCCACAGGCCTGTTTTTGATCAGTCACAGTTCCGGACATGTCAGAACTTCAAGTTCACACTAGTACCACAACATTAGTAACAACCAGTCTAGTTTAGGAATGAAAACCATGTCAGTAGAATAACTTTGCTTCAATAAGCATCGTCATAAACATAAGTCTTGTTTTAGAAGCCTTGTCCATTATTTCTACAGAAATAAGAGAGATTGCAGATTATAATCCATTAGAGATATAAAGACACAGTCCAGAAATAGAAAATAGGAGGTTTTGTTTCTTCTCACATCAACAGCTCTTAATTCTGAATGAAAGACACAATGAGTAATTATTGAATAATGCCTCCTGCCTGGTTACCTGTGGTCTAGTTTGGACACCATCCTGAACCAGGTGGCGGTCCAGAGGAAGCGTCTGTTCGTTGAGAGGGTGCTGAGCTACTGGGTGCTGAAGAGGCAGTCCAGGAACAATGTGCCGCTGATCCGCCGCCTGCAGGCCAACCCCCAGCCCCCCAAGGCCAAGCAGATGGTCAGTACTGCTGACACATGCCGGAGCAGTCCTTTTTTCTTCTTCTTTCTTTTAACGTTTTTTTTTTTTTCTCGCTGCACTGGCCATAATGTGTTTCCCCCAGGATCGAATGGAGACAAACCAGGTGCTGAAGGAGCAACTAAAGGAGTGGCACCGCCTCCGCCACGACCTGGAGCGAGCTCGTCTGCTGCTGGAGCTCATCAGGAAGAGGGAGAAACTGAAGAGGGAGGAGGTAGAGGCGGTTCAGCATTTCTGAACTCTATCTATAAAGAATGACAACAGTTTAAACTTACAGTCGAGGTCATAAACTCTGACATGTGACTGTTTACTGTGTCTGATCCTGTCCACATGTATCCGACCCGTTTGACTGTGTGCTCTCTTGTCAGATGAAGCTGCAGCAGTCGGTGCTGGAGGTCCAGCTCACCCCCTTCAACATCCTTCTGAGGGCCGTGCTCAGCCAGCTGCAGGAGAAGGACCAGTACAGCATCTTCGCTCAGCCTGTCAGCATCAAGGAGGTCTGCCACCTTTTTGTATAGGTCTACAAAAAAAATCTGGAGCAGTTACATGTTAGGCAAACTTTTTTTTTTCCCTAGTTCATGCAATAGTCGAACTTGCAAAATTCAGTGGAAAGGAGGAAGGACTCCTTCCTGAAAAATTACAGAGGGGAAGTGATTCTGCAGCAAGGCTCTCACTACATTTTTCCCACAGTCCTCCCCGAAGTTACGGCTGGCTGGATTAGAATCTAAACATCTTCAGTGCCTTAAACTTTTGACCAGTCGTAAACCTCATGAAAAAAAACGATCTGAGCGTGGATGTTCCCTCTTGACATTTTGGAGCAATAAACATCATTAGAGCAAAATAATCTAAACTCGAAGGTCCACTTACAGACTCTACCTTACCGAGTCAAAGAATGGAAAGAAAAAATCTATATATATTTCTGCCACAGAAGCAGATTCCAGCTTCTGACGTGTCCCCTCTGCCGCCTGCAGGTTCCCGACTACCTGGACCACATCAAGAACCCCATGGACTTCTCCACCATGAGGAAACGTATCGACGCCCACGACTACCGAAGCCTGGAGGAGTTCGAGGCGGACTTCAACCTCATCATCGCCAACTGCATGACCTACAATGCCAAGGACACATTCTTCTACAAGGCAGCTCAGCGGATGCAGGACCACGGCGGGGCCATCCTCCGCAGGGCCCGCAGAGAAACAGAGCGGATCGGCTTCGACTTCCCCAGCGGGCTGCATCTGCCCGAAGCTCCGAAGTTAGAGACCCCACCCCCTTTCTCCTGGGACGACGGTAAGTTGGGAAACAGGAAATCTGTCACTGAAATGTTGTTGATCAATTAACGGACATATTTTATTGTTTTGGATATTTTATTGACCCATCAAATTTATTGACTTTTTTTTTTTTGTTTTTTTTTACACCCACTCTGAGCTGTTTTTAAACACCAACCATCTTTGTAGTATTTTTCTGAGCCTGAGGCCTGTTAAAATCACTGGTTGCAGATATCAGTAAATAATTAATATTAAATCTTTAATAACAAAGCTAAAAGGAAACATTTGGCTATAATCTGGATAATGCACAGCAAGTATCTGTACAAACCAAAGATCATTTCACTGCTTAAAGTGGCTTTAAATGTAAATACTTTTTATGTAATTAATATTATGTAGGAGCTGAAGTTGAAGCACTTAAATGAGTTGAAGTATAATGGCTGAAAAATCATCAAACTAAGGCCAGATTTAAGCTTCTGCATCGAGTCTACACCATAGCCTACGCCGTTTTGAGCATTTATACTTCTGCGTCTGTTTTGCTTTGCGGATACTTCAATATGACGACTGAAACCAAGGGGATCTTGATGGAGTCGGAGATGTTGAACATCAGTTTTAGATTCTCTGAATTTACTGCAACACAGAATTGAGAGAAGACATTGGAGGAGATGGTCTGTACGATGGCAGCGAAGAAGGAGAAGCTGGAAATGCGATGCTACGAAGCCGACTAATAACAGTTCTTGTGGTCTGTGCCGCCATGATGGGTAGTTAGATTTTGTGTGAGGTGCACATCGGGCTAAGGTGTAGGTTCAATGCAAAAGCAGAAATTGGCCTTAACTTTTGTTAATAAAAGTTGAAAGTTTAAGAAAAGAAAGCAAATAAAATGTAAATTGATTTGTGAAATAAGGGGAGTTGAAGTTGAAGAGATCGAAGTAATTTAACTGTCACGTAAAGAATTAAAAATGAAAGTTCAAGTGTCAGCTCGGGATCAAGAGGCGGTCGAATGGTTGAAGTGACAGTTGGTATTACAGCACTGAGAGCTATGATTTGATGTGACTGTCTATCCCTCAGTGGACCGCCTGCTGAGCCCCGCTTACCGACAGCTGACCCCCCTGGAGGACCAGCTGAAGGAGCTGCTGGAGAAGCTGGACCTGAGCACGGCCATGAAGCACAGCCCGTCCCGGAGCAAGAGGCTCAAACTGCTCAAAAAGACCATCATGGAGGTCCGCAGCGAGATGAGCCTGAAGAAGTCCCTCCCGCCACCCCCGCCATCACCTGCCCCCCCGGAGCCTGACCCAGCCCCTGATGAGTCGGACGAGAAACCGCCACCCGAACCCCTGGCAGACCCCTTTGCTCCACAGGAGGAGGAGTCTTGGCCTCCGCTAACGTTAGAGCTGCTGACCTCACCGCCACAGCCCGACACGTCGCCCGGCGACTTGGAGCCGCCCCCCCTGAACCCCGTCAAACCCAACATGGACCAGACTCCCATGGAGCTTGACAGCGACACGTCTACCTCAGTGCCCTTGGACACCCCCAACGGGCACATCCCAGACCCACTGCTCCCCAACGGCGACCTCACCAACGAAGCCTCTGGCGTCTGCAACCGACGGACCAACGTCCTCTTCCGCAAGTCCAAGAGTGCCAGCCCGCAGAAAGCACCCAAGGCCCAAGAGGCGTCTGCCGCGTCGCCGCCCCTGGGCGCCAAAACCTTCCTGTCGGTAGTGATACCTCGGCTGGAGACGCTGCTCCTGCCGAAGAAAAGAACCCGCAGCAGCAGCGCCGACGGAGAGGAGGAAGAGGAGTCGCCGATAAAACGCCTCGGCACAGGTAACCGTTCTCAGAACAGCCGTCAAGGTTCAATTCCAATGAAATAAGGGATACGGTTTTAGATCAAATTTCAAATGATACTTTTTTTCCTAATCTTTAGGAATTGCAAATGGTTTTGTGGTAGAGGAGGAGGAAGTTTCATCCTCTCCGCGCCTGCTGGAGCCTCGCCGCCGCTGTGCCTCTGAGTCCAGCATCTCCTCCAGCGGAAGCGTCCTCTGCAGCGCGAGGTGAGTCGGGGGCAGGGGGGGTCCACCGCCGCTATGAAAATTTAACTTCCCTTAAACACACTTCTCCGTTCACCCAACATGGTTTATTCCCAATTATTCTAGTTTTACATACATAGTAGTTTTTTATTCAAACTGAATAACCTGAAAAAAAATAGGTGACTGAAACACAGCTGCAAATACATGAACATATAACTAATTATGTATTCTATCTATTAATTTCCTTTATATTACCCCTCTTCACGTATTCTAAACTAAAGCAGCAACGATTACTCAGTCAATTTATCGACTGAAAGAAAAGTAATCAGCAACTATTTCAATAAACATTTGAGTCATTTTTCATGCAAAAATACCAAATATTTAAGTTCTTAAATGTGCGATGTAGCAGATTTTTCTTTCTCACGGTATATCTCACGCCCTCTATCCTTTGTCTTCAGTTAAAGAAAAGTAAATAAGGTAGACAAATTGTTAATGAACTAATCATTAGCTGCAGCTCTAGTCTAAACTTTGACGTCCTGCATCTGAGAGCCAATTCTTCCACCACTTTCCACACGGGGTGTTTCCAAACATTTTTCCTCACATGACCCCCTCCTCCCCACGCCAGCACCGTCATCGTGTCCAAAAGCGGCAAAGGGCGGCCGGTGGCGGCTCGGCGGAGCACCGTGGACGACAAGAGCACTCTGGTGACCCGCATCGAGAACGGAGATTTCACCAAAGCCGCAAAGATCTCGTCAGGTGAGCTTGGCTGAGCGGCGCCCTATGTTCGAGTGTTGTCAGATGAATGTGCATGAAACTGCATGGCAACGCTTGATTGGTCAGTTCTTCTTTCTGTCAGCTGAAGACATTTACTAAACCTAATTAAAAGTCCCTCTCTGTAAGTATACTAATACTGGTAACTGTGCAGCATGCATTGCTTTTATTTATTTCTCCCTTACATCAAAGTTTCTGCTGTTACACTCTAAGTGACGTTGATTATAATTATGAGCGCCCAGGGGTCTTCTGTAAAAGTCCTTCAAAAGAACCCTTTGAAATGGGATCCCATAAATCCAGCCAGTCGTCCCACATTACCACACTGACGGAGTTTCTGTCGCTGGTTCCCAAACCGGGTTCCAGGAGCCTCTGAGACCCCGGATGAAGGTGGCGGGGATCTCAGAGCATTTAAGTCGAGGCCACGGCGGAAATGTCGCACAAGCGAGGAAAACAGGAACAGACGGGCAAGGCGGAAGTGAAGTCTGTTATTTTCTCTGTGGGCTCAGTGAATCATAGGCTCATAAACAAATGTACGAAAATAATAAAATAAAAATACCCAGGTCCGAAAGTGGGAAGAAGCATCGAGAGCTTCTTAGACTGGTGATTTAAACCATTAGCTATGAAAATTCTGTCCATTCCTGCCCCACATGATCCAAATAATCAGTGTCTTGATCGATTATTTTTTTAATTTTGATTATTTTTCTTGAAAAAATCCCATTAAAAAAATAAAAAAAAATAAAAAAACTTTAAAAATCGTGACTCCGTGCGGACAGATGTTCCAGCGCAGTCAAAGTTCAGTCGGTCATCTCGAGGTTTTCAGTCGCCGGGACAACGTCAGGTGAGTGGTGCGTTAGTGCGGTACCAGCCATGAGCCTTGGTAACAGGTATCGTATCTGCACCAGTATGTAAAAATGTCGAATGAAACCCCCCACCCCTCGTGTGTGTGTGTGTGTGTGTGTTTGTGTGTGTGTGTGTTTGTTTGTGTGTGTGTGTTTGTTTGTTTGTGTGTTCATCTCCTCTCTCCTGTGTCTGCATGGCTCAGTCTTTAGACTGGTTGTGTTTATTGTTACCGTATCAACAGCTAGGAAGAAAAATAACAATGGCCCTTTCAAATAAAAGTGGAAACATTACTTCAAGTATTTTTGGCCCTGATCCAGATGTCAGGTCTTTAAAATCTTCTTCTACATTTAAAAAGCAGCAGAAGATATTTGAGATTGCTTAAATCTGTATATGACACACTGAAATTAACCGTAGCTACTTAAATTTTACACGCCTAATTTTTCACAAGACACTTAATCCATGAATTAAAGTTCAGTGGGAGAGCCTGACTCTTGAGTCCACTGGAAGACGATGTGTCACTCTGTCTGCGTTTTAGGGACTGAAGAAACATTATTACAGAGTGGAGTTTCTTCCCTCACTAATGATCTTTGGCTGAGCACACACGACGTCGGAGAGAGAACACAGACCCGACGACAGCCGAGTTTAATTTTGTTCTGACAGATCCACTTCCCTTTTATAAACCTTTTAATCAGCGCAAACTGCCTTGAATCGATCAGCGACTCATTAGGAGTCTACTCAGATGCTTTTTTTAAGCTGATCCTGAGAAAAATGAGTGTGTGTATGTGTGTGTGTGTGTGTGTGTGTGTGTGTGTGTGTGTGTGTGTGTGTGTGTTTGTGTGTGTGTGTGTCTATATTTGTCTACCTGTGTCTGTGTGTGGGTGCGTGGCCGTTTGTTCAGACTGGTTGTGCTCTGTGTCTGTTGCAGTGACTTCCTCCATAACTTGCTTGTTGTTGTTCCTGTAGAGGTGTGGAAGCCCACCGCTGCTTCTCCATTTGTTCTGGAGCCTCTTAAACTAGTTTGGGCTAAATGTAGTGGATATCCCTCCTACCCCGCCCTGGTGAGTGAGTGCCAGCCCGCTCTGTGTCTCATTACCCATCTGCCCCTCTGCCATCGTACGTGCCGTAGCTCGTGATTTGTGCTCACAGCCACGCGGGAGCTCCCAGCTGGCCCCGAACACCGTGGACTTGCTTGGCTTGTGTGTGTGTGTGTGTGTGTGTGTGTGTGTGTGTGTGTGTGTGTGTGCGCACGTGTGTGTGTGCGCGCGCGTGTGTGTGTGTGCGCGCGTGCGTGTGCGTGCACACGTGTTTGTGCGCGTGCGGCGTCGGCTGCGCTCAGAGCGTCTCCGGCCCTGACCCGGCTTTGCATGCTTGTGTCCCTTATCGAGCGCGGGCTTCCTCCGTGCAACCGCCGCCGCCAGGACGTAGTCCAAACGACCGCTGCGGTGAGGCCGTCTCACTCAGCCCCTCCCCCCCCCGTCTGTCCGTCTGTCTCTCTGTCGGCCCTCGCAGATCATGGACCCCAGGGTGCGGAGGACGGCGTCCCAGCACAACGGGGTGGAGCTTCCCCAGCCCCCGCTGGACGTCCTCAGAGCCGGAGAGCGGATGCAGTTCAGGTCCGCAGAGAAACTCTTCCTCGTCCACTTCTTCGACAGCAAGCGCAGCTGGTGAGGGACGCGCAGACGCTCTGTCGCCGTTAGCGACGTTAGTCTCAGGGAAAAAGAAGCGAGATGGGCGAAAGATAACGGGCAAAATGATCTGCCCAGAAAAGCAGAAAAAGAGTAAACGTGTCCAAAATTCCCTTTTCAGGGAATTTTCCCTTTTCAGGGAATTTTGGACACGTTTGCTCGACCTAAGAAAAGACTCAAGATCAAAATGACACGAGTCCTTGAACCTTAGCTTTATTTTTCAGATGATGAAAGGCTTGACACAGTGATTTATCTTAAGTGGTAAACTTCAGATCAGAGTACAAAAAAACCTCCCAATTCCTTCTCATCTTTGCAGATAAGAAGTTAATGTGCGCAGTGATTTTTGTGTTGTTTCTTTTTTTTTTGTTGTTGTTTTTTTTTTTTTTTTAAATTATGAGCAACAGAGAGTTTTGTCTCCATATAACAACAGATAAATCTGGCACTTCAGTCACCATTAGATGCACTGAGTCATTGGGCCACAGTCGCCTGGGGAAAGACCAATGTGTCATCAGATAAATGTGGTAATAAATGTTGATATATTCTGTGAGAGCTCATGTAGTTTGAATAGAAAGAGGCTGAAGATTGATCTTGACTGACTAAATCTACTGGGGAAAAATCATTCTGATCCTGAAACTAGGACCAGACCGGGACTAATTCGAGGAGCCGGATTATTTTTTGGGAGGGGGGATTGTTCAGTTTGTAAACTGCACAAAGACTCACATCACTATGTAACATTAGGTTGATTGGTCTAGGAAAAAAAAAAACCCAATTACCACCAACCAAAGCAGCGAAATTAAACCCACAAATCATTTACATGTGAAGCTACTTAAGCGAGTAACAAAATAATGAAGTCAAACTTGAAGCACAGCAGCCGAGTGACACCACTGACAACGTGAAAGTAGAACATAGCGTAGACACGATATTTTAGTACAATGACAATAATCAGTAACATTTTAAACCTTTTGTTTGTAGGAGATTTAAAATCAGATGAAATGAATAAAACTAAGACCAGACACCAGGTTAAAATGTAGCAAAGGTGTCAGAAGACGAGTTCTGAGTTTTCTGTCTTTAAATGGATAGTTCTGGTCCTTGATGATGACTGGCTGAGCTGCGTTCGAGAACGTTGTAGAAATACCTGACCTGTGGCCACATCACATCGGTATTACTGCGCCGGCGACGGGGCGTAAAAGGCCGATAACGACAGCCAGTTAAAAAGCACCTGTGCCAGCAAACAGGAGTGCGAGCAACATGTAACGCTACTTTAACAATGCAGGGATGGTGGCGACAGCCAGATAAATGTTAACGATCATCCCAGGCCTTAAGCAAGCTTTCCGCTGGTTTTGGTGTGTTGCTCGGCAACCAGCCTGCTGATGGTTGCTCGGCGGACGGAGGATTACTTGTTGTCCATCAGTTGAGGCATTTCTTCGTTGCTGTGTGTTTATTTTCTGACACTGTGAGGTTGCTGATGTAGTGTCTACCCCCCCACCCCCACCCCTCACCCCTCAGGCAATGGCTTCCTAGATCCAAGATGGCTCCCTTCGGGATCAACCAGATGCTCGATAGAATCAAGCTGACGGAGGCTCGCTCCTCCTATATCCGGAAAGCTGTGCGGCTCGCCTTTGACCGAGCCATGAACCACCTGAACCGCGGTGGCGGCGAGCTGGAGCCGAGCGCCGGGCTCGCCGTCACAGACTGACCCCACCACCACCACCACCACCACCACCTCCTTCCCCCTCCCCCATCATCCATCTCTTCCCTTTGACCTTCCAGCTTTCTGTTCTCGTAACGGCAGAGACGCTCGTTTCTGCCCCACACGCACAAACACACGCAAACACGCGCACACACTCGTCATGTTTACCATTTCCTACAACTGGATCGCTCTCATGCCCTCCCCGCACATCTGTCCTCCCGTCCGAAATACTGTAGCTTGTGACGGCCATCTTGTTTTGTCAAAGAGCTATGCAATGAAAACGACTCGGTTAGCGGGTGCAAAAAAAAAGTGGAAAGAAAGAAAGAATCAAACTCTGGCTGTGAGGACTGAAAAATCACGGGTCTAAACCTGTTGAATGTGTCGGAGTTTGACCTCTGACCTCCTTTAAATGTGCTGCAAGACTGCTGCAACAATCTCACTGCCATGAAAAGTGTCCCATCGGTGCGAGTGTGTGTGAGTGTGTGTGTGACAGGCAGCAGCTCCTGTAAATATCCTGTACAAGGTCTGACACTAATTTATTCACTCCCTCGGTTTTCGTCTTGGTACGCCGCGTTCAGATATTTATACGGTCGGAGGCGACGATTCCGCGTCGGCGCCGACGGCGTCGGCGTGTTTCTGCTGGTGCTATCTCCACAGAGAGAAAATAAATAAACATTCATACTGTACTGAACGTTTTTATTTCAGCTCCTTTTTTACGTTTTGTTTTTTTTTTGTAAGTTATTGAGTTCTCAAGCTTCAAGGTCGTCTTTGGCATTAAATTTTTTTCTTGTGTGTGTGTGTGTGTGTGTGTGTGTGTGGTTTTTTTTTTGTTTGTTTGGGTTTTTTTTACCTGAATGTTTTTACTGGACTACTTTATTTTTTGTTTTGTTTTGTTTGTTTGTACATATTTATATAAAATCTATATAGAAACTCTCAAAAGTTTAAAATGCCTAAAGTGCATCATCCACACCGAAACCAAAAAAGAAAAAAAAATTTGCTGCCCACAAGTTTCCCACTAATGTTTTTGTTTTTTTTCTTCTCGCGGTTCAGTCGTGTTTTTCAGGTTTTCGGCTTTTTTTGTTTGTTTGTTTGTTTGTTTGTTTGTTTGTTTGTTTCTGTTTTGTTTTTTTTTGTTGTTTTTTTTTGTTTGGTTTTTTTTTGGTCCATGTGCCGTGATGAGTTCAAGTCTTCTGTACAACGTCACAGATTCACCCCCCCACACACAAACCTGAACTGACCTACACTCAGTAGGAGAGAAGAGAATGTGCCTGTACTAATTTATTGTGAAACAGAAAATGTATATGCATTACTTTATAGAGAGAGTATCGTAAGGTAAATCCTGTGGGCACACTAGGAGCTTGTAGAGGCCCCTCCCCTTCCTCTATTGTTTGTGAGTTTGTTTTTTTGTTGTTTGTTTTTTGGATTAATAGCATTAAATCTGCGAGGTGAGTTGATAGTGTTTTTGATGTTTTGTTTTTGGCAGGGTAGCGATGGGTAGACTTCCTGTTTTCTTTGGCCCTTCTGGATGTGGATGTTGAGTGTAAATAGATTTGGTACTTTAGCCGATTCTCTGGGAAAAACCACAGTAATAGCCAATGGGAGTGGAAACCACCGACAACAGGCCGGTGGGTTTTTTTTTTTATACTAAAACACTGAAAAATTAAAATATGTTATTGAATCACTGGTTGAACGTGTCGTGGTTTTCATTACTATCGTTAGAATTTTTTAATTTCTTTATTTTAAGATCCATTTTAATTATATTTGTCATTATTTGTTTAGCTTTTTACATAATTAATATGTATTATTTTTATTTTACTTTCATTATCTTCTGGTATTTCTAATTTCTTTATCAACTTGTTATTAACATTTTTTTATTGTTTTATTTCAAGTTTTTTTTCATTACCCTGGTTTCATTTTTATTATTGTTATTTAATTATTATTATAGGTAAATTTTAGTATTCTGTACTGTAATCAAGATCTTTTTAATTATCCTTTATTTAACGGTTTATAAATTATTTGCTCCTTATCTTTTTTTAATATTTTAAAAAATAACCTTGTTTCATTTCTGTTCACATTTTTATTATTTTAAAAAATTTTGATTTTTTTTTTCTTCCTGTTTTAAATATTTTTTTTTATTTAAGTTTTGAAGCATACTTGTGTTTTATTTTATGTGCACAGGAATGATTAGAACAAAATAACCTCAGAAAATTCTCTATGCAAACTGAATAACAGAAAGGGGGGAAAAAATAAAATTACCAAAAAGTGAAACAGAATAAAAATTCAAAGAAGCTCCCCTCCACTGATGAGAGTGAGAATTAAGGCTCAATACAGCCTCTCAGATCGGAATGTTTCATTTTTAATTATTTAGTATTAAATGGAAAAAAAATGAGATTTGTATCTTAACCTTATTCAGGTGAGGAACTGTAAATCTTGTAAAGTTAATAGAAAAGATAAACTTGCAACCTTTTTCTGGGTTGAAAAAAAAGTTTATTAATAATCAAGAAGACCATTAAAACTAATGAAATCCCCCAAATGCTTTAAACCAAACACCTGCATTACATAATTATATATTAGAAATAAATGGATGCAGCGACGCAGCAGCTTTCATTCACCGGCCACAAGGTGGCGCTTTGGCTCCGTCGCTGAAACGGCCGCTGCTGCAGGAATCTTGAGGCTCTGCGGCCTCGCCGCCGCTGGAGCTCGGCATAGAGGTGAAGAGCTCACGGCGGCGACGCCCTCACGCTCATAAAAATACCCATAAAACCCCCCGAAACATCCGGAAAATAGTCCACATACTGCTAGATGTTGACCGAGTTTATAGATAATTGGACCTCATCAGGCACCAAGTACTTCTCTCCAGAATCAGTCCGACATAAACTACTTAGAATAATTCCTGCACTTATTTACAATATATCCTTCTCTTTTCCTTTAATAATTGGGGATAATTTCTTTTTTTTCCCCCCATAGATTCTTAATCACATTGACTGTTGTGGCTACAACCTGATTTCTCCTGCAGGTTTTGTCACCGTTCACCATTTCAAATTAACTACTACACCCATGGTTTTAATGATCTTTCTCATTTACTCCTCCACACATGAACACGTTCACAGCTGGATTAGCAAATCCAGGGTTGACAGAGCAGGTGTAATTATCTCATTTTGATCCGTTTTTTTTTTTTTTTTTAATTGTTTTCCATTAACCTGGTGTCATTTGTTTCTATATTTTTGAAGTTCTGGGGGAATTTTATTACATTTTCATGGGTGATTTTTAAAAAATATCTTAAATTATTACTTCATTTTTTCATGTTTTTTTTAATTAAAAAAATGATTCTTAAGTTCTTTTTTGTTTAAACCTCTTGGTAATTTTGAAACATGCAGTAATAAACTGAAAAGAAAGAGGAACGAAGAAAACAAACAAACCCTCTTTTCCCACCTCAGTGAAAACTACCCTCTAAAAATAAAAGAGTAAATTTGTTTTGGGCAATTCAAACCTGCTGGGATAGGTTTGCACCAAATTCAATTTAAAAAAAAGCCATAATGAGGAGCTCAGAATAAAACCAGCGCTCCCTCCACGTCTAGAGGAGCCGGCTGAGGCGGTTTCAGCGTCGGATGGCGACGGGATGAGACCCAGAACACGCCGGAGGATCACGTAGGTATGACAACCCCCCAGGAGGAGCCGGAGGACGGACTGGGACGTGAAAGTCCAGCACGACGGGCAGCAGGAACACAATGCAGGTCAGAGGCTCCTTCGCTTAACGTCACTCAGCAAATATAGCAGCGCCAATACCAACGATGTCTGACTGATGTTGTGTTTCGTCCTCACTCAGAAACAGGCGGACGTGCTGCTTTACCCTCGTCTTGAATGCGTTTAAATGGGTTTTCGTACCTAGCTACACCTGCACCGGATCCTCGGTTTAATAGAAATCAAAGGGCACTATTCTCTTCACTGTGGTTTGGAACTCGTCATCCCACAGGTCTGGTTCAAAAGAAGCACTTGGACGCACTTTTTGTTAATAGACTTGATATTTCATTGCTACTGTGAGTGATGAACGGTCAAACCTTAACACAAAGCCAAAGCCTGACTGCTCCACCATGCCCCTCCCTGCCCCTCCCTGCCCCTCCCTGCCCCTCCCTGCTCCTCCCTGCTCCTCCCTGCCCCTCCCTGCTCCACCATGCCCCTCCCTGCCCCTCCCTGCTCCTCCCTGCTCCTCCCTGCCCCTCCCTGCTCCACCATGCCCCTCCCTGCCCCTCCCTGCTCCTCCCTGCTCCTCCCTGCCCCTCCCTGCCCCTCCGCCCCTCCCTGCTCCACCCTCCCTCCTGCCAGGGAAACCGCCACCAAATGGCTCTGTTCATTTTCCACATCTAGAGCCGTCGCTTCTCAGGGTTTCAGGGTATTTTGTTTTTTCCTAAGTTTCTCCTCCTGAAACCCTTTTCCTCGCGACGTGTTGCGAACTGTATCATGCTCCTGGTTACCCCTCGCGTCTCGCCTTATTTACACATGCAATGAAAGTATTCCTAATAATGCTGAAAACTAAAAACCCTAAAAATAATACTGCACCTTTTCAGTTTTGCACCGTTGCTTCAGTAACACGATAAAAGAAGAGAAAGTGCGTTAACTGGCCGTGGCACCTCGTCTCAAAGGCAGTTTACTGTGTATCATGTAACAGAAGCTACTAGACGGGTAAAGGTGATTTCAGTAGAGATGCTTGTTATTACTCAGACAGACGTGGACCCCGACCAGTATCTAGGCAGTGGCTGTAGGGGGTCACTCAGTCCGCCCCCCCTGTCCCGGACTTCGACAGTGTCCACGTCATTCATCAGTCCTGCTTCGGCGCTCCACGTCGGCGTCCTGCGCGTCGCCCTGTGTTGTCTTTCTTCCCCTCATCCCTCTTGTCTTTATACGCATCTCGGCCGTTGGACGAGGTGGACGAGGGCCGAGATCGGGTCGCGGGGGGGCCGCTCCGCGAAGAGTCAATCGCAAATGAGCCCGGCGCTGCCGGCGCTGCCGCCGACCTCTAAAAACGCCGTTCCATCCGACTCCTAATAATCAGTTAACAGTCGTGGATGGAAATGCTCATTAATTTCCTTTTTCCTTTGCCAGCTTTTTTTTTTGTGGATTTCAGATTTCGTACGGAAACGCGGCTAATGTTTCCCATTTTGCTGATGACTCATCATTATCCTCTAATCAGCGGCTCGTATACTTTGGGCGTCGCGAGCTCGTCGTCTGGCTCAGCCACACAGACTCTTCTCCGGGTCTCTGAGGTCTAAAGTGTCTTTGAAGTCGGAGATAATTATCCAGCAGGCGAGTAATTAACAGTGTCCAGCTCATAAATAAACAGGTTTCCTCTGCACACACGCACACGCACACGCACACGCACACGCACTCACACTCACACACACACACACACACACACACACACACACGACGCTGGAAAGATCTTTCTCTGGAGAAGCCTTAAAAAACAAACCAACAACATCTGGGGATGTCGGCAGAGTCGGATCAGATGCCACTGGTCCTCTCCGGTTCGGTCTGGTTTGTTCTGGTTCGGTTCGGTCCGGTTCGATCCCATTTGGTCCGGTTCGGTCCAGTCCGGCTTGGTTCATTCCAGTTCGGTCCGATTCGTTCTGGTTTTCTTCTGTTCAATCCGGTTTGTTCTGGTTCTGTTAAGTTCGATTCGGTTCGGTTTGGTACCGTTCAGTCCGGTTTGTTCTGGTTTGGTCCGGTTCGGCTTGGTTCATTCCAGTCAGGTCCGGTCCGGTTCGGTCCAGTTCGGTCCGATTTGTTCTGGTTCGGTCCCGCTCAGTCCCGCTTGGTTCGGTTTGGTCCGGTTTGTTCTGGTTCTGTTCGGTTCGGTCTGGTCCGATTCAATCTCGTTTGGTCCGGTTCGTTCTGGTTCATTCCGGTCCAATTCGGTCCTGCTCCCTTCCGTTCGGTACGGTTCAGTCCCGTTCGGTTCAGTTCGGTCCCGTTCGGTCAGGTTTCGGCCCGGTTCGGTCCCGGTATTTGGATGAGTTCTCGGTTCTCGGTTCTCGGTTCTCGAGGTCTCCCAACATTTTGAACTACGTCATAAACCATCTAACTTTTCACACGTTTCAGGGTCAGGTACCAGTTTTGTTTTTGTTTTTTTATTTTAAATACCATTTGAGTGTGATTACTGAAGTCACCACTGGTAACGATGTTCATCTCGTAGCTTGTTGGTCTCTGGAAATGTAATTTGACCTTTTAAATCCGAACAGACCAGGAGAGAGCAAATAAAAAAAATACCTGGAAATCAGCAATGAACTTTTAAAATCTGCGAACTGTGGGTAAGTAAACGTCTGTAGTTCCCTGTCACCCATCAGGCTACATTAAGGCTACCATACCTTATTGGTGGAGGAATACCTGCAGACAGTACTCAGGGCTGAGAATAAAGCTCCCTGAATTAACATTTTTGGGTTTAAAAAAAAAATCCAATCTATATCTTAATTACAGTTTGACCTAGAAATCACCACACACACACACACACATATCTCTGAAACCAAACAAGACTGAATGATTTCATATTTGAATATTGCACTTTCCATCCACCTTCTTCTGACTTTATTTTTTATTTGACTTATTCCATTTTATTTCACACCACAGTTACAGCGATATAAATATAGTATAAAAAAGCTAACGTGAACCTGGGCTGTTTTTACTTTTTCTTGGCAGCAAACAGAGGCTGTGCACTTCCCCACCTCGGACCCTGGCTGGACCCCCGTTTCCTCGCGCCTCAAAGGGGGGTCGCGGCGAGGAGGCGAAGGTGACGTGGGAAGAGGAGCGTCTCTCAGAAAAACCTGAAAAGTTTCCAGCTTAAGTTAAGATCTTTATTTGGACTTTTTTTCCCTCTCCTTTTCTTTTTTTTTCAGGTGGGATAGGGGGAGGTGAGGATTAAGGTGAGCGTGTGGAGGATTTTCAGGGCAGATTAGGTCTGTAACACCGTGTGTGCTGAGCAACGCGCTCTGTCAGGATTTGGAGGTAATAATAAGGTGCATGTCCTCTGCTGCCGCGAGAAAAAAGAAAGGAGCTGGGGGCGGCAACTTGGAAATTCAAATAGAGAACTCGTGGGTGCGGCGTTAAGGAAACTATTTTCAAGTTGCACACGTTGGTTTGGTTAAATGAAGGCACCAAATTGCAACATGTAAAAACCACCAGGGTTAATCAATCGAGCCTCAAATGAAACCCGTCGGATCTCCGTGCCACCATCAGGTGGCGGTCTGTCGGTCACATGACCCATGAGAAAGGAAAGAGAAAGTTTAGATGAGTGACGGTAAATCCACTATCCGACCGCATCGCCCCCCCATCGTGGGGACGTAAACCAGTTCCAACGTCGCAGGGACTCCTCGGCCAAGCGGGGATACTCGGCGGGTCTCCACAAGGAAAACCATCAAAGCTCGATCGACACTCGGTCCTGAGACAAAACTTCTCCGACAAACGTATTTTTGGTCAGATCCGCAGTCAGATTGAAACAAAGCATCTTCCTGCCCAAGACAAACAAATGGCCGCCGTGTTTGTGCGAACGCCTCAGCTCGCTGCTCATGAATATCAATGTGCGGCTGTGGCGGCGGCGGCGGCAGTGGCAGTGGCAGCTTGTCACCTTTGATGTTCTAATGCTATTAGCAGCAGAGTCCTCTCCCTCAGCTGAAAACGCCACAATGGGGGAGTAATTACACAGCAATCATGGCTTTGTAATGAAGAGAAAAAAAGCCCGTGTTCTCAGGCCGGGCTCGGCTGCTGTTAATCAGTCGGAGGGAACAAAGGGCGGTTTCGATCTGAGAGCGGGAACGGCGGCCGCCTCGGGGAGCTGCGGCGCCGGTGGTGAGAACGTTTAGCGCCCGTATTGTTAAGAGGACTCTGAGTGGTAAAAGACGGTCTTTGATACCGGCCTCGGCCTCACACGCAGCTGGAGACGGATAAAAAATTAAGTGAAACAAAACCCGACGAGGCCCAGTGAAGATTAACTCACGGTGAAATCCAAAGTCTTTGAACTGAAGGGTTTTACTTTGAACGGCTGGTAAATCTGGATAGGAGCTAAACACCATAATCTGACGTCAGATTAGAACTATAAGGGAAACATTAGCAAACCATTGCCTTAGATTAGCCTGAGATCCGTTTGGTCACGTTGGTTCTTTTAAAAACAAACTGGTGCCTTTTCCTGGTTCGTACGGTTTCGTTTGGGCTGGTGTGACCTCGGTTCTCGGGTCTCGGCCCGGTCCCGAGAAACTCTGGCGACGGAGACCGACCAACCACGACGTTTTATGACAGCTGATCTCGAAACTGCACTCGCACAGATCATTAAGACCATTTTTAAAAAATGCATGACACGGAGATCCCATTGTAATAACCCCCCCCCCCCCCCGTAATATTTCCATCTCCTGTCTCGACTTTTGGTTTTTTTTTTTTCCCCTCTTATTTTGACAAGCTAAGACTTTACAGATTCTTCTTTCTCAACTGAAAAAGAAAAACAAGGGATCGCCGGACACTCAGCAGCTTTCAGGCATCCGCCGATGTTCCCGGACTTCCTGTAACAAGTGAAACCCGCAGCTCGGGTTTGTGTGTGTGTTTCATTGCTCTTCGCTCTATTTAGCCGAGCTGTTATTTTTAATTGGAGCCGTAACGAGCTGAAAGAGAAGTTTCAGGCATCATTAGAAACCCCTCTCTCACCTTTTAACTACTGTAAAAGAGCGAGCTGGCCCGAGGGGGCTGATTGACAACGCGCTAATTAACCAATCAAGGGGCGCGGGGGCCAGCGGGCACCTGCGTGGTCACTTCGACCGCAATTACCTTCTGCCTGCTCCCCTGCTTCCTGTTCAGCCAATCTGTCGGCCGCAAAGAGCCTAATGACCTGCTAATAAGACAAGTGCTCCCGAGTCCATCTTAATGAAAATCAGCCAAGCTCTCCCCGCTCGCCCCCCCCTCCTGACGCCGCCGCCGCGACGTGGTCGGCGATCACGGGGCCGGCCCCCGACCTTCCGTAGCCCCGGCCTCGCTGAGGGGCCGCGCTCCGTCGGAGAATATTAAAGGAGGGGAGACGACTTCGCAGAAGAGCCCGTTGGACTTAATTTTCTTTCCTCTGAAAGAGAAATGAGTTGGCATAAGACGGCGTGGCCTCTCGGAGGGAGGGACCCCCCCCCCCCCACCCCACCCGCCGACGCTCCCGTCTCTCGATCCCCAGGTCATTATCGAACGGGGCCGGTATGAAGCCACTGGGGCCCTGCCGTCCGTCCTGCTGCCTGGGAACAGGGGGGACCGGGGGGGGGGGTGACTCCGCAGCTCCAAAATGTCCAAATCTGGTTCTGTTAAATCGAAAGTAAGGAAATGAGTTAAGCCCCATTTTGAAGGATTTGATCCTCCGGGGAAACGGGGCGATTTTAACTTTAGCTGCCCTGGTCAGTGGTTTTACTCTCGTCCCCGGGAGAATATTTGTTCAATTTTTTGCCCAACGCTGCTGATAATTAAAGCTGCAATCCCCTACTGTCGCTCAGCAGTCTCGCCCCCCTCTAAGTTTAAATCCCGTCCCGGAGCGGCGTCCTTATGTTTTAGGGCCAATCTCCGAGTTTTATTAAAGGGGGAAGAGCTGCGTGTCCTTCATAATTTTAAAATAGACAAATCAAAAAATGTTTCTGTTTGTCTGGAAACATACCCACACCAATATTTAGGTCTGGTTTTTTTTGGGGGGGGGGGGTCAAGGGCGCTGGGAGAGCAAGACCCCATGAAAAGCTCATCGAATGGAGGCGGCTGTGATGTCAGATACAGGTAAGCACAGGTGTTCTCTCCCTAGCTTTGTGAGAAAGAGCGGAAAAGAGATGAGACAAGTGAGAAAACGTTTCAACCTGATAACAGGTAACTTACACACACACACACACACACACACACACACTTGTCTTGCTATATTTGTGGGTATCCATCATTGATGTAAAGCCCAACCCCTAACCATAAAACTTTAACCCTTCAAAAAGCGAGTCTGGACCCCTGGGGACCTCAATTTCATCCCCAAGATTGACATGGGCCCCAGTGGGCCGGTGTGTATTTGGCTTTAAGTACCCCACTGGGATATGAAAACAGGCGCGTGACACACACACACACACACACACACTCAGCAACAGAGTCTGTAGTGTTTTCGGTGACCAAAGTGATCAAGGGGCAGTTACGGTTGAACACCCAGCTATTACATCTAATGGGATATTGGAGTGTGTCTGTGATGTGTGTGTGTGTGTGTGCATGTGTGTGTGTGTGTGTGTGTGCGTGTTGCGGGGAAAGTGACAGTATATTTTGCAGAGGTATGAATATTTTATGGAGCGAACTCATTAGACGCTCGGCCTCCCGGGAGCTCGGAGGAGAGTTTGTTTTGTTCCACGTTATTTGCGTGATGAATTATACATCTCTGGGATTCAACAATATGAAAACAACACGGCTACATTTAGAGGGTGGAGGGTGGAGGGGGCTATATTTACACTCCTCACATCAAAAAGGCTGCCTGGCCCACTTTAGTGTCCGACCGCGCACAGCTCACTCCGCGTCTGGGAGGGACCGCTTTGAAATAATGATAGGAATAATAATAACAGTGATAATATTAATGATAAAGAGAAAACAATATCATCGATGACACGGCCCTGAGAACTATTTTTACATCGGTTCATGTTTAAGAAAAAAACGAATGTCCTTTTACATGTTTTCAGATAAAGTTTTCTGTTAAGAGATCAGTGGTTTGCAATTCTACCGGGAAACGTCCAACACCTTAGGTCAATTTATGCTTCTACGTCGAACCTGCGCCCGTAGCCTGACGTTCACCTCCCAGAAAACCCGCGTTGCGGCGACGCGGATGGCGAGAGCCGTGATCGGCCGGCTCGTTGGCCGCCGTCGTACAGATCATCTCCTCCCACATCTTCTCCCGTTTTTGCGTTGCGGTGAATTCAGGAAAACTAAGAACCGCTGTTCAACGTCCATTGGCTCCGACTCCATCGAGATCCACTCAGTTTCAGTCGCCGCTGATTCGATGACAAACTCGTGGAAAACAGCGGCGGAGAAACACATCAGTGCGGCGTATAAACATCGCCACCAAGTGGTTTGTTCACGATGGTGTAGACTTGATGCAGAAGCATAACTATTGATATTTCTGGGATTTATAAAGCGACGTTTTTTTTTGCTACAGCACACACATCTTTGTAAATCACTTGTCCCGTTTCCCGTTCAGACGAATCGATTTTTAATGCTAACCAGCTAGCCCCGATCGCCAGGGCTAGCCCGTCGGCACGCTAACTTCGGCGGTAGAAAATAAGTGATAGAATTTGAACCAAAACGAGATTTAACGTCGGCGTTGATTTCCATCGCTCAAGACAGCTCGTGGCGAGCGGAGGGATAAAGTTTAATGCTGAACTTGCAGCGTTTCTTCCAAACTGGTTAATAAGGAGGGAGTCGTCCATCCGTGTAGAAGGAGGGTCAACAGCGCCCTGACTGGTTTACACAGACCAGCATCGTCACGAAATCGGACAACATCAAATATTAATTTCTCCCTTTTGGGTTCTGCGGATGAAAAACTGGCGAATAAATTACAGTCGGACTTTTGGATCCTCAGAGAAAAGTAGAGCTGGAACAGTGTAGGCGACACAATGAAGAAACTACCTACGGATGTCACTGGATCTTTATCCTTTACGGTGAACTGTACCTTTAAACAGTGTGTCGGGCGGGGGCTTTGGTAGCTGCGGGGTCGTCTCCAATCTCCACCAGCTCTATTACAGAGCTGACAGGGCTGCGAATGGGCTGGAGGCCCCGCGGCCTCCGAGCAATCACCGCGGCCATTTCACACCCTGCTGATCCCCTCATCTGCCGCGGAGAGAGAGGGGCTCCGAGGGGCCCCCGGAGGCCCCCGATGAAGTCCTGACCTCCTCGCTCGCCGGCAACCTCGCGGGATTAAAAAAAAAAAAAATACTCCTCCTCCCGCTCAGAGTGAAGACAGCTGCTCAAGTTAGTCAACGGACAAATTGGAAAGTTTTATTCCAAGATTAGAAACGAGACTTCATAGGAAAAAAAGTGACTGAAGTCAGACCTCAGATAATGAATGTCCCTATTTTGTTTCTTTTTTTTACATTTAAAGCTGATCAGAAGACGCATCCTCCCGAATCTGACACGGTGTAAAGCACACGACGGTCGAGGGCGGAGATTTTCCTTCCCTCGGCCTCTTCTCGGGTTGTTAAATGGCGCTTAAGAGCCAATATCATCTCATTTATGCTCTGCCGGACCTCCCTCTAATTACGACCGGCACCTCCACTGTGAACGGGTTACGTCCGGCTCTAAGTGATTAATGCGCGGCGCTGGGAAGTTAAAGGAAACGGGTACACATCTCTCCCAGACGAGCGCCGCCTCACGTCCACCGCGATGGGCAGATTCAAACGGCCGGTCTCGCCGGCGTTCGCGCGCAGCCGTCGACGAGGCGCGGGCCCGAAACCGACGTCACGTCTTCCGCTTGCGGCCCAACGGACGTGTCAACTCCGCGGGGGGATGGAGGCTGTCGAGTCGCCGTCACGCCGCCGTCAGCGGTTCCCGTCTGGCCGACACTTGCCGGCTTTATCATCATCATGTCTTAGACGCGCCGGCCTTGGGATTTCCCCGTCTCGGGGGCGAACGCGCACGGTTGGCCTTTTTTTTTCGGGCGGTGGGCGCTGGTCACCCGGTCGGACGTCGAGGGGGTTTAACCGCTCCGGCGCCTTCGGGGTTAATGAGGAAATAAACCCGATGGGGGCGGGCGGAGCGTCGGGAGAAAAAAATCCCCTAAATTCTCACCGGCCATGTTTTCACCAGGTTTTAATCCAGTCCAGCGGCCCCCCGTGAATTTCAGCCCCCCCCATCTGCCTGAATCCCACTGCTCCATAAGTCACTTTCTCCTCTCAGTCGTTCTTCCTCCATGAAGCTTAGAATGAAGCAGTGTTTTGTTTTTTTAAGCGGTGTCGATTCATCTTTATGGCTGTTTTCGTATCGTGTGGTTTCGTATCGTCGGGTTGTGGACATGGACGGGTGTCTCTATTATTTGCCCCCCCCCCGGTGTGCGAGGGTACAAACACTCCTGGATTCAATACAACGCGGTTTCGACAGCATCAACCAAAAAAAACCTGCCTTTTTCTAAACTTTCCGTGAAGTTGAACCGACACCTTTTTAGAACGGTTTCAGTAGAAATCAAAGTGGAACTGCGGGGACCGGTGGGGCCTGCTCACCGTGGGCGGCGGCGGCGGCGGCGGCGGGGGAAAACAAACAAGCACACTATCACAGCTGAAAAATGCCCGGCGGAGCGGGAAAGGAGGCGGCAGGAGGAACACTGCGTACGGGGGCCGATGCCCTTACACTCGTGTAAATGATGTCGAATCGGGGGCCGCCGAACGGACACCCCCCCCCACACACACACCCGGGCTTTAATGTGCGATACTCATCAGCCTCTCGGCCTCAAATGGAAGCTGATGGGTGGTTTCTGGGGAATGGGGGGAATGGAATTTTCAATTACCTTCACCAGCCAGCGACAGCCAATCATCTTCTTCTTCTCAAATGGAAGCTGATGGGCTCGGTCTCTTCAGCCGTCGCATCCACCACCACCACCACCACCACAACCCCACCACACAATGGGGTCCGGCAAATACCAGACTGGCACCACTTAGCTCTGTCAGGACCCCCCCCCCCCCTGCACCCTTCTGCTAACCGCCCGGCTCCTGTAGAATAAAAGGTCAAGTAATCAGGCATCTGGAAGGACAGCTCATTTGTCATCCCTTGATAAATGCGTCAGTGGCTAATCTGCGGAGCAGGACCTCGCCGCGCCTCCCTGAACAGAAAGGTTAACCGATTCAAAACAGGAAAGGGATGGAGGACGGTAACGCGACGGCGGTTGTGGCGGCGGCGGCGGTGGAAGGAAAAAAAGGGAAGAAGCGTCGTTTTGATTCAATTGTTTGGGGGCTATTTCTTGGCCGGCGGTTTGCAGCCGGGCTCTGACAATAACCACCCCCCCCCGCCGCTAAATGCGAGCGGGCAGCGGCAAATATTAACTGTGACAAGACATTACTAGCGATGAGGTGATAGGCCCCCGCCAAGGGAAAGAAAAACTGCCCCCCCCTCGCCGCCATCCCCCCACTTATCCACTGAAAGTCAACTTCACAGCCCTGAGAAAAGTGATTGCAATGTTCTCACCAATCGTGGGGGAAACTTATAGTAAACGGCGTTGCTGCTTCCTATGGAGCCCCTCCGACGCCGCCGCTGTTTTCTCCAAGACCTGTGGTGATGGAAAACGAAACCCCGACGCCGGGCCCGGCGTCGCCATCTCTCGCGGCCGCGTCGCAACGGAGCGTCGCCCTGCGGATCGAGCCGCCGGCTGTTCGGCTACTTTCTGCAAACTCTCCGAGGGGGTTTCTAGGAGGAGCCCGCGAGTCAGGGAGGGTATTTTTATCTCCGAAACCAAATTACCCCGAAGCCCCATCGTCTCGATGATTTATGAGATTTGCATCATCGCCGGGTACGCAGGGACCTATTTCCGGAAGAAACGCCAGCCGTGTTATCCCCATAACAATAACGTCTCGGCTCGTGTGATAGAAAAAAAAGAAAACACAGCAGCATAATTGAATTAGTCTTTATTAAATTTTGATTGGATGGAATTATGTTCTCCTGTCTGCGAGGCTCTGGTTCACCTGTAAAGTTTTTCCTCACCGTTCTCCCCAATGAAGAGTGACTCACTCTACACTCTGACAAGTATTCTCACCTCAAAAGTCCACTTACTACTTTTTTTTTTGGGGGGGGGGGTTGCATTTCATGGCTTCTTCAGTGAACAGATCCGGCTCAGATCTCAGCAAAGACTCTGAGACACCATTCACCCCCCCCCCCAAATAAGCTAGTAAGTGGGCCTTTAGTGTACATACTGACCCTGGGGAGGAGGGAGAAGTTCAAAATGTGACATTGTGAGGTTGTTGAAAGTGGGATTTTTATTTGGTTTGTTTCACTTTTGTAGATTTCAGCCTCTCAGAAGAGAAGACTCGCGGCTTTTCTTTCGTCATTTCACTGTAATCTCGTCCGACGTGCTGCGAATGTGCCGATGTCGTCCAGGGGGCCGACTTCCTAACCGTCGTCCCATCGCCAGATGTTACGCTGCTTCATCCCAACAAACGACAATATGCAAAACAACACATAAAACTGCTAAAGTGAAGGGAAGTTTAAACAAGAAACGGCCTTGAAAAAGAGACGTGATGGGCGTCGGTAAACTAAAATTTGTCAAGCAGACATTCTCACATGTGGCTGAAATGTGTCAGGTTGCAGCTCGTTCAGAGAGTTTTCAGACCCCTTCACTTTCTTTCACGTTTTTTTATGTTGAAGCCTTAAGCGAAAATCATTTAAATCCATTTTCCCCTTTGTTAAAATCTACACTAAATGTCTCATGTTAACAATTTGAAACAGAATTTTAGATATTTTTGCAAATTTATTAAAATGAAAAACTGAAAAATCAACTTGACATAAATGTGTAAACACTTTAGCTCTGGTTTCTCCCTTTTTGCTTGATTATCGGAGATGTTTAACACCGTCACTTGAATCCACCTGTGGTAAATTTAATCTATAATGATAATGATAACGATAATGGTATGGGAAGGTTCACATCTGTGTCTATTTAAGGTCTCACATTCACCTCAGAGCAATGTGGATGAAGGAAACTGCCAACAGAGATGCTGTGGAGGCAAATGTCTGGGGACAGGCTACAGAAAAGAAAAAGAAAGAATAAATAAATAGAAATTCTGCTGCGTTGAAGGTTCCCAACGGAACGGTGGCCCCCAGCACTGAAGGATAGGGGGAGAAGGGCCTCGGCAAGAGTGGCGACCAAGAACCCCGATGGTAACTGGCCGAGCTCCGGAGATCCTGTGTGGAGATGGGAAAAGCTTCCGGAAGCTTCCAAGTAACCACAGAGGTAAAACCATCAAGACAATGGAATAAAAAAAGGGCATAAATAGAAAAATCACTGGAAGCTGTTGATTAAAGAAAAAAAACAAGGAACCAAAACTCCGAACTGGCACCAAGGAACCAGAATTGATTTCTGCTCCGTCGAACTTCTGAGCAACTACCCATGAATTTCCTTTCACGGAAAATATAGAAAGAAAGAAAGAAAAGAAAGTAAGAAAGAAAGAAAGTCAGGTCTCAGCCTGGTCCTGGGCCCTAGACTCAGGATGAATCACACATCCGAACCTCTGACGCCACATCCATTTTCCACTGGCAGGTGGAGGAGGTCGATGGGAAGCGATATCGCCGAATGTCGGGGCCACTCAGAGGCTCCTAATAGGCCTCCGCGGTGGCGGGAAGGGCTGCCGCGGCGCCGTTTCCTAGATAAGAGCGGCGAGAGAGAGAGAGGGTTACTGGAATGAGATCATCGTTTATTCTCTCCCCGCCGGAAGACGAAGCCAGCGAAGGGCCCTGAGGCGACTCCCGAAGGACCATCCGAGGCATTGGAGGCGGGCCCCGGTTTCTCCGGCTTCAGCGGCCCCGGTCGTCGAGCGAGAGCCCTCAGAGAACGACCCGAGGACGCCGTGTAGAGGCCCGGCCGCAGCGCGGTTCAGGATCGCGGCCGATATCACGCCGCTTGATTTGTACGTGTTTGTGCACAGAGGTAATTCGTGCAGCTGAAGTGCAACGTCGACCCGGACGTAAGCGGTTTTAGAGACAGGAGATCAAATCCTGTTGTGACACTCTCCCGCAGATTTTGTTAATCCAAAGAAGAGAGTTCTAATTCTCGGAGGCTCATCTCTCATCTAGAGACCAGAGATGAGCCTAAGACGATCTGCACGTTCCGAAACATAATTTCCAGAATTTTTTCTTTTTTTTTTAAAGATTCATATTCAGGCCGGTCTTAATCATGAGGGAAATTAGACACCGTAATTTCTCAAATAGTGGCCGGGGCCTTTATTTATCTCAGAGGCAGAGAGAACCGGGCCTTTAACCAGGCTTTTCGATTTTAATTTCCCCCGTCCCGCACCTAATTCGAACTCAAAACTTCCTCCGTGTTCACCTCTTGTCTTGATTAATTCGGTACAGCTTCCATTTCCACAGCGGTGATTCATCAGCGCAGCAAGAGTCATGTCGGGAGCGTACGCTGCCTTTTGCCCTCGATCGATTTTCAAAGCCCCTACGGAGGAAACTCCGGGCTCCCTCCATGATTTCCACATTGAAGGGCCCTGCACCGTTTCCCTCCGCAGGTCGCATCAGAGCCTGTTGTGTTGACTGTGGCTCAGCGCTGATCAGGAGCAGGAAGTAACGGTTGGAATTAAAAGCATGGGAACATTATTTCTGTTAACAGCAGGGTGCTGAGTGTAACATGACTTCGCTCTGATAAACATCGGCGCTTGGCTCGAAGCACAGCTGCCCCAACCCGACCCCACCCGCCCATAAATAATTGACAGATAAACACCCCCCCCCCCAAAGACTGGGACCGCCGTTTTCATTGGGGGGGGTTGAGCTGTCGCCACAGCTTTTCCAAAATGGCGCACACTTGACTTCACGACAAAATGACCTTTAAAAGCAGGTTGGAGGCTGGAGGCGCTTTTTTCAATCGCAAATTACTTGCATCCCCCCCCCAGCATCGATCCGTCCATCCCTGCAGATCAGAGCCAGGGCTCGGCTCGCGGCCCCCTGTATTTACTCATGTATAAACCAAGCTTGTAAAGGAGCCAGAGCCGGAGCTACAGCCGGACCTGGCCGGTCCATCTTAGCCGGTGCCAGTAATTTTTTTTTCCCAGCTCAGCCTTGTTCAACCCAGAGAAGATTTAGCTTTTTCAGCAGCCCCTCCCCCCCATTAAAAACTCAAGCTACGCTAAACTAAAAAGAGTCTGATGCACATTATCTGTATGTGTGGTCATGATAGAAGAACTTTCTTACAAAGTTTGTCTTTATTCTGTAAAAGTATTTGAAGTTATGGTGCCATGTTTCGTCAAGGATGGAAACAGGGTCCAGCTTCTCCTCGTCCACTATAGCAGTGAAAAAAAACAAACATGGGAGAAGATCAATCAATCTGTCAAAACAAACAGGATCCAATTAGGATTCGGGCCCGTGATTTGAATATTGGGTGGTGGGCGGGGCCCCCTTCCCGTTAGCTCGGCTCGCGTTGACGGCGTCTCTTAACGGAGCTGTCAGTCACGGCGGCGGGCCGAGCGACTTATCGATCGCTTGATTCATAAACACAGCAGGAAAATATTCGGCCGCGGCACATTTGCATGACGGAATGAACATTGAATATCTGTCAGGCCTCCACACACGCTCTCATTAGCGTGTTTCACACCTTTAATTATCCCTGACAAGATTGGCCACTGAGTTTGCGAAACATAAATCTTTGTTCAAGGTGACTGGCTGTTTTTGTGTGCGTGTGTGTGTGTGTGTGTGTGTGTATGTGTGTGTGTGTATGTGTGTGTATGTGTGTGTGTGTGTTTGTGTGTGTGTTTTTACATGTTACCTGCTTAGACTGCAGTTTGTAAAGCAGCTGATTCGATTAGAAAATGACAGCGGACTGAGAGGAGCTTTGACGGTATATATTTATTTATTTATTTATTCATTCATTTATTTTTTAATCATTTTAAACTTTTTTTTATAATTAAGTTAGTTGATGACAGCCAATAAAGGGAGTGACAGGAGGCACAGTCACGGGAAAGAGTCACTGAAAATTTTTAACTTTTTTATAGTATATGAAATGAAAAACCTGCAAAAAAGATTAGGACAAGACGAAATATCTCCTTATAAAAAGGATGAATAAAAATAGAAGTAGAGATTTTTTTCATTCTCTAAACCTTCAGCCGTCAGATCTTTTTCTCTGCTTAACATGAAACGAACTGGGTCAAAACGTAGTATATGGCTCAACTATCCTTTATCTGTTTGCTACTTTCCTACTGTCTGCGCTCTCATATACAGTATTTTAATACAGCTGAATACTCTATGATTCTATGACTCTATGATCATTTACATGCTTTTTCCGCCCATTAAGGCAACACGTTAACCAGCTGTCATTTCTAACCTGCTGCTCTTGTGCTAAAATCCTGATTTTATAACCATGACACTGTCTGACAAAAAATGCATTGAATAAGTTAGAAACGGCTGTGCTGTGATTTCAGCCATATTTACTTGTAAAATGATCACAGAGGATGTTAGAAGCTCATCCATGTCTTTGTGAACTGCTTCGTGATCAGTTGAATGAGTCGTATAGTCGCACCTGCAGAGGTAAAACCCCACGTCACACTCACAGGGCAATACTGGCAACTCTCTTCAACAGGAAAGAGCTAAGTTTGTCCAAAGAGTCTAGATTTGTCATCGTGTGCTTCTGTGAGGAAAAGTCCCTAAAGGGGTGTGAAAAGTCGGTAAATCTAGTGACAAAGTTGGTAAGTTGGCTACACTGCCTGTAAATGCCCCCTGATGACGCAATAGCATCTGTTTGTGCCAATTCATTTCGTAAGAGCCAATGGGGAAACTCCAACACTTTATCACTCCCTCAGTCACTCGAAGACGTTTATGATTATGGGGCTGGCCCTGCTGTTGCGGTCCAGCCAAGAGTGGCTTCCTATAATGAAAAAGGTTTCCATCACACCTGAGTGCCAGTTTTTTATACATTATGAGTTGTAAATCTGCATGATGGAAGTTCTCTCCAAAGCTGAGATCGACACCAAAAAAAACAAATCTGCTCCCGTCTATTTGTTCACAAACAACACCTGACCGACAGAACGACAACATCTGGCGGCGTCCATTCCCTGCGTGACGAGCATGGCGAAATTTGAGAACCAGAGCAGAGAAATCCATCGCAGCAGCCACAAATAGAGCCGTCGACAGAGCCGAGACAGGCTGATAACGGAGACACAACCCCCCACCACCCCCGCCCCTCTCCCGCCCACGGTCTGATAATGTGACTTGACACCTACGGGTGACATAACAGCAAGGTGGACCACCGAATGCACGATAGCATCTCCACCGGTGCCCACCGAGCTTGTCATGTTTATTCACGGGGAAAAAATTCTGACCGCTACTGACTTCACACGGACCTGTGAGGACCGTCCCCGACCATAACTCTGACCCAAGCTAAAACCCCGTTCTACGCCTAACCCTGAAGTCTCAGCCCTCAAACAGCCCTTTAAAGAATGAGGTTCTTTACCAAAAATGTCCTCAGTCTCCATAAATGTCACTCTTTCCAAAAGTCTCATTTTTCCCTAGAATGTAAAAGAATATCATCTCCTTCCAAAAAATAAATAGATAAATAAACATTGCCTGATCTTTGCAAAAATGTCACAGCTTACCAAGAACGTCGGCGCTTTTTGTAAAATGTCTTTATTCCCCAGAGATCATAAAAAAAACCAAAAAAACGGCGTCACTTCCCGAAGCGGCGTGAGGTTGACCTTTTTCCCGCTGCCGCGATCCCACTGGGTCGGGATGATTCCGCCATGGAGAAACCCCGACCGTGAACCTCTCCGGATCAATGGGGGATCGAGGGAAAAAGAATGAAAACTATCAGGACAGAATCTCGTCGCGGGCGGATTTCGCCACCGGTGGTGTGACTGTAAACAGTCAGACTTCAGCCTCTATGATGTCTGTTCATATCACCTCAGATCGCCCTCCCCTCGACCCTCCCCTCTCCAAGCCTGCGGTGGCAGGAGAACCTGCGGCGGTAACGTAAAAACGCGAAAGGCCCCCTCCGGGACCGGCGCTCGGTTTGCCCGTTTCGGGCTCCCGTAGGGACATGGCGGTTCCACGTTGGCGGTCGCCATGGAAGAGGACCGGCTCCCCTGCGCAGATACGAGGGGCCCGTTTCAAAGCCCACGAAAACGCGACCGTTCTTAAATTCAGGGAGTTATTCGCTAATCAGAACATAATTACAGATATCATATTCTACATCTGCCAAGGGATGAACTTCTTCCTACGCACTGGTCCTTTAAGGTTCGCTCCCAGTGATTGTTCCCCCATCAAACCGTGTCCCTCCACTTTACTTTTTCCCCTCTCTGAGAAGTGTTTCAACCTCGGGGTCGGACCGCGTGGAGAGGACTGCCGTCATCATTTCAATATTCAGCCGCTGACCCGCTCGCTTTATCCGTCTTCACCCCCCCCCCACCCGCCCCCCCTCAACCGTAATGAAATGAAGTGCAAACAGGCCGTCCGTCCTCCGCGCATCACCGGGGCCGCTGACGAGAAGATAATCAAATTGCTCATTTTGAATTTTTCATTTCTTTCATCATTTAAAAAGGCGCTGTCAGCTGCCCGGCCTCGGACTGACCTTCACTGATTATTATTTGTGCAACACTTTCCATCTTTCATCTCCTCCCTCCTCCTCCTCCTCCAGCTCTCTGTTCATCATCTCCTTTCAGCCGCCTGTCAAATGTCCCCCCCCCCCCCATAAACTGAAGAGCAAATAACCAGCACCCCATAAATCTCCTCATTACTTTAGTTATCGTATTGTGTTGTAAGTTGGCGTTTCTCGGGTCTCGGTTTGATTCATGCCGTGCCATTGTGTTGGGGTTTTTTTGTCTTTCATTTTTTTGTTTTTTTTGAGTGATCGCGGCTGCTCATGAACTTAAAAAGCAGGTGCTGCCAAACGATTCTTTACTATTTCGGTGACAGATTTCTGTCAAAGTTCGATTCAAACGAAAAAGCCGGTACAATTTATTTATAGGGAAGCTTTTAAAAACAAACAAACGGGAGAAGAGAGTAAAGAAGTGCCAGATAAATAGGGCGTCGTGAATGAATTCAATTAATCTGCTTTTTCTTTTTTTTAATGGCACGCATGTGTTGATGAGTCAAATTATTACAACGTACATGTTTCTCGTCGAGAAGCAGAAAGGGAGCTGTCGCTCCCTCAAAAAGTCAAGTTCGAACAAAGTTGAAACTAGCAAAATTGGCTATTTAAACACAATCCCCACAACCACCCTCCGCCAGCGATTTATTTCAATGAAGCGGCTTTATTAGAGGACGAGGCGAATGCAAAAGCTTTCAGGCGGCAGGGTCGGGATAAGGAACAGGTGACAGGCAACAGGTAACGGGGAGGCTGACAAGAACGGACGTCTTCGGCAGGATCGGCTCCCAAGACAAAAGAAAAGGCCCAAAGAACATCTCGCTTCTTTTTCACCCCTCCTCACGTTGAGCGAAAGCGACGGCTCGGCTTCAGGTTTTCTTCTCCCCGACAAGGTTCAGCTGTGAGGAGAGCGGGGAGTCGCCAGATTCCCGCTCGGTCTCGCCGCTTCGGGTCCAGGCTTCACGTCGCCGAGGCGCCCGGATTCGTCAGGACCCACGGCGGACAAGCGCTAGGCCTCGGCCACGGCCCCCCGCCGGTGTCACGCCACGTTGCGGTGCGACGAGGTAACCGAGGTAACCTTCAGCTGACATTACCTGCATCGCTCGTTATGAACATCAGCAGTTTATTACCTTGATATTAACAGACTGTTTACTGGCCTGCGTTGTTTTTACTTTTGCTTTCGCAGATTTCGCAGCTGCAGCAAACCCCCAGAGTCGGACGTCCAGGAGCGCTGACCGACTCTTTTTGTCAGAGTCCTACAACCCTTCAGCTCAGTGGAATCTCCCTGGCTTAGGTTTGGTGCTTAATCACCGTTGTTTCTACTAGTGTCAGCGTGATGTTTGTCTGGTCATGGATCCGTAAATCACAGATCAAAATTGCCGGTTGTGCTATTAACGTTATTAGAAGAAGCGGGACTCTTGAATACAGATTTATATGTTTTGTAACACAAAACAGCTGAAACTTCTTTTTGTTGCCAAACTACTCTAAAAGGTTTAATTCAGAAAGGTTTCAGAATTGAAAATCGGATTCGTGAGCGGACTCAGGTTTGATGAACAGGCACTAAACTCCTCTATAGTTCCTACCTGACAGGTGAGTAAAGCTGCCTACAGGTATCGGGCAAATGTCAAGAAAACACTGTCGGCATGAGCAGACGGTTCGATGTGATGGGCCCGTGCTGAAACCGATTAATCTGGATTTGCATCTTCCATATACGGTTCTTTGCTAGTGTGGCACCAGTACGTGACCTGTAAAATTAACTTCCATAAAGTCGATTTTTTTTCTGGCCATATCGTCGAGTCCTACAGACACACAATCAAAAGCGATGATTTTACCTTCTTTTTTTTTATATTTAACAGTTAAAAACGCAAGGATCCAGCAGCCATGTTACTCGAAGAGCAAACAAATGACAGAGAGCATGAGCGGGCGTGCAATGACTTTTCATAGAGCTAAAGATAAGAGACGGGTTGGAAGAAATCAGCGTTGGGTAAGATCCAGTGGGGGGGGTCAGCCCTCCTAATGCATTTTTGCGAGGCCGACCCCTGAGGCGCGGAGCTTAGGGCCATGTGGTGTGTGTTAGTAATCCACCACGATGATGGAGTGACGTGTCGCTGCCCTTCGAACATCCCCCGCCCCTGAAGCAGCCGACGCTCGGTCCTCAGCGGCGCATCGGGGGGGAATCATTCAGATGTTAAAGCGGCGGGGCAGGCAGCCCCAAGCGCTGACTGGCGGATAAATGCTTTCATAACCCCCAGCGCCTCCTCTCCGTCTAGAGGAGCCGGTGATTGAGTGGGGAGGCTGCGGGGGTCAGGGGTCAGGTGATGGAGGGACACAGCCCATCGGCTTCGGCAGTCGGAGCGGGGGGGGGGGCCGGAGATCGGAGTCAAACTCCCGACGGAGATAAATCTATTAGAGGAGGAGGGACAGAGGGAGGGGGAGGCGGCGCTCCTGTTCTCCACCGCCAAAACCCTGGACGCCGCGTTCTGACCCAGCGGGAAGTGGATTTTCGCAGACAGAGCGGTTTCACATTGGGTCAATGCAATTTATTTTCAACTTGCGGCGCATGGCGCTACGGCGGCACAGCTAGGAAACGGCAGAACACCGACCTCAATCGTTATTGACTCTGCATTCAACCGGGGAAATTACATGTTACTCGTGGCAAAGAAGTGACTATTCATAGCAGAGGGTTAGGCGGTGAAGGCTCTGCCGTCCGAGGGGGCTCCCGAGGAATCCGAGGCGGATTCTGCCGGGAGACTTAACATGAGTCTTAGTCACAGTAGATCGACACCACAAAACTGCGCTCGAAGGGGAGGTTCTGAGTGGCGGCCGCAAACGGCGTCGGCCCGAGGGCGGTCGTTGGGCGACATGTTTGGGTGCCACAGGCTCGCAGAACGAATGGCAAACGGCCAGCGCCGATTGGACCGTCTATGTCACACAGTTCTACAGGTCGATCGGGCGGAAAAGGTCCCGCAGCCGTTTGAGGGAGATCTCAGCGACAAGGATATCGCCACAAGAGCTAATCCGCCCCCCAAAAAAATTAATCGCTGCCGGCTTAATAAGTGTCAGCAGGAAGCAGCTTAATCCCCTCCACCCCAAAAACAACACAACAAGCCACTGTAATCCGCCGTCCTGAATGTGTAACAAGCATGTTGCATCTTCCCCTGAACGCCGGCGAAGCAGAGCCCTTCTCATTTGTGAAGTAAATCGATATCATTGATTATCCTCAGATGAAAATACAGCAAGACACTAATTGAATCTTGTTACAAGGGAAAGATCCTACGACTAAATTGAACAACTGTAGCCATGAGTAAGTATTCTTCCCCTGATGAGCTCAAAGGACCCACCAATAAAACAACTTCAGACCACCAAGGGAAAAATACACCCAGGACTGATTCAGCCCACAGAGAAATATTCACACAACCAACGCAAATAAATACACGTGTGTTGCAGAAAGGATGCGCAGGTGATACCGTGGCAGAAAGGCATAAACCGAAGGGGTCCGCCAGCAACGCCCCGCCTGCGAAAACACGCCGCTGCCGCACATGCCAATAATTCACGTTTATCACATATTGAATCGGACGAACAGCCGCCATCAGCGCAGCTGCAGCCTCAGTCGCCGGTGTCGTCAAGGAAACACCACCTGCACCGAGCCCAGAGCCTTTTGATGAATGAGAGCACAGGCAGCACAGTGGCAGATACTTACCGAGGAGTGCCCCCCCCCCCGGGGCACAATGGCTCGTTGGAATCCGGCGGACAGGCCCATTACGGAGTGGACGCGGACTGATGGCGAACACAGGGAAACACTCCAGCCCCTGTCTGGCCGGCAGCAAGAACCGAAGGTCGACTGACTACTGTCTGAACGACGTGGCGGGGGTGGCGGGGGTGGCGGGCGGGGGGGTGCAGGAGGTCTTTGATGCCCCATCACGATCTTTTATCCCCGCATTGAGTCGTCTGAAGCGAGAAACACATGTCGTCGGGTCAGCGGTATCAACGAATCACTCCAGCACCGAGGAAAACCCGAAGAACGCGTCGATTCTCCTCAGGCAGAACTCTGGGGTCACTCAATTCAGTTCGCTTTTATGTTTATACAGAGGCAAATTATAACGGGGGTTATCTCAGGGCGCTTTCCGTGTGGAGCAGGTCTAGACCGCTACTCTTTCTCCTTATAATTACAGGGACCTGGCATTTCCCACAAGCAAATGCTCGGCGACAGCGGCAACGAAAAACTTATTAGGAACCTTTTTTTTCTTTGACTTCTGAGAGTTCACTTGCGAGTCTGAGAAAAAATTATAAAATGTATATTAGACTGAATTTGAGCCAGGCGGTGGAAATCTGGCACCAAAGGTTTTGACGGGAGTTTACCTTAATCGTCTCTGCTGCATCCGTCGATGGTCGAACCGCATCCCAGAGGTGGTTCTGCTGGATCCAGATCTGGAAGACGGGGGGGGGGGCACTGAAGTTCACTTTACTCGCAGTTCATCAAACAAGTTTGAGACGACTATCGGTTCGGGACATGGAGCATTAACCTGCGGGAAGTGGCCGTTAGAAGATGATGAACTGTGGCCATGAAGGGATGAACATGATCAGCAACGACGCTCTGACAGGCTGAGGCTTTGAAAACATGATTGATTTGTGTTAAGAGGCCAAGAAAACTGCCCTCGCACCATTAAACCACCGCTGGCCTGGACTGTTGACTCCAGGCAGGTCGGATCCCTGGATCCATGCTGTTGACACCGAATCCTGACCCGACCACCCGCAGGCCTCGAGCAGGAAAAACAAAGTCAGAAAAATACCTCAAGATTGGAAAAAATCATTACAAATCCATTCTGACGGAGAAAAGACCGTATCTGCTTCTCCATGAGGATTTAATGACCCCCCCCCCCCCCACCATGTTATCTGGGACACATTTTTTACATCTGTCAGATTGTGGTTTGCAGGTTTTGTTGTTGTTGCTCCAGGAATCCCAGTCCCTCGACCCTCCCATCTGTGGATTGCTCGTCTCAGCAACCAGGCAAAAAAAAAAACGCCGGGGGGTGTTTTCTGTGCCGTTTTGCAGGTTTTTATTTGAACATTTCCACGAGTTTGAGGGGAACAAGGGGAACTAGACACCGGCAGCGGTGATTTTGGAGGCACATTTTTCCTGGTGCGGCGGAAAAACGACGGACCTGGCGGATGAATCACAATGTCCGATGAAGGGGCGGAGACACCTACACGCCTGGACTGCAGCCCCCTCCTCGGATTAAAACAGGAAACAGACGTAGATGCCATGTTTCCTTCCACGGTTTTGATTCGTTCCAAGTTCGACCGGAGATTTTTCTCATTCTGTCCTCCACCTCTGTAGGGTTTTAATGGTCGGAGGTATTAACTCCAGCAGGTGTTTATCTCAGTGAAAGCAACAAACCGCTCACATCCTCTTGAGTGAAATTTATGGAGACCTTGGCACCCGTGTGTTTTCCTGCTGACACATGCTACCAGGAAACCCGATTTTAGGCCGAGCGACAAAGTTGAGCTCGCCCCGTCACGCCAGTCCCTGGTCTCCTCACGTGTCCCCCGCCCCTCGTTGCTCCGGTTTTTAAATTCTCCTCCACGTTTCCTCCTCTTGTTCTCCGCCGCCGCCTAATAACTCACTGCAGTTATAAATATATGAATCAAAGCTTATGAATTAATATCCAGCAGGCTTGTCCGATGCGGTTTGCAGAGTAATCCGTCTTCCGAGCTCATGACGGGGTTATGTAAGTAAACACGGGAGCGATCCGTGCCGCCGGCGACCTTGGCGCCGCCGATCGGCGGGAACGGGCGGGCGAAGCATGCGAGCAAGCGGGCGAGTGGGGTGGCAGTGGGGGCAGGCGTCGATGCGGGGGTTTCCCACCACCGCCACCACTGCCCCTGCAGGGCACCGCACTGACGACCCAGCGAAAGGGGTTCGGAGGTCAAAGACGACTAGCGAGGGCTAGCGCTGCAATTCAGCAGATGCCACTGGTGCTGACTTATGACTTTTTTTCACGCGTTTCTTTTCCCTTGTGCCGGAGCCATTTTTCCCGAAAGTCTCTGCGAGTTCATGCACGTGGAATGAATTCATGACGGAACGAATTAATAGATTCATTCAAATGTCAGACCCAGAAAAAAAAGTCTACTTCTACTGCTGCGTGCGAGAACTGGCGGTGACCTCTACATCAAACTTAGAAAACTTCTACCTTCGGTGATGTTAGCTCAACCTTTCTGCTGTTTTCTTTTTTTTGAGGCCCCCCCCTCCCCCGCAGAGCCCTCGCACCACTCAAAAAAAACCCAAAAAGGAACCGTGGCACGGAGGAGAGGCCCGAGCAGGCGGCTTTTTATTTTTTGGTGTTTTGCACGAGCCGGGAGGCCGAAGCCGCGGCTGATTGCGGAGGACATGGAAAAGCCGCTTCAGACGGGTCAGCGCGGCCGTAAAACTCGCTGATGGATGTGACGCCGACAACCTGCCGCTGTGTGTGTGTTGCATGTATGTGTTGCATGTGTGTGTGTGTGTGTGTGTGTGTGTGTGTGACAACCGCCAGGCTTTCTTTTTTGCTTTAATGTGTGTGTTTGTGAGCCGCAGCCGCCGTCAGATTTATGCCGTCTCTCCACCTCTGCCTTGCTATTGCTTCATTCTGCTGTTAAAGTGGCAGGTTATTTAATTTATATAGTCCACTACTGCTGGTTGTGCCCGCCACAGTGTCCATAGCCCCTTTTCATTTACTGCCCCCCCAGCCTCAGGCCCCCCCCAGCCTCAGGCCCCCCCCCAGCCCCACCACTGCAGGAGGGGAGGTAATGGTTTATTCAGTCTGTCTCCCAGGCCGTCTGCCATGGTATGACAACCTATTAAACACTGAATTAAATGCGCCATTTGCCCCCGAGGACAGCGAACGTTTTTTTTTTTTTTTGCCAAACGTTTGACGTTTTCCCCGTTCTGATAAAAAAAAAAGAAGGAAAAAAAAGGCTGTTTGTTGAGCTTCTGCTGCCGTCGGCAAAGGGGCCGTCATCGCTGCCGCCGCCGCCACTTCAAACAGAGATAAATGGCCCGTCAGCGCGGATGTGGACGCCGTGGCCTGGACAGCCTGGATTGCCGCAGTGCCGGCGTGCAAAAGGGGCCCCATAGCTGATTGGCTGTGAAAAATGAAAGAAGAAAAAAAAACGGCGGCTGCCGACGGCCACTGAGGGTGCGCGCCTCTGGCTGTCATTGGTGGCGGCGTTCCCGCACAGCCGCTTGACAGACGGCTGAGTGACGGGCTGCTGCTATGAATGTTAATATTTACATGGTGTGCGAAGGCTGAATTGCTGTGAAACCCTCTTTTTTTCACTGTGTTTAAAGAAGCGGTGGCGGCGGTGGCGGCGGTGGCGGCGGTGGCGGCAGCCGACGACTAGACAGCGAAAAGCTGCCGCTCTTCAAGGCGACCTCTCACCACTCTCTATGTCAAATTTTCCAGTTTCAGTTTTGTTCCACAGACTGAAATCTGTCTCCAGCGTTTTCAGACCCTCCAGCTGAGAGAGTCCAGATGGGAGGAGCCGATCGAGTCCTTGACGGGCTCCGAGTCTCAGTGTGTCTTTGAGGCTTTGAACCCCTGAACCTCAGAACTTCAGAATCTCAGATTCTCTGAAACTCCGATCTTCTGAATCTGTGTCTTTGAAATCTCCTAGCCCCCGAGTCCCCGAGTTCCTGAGCCTCAGAGCCTCAGAATCTCTGAGTCTCCGAGTCTCTGAGTCTCCAAGTCTCTGAGTCCCTGAGTCTCCGAGTCTCCAAGTCCCCAAATCCCCGTCTTTTCCTGAGCTCTCGGTAAAACGAGGTGAACGAGCAGCAGCGTCACTTCGGGGGCCGTTATCCCCCATTATCACAGGCCAAACATCCTTCGGATGCAACCCCCCACTAGTGTGTGTGTGTGTGTGATTTCCTGCTCAGCAGTCCCTCGCCGTCACTGTCTCTGAACAGAACTGCAACATCATCACATTCTCAAGTTTTTGGGATTCGGCTTAAAGAGGGTTTTTTGCTTCGCTGTTGCTGAGGACACGTCTGGAGCGTCTGAAACAAACAAGTTTACACCACAGACAAGCTCTGGAGCTGGTGAAGTCAGTTTTGCAAGCCAAGGTATTGTTGTGGATTTAGAGCAACTTGATATGGTCTGAGAACACATCATGTTAATGTGTGTGTGTTTGTGTGTGTGTGTGTGTGTGTGTGTGTGTGTGTGTGTGTGTGTGTGTGTGTGTGTGTGTGTGTGTGTGTGTGCGTGTGCGCATCCCTTTGCTCTCATTAATCACAGATTACTGACCTTTCACTCCGGTCGGGGACACGCCCTCCGGACTGTCTCAGGGGCAGGACCAGTTGTGTGTGTGTGTGTGTGTGTGGGGGGGTACCTGGATAGAGTACCAGCCAGTGTCCACCATGAACCCTCCCCCCTCCCTCCCTCCCCCGTGAGTCTGCTGCTCGCCGTGACAACAGCATCCATCACCCCCGGATGCAGGTCGGCATCCATCAGCGGTGGAGCTTCAACTCCGCGGCGACAGGCTGGCCCCGCCCCCCTCCCCCTCGTGCATGCGTGTGTGTGAGAGACATATTGACCTGTCATGTGACTATCTAGTGAGGACCCTGGTAGTCTGTTTCCATTACAGATCCTCTTGCAGGTTAACATTTAAACTGGAGACAAAAGGTGAAAAAAGGGAAAATGTTTTGGGGATGAGGACACTTTTGAAAAGTGGGAGGGAAGTTTGTAAAGTTTAGGATGTTTAGAGAAAACTGGGACATTTCTGAAAAAAGGAAGAGTTCTGAAATAGGTGGGACATTTTTTTTTGTAGGAATTAAACCATTCCTGGATGTGAGTAATATTTTCGGATAAGGACAATTTGGAAAAATCAAATAAAATTTTGATTTTGTAAATAAAAGGGATGCAGAGGAAGATCAGCAGAGGAATATTTTAAAAAATCAAGTTATTACAAACAAACAAAGTGTCCCGTCCTTTGGGGGGTGAGGACATTTTTTTTTGTGCGTCCCTTATTTTATCCCCTGCACTTCTGAATTCACACCTATGCCCCTTGAATAACTATAAACTAAACAGAAACCTCCAGAAACAGAAACCTACTTTGTGTTTTTTTGTGTTCAGAGTTTGAAGGACGAGTTCGATCTTTAAATGACGGGAAGCGATTTCTAGTCATAAACCAGAGCTTTAAGATTTTCTTGGCCTTTTTATTCTAACAGGAGTCCTTGGTTGACATTGTCACGCCAGGCCTCTTTATTTTAGGGACCTCAGACGCCCCAGAACAAGTTCCCGGCGTTAAATCAAAGAGGGAAATCAACGACAGGCGGCGGTTTACCTGAGCTCCCTCCTCCGCTACCTGCTGGACGTTGAAAATGAAGGGAAAAAGAAGAAGAAGAAGAAGAAAAAAGCCCTTTATTTGGGTCAGAGCGTCCCCTCTGGTAACCGAGCATCTTCTGGCTCCTGTTTCTGGAACAGATTGTGTGGGGATTTCGACCGGGACGCTTCCGTGGCAACAGAGATTAGGCAATTAACCCCGATGTCACTGTAATTATTAAAACACTTTAGTGAAAAAAAATGAACGAGTTTCCCAAAAGGCGCCGGTGAGACAAAAAGGATGAGTTGGGGCCGCTGCTGCTGATGCCGCCGCCGCCACTGATGCCGCCGCCGCCGCCGCCGCCGCTTGGGCCGCAGAGCAACACGGAGCGATACCAGGCCGATGGGTAATTAGTGGAAATCAGGAGCTGACGCTGAGGCGGAGGTTTCGTCTTTCCTTCAACGCCGGCGAGCCGTGGGGACGTCGGGGGGAAGCTGCTGTCGTTTCTTTCTTTCTTTCTTTCTTTTTTTTATTCCCCCACCTCCGAGGCCAAGACCGACGACGAGGGGCTGCGTTCGCAAGCTGTCAAAAAAAACAGAAAAAAAAGATATGATTTCAAAAGGCGCTGTAGCCGAAAAGGAAGCACAAAGAAACACACACACACACACACACAAATCCCCTTATTTCTGCTTGAGACTGTTTTTCGAAATTTAGAATAAAATTTAAAAAAACGACATCTCCACCACAGTTAAACGAGTCGGCGAGATCGACCCACAGCGATCGGGACCTAAAAATCCTTTAAGATCTGCCCTAAAAAAAAGAAGAACTGGCACGAGCTCGCTGGATTGACTTTTTTTAAGAATCTAATTTTATTTTTTTTCCTACAGCCATGGAAAAAGATTATAAAGCGTCACTCTTCAGAAGCATAGTCCTGAAAGGTATTTGAGGAGCGTCCAGGATAAAAGGACTCGGGTTCCGGGCAGGAGGCTCGTCGAGACCTGGTTAACAGGCAGAGACGGCCGCGCTTCAAACGGGGCATCCGTCAGTTAATACCGTAAAACACCAGCAGAGAAACAGTCGTCGTGACAGAAACGCCATGACCGCGTAAGTTGAGGCGGCGGCGGTCAGATCCCACGGCCGGGTCCGATACAGATCCGCCTGCCTCATCTGCCCCATTGAAGTGGGGGACGTCTATGCCCCCCCACCATCTAAAAAGAGGGACTAAATATAGAAAAATACCAAGAGTCGTGCATCACGTCTGAACGGCCGCTGAACATTAAAAAGACCAGACTCATGCCAACGTACCTCATCCTCCCCCGCTGTGGTCTGTGGTAAACGGGGGGGGGGGGGGGCATCTTGTGCGAATAGAATTCTTACGTGAACTGCAAACGGGGGGGGGGGCAAGCTGAGTCCCTCCTGCGAGTTTGTGTCATAGTTGCATCTGATCTGATGATGTGTTCCTGGATGGAGCTTTAAAATAACAACTAAATAAATAAATAAAAGGACCACGTATCCTGTAAAATAAATGTAGTTAGTTAATGACTCGCTAGCTCTTATAACTGTTTGCCGACAGTCTAACGTTTGCAGCTTAATTTAAAGCAAATAAATGGCAGTTTAACCCAGTTACTGCAATTTTGTTCTCATATATTTGCTTTTTTTAAAGGCTAACCCCCCCCCGAGAATTTCTCACACACTATCAGTTTAAGCAAGTTGTCAATCTTGCTTGGGGGGGAAAATAATAAATCCCCCCAAGAGGAAGAGATAGAACAGACAGTGAGGGTGAGGCAGTAGTGGCGAGGCGGTGGGGAGGTGGCGGTGAAGCAGCAAGGGCGAGACAGCGAGGGCGAGAGAGCGAGGGCGAAGTGGTGGCGGGGTTGGCGGGGGTGGCGGCGGCGGCGGCGAGGGCGAGGCAGAAGCGGCGGCTCACTGACTCAAACAGCTTGACGCCTAAGACTATGTCGACGGTGCGCCGGCCCGCCGAGGGCCTGCGTCGGCATCAGTGGCAACGTCCCCGCCGGCCAGCCGCCACGCTGCCGATTGACAGACAACGTCTGAGCACGTGCGAGGATGGAGCCGGAGGCCGCCGCCCACGCTGTCAGCGCCCCCAGTGATTGATATTCACCCCCCAGCCGCTCCGCCGGGGCATTAATTACATCTGAGTGCGCCAAGGATTAATGAAATCAGTGTCATCATCGCGGCACGGAGGGGTCAGAGGTCGGAGGGAGACCAGAGGGAGCCGTGTTAGTGAGAGGGGAGGGTCCGCGTGCTGGGGGATACGACGGTATTTTAATTAGTATGCTAATGTGTGACAATGTGAGTGTTTTTCATCTCACGCTGTTTCCGCTAATTCTGTTATTTATGAAGATAACGAGCGAGATGACAAAGTCTGAAATGAGCGTTGATGTGGGATCTGAACTTCTGAATCGTTTCCTGGGAATTAAAAGAACTAATATGACTAGATTTTAATGTAACTAAAACTTAAAAAAAAAAACTAATTTAAGAAGACTTATTTTCTGTATTTGTGTTTTATATGTTTAATTCAAAAGTCGCTGCCTTTTTTTAAGGCAGAAAAAAACACCTCAAGCTTTGTTAAGTTTATTTGTTTGCACAATTAAAACAGCACATTAAAAGTACAATAACAAAGCAAATAAATGTGTGTGTTGGGGGGGCTTGCACAAAGGATACAGAAATAAATTAAAATTAGGGAAGATAAGATTAAATGTAATAAAATATGCAACAAAACAAGTAATTCAAACATGAAATAGAGAAGTTAAAATTGAAAATAAATAAATAAAGGATTTTTATTTTCTTTTTGCTTTTTTGAAAAATGTTCCAGGGAATAAAATAAATTAATTTTAAAAAAATCTCACACTGGCAACAGAACAACACAGATCATAGCAGAAATTGGCCTGCAAGCGTCAAAAACATTTATAACTTACAATAGCTGATAAAGTGCACGGGGAAATTGTGGATTTTTCCCTCTGGGTTGGTGGTGGGCTGCCCCCCCCCTCCAGGTGACGGAGGACCAACAGGTGGATCGGTGCGTCACCAGCCTCATACTGGACCGTTGAAGAGCGTGAAGAGGGAGCTGAGCCTGGTGGCGAAGCTTTCGGTTTACCAGTCGATCCACGGTCCAACCTCTCAACTCTGGTCATGAGCTCTGGGACTAGACCAGTAGAACGACATCGTGGATTCAAGCCGCTGAAATGAGTTTCCTCTGTAGAGTGACAGCTTCTCCCTTAGAGACAGGACCAGGAGGGTGGACGTCAGGAGGGAACTCGGACTGGAGCCGCTGTTTGTTAGCATCTAAAGGTGCTTGTTGAGGTGGTCCTGGAACCTTAGCAGGATTCTCCTGGGCGCCTCCGCTTGGAGGTTTTCTGGCAGGAGATGCCGGGGTAGATCCAGAACAAAGCAGAGAGACTATATACTGTATCTGACCTGCCTCAGAAACCCCCCCGAACCCCCCAGGAGGAACTGGAGAACCTTGCTGGGGAGAGGGGAGACTTTACTACCTCCCTTAGAGCACAGTCACCATGATCTGTTGGCAGAAAATGGATAGATGGATGGATAGATAAATGGATGGCTTGGCGGATGGATGGATAGATAAATGGATGGATCATGGGTGGATGGATAGATAAATGGATGGATTGGTGGGTGGATGAATAGATAAATGGATGGATTGGTGGGTGGATGGATAGATGGATGAATGGGTAAGTGATGGGGCGATAGATTGATAGAAAGGTGGATGGATGGATGGATGAATTGGTAAACAGATGGATGGCTGATCAGCCAGAGGTTATTGGCAATCCACAAATTGCAGTCAACTACCAGCATGTAACACTATAGCGTCTACATTCTATAGACGCTATAATTATCTAACCATTAACCTTTGGTAGATCAACCTCCCCAGAACTGGCCAGATGAACGTGGCTGGTAAACTCAGTTATTTAGACCAGATCCAGAACAGAACTGTACAGTCATCATCTCGATGCTCTTCAGGAGAAGGAGCTGTAGCGGCAGGTCGAATGTTTTCCTCCTTCTCCACGACAAGGTCAGTGGCCTTCTCCAAATCGATTCCCATTCAAGACGCTCTGTCTTTGGCACGTTTTCCCTTTATTTCATCCAGTACCAGGCGCCACGCTCTGTCCTTCTTCCTGTTTCCCATCAGGCATCGAACATGTGACACGTGTGGACGCAGTGCGGCCGTAGAGAGGAAGCAACACAACGGCCCTTTTTAAGGCCCTGGTTGAACTCCTACGGATGGACCTCTGTATGAACATTATAATGAGATGTACAACAGTAAGGTAAGGTGAAGTCTGTTCAAAACCGAGCAGAATATAAACAAATGTCTGAGAATTGATTCAAAGATTAAGGAAAATGTCAGAAACGTCCAAAATGCTTGTACTAGCTGCCAGTCTCACCGGCTTCCTGTAATGAAACAGAAAATCCAACAGAAATTTAAATGAATTTTCACAAGGAAATCAGTAAATATCCCATGGCCTTTGTTTTGGCTTGTTTACTCATTTGTTCAAAAATTAAATGTGAATTATTTTCCTGCAGTAGCATTGTTGTTTTTTTTCTTTTTTTTTAAGTATAATAATTTTTTTCATAACGTCGTGACTTTACTTTCAAAATTTTAGACGTGTTCATTAGTATATTTCAACTTTTATCATTAAGCAGCGGCCTTGATACTAATTGTGATGGAAAACGACTCAAAGAAAATAAAAATAAAAAACTGAAAACAAAGGAAGGGAAGAAGAAAAACGCTGTCATGGAGGAAATTGGGACGAAAGGAGGGAAAAAAGGGAGAATGAGCAGGCACTGAATAAAGGATGCGTCTCTGGTTTGGGTTTATATTCTGAAATTGTTATTCTCCCTCTCATGTATCTGTCAGACTGTAAACCATCACAGTCAGTGCAGATGAGACATGTTTTTATTCAGCAGGTAATGATTTTTTTTTTATCCCCCCTCCTCTCATTTGTTTATCCCGGTGATTAGAGCTGCGCGACAGTGCCGCTCATTAAATGCTGCTATGCTAATGAGGACGTGCCTGCATTCATCTTAACAAACACTAATTACAGCCACTCGTTAAGCCTCGGCCGGGGCCCCGGCTCTCCGTGACACAGAAATTCACAAAGACCTTTTTGAAGCTCAGACCCCGGAACAGGAGGAGGAGCCGGGGTGTCTTCAGTCGCCTTCGGTCGGCGAGGGAAAAAAAAACGAAACAAACAAAACTGCAGGTCTGAAATCTTTACAAACAACTTTGGGGAATGAATATCTTTTTTTAATGTTGTTTTTATTTCTGGACTTTTTTGATCTTGATAAAAAAAAAAAAGATCTAATAAAAGATCAGTGTCTCTTCTGAAATGCTCCACGTGTATGAGGCCACATTGCAGTTTGTGCTGTGCTGCTTTGTTAGCTCGCACAAACATTTAACCCGGCGTGTCCTTGAACACATCAAGTCCTTTCAGTCAGCATGTCCTCACCGGGGACATGTCCTTGCATTCCAGATTCGCTCGCAGCCGAATTGTCCACGGGGCCAAACATCTCCCCCCAAGCGACGTGTCCTCGTAATTAACATTTCCTCACATCCGGAATGTCCCCACAAAGTCAAGGTCCTCATAAACCACATGTCATCGAAACGAACATGTTCTTACAACCCAGTTGTCTTCAGGAGCAACACGCTGACAATGTGAAAAAGTTCTTGAAACCACAATGTTCTCACAAACACCGTGTCCATGCAAACCACACCCTTACAAGCAACTTGTCCCCACAGTCAAAATGTCCTTGCAAACCACATATCGCTCCAACCACGTTGTCTGCTCAAGCAACTCGTCTCCAGGGAAAAATTTATCTCCCCGGCCAAAACTATCCTTGCAAACAAATGGTCCTCTCAGGCAACTTGTCTTAGCCGCAAAGTTGTCCTCTCAAACTGTCAACGCAGACAAACTCTCCTCGCTAGTTGCATTTTGTCCCTCCAGACATCAATCCTTCATAACTGACTGTGATCGCAGCCACCACGTCCTCGCGAACAACATCCTGGCGACCAACATGTCCCCACAGCCGAAGATGTCCTTGCAAAACCAAGGTCTACACAACCAAATCGTCTGCTCAAGCAACTTGTCTTCGGAGCAAATTCGTCTTCCCAGCAGAGCTGTCCTTTCCAAACAAATGGTCCTCTCTAGCAACTTGTCTTCACAACTTGTCCTCTTAAACATGTCTTGGGAGCCTCAATTTCCTCAAAGCATAAACGCCCTTGCAAGTGTGTCCCCACCAAACACAATGTCCACACAAACAACACTGTCTCGCAACTCACATGTTTGCGCAACCAAAATGTCCTCGCGGCCGAAATGCCCTTGCAACCGTCATGCTGTCAAAAACGAAAACATGAATGTCCCCGGGAGGAATATCTTGTCATGTCCGACGTGTTTTGGCGAAACAACCGAGTCCTCTCGTGCCTGCGATCGTCATGTCCTCGTTATCACAATCATAAACGGCGTTCTGCTGTCAAGGGACGGTCCTCGCAAGTACAGAAGAGCCCCCTCCTGCCTGCGTTCTCCAGTGATAAAGTGCCAATGACCCGCCGATACCGCAGGGTCCATAAACTTGAGGGAAGACAGGCGGTTCTTTTTATTACGGGGTTTGACATTAGGGCCTTTAATTTAAGACTTCCAGAGTTGTTTTTTTTTTCTATACTGTGAAATTATTGTTCTCAAGTAATTTCACAGCCTCCGGTTTTAATTTCGGAGACATGCGAGGAGCGTGCGAGAGTTTAGAAGTAAAGATTTAGATTTTTCTTTCTTTATTTTTTATTTACTTGTGAATCAGAGACAACCTACATGTAAACGGTGTTGCACCGATCGACGCGCCCGCCACTGTTCTCCGGTAATGAGATGTTCTCTTTGGCTGTAGTTCCCATCTGGATGGACGGTCTTGTCCTGGGAAAACTGCCCGGGTTGCACTTTCTTCTCTCTCTCTCTCTCTCTCTCTCTCTCTCTCTCTCTCTCTCTCACACACACACACACACACACACACACACACACACACACACACACACACACACACACACACATATATATCAACCTGCTTCTGGGGGGAACACGTGTTGTACAACAGCCAAATGGCCTTTTCTCAAGAATAATCTTTAGCAGCAACGAGCGCCGCTACAGAACTATACAACTGTTCAGTACAGGGCCGACGCTCGAATCACTCCACAAAACTAATTAGCGAATCGCTGAATAAATTAGCTTTTTAAACGAGGGACTATAATGGGGGTTGTATTGATCTATAGTGTTTTTAGAGACTTGGTAGTTATAGAGACTTGTATTCTACCCTGTTTCTTATTTTATAACATGCTTCATGTGTAAATTTCATCTGCATTTATTTAGGTCCGCATGTAATGTGCATGCGTATGTAATCTTATTTTCATTTTATCCAAATTGATATAATTTCACGTATTAGTTGCAGCTACTGTTTTCCCTTTGGAGCCCAGGAAGATTAGCTAATAGAGTATAACAGCTAATGGGGATACGAATAAATAAATGAATGAACACACACACACACACACACGGCGAGTGGTGGATGAAATGTGTCTGGGGGCGGACATCTGAACACAGAGCAGCTATTAGCGGGGAAACCCATCGATCACGGGTTTGACTCAACGCCGAGAGACGTCGTGACGAATCGAGACATGGGCGGCGAGCACGTGTCCGTCATGTCTCCGCCGAATCTCCGTCACGTGTCCGTCACGTCTCCGCCACATCTCCTCCACCTGCCTGGGGAAAAAAACCCCTAGAACCCAACGCAGATGTTTGCTGCTGTTCAAATAAACAATTTGACTCCTCTGCTGTTAAAATCAACAAAAGCACCAGCTCAGGAAAAGCCCCCCCCCCCACACACACACACACACACACATTATACAACA